>CM031235.1:224194437-225394437 GCA_018340775.1 Taxus wallichiana var. yunnanensis
TGCTCTTTCCTCATCTCCACCACTTCATTGCTTGAATATTTTTTGCAACCAATTGTAGGATTTGAATGCATTTTTTTTGGTTCCTTCTATGTGGGGTCATGATTCGATCCAATATTCATCTCGGGATGAAATATGGATAACAATCCCTAGTTCAAGTATTACATGATGAACATGATCGTGAATCATCATGCACAAAATTTTTCTGTAGTATTTTTCAAGAAAAACCTCCAAGATATGTAAATAACCATCAACGCGTTACGTGAGCATATGAAAAATTTTCCCCATTCCAATCTGGCTGATCATTTGATGTAGTTCAGAACATCCTAGAGGGGTACAAGGTCTTATTGGGAAAAATGTCATGGTGAATTGGATGACATGTTGCATCAAATATGATCACCTACCATTTTTTCACATTGAGCACAACTTATATGTATTGGCCTAATCTACATGGATTAATGCCTAGAACACCACCGGATAATCCACGAGAAGCAAAAAATTGGCGAAGGAAAAATATCATCGAATATCCAAATATAGTGGCACATTATATGTACCTTTGACATACACTTTTATGAAAGGAGGTATTACAAAAAGGATTGAAAGTTAAAGAATATTGGTCTAGATATGAATGGAAACATAGAGGTTTTCCACATGTGCATGGATTCATTTAGTTAGAAGGGGTTCTGAATATGGACAACCTTGATTGGAATGATTATTTTCAAAGTGGAAATGTGGAAATATACTTCCATTCTATGTTCCATGCATGGAATCCTTGGGAGGACCCGCACCAACAAAAATACATGTAATTTATCAATTCTCATCGAGTCTCTGAATTATATAGAATTTTTTTCTCAAAATATATTGTGTATTCTTATGTTCTATGTTACAGGTCTACAAAAATTTTACGCAACATCTATGTCTTAAAAATATAAGACAACTGAAATATTTGATATGGAACGTGACTATGAAGAAATTGTCAATAGTGTAGAACAACATATAATGTGTAGAGAGGATGTCTGCCTATGTAAGAAAAAGGGGAAAACTGGTTTGTAGGTAAGATGTTCAAAAATTGGAAAAATTAAATTCAAATAAAAAACATATATGTGGAAGAATGAGTAATTAATTATTACATTTTGTAGGTCTAATGCACCGTGTCCATTAAATCTCGATGGATAAAATTTATATCAAAACTCAAAGACATGAGATAAAAAATTTTAACCTGTGAGAAATGATGATAGGATAAATACACATAATCACTTCATATTACAATTACGGAGAGAAAATGTAGATTGATAACCTGTTATTTCAAAGCATTTTGTAGTCAAGTACATTGCAAAGTATGCAGTGAAATCAGAGAAAATATATAAAACTTATCATGAAATGTTGATGTGGATGGAAAATATTGAAATCCTAGATGAAATGGCAGCGACAACATACATGAGACTTCTAATCGAAAAAATTGTTGAAAGAGACATTGGCGCTAAAGAAACATGTCACATGTTATTGGAGTTTCCTTTGGTAGAGATTAGTAGATTATTTTTCAATTTGAATTTTGTCATGAGAGGTGTTCAAAAAAACAACAATGATGGATATGACCATGAAAAACATGTAAAAAGTTTCATTGATGGGTACAAGAATATGCCTTTTTCCATGGAAAGTGTGTCTCATATTGATGTTGCTAGATCTTGGACATATAATCCAAGGAGAAAATAGGATAAAAAGTGGAAGGTCAAGAGTTTGGAAGCTGTTGTGAGAGTGTTCCCGAGGTTTCTTCTATCCCTTTGTGGGAATTTCATAAATGGGTTGATTTTTGTTTGTCAGAGTTACTGCTTTACAAGCCATTTCATGACATAGAGAGAGATATCAAACATGATTCTGACTCAATAAGTTCAAACTAGGATTCATTCTGTTATAATCCATGGCATGTCAACATGAGGACTGCAGTAAAAGACGTTAAAAATAACAACGATTTTAAAGATGAAATTAATCAACATGTTCAACAAAATACAATAGAACATGAATGTGAAATCATGTGTAGGCTTCATCGTGGTCAAATTTTGGAAGCGACATAAATATATACATTGGGAAGGAGAGATATTGACTGACAAACATCGTGGAATGATGAATATTGAGGTGAAGAATACATAAGTAAAGTGATAAAGTTCATAAGAAACATGAAAGATAATGGGTTGTTTATAGATGAATAATTAGCCCCAAATTTTAATTGTGACACCTTGGGTGCTAAAAAAAATCAAGCACTTGATTAGTAATGACACCTTATAATCAACATCAAAATAACTTTCCATTGCACATGATAGTTCAAGGAATAATGGGAATAGAAAATCCTATTTGATTAGTGTGATTCGTAAGGTACTTTTTTATGCATCATTCCCAAAAGATTCTCCTCTTCTATTACTTGCGCCAAAAGGAGTTTCAGATTTTAATATTGGTGCCTCGACGATCCATTCCCAACTTTAAATCCTTGTTATAGATTTTAGAGAATTCAAAGGAGCCAGACTTGCAACATTCTAACAAGAGATCTACCACATAAAATATGTATTGATTGATGAAATTAGATTTTTGGATAAATTTTTCTAGAAAATGTGGACTCCTCGACTTCGTCAAGCATTCCCTTAAAGAGTAGACATGAGTTTTGGTGGTGTTTCGTGATTTTGGTAGGAGATTTAGTGCAACTTCCTCCTGTTACTTATAAAATGCCATATGATAGTATTAGACTCACAAATTTGTTATGGGAAGCATTCGAAATAGTTCTTACATTGGATGAGCTATTTAGGAAAGAAGGATAAGATGAAGAAAAAAACATTTTTGATAACTTTTGGTGAATCTCAGATATGTGAATCTAAAATGGATGATTGGATGTTGTTAATGAGTAGAATAAGTTATAACTTAGACAAATATAACAACGAAGAATTCAATAATAGTATTCACCTGATGGTGATAAATATTAACATGAATAAACAAAACAAAAATGCATTCATGGAAAAGACCTATCACACATAGAATTAAAACTAGAACAAGTACTGCCAACACACTTGCAAGAGGTCTGAATGAAAAATTTGATTTAGAATTATCAATTTCTAATTATGCAATGGTTATGCTATAATCCAATCTTTGGATAGAAGAAGGTCTTGTAAATTGAGCTCTGGGATATATTCGAAGCATAGCATATACACTGGTAGTGGTCCACCAAACTTGCCAACATATGTAATGGTTGAATTTGATAGTTACTTTGGAATATAATTTGAATATAGAACTCAAAGTACTATCCCAATTACACCAATATAGATGGGACACACACACCAATTACGCTAACGTTTGGCATGGTCATTGACGATACATAAATCATAGATTTGACTCTTTCCAAGGCTACAGTTGATATTCAAGAAAGATAAACAATTGGGTTAACATTTGTGTCTATCTCTCAACTGAAGTTGTTACAGTGTCTAAGAATATCTCTATAATTGTCATATGAGCACTATGCAAAGGTGAATAATGGAAAACTACTTTCAAAATAGAAGGCAGAGGAAAAGAGACTTATGTCATTGAATATAAATAATGCACCTTGTGTATCATACATTTAATTCTATGATTTTGTCATTACATGTGATGGTACATTACACATTTTGATTCGTATGAAAAAAATGTATTGTTTTAACTGAATAATACGGTTACTAATAAAATCCATAAGAACTTTGTCTCTTATAGACCTTGATTTTTTTCTCATACTCAATTTTTTAAGAGATATGATTCCTTCTTTAAATGCATTTATGATGTTCCTTGTAATATATTTGAGTCTAAAAGGATTAATTGTTAACATTTTCTCATTTTAGTTGTTGTCTATGCAGACATTTCTATCGAAATTAGTATTTGAAAATATTATTAAATGAACCAACTAAATGTTTTCCTTCTTTTCCTACCTTTATCTTTGATATAATAATTGGTAAATAATAAGTCCATTTAATAAGTATGTAAATAATTTTAAGTAAATAATAGGAAAACACTTTAAAGATAAATAAATAGGTGTTAACATACTATTTAGTTATGAATAATAGAAATTTACATATAGGTGTCAAGCTATATAATAATATATTTTTTTGATTGGTAAAATTTTGGAAAAGGCTCTAAGGGCCATTACAAAATATATTCATGAAAGCATATAAAAATCAATCAAAATAAACACCAAAGGTATGAAACCATAGATAAATCAGCTCCAACCAAGTCCCCACCAAAACTAAAAGATATAAAAAAATTAAACTCATGAGGTAGCTCGAGAGCTACTCCGAGTTAAACGATGAGTAATTTTTTAAAGATGCATTGAGGTCCAACCGTCATCATTAAATACTTCCCTCTATCCAAAAAAAAATCATGCATCAAATTTGAATGTCCTAATTCAATGATCAGTTTCTGCAACCGTGTTGTTCGAAGTATCTTTATTCACCTACAAATCCTACAAATTTCCTTGTGAACCTTGATTATCTATAGTTAGCGTGTTGTTTGCATTATTTTTTTATTATGAAATCTCCCTCCTATCAAATCAATATATTCGATCACCTTTACCTCTTCCAACATCCTCCTTCCTAGCGAACTATGTTGCTTTTCCAATGCTAACATGCTTAGCCATGTTTGGAAAAAAATCAACATCCTTACTTTGAAAAGTTACAACATCTGATTTTCCTCCTTTAGATCTTCCATTTCATCATCATCTAGACCAACATTGTCCTCCTCACAGATATATTTTGGGCCATCTATGATTCCTAGACATTTTGAGTACAAAATCCTTGAGCCCTCCACTTCAATATCCTATTCCCAAATTCCTTCCAAGTAATTCAACATATCTTTTTGGACATTTTTTCCCCTTGAGACAGAAACATTGAATCATGTAAAATATAAACTAGATTTGGCCCTCATCACGGGATAAAAAAAAATCAAAGTACCCATCAATTTGGTGATTCCAAAAAAAAATTGACCTCCCAAAATTCCAAAGTAACGGCAGGGAGACGAATCCAAATAGGGAGAGATTTAAAAACTAAGTTATGTGACAAACCTGGTTCCTAGCAAAGACTCAAATCAGAATTGCCAAAGAACCATGGAATATCCTAAGCACCTTTAGCCTATCTTGATTATTTTGGAAATAGAATAAAAAACCTTATCTAACCAGAGCTCTGACATCTACCATGCATGCCCATATCCTTTTAAACCAATCTCTAACAAGATCAATGTTTGGTCTTTTCCCAGAAAAACTTCCAACAAGTGCAAACTTTAATCTTGTCTTGGCCTTGTCTATAATAGACCCAGGAATTTCTAGATGTGGATCACCATTTTTCCATAAAGGAGAAATCTTAACATACTCTTTGATATCCTCACCAAACAATCTTGCATAGCCCAGTTCTCCTTCTCTAGATCCATTCAATTTCTTTAGCTATATAATATTATAATTAAATAAGAAAATTACATATAGGTGACCATGTTTTTATAATAAATAATTATAATAGTAAATTATAAATGTTATTTTATTCATGCACAAATGAAATTCCCCCTTATTTTCCATACTTTATTTTTGGTAATATTTTTTACATAATGCAACTCTAGTGGTTGCTACTAGCATACCTATATTATATAAATATTTGTAATATATGCCAAGAGGTATATATTACATATATTTATATAAATAATATAAATATATAGGTACCTCATGAACTTCACTTCTCAACATATTTTACATGTCATGTTTTGATTTATGTTTGTATATTTTACATTGGTAAACAAGAAACATGTCACATGTTGTTGAAGCTCCCTTTGATATAGAGTAGTAGAGTATTTTTCAATTTTAATGTTGTGCATGAGGTGTTTAAAAAAGTGACAACAACTGATGGAGATGACCATGAAGAACATCCAACAAGTTTCATTAACGGAGTAAAAGAATATGCCTTTTCCATGGAAACTATGTCTCTTATTGATGTCGGTAGATCTTTGACTTATAATCCAAGGAGAAAACATGATAAAAAGTGGGAGGTTAGGAGTTTGGTGACTTTTGTGAGAGTGTTCCTGAGGTTTTCCTTTTTCCCTTCACAGGAATCTCATAAATGGGTTGATTTTTGTTGGTCAGAGTTGTTTCTTTACAAGCCATTTTGGGATATAGAGAGAGATATCAGACATGATTCTGATTATTTAAGTTCAAAATAGGATTTGTTCTGTTATGATCCATGGCATGTCAAAATGAGTACTACAGTAGAAGACGTTGAAAAAAACAACGATTCTGAAGATGAAATTAATCAACATGTTCAATAGAATACAATAGAACATGAATGGGAAATAATGTGTATGCTTCATCGTGGTCAAATTTTGCAAGTGATGGAAATATATATGTTGGGAAGGAGATATATTGATAGAAAAGCACCGTGGAATGATGAAATTCATAAGCAGAATGAAAGATAATGGGTTGGTTATAGATGATGAATTAGCCCCAAATTTTAATTGCAACACGTTAGGTGCTAAAAAATAAATAATTTGATATAATAATGACATATTATCATCATTGTCAAAATAATATTCCATCTCTCATGATAGTTCAAGGAACAACAAGAATAGGAAAATACTATTTGATTGGTGTGATTCATCAGGCATTTTTGATGCGTTAGTCCTAGAATGTTCTCCTCTTCTATTACTTACACCAATAGGATTTGTGGATATTAATATTGGTGCCTTGTTGATCCATTTACAACTTTGAATTCCTGTTAGAGATTTTATAGAATATGAAGGATCAAGACTGGAAACATTCCAACAAGAGATCTCCCACATAAAATATGTATTGATTGATGAAATGAGATTTTCAGTCAAAGTTTTCTAGAAAACGTGGACTCCCGACTTCATCAAGGATTCCTTGAAAGATAATACATGAGCTTTGGTGGTGTTTCTATGATTTTGGTAGGATATTTGGGGAAACTTCCTCCTGATACCAATAAACCGCAATATGATAGTAATAAACGCACAAAGATGTTATGGGAAGAATTTAGAACAATTGTTACATTTCATAAGGTATTTAGGTAAGGAGGAGAAGATGAAAACCAAAAATGTTTTTTGAAAAACTTTGGCAAATCTCAGATATGAAAATCTGACACTAGATGATTGGATGTTGTTAATGAGTAGAACAAGTTCTACATTAGGAAAATATAGAAATCAATAATTTGGTATTAATATTCACTTGATGGCGAAAAATATTAACGTGAATCACCAAAAAAATTAAAAATTCATTTATTGAAAATATGTGTCACACGTAGCATTGCAACTAGAACAAGTATCCCCAACAAACTAGCAGCAAGTCTGAATGACGAACTTTATTTAGACTTATTAATTTCTAATGATGCAATGGTTATGCTAACATTCAATCTTTCAAAAGAAGCAGGTCATGTAAATGGAGCTCTGGGATATATTTGAAGCATAGTATATGGATTTGGTAGTGGTCCACCGAAACCACCAACATATGTAATGGTTGAATTTGATAGTTACTTCGGAATACCATTCAAAGATAGAACTTCGTGTACTATCTGGATTATGGAAATACAGAGGGGATACACACACCAACTACCCTTATAGTTGGAATGGACATTGACGATACATAAATCACAAGGTTTGACTCTTTCCAAGGCTACAATTGATATTAAAGAAAGAGAAATTATGGGGTTAAAATTTTTGGCTATCTCTCGATTGAAGTCGTTGTAGAGTCTAAGAATATCTCCGCTATTTTTGTATGAGCACTTTGCAAATATGAAGAATGAAAAACTACTTTTGAAATAGAAGGCATGGGAAAAAATACTTATGTCCTTAAAATATAAATAATTAACCCTAAGTAACACACATTTCATTCTATGATTTTTTCATTACATGTGATTTACATTACGCATTTCGATTTGAATGAAAAAAATTGTATTTTTTAACTTGATAATACCATTACGAATAAAATACATAATAACTTCGTGTCTTGTAGACCTTGATTTTTTTTCTCATACTCATTCTCTTAAGAGATATGGTTCCTTCTTTAAATCCATTTATGATGTTCCTTGTAAGATATTTGTGTCTAAAAGGATTAATTGTTAACATTTTCTCATTTTAGTTGTTGTTTGTGACATTTTTATCGAAATCAGTATTTCAAAATATTATTAAATGCACAAACTAAATTTTTTCCTTCTTTTCCTACCTTTATCTTGGATATGATAATTAGTAAATAATAGGTCTGATTAATAAGTACATAAATAAGTTTAAGTAAATAATTGGGCCACCACTTTAAAGATTAATAAATAGGTTTTAACATAGTATTTAGGTATGAATAATAGAAAATTAGATATAGGTGTTAAGTTATATAATAATATAATTAAATAATAGAGTTACATATAGATCACCATGTTTTATAATAAATAATTATAATATTAAATTATAAATGTTATTTTATTCATGCACAAACTAAATTCCCCCTTATTTTTGTACTTTATTTTTGGTAATATATTCTGCATAATGTAACTCTATTGGTTGCTACTATCATACCTATATTATATAAATATATGTAATATATGACGAGAGGTAAATATTACATATATTATATATTATATAAATATATAGGTTCCTCGTGAACTTCACCTCTCGTCATGTTTTACATATCATGTTTTGATTTATGTTTGCATATTTTACATTGGCGTACAAGAAAAATGTGACATGTTGTTAGAGATCCATTTGGTAGAGAGCAGTAGAGTATTTTTGTTAATTTGAATGTTGTGCATGAGGTGTTCACAAAATTAACAATAACTAATGGAGATAACCATGAAGAACATGCACAAAGTTTCATTGACGGGTATAAGAATAGGCCTTTTTCCATGGAAAGTGTGTCTCTTATTGATGCTGCTAGATCTTGGACATATAAGGCAAGGAAAAAATGGAATAACAAGTGGGAGGTATAGAGTTTGGGAGCTATTGTGAGAGTGTTCCCGAGGTTTTCCTTTTTCACTTCGTGGGAATCTCATTAATGGGTTGATTTTTGTTGGTAAGAGTTGTTTCTTTAAAAATTCATTTCGAGATATAGAGAGAGATATTGGACATGATTCTGATTTAATAAGTTCAAACTAGGATTCATTCCGTTATAATCCATGGCATGTCAAAAGGAGGACTCCAGTAGGAGAAGTTGAAAATAATTGTGATTCTAAAGATGAAATTAATGAACATGTTCAACAAAATACAATAGAACATGAATGGAAAATCATGTGTAGGCTTCATCATGGTCAAATTTTGCAAGTGGAAAAATAGATATGTTGGGAAGGAGAGATATTGAAAGGAAAACACCATGGAATGATGAATATCTAGGTGAAGAATACACAAGTAAAGTGATAAAATACATAAGAAGCATAAAAGATAATGGGTTGGTTATAGATGATGAATTAGCCATAAATTTTAATTGCGACACCTTGGGTGCTAAAAAAATCAAGCACTTGATATAATAATGACACATTATAATCAATGTCGAAATAACATTCCATTTCTCATAATAGTTCAAGGAACATCGGGAATAAGAAAATGCTATTTGATTGGTGCGAATCATAAGGCACTTTTTGATGCATCATTCCTAGAACGCTCTCCTCTTCTATTACTTTCACCAACAAGAGATACAAATTTTAATATTGGCACCTTGACGATCCATTCACAACTTTAAATCCCTATTATAGATTTTACAGAAATTGAAGGATCCATACTTACAACATTCCAACAAAAGATCTTCCACATAAAATTTGTATTGATTGATGAAATGAGATTTGTCACAAGATGTTTGCTAGAAAACGTGGACTCTCGACTTCTTCGTGAATTCCTTGAAAGAGAATATGTGATTTTTGGTGACGTTTCTATGATTGTCGTAGGATATTTGGGGCAAGTATCCCATGTTACCAATAAACCTCATGTGATAGTAATTAATGCGCAATGATGTTATTGGAAGCATTTGGAATAATTGTTACATTGGATAAGGTATTTAGGAAAGGAGGAGAAGATGATGACCAAAAAAAAATTCAATTTTTTTTGGAAAATCTCAGAGATGCAAATCCGACACTTGATGATTGGATGTTTTTAATGAGTAGAAAAAATTCTGCATTAGACAAAGATAACAATGAAGAATTCGATAATAATATTCACCTTATGGTGAAAAATATTAATGCGAATAACCACAACAACAAAAAAATGCGTTCATTGAAAATACTTATCGCATGTAGCACTACAACTAGAACAAGTACCACCAACATAGTGGAAGGATGTCTGAATGAAAAAATTGATTTAGAATTATTAATTTCTAATGACGCAAGGGTTATGCTAACATCCAATCTCTGGATAGAAGTAGGTCTCATAAATGAAGGTGTGGGATATATTTGAAGCATAGTATATGCACCTAGTAGTGGTCCACTAAACCCACCAACATATATAGTGGTTGAATTTTATAGTTACTTTGGAATACCATTCAATGATAGAACTTTGCATACCATCCCAATTATGCCAATATAAAGGGGATGCACACACCAATTACCCTTACGGTTGGCATGGTTATTGACGATACATAAATTGCAAGGTTTGACTCTTTCCAACGCTACAGTTAATATTGAAGAAAGAGAAACAATAGGGTTAAAATTTGTGGCTATCTCTCAAGTGAATTCATTACAGAGCCTAAGAATATCTCTGTCTTTTTCATATGAGTGCTATCCTAAGATGAAGAACGGAAAACTACTTTCGAAACAGAAGGAAGAGGAAAAAAGATTTATGTCCTTCGAATATAAATAATATACCTTGTATAACACACATTTTGTTATATGATTTTTTCATTACATGTGATGTACATTACGCATTTCGATTCATATGAAAAAATGGTATTTTTTTAACTTGATAATACGGTTACTAATAAAATCCATAAGAACTTTGTCTTATAGAACTTGATTTTTTTTTCTCATAATCCTTCTCTTAATAGATATGGTCCCTTCTTTAAATGAATTTATGATGTTCCTCGTAAGATATTTGACCCTAAAAGAATTAATTGTTAACATTTTCTTACTTTAGTTGTTTTTTGTGACATTTTTATCAAAATTAGTATTTGAAAAGATTATTAAATGCAAAAACTAAATTCTTTCCTTATTTTCCTACCTTTATCTTTGATATGGTAATTGGTAAATAATAAGGCTGACTAATAAGTTCGTAAATAAGTTTAAGTAAATAATAGGGCCACCACTTTAAAGATTAATAAATAGGTTTTAACATACTATTTAGGTATGAATAATAGAAAATTACATCGAGGTGACCATATTTTTATAATAAATAATTATAATATTAAATTATAAATGTTATTTTATTCTTGCACGAACTAAATTCCCCCTTATTTTTTGTAATTTATTTTTGGTATTATTTTCTACATAATGCAACTTCAACAGTTTCTACTAGCATACCTATATTATATAAATAAATGTAATATATGCCGAGAGGTATATATTACATATATTTATATATTATATAAATATATAGGTTCCTCGTGAACTTCACCTCTCGGCATATTTTACATATCATGTTTTGATTTATGTTTGTATTTTTAACTTGGCACACAATAAACATGTCACTAAAGATAGAACTCTTCACACTATCCCAATTACGCAAATACAAAGGGGAAATACCCACCAATTACCCTTACGGTTATCATGGGCATTGATGATACATAAATTGTAAGGTTTTAATCTTTCCAAGGCTACAATTGATTTTGAAGAAAGACTAACAATGGGGTTAACATTAGTGGCTATCTCTGGAATGAAGTCATTGTAGAGTCTAATAATATGTCTGCCATTTTCATATGAGTGTTGTTCCAATACATATGTCCTTAGAATACAAATAATATACCCTATGTAACACACATTTCATTATATTATTTTTCATTACATCTGATGTACATTACGCATTTCGATTTGTATGAAAACAAATTGTAGTATTTTAACTTGATAATACATTTACCAATAAATCTTTAAGAACTTTGTGTCTTATAGACCTTGATTTTTGTTCTCATACTCATTCTCTTAAGAGACATGGTTCCTTCTTAAAATGCATTTATGATCATTGATGTTCCTTGTAAGATATTTGAATATAAAAGGATTAATTGTTAACATTTTCTCATTTTAGTTGTTGTTTGTAACATTTTTATCGAAATTAGTATTTAAAAAGATTATTAGATGCAAAAACTAAATGTTTCTCTTCTTTTCTTACCTTTATCTTGGATATGATAATCATAAATAATATGGCTAATTAATAATTACGTAAATAAGTTTAAGTAAATAATATGACCAACACTTTAAAGATTAATAAATAGGTTTTTAACATACTATTTAGGTATGAATAATAGAAAATTACATCGAGGTGACCATATTTTTATAATAAATAATTATAATATTAAATTATAAATTTTATTTTTTTCTTGCATGAACTAAATTCCCCCTTATTTTTTGTAATTTATTTTTGGTATTATTTTCTGCATAATGCAACTCCAGTAGTTTCTACTAGCATACCTATATTATATAAATAAATGTAATATATGCCGAGAGGTATATATTACATATATTTATATATCATATAAATATAGAGGTGCCTTGTGAACTTCACCTCTCGGCATATTTTACATATCATGTTTTGATTTATGTTTACATTTTTAACTTGGCGCACAAAAAACATGTCACTAAAGATAGAACTCCGCACACTATCCCAATTACACAAATACAAAGGGGACATACACACCAATTACCCTTACGGTTATCATGGGCATTGATGATACATAAATTGTAAGGTTTGAATCTTTCCAAGGCTACAATAGATTTTGAAGAAAGACTAACAAAGGGATTAACATTTGTGGCTATCTCTCGGAATGAATCGTTGCAGAGTCTAATAATATGTCTGCCATTTTCATATGAGTATTGTGCAAAGACGTTGAACGGAAAACTACTTAAAAATGAAAGGCATAGGAAAAAATTCATATGTCCTTATAAAACAAATAATGTACCCTATGTAACACACATTTCATTATATTATTTTTCATTACATTTGATGTACATTACGTATTTCAATTTGTATGAAAACAAATTGTAGTATTTTAACTTGATAATACATTTACCAATAAATCTTTAAGAACTTTGTGTCTTATAGACCTTGATTTTTGTTCTCATACTCATTCTCTTAAGAGACATGGTTCCTTCTAAAAATGCATTTATGATGTTCCTTGTAAGATATTTGAATCTAAAAGGATTAATTGTTAACATTTTCTCATTTTAGTTGTTGTTTGTAACATTTTTATCGTAATTAGTATTTAAAAAGATTATTAGATGCAAAAACTAAATGTTTCTCTTCTTTTCTTACCTTTATCTTGGATATGATAATCGGTAAATAATATGGCTAATTAATAAGTACGTAAATAAGTTTAAGTAAATAATAGGGCCACCCCTTTAAAGATTAATAAATAAGTTTTTAACATACTATTTAGGTATGAATAATAAAAACTTACATATAGGTGACCATGTTTTTATTAAAAATAATTATAATATTAAATTATAAATGTTATTTATTCATGCACGAACTAAATTCCCCCTATTTTCAGTACTTTATTTTTGGTATTATTTTTGGCATAATGCAACTCTAGCAGTTGCTAATAACATACCTATATTATATAAATATATGTAATTTATGTCGAGACATGTATATTACATATATTTATTTATTATATAAATATATAGATGCCTCGTGAACTTAACCTCTCGACATATTTTACATATCATGTTTTGATTTAAGTTTGCATATTTTACATTGGTGCACAAGAAACATGTCAGATGTTATTGGAGATTTCTTTGGTAGAAAGAAGTAGAGTAAAATGTTGCAAAAGGTGATTCTTTATGGAGATGACCAAAGACAATGAAAAATGATTCTTTGACGGGTACAAGAATAGTCCTTTTTCCATGGAAACTATGTCTCTTTTTGATGTCGCTAGATCATGGACATATAATCCAAGGAGAAAATAGGATAACAAGTGGGATGCCAGGATTTTGGCAATCTATTGTGAGAGTGTTCGTGAGGTTTTACTTTTTCTATTCGTGGGAATCTCATAAATGGATTGATTTTTTTTTGTTAGAGTTATTGGTTTATAGTCCGTTTTGGGATATATAGAGAGATATCGACACGATTCTGATTCAATAAGTTCAAAATGGGATTCATTCTGTTAAAATCCATGGCATTTCAAAATGAGGACTACAGTATAATACGTTTAAAATAACAATGATTATGAATATGAAATTAATCAACATGTTCAACAGAATACAATAGAACATGAATGGGAAATAAAGTGTGGGCTTCATTGTTGTCAAATTTTTCAAGTAATGGAAATAGGTATGTTGGGAATGAGATATATAGATAGAAAAGAACCATGAAATGATGAATATTGAGGTGAAGAATACACAAGTAAAGTGATAAAATTCATAAGCATCATGAAAGATAATGGGTTGGTTGTAGACGATGAATTAGCACAAAATTTTAATTGTGATACCTTAGATGCTAAAAAAATCAGCCACTTGATATAATAATGACACATTCCAATCAACATCGAAATAAAATTCCATTGGTTATGATATTTCAAGGAACAATGGAAACATGAAAATCCTATTTGATTGGTGTGATTCATTAGGAACTTTTTGATGCATTATTGCTAGAATGTTATCCTCTTCTATTACTTGCACCAACACAAGTTGCAGCTAGTAATATTTGTGCCTCGATGATCCATTCACAACTTCGAATCATTGTTACAGATTTTGCATAATTGGAAGAATTGAGACTTGCAACATTCCAACAAGAGATCTGCCACATAAAATTTGTATTGATTGATGAAATGAGCTTCATTGGATAAATTTTTCTAGAAAACGTGGACTCTTGACTTCATCAAGCATTCCCTAAAATATTAGACATGATTTTTGTAGGATATTTGGGGAAACTTCCTCTTGTTAATGATAAACCTCCATATGATATTAATAGACACGAAATGATGTTATGGGAAGCATTCAGAATAGTTGTTACATTGGATAAGGTATTTAGGAAAGAAGGAGAAGATTAAGACCAAAAACATTTTTTTATCACTTTTGGTAAATCTTAGAGATGTAAATCTGATACTAGATGATTAAATGTTGTTAATGAGTATAACAAGTTTATCATTAGACAAATATAGCAATGAATAATTCCATAATAATGTTTAACTGACGGAAAAAAATATTAACGTGAATAACCACATAAAAAAATACATTCATATCACACGTAGCATTGCAACTAGAACAAGTACCGACAACACACTGACAGGAGGTTTGAATGATAAAATTGATTTAGAATTATTAATATCTAATGATGGAAGGGTTATGCTAACATCCAATATTTAGATAGCAGCAAGTCTAGTAAATGGGGCTCTTGGATATGTTTGAAGCATAGTATATGCAACTGGTACTGGTCCACCAAACCTACCAACATATGTAATGGTTGATTTTGATAGTTACTTCGAATACCATTCATAATAGAACTCCATGTACCATCCCAATTATGTCAATATAGAGGGGACACACACACCAATTACCCTTACGGTTTGCATGGGCATTGACGATACATATATCAAGGTTTTACTCTTTCCAAGATTACAATTGATATTGAAGAAAGAGAAATAATGGGGTTAACATTTATGTATATCTCTCGAGTGAAGTCATTGCAGAGTCTAATATCTTTGTCATTTTCATATGAGTGCTATGTAAAGATGAAGAATGGAAAACTACTTTCGAGAAAGAAGGCATAGAAAAAAATACTTATGTCATTGGAATGTAAATAATGTACCTAGTGTAACAAACATTTAGTTCTATGATTTTTTCATTACATGTGATGTACATTATGCATTTCGATTCGTATGAAACAAAATTGGATTTTTTAAACTTGATAATCTAGTTACTAATAATTTCCATAAGAACTTTGTGTCTTATAGACCTTGATTTTTTTTTCATACTCATTCTCTTAAGAGATATGATTCCTTCTTTAAATGCATTTATGATGTTTCTTGTAAGATATTTGAGTCTATAAGGATTAATTGTTAACATTTTCTCATTTCAACTGTTGTTTGTGACATTTTTGTCAAAATTAGTATTTGAAAAGATTATTAAATGCAAAAACTAAATGTTTTCCTTCTTTTCCTACCTTTATCTTGGATAAGATAATTGGTAAATAATAGGGATGATTAATAAGTATGTAAATAAGTTTAAGTAAATAATAGGGCACAACTTTAAAGATTAATAAATCGGTTTTAACATACTATTTCGGTATGAATAATAGAAAATTACATATAGGTGTTAAGCTATATAATAATATAATTAAATAAGAAAATTAATTATAGGTGACCATGTTTTTATAATAAATAAGTATAATATTAAATTATAAATGTTATTTTATTCATGCATGAACTAAATTCCCCCTTATTTAATATACTTTAATTTTTGTATTATTTTCTACATAATGTAACTCCAGTGGTTGCTACTAAAATAACTATATTATATAAATATATGTAATATATGTTGTAGTGCACTACTCAAAATAATAACAAAAAATAATAAAGGCGTGTGGTAGGGTTTTGGGGAATAGTTTCATTAGAAAACTGTAAATAAAAGGGGAATGTGAAAATATGACGGTGGAGTGGAGAAGGAGGTCGGTGAGTAGGAGGAAGAAGGGACGTGGGGCAGACATGTCAGGTTGCAGAGTGCTACAACTATGAACACCTCTATAAAGCACTTCAACCATCCTTCAAACCTATCAATGCACACCTCCAACCTCCGTAGTTTAAGTTTTCTTACATACTCCCAACCTATGCTAAAATAGGAATGCTAGAACAGGCTATGGGTATCAAACAATGCATAGAAGATAAAGAAATTTCTTCAAATGTTGTAGTTAAATTACAAATACTCTAGTAGACGTGTATGCAATGTGGAACCTTCAAAGGGAAAGTGAACTATTTGACATAATGTGTTTTAAAAAAATCAATGGTTATCGAAAACATTGAATATAGATATACATGAAATGGGTTTGATGAAAAGACTTAGAAAATTTCAAGCAAATACAATTTTCAGGTGTAAATCCAAATTCCTCATGCTTTTCCTACATCCTCCCAGCTTGTGTCAAAATGGGAGATTTTTTATTTTCCTTTACTCGTTTGTTAGAGATTTATCAAGCATCGAATATAAACTGGAACCTTGAGATAAAGGTGGTTTGGATAAGATCATAGGCCCGGTTGGTAATTTCCCCACTAGGTTTTTAGCCAAGCATAAAAATTTATTTTGATCTTGAAATGGTTGTGCTAGTTGGTCCTAGAAACAAGTTGGGTGCATGTCTTGATGGTGGAAATAAAAAAGAAAAAAAAAAATTGGTCAACATTTATTTCAGAGATAGGAATGAGCATTTTGGTTCGGTTAGGCACATATCAATGCTGATAAAAAATGCCAGAAAATGGAGTAGAAGAAACTAGTCTTTTTAATGAGGCCAAGGTGAGTAATACTTTTGGGTATTGCTTTTACAACATTACTCTTATTCGGTTAGTTTTTCCTCATCCTTCATTCATCCATTATGCTTCGAAAATGGATTCGTTTTCCTGGTTTCATTGGGTTTTTGAAAACATCTTAGATTAAAGACATATCCGAAGAAATGGAAACAATATTTATGAATTCCTCACTAGAGCCAAAAACTAAATCCATCTATAGAAAATGAGATTTTTTCTCCGAGGTTGTGTTCAATGGTACAAAATCTACGGAAGCACATGAAATGTGTGGCAAAACAATTAAAATGAGTTGGTGCCTTGTAGAATGCAAATGAACCCTCTTGGAGCAAATCCTTCTCTACAGATGTTAATATTTTAAGGCATGGTATCCTTACCTTTATCTCTTATAATTTTGTATAATTTGGTTATTCATTTGCAATAAAATAAAAAATATTAAACCATTAGATACAAACAATTGGATATTTTAACCATATGAATAGTGCAATCAATGAAACAACCCATCCTTATTTATGTTACCGACTTAAAATTTGACCCTCAATCATGTCATGAACAAAATATCATGCATTTTTTAACCCAGGTTATCAAAACTTGGTACTCATGTCCATTGGTTTTTCCAAGGGCTAGATGAGTTGAATAAAACAACCATTTTTGTTTACCTTGCAAAGTTAGAAAAGTGTAATTTCTAGAGATGTCTAAAATAACACTCTGAGCCCAGTAAAGGAGATGTAAAATGTCATATGTGTGCCTTGTTCTATAGAGATTCACATAAATTATTAGCTCAACCTCGTTTGACCATTTGTGCTCTCTTAGCCGCTCCTCTGGGAGCTCTGTTACTTCATTTCACACTTTTAGGAAGCTGCAAATACTAAAAAGTTGGATTTTGTTTTGACCCACCATATAAACCCTGAGAAACAAAATGCTTATCAACATTTGAAACCCCTAGTATTTTTACGATACAATTTCCTGGAACCTTCAGTTTTGGGAAAAATACCATTCTTGATAGTTTGGAAAAGTCATTTTGTAGGTCTCCAGTCACAGTTTGACTAGGTCAAACTACAATAAATACAATCAATGGGTTCAAAAATCTTGTCACCATTTGAAAACCATTCACCAATTCTGAATTCTATTAGTTCTAGTGAATTCTTGGTGTATAGGAAGAAACATAGAAACTTACACATGGTGTGTGTTGACCAAAATAAGCTCGACTTATTTTTGATCAACTAAACACCATTTCCCCTTTTGGTGCTTCAATCTAAATTTTTATATATTTTAAGCACTTACGGTCCATTTAAAGAATTTCCATCATATAGGAAATTTCTTTCCCTTTCCATAGATATAAAGAAGCCCTTCTAACTCCAGATATTTTGCAATTAACGGGACGACGGGCTTGGGGAAGATTTTTTGCCAATGGGAAAATTGTCGACTAGCGAGGCGGCGGGAGATATTTTGAAATTTTTGCACTTTTTGCAAAGTAGCACAAGTTATGATTGTGGGCCCATGATAATGAAAAGTATTTATTTTGCTAAGTGGAAAATGCGGGTCAGTGAGCCCGAGGATGATTTCTTTTGCAAAAAGCGGGTCTGCGGGGCTGCAGAGGAAATTTTGCCAAACTATAAATTCAGGCTAGCGGGTTTACGGGGAATTTTGAAAATTTTGAACTTTTCACAAAAGGGAAAATTTTTCAAGTGCGGGCCCATGAGCCCACAGAGTTTTTTTCACCAAATGTAAAGTCACAGAACTGCAAGGGTGCCATGTGCCTCATCGATGCAACTTCAGAAGTGAGACCCAAGGGACAATTCCAAATGAGTGTGAGGCTTCCACATGTCCTAGATCTAAAAAGGGATAGAGTCAACAATTGGAAAGTAAAAAAGGGGCAGAGCCAGAAGAAGGTGCCACGTGTCTACTTAGTGCAACTTCAAATATAAACTTTTAAGGCAATTCCCCAAACAAGCGCAGGCTCACCACATGGTCAGAGTCAAAAAGGGGAAAAAGGGGCCTAATTCGACTCAGTATAAGAGGGTCAATGGAAGCCCCCACGTGTCTCAATGGCGCAACTTCAAAGGAAGGATCAAGTGCGGAGACTCAAACAAGCGCCAATCCTCCACGTGTCCAAGGTCTGAAAAAGGGAAAGAGTGAGCCATTTAATTGACTAAGTATAAGAAGGTCAGTAGAAGCCTCCACATGTCTCTTGGTGCAACTTCAACGTTAAAATCCGGAGGCAGACCTAAATGAGCCCGAATCCTCCACGTTTCTTATAGACACAAATTCAAGGGGCGCGGCCCAAAGTAAAGACTCAAACGTGCGCAGACTCTCCACATGTCTTGGTTCCAACATAATTTAAATGGATCGAGGCCGAATCGGCTAAGTATAGAAGAACCAGTGGACGGAACCACGTGTCACATAAGAATAAATTCAAAAGCACGACCCAAAGCGAAGAATCAGACAAGCACTTTCCCTCCACATGTCTAGAGCCTGAAAAGGTAGAAGTAGTCATTAAAAATTCTAAACGGAGGCAAGCCAGTGGAAGGATCCACGTTTCATCATGGCAAAACTTCAAAGGAAGAATCAGGAGTAGTTACTAAATGTACGTTGAGCCTCCACATGTCCAGGGTCACACATATGGCCCCACCAAACAAAAGGGACTTATCTAAAACACAAATAAATGGGTCAGAGCCGTAATTTCAAAGTAACAGCCAAAAAGGCAGTCCCCAAATGAGTGCCAACCCATCATGTGGTTAGAGTCTGAAAAGGTAAGGTCAACCATTGAAAATTACAAAAGCATGTGGAGGCCTACACGTGTCTTATCCAAGCAACTTCAAAAGAAAAATCTGGGGGTTGTTTTTGAAAGAGTATTTGAAAACCCACAAGCGAGGATCACGAGGGATGACATGCACATCAATAGACGTGCGAACGACAGTGTGAAGAGATCTCGGGAGGAGTGAGCATCAACCGAATGTGCATGCAAAGATTCGACAAACGGGAAGAACCTGGTTAAGCCATAAACTCTCCTCTATCTCATAGATCAAATGGGGTGTACATATAGGAGGTGTTGAGTAACCCCCAGTGTTGCAATCATGACAACTCGAGTAGAGAGGGGGAGTTACATTCCCAGAATAGAAGTGTAACTCCCAATGACGCATATGATGCACTGACACACTGACGCATAAGAGAATCTCATAATGACCCCTAAATGACACATGGACCTATGATCTCACCTAAGTGAGATGACTCACCTAATGATGTGGAAAATAACACACACCAACACCCCCCCTTCATCGTAACTTAGGATGAGGTGAAAATCAAAAACGATAAATGGGTCTCGACACAAATCCTGAGGAGGTACCCATGTACAAGAAAGAAGTCCCAAGTAGTGAAGGAAAACCTAGTGGGAAAAACATCCACCACAAGAGAACAACACACTCTCTAATCTAAGAAAGATGCCAAATATGGGTCCCAGCTCTAGATGAGCCTGAAAAGGTACTCATGTACAAAGAGGAAATCTCTCGAAAAGAAGAAGAAGAGAAGAAGAAGAGGGAGACGAGAGGAATGCAGAAGATGCCATGGATGGATTTGAACTCTACAACTCTAGGAGGTCTCCTAGAAGAATGTCGATCACGAGATCCTTTTCCTCTGGAATAAAGAAGAGCCACCCGCAATGAACTATGTACCTACCCTTAGGAATGAAAAAAATGATGTGCTAGAAGTCTGTCCACTCCACAAAGGAAACTGAGGGCAGCAACATGAAGAACTCTAAGTCTAGTGCACTGAAGTGTGACATAGGTCTAGCGAGTGAGTGCCAAGGAACCAAAGGTAATGCCCATGCATAGAACTGTCAGAGTGTGAAGAGTGAACACTTGTAGAAAGGATGTCCACGTGATGTGAAGGGAACAAAACATCCTTCACAATAGAAAAGGGATCCACAACTAAGGGTGGATCAATGAAGGTCTCCGGAAATGTGGAAGTGACATGATTCCTGGAAGGGCCACTCCCAACAACAGAGATGATGAACTCCTCTGAAACACCTATAGATGGATGAGGGACCTGTAGTGCATCACAAGTAGACTCTGCAAAAAGACAACCAAGGTCAGGCAGATACTTGTCCCAATGAGGGGGCTCAACAAACAGAAGAGCGATGTATGATAGGTATGAGTCATCCAATGAAGGTAGAGGAGTGGAATGGGCCTCGCACACTAGATGTGGAAAGGAGGCAGGTGTGATGACTGTATGAGACTGAGAAGGGGACTGCTTGATATCTGATGAGATGTGGGGAGTGTCAACACTCTTTGGAATAGTGAGAGAAAGAGGAGAAGAGTCCTCTGTAGTACTCTCGACATCAGAACTGGATGCACAATCCTCGTCAACAAAAGTAGAACCAAGCGATCTTGTTTCAGTGAAACTGTCATCACATGAAGAAATGGAGGAGACAACTAAATCAATAGTAGCAACAATTGTGGTAGTATGTGAAGGGCTTCCATACAAGGACTGAAGAATGCTCCAGACACGGTGGGGTGGATTTAAGTCTCCACACGTGAAACCAAAGAGAATGAGAGACATGCATCATCATGTGACCAAAGACATGGTCACAAGTGTCAAGGAAGTCCTCCTGATGACGATGATCAGTGGGTGCAGGAACTAGCCCAACTAAGAAAGGTAAAAGACCCTTGTGGGCGAAGTAACATTCCATGGAAGCACGACAAGCTGAATAAGTCTCTCTCCCGGTGAGAAGTGGTGGAGGCTATAAAGCAATCCTACGATGCTCATGTCTGAAAGATCACTCTCCATGATGAAAAATGCAAGATGCACAAAAGCAAGACGTCGGACTCGGCCAATAATGCGTCTGCGTGTGTAGGCCCAAGAGTATAAGCAACCCCCAAGAATGTGGCACTTTATAAAAGTAGTTCGTTTACAAAACTAATAATCCCATCATGTAATGTGTGAAAAATCATGCAACTTTGACCAAGGAAGTGCTCAGAAACGAGCAGCGAGTCAAAAGTTATCGCATTAAAATGATTCCCGCAACTGATGGAAAAATACACTAGACACTGCAAACGCATTAAAAAAGTGCACGAAACGGGTGCAAAGGGTATCATGTGGGTACTCGTTGGAAATGGCATGGAATTTTAGGAGGGGTTTGTTTTGACTGCGAGGGGGGGTTAGCCTCCTGCCAACCCCAGACCTCGCCCTCCGTCTTTGACAAGCGTAGGAAGGGTAAGTAATACAAGTCAAAACAACCTTACAATAAAATTATTACATGCCAAATGAAATAATGTTTTAATCCTTAAAACATTAAAGAGTAAATTGTTTTAACCTCCAAACAATTTGTAAAAGGGAAATGTGGGGGCCCACGTTGAAGTCGGGTGGAGAGCAGCTAACTGTGGAAGCCCACGTGGAGAGAGAGAGGCCCAATGCACTCGAGCACTTGATGTAACCGCTGTTTTGTGGGCTAGAGAGAAGTGGCCACATGCAAGAACAGTAACCAATGCAACTTGTAACTACCAAGGAAGATAGCAAATCAAAAAAATGTTTTTCCAATGCCGACAACATTTTTCAAGATGTCTCATAATTCGCCCCTAAATGACAGATGACTGCTATGCTGGTGGTCCACCTAAGAGGTTTGAATGCTCACCTCCAAAAACATGGGTGTGGAAAATAACACACACCAAAAAAATTTTTCCAAATGAGCATGAAAAATGTTTTTCAATGCCTTGAACCAAAAGTAGGTTGTTGGAGTTCTGGTGGTTGTAGGAGTCCACGTGGGCAGTCCATGTTGGTGTAAGATGTCTCAAATTGAAGACCCCAAAAACACCAAAAGCGGCCAAAAACCCAATAGTTGTTGGGAATGGAGCCACAGGTGCAAAGTGAAACTTCCACAAGGTAGACCAGTGTAGGTAGACCAGAATACAAGCATGAGCAACGGTTCCCGTGAGTGTGGAGCCAAACATGAGCGGTAGTGGCTAGATCAATGCATGTCAAGGAAACTTAGGATCCCACCCTATAAATCCACCACATGTTTTTGCAATGCAACTTCAAGAGAGAAAGGAAGGGGTTGAATCTTAACGATGCATGAGGATGCCACATGGGTCTCAAATGGAGTGCATAGATGATCCGCTTACCATGAAAGAGGGTTTGAAATACAAGAAAGGATCACGAGGGATGATTAGCACATCAATGGACATGCCGAGAGCGTGAAGAGATCTTGGGAGGAGCGAGCATCAACCGAATGTGCATGCAAGGATTCAAAATGGGTTCAACTAAAACTCCTCTATTCATAGATCAAAGGGGGTATGTTTTCATGAAACTCTAGAGAGACCGGGAGTTACATTCCCACCTCCCAATGACACATATGACACCACACCGACGCAATGTTTGACCCCTAAATGACACATGGACCTATGATCCACCATTTTCTCAAATGATGTGGAAAATAACACAAAATCTTCCACCTTCCCCCATGATGAAGAATAGGCATATTTCATTTCCCAACTAAGGGAAAGGAAAATCTTAACGATGGGGCATGGGTGTTTGCAAAGACTTTTCATTGTGGTAAGTTGATTCAAAGATCTTCTAGGGGTGGTTGGAGTAGATTTCAAATTTTCCCTCTCTCTTTCTCCCTCATTCTTCTATATATTGTAAAGGAGGGCATTTTCAAAAGGAAACTTAGATCCCGCAAAAGCCACCACATATCATTTCTCGATGCAGAAGGTTTGTCATCTTTCCTCTCCTTCTCCACCCTCTCTTTCTTCCTTAGGGTAGAATATGGATTCTAAGCCTCCTCTTTTGGCTCTATAATGGCATTTCCTTGCCTCTTGCCCAGTGATGATGTATTTTGTGACTTATGCAGCAATAAAATTTGTTTCGTGATGCATCTTGTCCATCCTTTGCTTATTTTATTGTCTCTTCTTGCCTCTCATCATTACAGGGTATACTGTGTATACTCTAATGTCTATTGTAGGTTTTGGGAGCTGTGTTTAATTGGGTTTTGAAGTGGTGTTTCGTGTGAACTTCATCTTTGGTCTATGGTGCATCTTGTCCACCCTCTCCTTCCTCATCTCTCTCCACTTCAGTAGTTATATTTTTTATCAGCCACTTCCTTTTCTCATTTATCACCACTTAGTGTAGGACCTATTTTTATTCATTTATATCTCTCCTTGTCTCCTTTGAAGGTTATATTAGGATTTGATTATTTTTTCCTGTACTAGAGTAGCTTCTGGCAGGTAGTTTAGAAGAAGGAACCAGCCTTCTCTGTAGGTCCATCTCAAGTCTACAAGTCCCATAGCTTGAGAGATGGTCTCATATTTTTCAATAACATTGAATGCCCCACTCAGATCTGAGGCCATTATGGGGTGCTGTGATTTTGCAACAACAATTTTTGGCACGCCCTGGTGGGACATCACAGAAGTTAGAGTTTCATCTTTAAAAGGTGTCTCATTATCAACAGAAAATATTAATCCATCGTATGACCACAGTACATTTTTGGCATGCCCAATGGGATAGGTCTGAAGCACCTTACCACTTCATCCTAGCAGGTTGGTGTGTTCCTGTTAAGATTCAACCTGTTTAGGTACATATAAAGCACATCTGGAGATTACATCTAGTCAACAACCCATCTCTTGAAGTTGTAGACCTTCCCCATTCTTTTTCATCCATTTTTATTCCATCTCTTTCATCTTCTTCCATCCCATGAGGTTGTACAATCATGACTTCATTTCCATCTTAGAATTCACACTTGCAGCAGCAGCAATGCAGTCCGCCTCCAATGTATTTCCCAACTCCTCGAGATCACCATTATGATCAGATACATAACCATTATGCTTTCCCATATGAGCAGTGTCAAAAGTATTTTGGCCAAGGAGATTATCAAGAGAAAGGGTGTGTGTTCGATGGAGACGGTTATTTGGAGAATTATGGTTTGATGGAGAAGATCATAAGAATGGAGGTTAACATAGTGTAGTCAAGAGCTACAACATAGATGAAGGCATTCAAGATTGGTTGCAGGGCACCTTGTCCATAGGGATGCCCTTTTCCAAGACATTACATTCCACAACAGAAGCTTGACTTCCAAATTGTGCAATGGACTGAGGAGATTGAGGCTTATGAGTTGGACACAAGAAAACCTTGTCAATGGGTAAGTCCACCACCTCCTAGCTTTTCTTTTCCTCTTCATCAATTAGTATCATCATAGTAGTGGCATGAGTCTAGCTCCACATCTTCTTCCCCAAGTGTTGATTCCCCTTCTACATCCACTAGTCTTCCATCCCACCTCAATTCGTGTGCCCTTTTCCCTTCTAAGTAGTCCTACCCTCTAAACAAACAAGAAGTTCCACTTCCCTCACCACCACAAACAATTAAAAATCTGGTTAAAAACCCATCCACTCCTCCTCTTGCCTTCCTAATTCCATGTGGGGAAGAGATTCCAAAGACCAGTCAAGGAGAACAACAAGAATAGGAACCCACAAAAGAAGAAATGATAGAAAATATGAAGAGTTGGGGTACCATGTTTGGGTTTACAAAGATCCCCTTGATAGTTAAGACAATAGAGGAAGTCAAGGTTGAAGAGCTAGTGGTGGTTGAGGCTGAGTTTGCAGAATAAGAAGAACTAGAACAAGAAGCAGAAGATCAAAAATTTGTTTTCTATGAATGTAGTGTCCATAATGGAACTTTTTCTGAAGAGGATGTTGATCTAATCCAAGCTACACAACTAGTTAAGGAGGAAGAACAACCAACTCCAAGTCCCATTGAAGATTTCTATGTACCTTGGGATATAATATTATAATGTATATGGGTTGATGGAGATTCTGACATGTGGCAGACATCCCCTTAGTTAGTTATATAGGCTCACATAGGAATTAATTATATTGGGTAATGGGTCAGGCCTACATTGGGATTAGGTGTTACCCATCCTATTTAAAGGATGTGAGTATCATTATGAGGAGGTCATGTATGTTTGATTTGAGTCTTTTACTTGGTAGATGTTTATTGGAGGTGTCCCCCTTGAAGTGGATTCCCATCTCGGGAGATTGTGGAGTTGCTCCTTCCTTAAGGAGCATTGTATGGTGTTGCCCTACCTTAAGGGTATTATTCTGAATATATTGCATATTAGGGCATCTTGGTCCCCCATATATCTTGTTTTGTGTTATCTTCTACAATTTATTGATTTATTATATGCGAGATTCATATCAAAGAGGAGAAGCTGGTAGAGATCAAATAAGAGTTAAACCCACTTAATGAAGAAAGCATTATTGAAGATTTTTTTCTTTCATTTGAAGGGTCTGATTTGATTGATGAACCCATGAAGGAGGAGGACCATATGGTTTTAGAGGCTCCAAGTGTGGAGAAATCCACAAAAGAAACTTCAGTTCTTCCTCCCATTTCATCCCCTTCAAGATCTGATGTCGAAGAATATTTTGATCTTTCAAAATTCATGTTTGAGAATGAAGGGAACCATGGTGAGAAAGTTGCATATCAGGAGGACACCATGGATGAGGTCGAGCAAATGTAGCAGGACAACAAGGAAGCAGAATATCTCTCAGACTTGAAAGATTACTTTGATGGAGAGGATCCTAAAGATATAACATCATTTTATCCTCCATCATCCACATTCCAAGCACATGAGCTTACTTGCCATGAAGGAGAGCATTCAAGTACAATAACCTGCACTTCATAACAACCCTCTAGAACCAAGGTTAGAAGATATGAATCTTCCATGTTCTTCACAAGAGAAGGAAGGGAAGGAGCAAGAGGATGTCATCATCTCTTCCACACCATCCACCCAGGAAGGTCTGCAAGAAGACTCCATTCTTGGATTCAAAGTTTAGAAAAATGGGCACATCCATCGGATCAGACCGTGCCCAATTAGGTACTTGGCTTCATTGGAGCCAAGGGAGAAGTTAAAACAAGTCATGCCCACTTCAAGGTAGGAGGACGAGTATCAAAGCACCAAGGGTAACCATCAACACCTCCAGGATTCCAATGCCAATCGGATTGAGGAGGTATCTTTGATTGATGTTGATACCTTAATGATATGGGTGGAGGATCGACCTCTTGTCAGTGTTTCACTCATACAAGCAATCATATTCAGTGTCAAACCATTTGCATGGCTGATTTTTTTGAAATATGGAAGCTACTTCTCCCTGCTAGTTGCAATATTTGTTTGAGTCCCCTTTCTCTCTAGGTTAGTGTAGGAGTAGGAGTAGACTTTGCTTTCAACAAAATAATTTCTTGTGCACACTCTACATGCTCCAATTAGAGCATGTATGAAGTTCCTTTTTTTATAGCTTGCCATGGTGTTTCATTGCTCCAAGGTTGTATCCCTATGTAGTTCAGTGTGCCCAAAGTTCATTTCTAGAATAGGTAAAACCCTAGGTTCAGGGTCAGCAAGCGCAAGTAGTTGGGCTCACGGTTTCAGGGGAAGATCAGTATCAGGCTATCAATTATGACTCCATGACCAAAGGATGCTTCAAGGAAACTAATCATTTCACCTAGCAGAGACAAAGTTGATAGTGGAAAAGTAAAAATGGGGCAGAGCCAATGGAAGGTGCCACATGTATACTCAGCAAAACTTCAAATATCAACTCCAAAGGCGGTTCCCCAAACAAGCGCATGGTCACCACGTGGTCAGGGTAAAAATGGGGACAAAGAGGGCCTAATTAGACTAAGTATAAGAGGGTCGGTCGAAGCCCCGACGTGTCTCAGTGGCATAGCTTCAAAGGAAGGATCAAGTGCAGAGACATAAACAAGCGCCAAGCCTCCACATGTCTGAGGTCCGAAAAAGGGACAAAGCTGGTCGTTTAATTGACTAAGTATAATAAGGTCGGTGGAAGCCTACACATGCCTCTTTGGCACAACTTCAAAGTTAAAATTAGGAGGCAGACCCTAAATGATCATGAAGCCTCCACATGTTAGATCAACACAAATTCAAGGGGCGTGGCCCAAAGCAGAGACTCAAGCGTGCACAGACTCTCCACGTGTCTTGGGTCCAATAGAATTCAAATGGATCGAGGCCCGCATTGGCTAAGTATAGAACTAGCAGATGACACCACGTGTCGCATCAACACAAATTCAAAGGTGTGACCCAAAGCGAACACTCAAACAAGCGCTGGACCTCTACATTTCTAGAGTCCGAAAAGGTAGTAATGGTCATTGAAAAGTATAAACAGAGCCAAGCCAATGGAAGGAGCCACGTGTCAGCACAGTGCCACTTCAAAGGAAAAATAAAGAGTAGTTCTCAAATGTTTGCTGAGCCTCCACATGTCCACGGTCAAACATATGGCCCTACCAAACAAAATGGCCTTAGCCAAAACATAGAGAAATTGGGAACAACCGTGGAAGGTGCAATGTGCCTCATTGGTGCAATTTCAAAGGCACAACCCAAAAGGTAGTCCCCGAATGAGTGCTAACCTACCACATGGTCAGAGTTTGAAAAGGTAAGGTCCACCATTGAAAAGTCCAAAATCTTGGGGAGGCCTCCACGTGTCTTATCACGCAACTTCAAAAGAAAAATCTAGGGAAATTTCTAAATGAGCGTGAAGCCTCCATGTTTCTCGGGTCAGGCATAGTGTCTCCACCAACAAGATCGACTTAGGAAGAATAAAGAGGAAATAGAGGAGCCCATGGAAGTCACCATGTGTCATTCTGACACAAATTCAAGAGTGAAAGGAAGGGGCTAAATCTTCATGACGTGCGACACTGCCACATGGTTCTTACACCGATGGACTCTTTAAATATTGTGAGCCCATGACCTTGATCTTTAGATAGCCATATATTTCAAATGGAAACTTAGATTTGGGCAAGGGGGGACATTTTGGAAAGCTCTCAGCACCGACTTCTCACCTGCCACCATTAATGTTTTGGCCCACCATTTTCAAGGCTGTCAAGTCTCCCACATGCCGCCATGATGAAAAATGGGCCTCTTTCTTGCCTAGTAAGGGACAGAGATGGGGCATGGGTGTTGCAACGAGACTCTTCATTGTGGTAGGTGGATTTAATGCTCTTCTAGGGGTGGTTGGAGCAGAGTTCAAATTTTCCCTCTCTCTTTCTCCCTCATTCTTCTATATATTGTAAAGGAGGGAAATTTTCTAAAGGGTTGGTCATCTTTCCTCTCCTTCCCCCTCTCTCTTTATTCCTTAGGGTAGAATGTGGAGTCTCGAGCCTCCTCTCTTGGCTCTTGTTGTCCACTCAAAATTTTCAAAATTTTGAGTTTAAATGTCTTTTCATAGAGTTGGTGGTGTGGAAAAAGTCTTGAAGTCGAAAAAATCTAAGTTCTGGGTCATTCTCTAAGTATTTCGGGCCTGTCGAACATTTTTGTCCCAACTGTCCCAAGTGCAAACGGGTCTTCTGTTCTCCAATCGGCCAAACCTCTAAATTTGTCCCATTTTCGGGCCCGTCGGAAGTTTTTGTCCGAAGTGTCCCGAACTTATTGTGTGAGTTGTTCCATTTTCAGCCGATTCGCCCGATTTTGTCCCAACTGTCCCGAGTTCCAAATTGCTCTCTGTCCCATTTTCGGCCGAAACCCCCGAGTCGCGTACTTTAGAGCTCTTTGTCCCATTTTCAAAAGTGCGCCCTATTTCAATTTCATCCAACCGCCAAACCACGTACTCGAACTTTTTGTCCCGAATGTCCCAAGTCCAAATGGGCCTTTTGTTCCATATTCGCCGATTCGCCTGAACCGCGCTTTCATGTCCCAAAGTTAAAAAAGTGCAAGTTGTCCCATTTTCGGCCGAAACTCCCGAGTCGCACACTTCACTCTTTTCCGTCCCAATTGTCCCAAAATGCATTTGTGGGTCCTCTCCTTGTTTCTCCCGAATCGGCCGAGCCGCGTGTTTCGCGCAATCGCGTCTCACTTGTCCCAAGCGAACCAATGGTCATCCATACTTAGTTTCCCGCTCTTCCCGAATATGTTGTTTTTCAAAATATGAATTCAAATGCGCATTAATTATCCTCCTCTCTCCTCAATGGCTATGTAATGGGAAAAACTTCCTTTGCAATTCTTACATTGTTTCGAACCCTTGCATTTGAAAACCCGCGCATGTCCCCTCCCTCTCGAAACTCCTTTCCGAGCCCGGGTTTGCAGTCTTATTATCAATATGAAGATTAAGATCCCGGAGGAGGCTTGGGAGAACTAAAGAAGCAGCGATTCTGAAGGACGAAACTTTCAAGACGCTTCGGTTACATCGGTTTTAAAGATATTCATTGTCATTCTCAGATAAAAATTCTGGCGTGTCCCTCGTGGCAAGGACATGGCTGAGACGTGGAACAAACTCAAGCAGCGGTTTCCAAAGACAGTGGGTCCCTCTCAGAACTAGCCACCTTTCTCCTTCCCCTTCCTTCTCTCTTCTCGCCATTCCTTTCGTATTCCATGTAATTAGTTAAGAAATTGCATTTGGCATTCCTTAACTATTCTCTAGTTAAAAGAAACGGTTACGAGGAGTAACCGAATTGTAAGCTATATAATGGCCTTCTTTGTGCCATTTTGAAAAGGAGGAAGAACTTGGCATATTTTCTGAAAGTGTAAATAGATCTTAAAGAAATCAATACAAAAGGGCTTTCTATTCATTGTCTATCTGATCTCTGCTATTTCTGTGTTTTCCATTTAATATTGTGAAGATCATTTTGTCTCTAATTTGTTAGTCTCTCCGATTGCATCATATCCTATTTTGCAAATACAGTGATCTTGTATAACCAAGAAGGAACTTTGTGTCCTTGATTAATGAATCTAAAGAAGGTTATTTACAGAACTTTGTGTCTTTAAATTTAATCCTATTCAGCCAATGCAAATGATCTTGTCTTAAATTCCTTGAAACTCCGCATACATAAAGAATTATTCTGCTATCTATAATTCTGAATGTTGCTATTCTGCTCATCCTCTTATTCCCTTTCCTCAGTCCTTTTGTAACTGATGATCCTTGTGGAAAACACTTTCGTAATATCCAAGTTCAACCATAAAATAATATTTTGTACATTTGTAAATAAGTTCGTTTCTGAATAAGGGAACCTCTCCCATCAAAGAGGAGGGACTTCTTGTCCCCTGACTGTTGCTCTTCTAAAAAGTCCTATTTGAAAACCAACAGTTTTTGGCGACTCCGCTGGGGAAAATCATTCCAGTTCTGTAATTTTTGATCATCCTTTGATCTGGCGACTCCGCGTTTCACTCGAGGGAGAAGGGCCCTTGGTATCGAAGATTCTCAGTTTCAGCTTTTAGAACAACAAGGTTTTCCTTTCCCTTCAAATTCAACAAGAAATAGAAGGACCCGTTCGACAAGCACTCCACCTGTTCAAGATAGAAGTCCTACGGGTGGTATTCCTTCAGAGCCTGCTAGTCCCAATCTACGAGCTTTGATCCTTGCCGGTGTTACAGTTCCTCTCCAAGCCGTTTTTCCAAGAATGGCAGCGCCATTACCATGGGGTCATCGTGTCGGGCCTCTGGCCCTTGCTCAGCCTTTAGCATGAGTTACCCAGAGGAAACCGGAAGAACTTCCCAAATTCAAAGGTGATGGCAAAGTGCACCCCGACAACACATCGCAGCCTTCGTTGTTGCATGTGGAGTTTTGGGAGTCGAATATGAAGACGCCTCTCGTAAAAGAACAAGAAGCGTTACAAGATAATGCTGCTGATTGGTTCTATCACCTTCCTACGGTGCTATAAACCGTAACAGGACCATAATGAGAACTTAGTTCGAGAACCGTTTCAAGCCGGCAGAAGATGTGCATGCCTTGCTTGCCCAAGTGTCTCGAGATAAAGAAAGATTCACAAGAGCCCATGAGGGAATTTGTGGCTTTCAACAGGTTGGTAAATAAAATTCCAACGCCTACCCGACTCCATGACCAAATTCAAAAGTGTTTCTTCCTAAATGCTCAATCGCCCAAAGTTAGTTATGCACTAAGAAGGGCTAATCTCGGAACACTAGCTCGATCAAGAACTGGAGTTAGTATCGAAGATGACTTGATCATGTCGGGGAAGTTGAGAAGATACCCTCGCAAATCTAAGTCTCGATGCTTCTTCCTCTTCCACCCTCGGACCTAGTCTATCCATTAGTCCGAAACTTGCAAATGATCTCGCCGCTATAAAGAAACAATTGGCTCAAAGATGCCTCGTATGCGGATGTTCCAAGAAGAAATTTTCAGCCCGAAATCGTTTGCCTCGCTCCTCACACAAGACTAGCACTTGAAGGACCTCCCGTTAAGGTTCCTATGAACGCAACTGTGAAGTTGAAGAACCGGATGATGATGAAGATAACGAAGCTTGCGGAAGAGTTTGCGAGAGAATTTGATGATGAGGCGGAGGAACTTGAGGGATCTCGAGTGAATTTCTTTACCATTGAGGGCATTGATGATTATGATGAAGTGGTAATAGACATGAAAAGTGAATCTTTTCTGTCATGACTCGAGAACAGACAAAGCAGAGGGAGAAGGTGACCATCCACCTAAGAAATCCAAGGAGCATCAAAACTATCCTGTAATTGCAAGAGAGGATCTCCTATCCCTACTTCGCCTACACAGTAAGTGAGTCCTATCAATCCTGCTACCAAGGTTGTTTCTTCTTTTTCTCCTAAAGTTGATAAGCCTAGGATTTCAAATGATGATGGCCCATCCATTCGGATCCTTTGATATTGTTGATCACCCGAAAAGACCAAGGTACAAATCTCGTTTTGTACTATCAAACCCATCCCAAAGCTTTTGCCAAGATGATTCAATTTGTTAATTCCCATTCCAAGACCACCTCTAAAGGTCTTTTGCCTACTCCTTCACGCACCACACATTTTAGTAGCCACATCACCTCGCTGTGACAAAATTAAACCATTTTATGTAACACTTCTCATAGCTGGCCATAGACTCAGTAATTGTGTCATAGATTCAGGAGCCTCGGACAATGTCATGCCAGCTAAAGTAGCTCATGCTTTAGGCTTAACCCTCACTCGTACTTATGGATCTTGCTACTCTATGGAGAGTAAAGAAGTGCCTCTGGTTGGAAGGATTAAAGATGCACAAGTGGCTTTTGCTGCCTTGCCTGAAAAGAAAGTGTTGGCTACCATCCTAGTAGCAGATATCCCTCCTTCATACGGGATGTTGCTAAGTAGGAACTTCTGCAAAGATGTGGGTGGGGAAATCCAGATGGACTGGTCACATGCACTCGTGCCTGTCAATGGACAAATGAAGAAGTTGTTGCCTGAAAAGCAGTCTGAGTATATTGTGCAGAAAACGGATGATCCTAGAGCACAAATACTCTATGAGGATATGGGTCATGGCAACTACATGATTATGTCCCCTGACGAAATCCCACCCCCCAAAGTGTCTCCTAGAGATCCTAATGGGGTTTGGATTTTAGAATTTGATGGAAGTTGTTCTCACCTGGTTCCGAGCTGGTGTTCTACTGGTGTCACCAGAAGGTGTCCTTCATCCTTTTTCATTTAAGTTGCAGTTCGAGAACACTAATAACACAGCAGAATACGAAGCTCTCATTCTCGGATTGCAGGTGGCCAAAGAACAAGGTATAAAGAATCTTCTGGCTCGTGGTGATGCAGAGTTGATTGTAAAGCAGGTCAGAAACCTTTTTCAAGTAAAAAATGGAAGGTTAAGGCATTACCGGAATCAGGTTTGGGATTCTATTGAGTTCCTTGATGCTTTCTCTATTGAAGCAGTACCTAGGGAAAAGAACAGCAGGGCTGATTCGTTGGCTGTCTCAGGATCACTACTGATTCCTCATCCTGACTTTTCTCGGGATAAGTTCACCATTGAGATGGTCCATCGGCCTAGTGTACCTGATAATGCCAATAACTGGCAGGTTTTCAATAATGATCAGCATTTGCTTTCCTTCCTGGAACTCAAGGGTAATTTCGAACAACTGTATTTTGAGGGAAGTGACAACCTGCCTCGTGAGAGTGTGCCCTTTGACCAAACAGTCGCCCATGCAGAAGAAACAGATCAAGATGGATGCATCAATCTCAAAGGAAACAAGATTCCTAAAGGGTTGGTGAGTTTGGAGGAACTATTTGATAAGCATGACAGGTATGTGAAATCTAGAGCTTCTTCTGGGCCTCAGCAATCAGCTGAGTACGATAAGATTGACATTGGGAGTCCTACTGACCCTAAGCTAGTGAACATTGGGAAATGTTGCACAGCAAATGAGAGGAGAAAAGCAATTGATCTTCTAAAAAGGTATAAAGATGTTCTCGCTTACTCTTATGAAGATTTGAAAGCTTTCAAACCAAAAGATATGCAGCACTCTATTCCTCTCAAGCCTGGAATTAAGCCTTTCAAGCAGAAACAGAGACAATACAACCCCAAAGTAGCTGACACCATCTTTCAGGAGATACAGAAGTTGTTGAAAGCTAAAATTATCTTTCCTATCCACCATTCAACATGGATTGCAAATATTGTGCCTGTCAGAAAAAAGAATGGTGAGATCCGCATCTGTGTTGATTTCAGGAACCTGAATCAGGCTTCTCTGAAAGATAATTATCCTTTGCCCATGATGGATCAAATATTGCAAGCAGTAACAGGCTCTGAAATGTTATCTATGCTTGATGGATTTTCTGGATACAATCAGGTAGAGGTTGATACTGTAGATCAACACAAGACAGCCTTCACCACTCCTTGGGGTACCTTTGCCTACAAGAGAATGCCTTTTGGGCTTATTAATGCTGGTGCCACTTTCCAGAGAGCTATGGATCTGGCTTTTGGAAGCTTGAAAGGGAAGTGTATTGTCATATACCTTGATGACCTGACAGTGTTTTCCAAGACAAGAGCGGATCATTTTGATCACCTGGAGACAGTTCTGCTGAGATGCAGAGAGCATGGAATCTCTCTGAACCCTAAAAAATCTGTCTTCTGTGTTACAGAGGGAAAACTATTAGGGCACATTGTCTCCAAGGATGGTATTAAGATTGATCCTGAACGAGTTCAAGCCATCCAGCAAATTCCTCTCCCAACCAGTAAAAAGGGCGTGCACTCCTTCTTCGGTAAGATCAACTTTTTAAGAAGGTTCATCCCTGATTTTGCTGAATTAACTTTGAATATTTCTCAGATGATGAAAGGGAAGCAAACATTTGGTTGGTCTTCTGAAGGAAAGGAATCCTTTGAGGGTATCAAGAGAGCTATCGCTAAAACTCCAGTTTTAGCCTGTCCTGATTTCAGCAAAGATTTCATCATCTATTGCTATGCTATCTGATAATACCACGCTGTCGCTCTTGTCTTAACTCAAGAAGACTCTGATGAACATGAGCTACCAATTGCGTTCATGAGCTATATTCTGAAAGATCACGAGTTGAAATACACCATGATGGAGAAACATGCTTTTGCAGTGGTCAAAGCTGTTAAACAATTTCGTTTCTATATCCTCAACTCTCACTCCATGGTGCTGGTTCCAGATACAACTGTTAAGTCGATTCTTACACAGCAAGAATTTGGATCCAAGAGAGGGAACTGGGTGGCTAAGGTCCAAGAGTATGACATTGATATCAAACCGACCAAGCTGGTTCGTGGAAAAGGTCTTTGTGAGCTCATTGCTGAAGGAGCCAAACATGAGTTGCTTGAGGAGAAAGTTGACCTTCCTACTGTTCTGTTCCTGAGTTCAGTTGATGAATGGTATGCTGACATCGCCCATTTTCTCACCTATGGGGAATGTCCCTCTCATTTAACTGCCAAGGAAAAGAGGATCAAAATTGAGGTCATAAATGTATTATGGGAAAATGCTTTGTTTAAACGTGGCTTGGATGGGAGATTTCTAAAGTGTGTGGACAAAGAACAAGCAGAGAAAGTTGCTCTCGGCTTCACGATTAGGCATGTGGAGGGCACTATTCATCAACTGGTCTGACTCATAAAATACTCCGGGGAGGATACTACTAGCCTTCTTTGTTTAGAGATGCATCCAAGTGGGTGGATAAATGTGAGGCCTGCCAGACCTTTGTGGGAAGACCTAAATTGGCTTCTTTACCTCTCAAGCCAGTTGTGATTGAGGAGCCATTTCAACAGTGGGGTTTGGACTTCATTGGTACACTCAATCCTGCTTCTAGTGCTGGTCACACTCATGTGCTAACTGCCACTGACTACTTCACCAAATGGGTGGAAGCTATTCCAGTCAAGAGCACTACTTCTGAAGTGGTATGCAACTTCATCAAAGAGAACATCTTGGTAAGGTATGGTGTACCTAACAAGATTGTAACAGATAATGCTTCAAACTTCTCCTCAACTGAGATAATGGATTTCTGCTACGGGTATGGCATCTCTCTGGCTCATTCTTCAGATTATTACCCCCAGGGAAATGGGCAAGCAGAATCCACAAACAAGAACCTGGTGACTATCATAAGGAAGTTGGTCAATGAGTCTCAACGAAACTGGCACAAGAAGCTATATGATGCTCTTTGGGCAGACAGGATCACACCTAAAAGAGCCATTGGAATGTCCCCTTTTCAAGTGGTGTATGGAGTAGAAGCTCAACAGTGACAGTGGAACTGCCAGCCTTGCACCTAATGAAGGCCATTGAGGATACTAGTTTCGATGCTCGGATAAGAGAATTATGTACTGCACAAACCGAACGAGGACAGTTGGAGGTCATTGATAGGATATCTGTCACCAGCAGAAGGTAAAGGCTCTGTTTGACAAGAAAGCTAGGTTCAGAGAGTTCCAAGTTGGAGATACCGTCTTGCTGTTATGGGACAAAAGACATGAACCTCATGGCAGCCATGGAAAGTTTGATTCCACTATGGCTTGGGCATTTCAAGATCGACACTTTCTTTGTAAGAATTCTTTCTATCTTGATTACATGGATGGTTCCCCTCTCCCACTTCCTTATAGTGGGCAGTATCTCAAGTTGTTCAAGTCCTAGGTGACTAGGGAGTCCCTTTGTATATTCTGTACAGTGTTTTCCTTCTGTTGTTTTGGTGTGTTTCCCTTCTATTGTTTTTGTGTGTTGCCCTCTGTGTTGGTCTATTTTTGACTCTATTGCCCAATGGATAAGGCACTGGTCTGCTTCACCGAGTTTGTCTAAGTTCTTGCCTTGTCTCATTCCTTGAATTTATGCCAAGTCATCCCCAGAAGGAGCCAGCTGTTGTCCACTCAAAATTCCCCGCTCTGTCAAAAGTAAAAATTTCAAAATTTTGAGTTTAAATGTCTTTTCTGTCGAGCTGGTGGTGTGGAAAAAGTCTTGAAGTCAAAAAATCTAAGTTCTGGGTCATTCTGTAAGTATTTCGGGCCTGTCGGACATTTTTGTCCCAACTGTCCCAAGTGCAAATGGGTCTTCTGTTCTCCGATCGGCCGAAACCTCCGAATTTGTCCCATTTTCGGGCCCGTCGGAAGTTTTTGTCCCAAGTGTCCCGAACTTATTGTGCGAGTTGTTCCATTTTCGGCCGATTCGCCCGATTTTGTCCCAACTGTCCCGAGTTCCAAATTGCTCTCTGTCCCATTTTCGGCCGAAACCCCCGAGTCGCGTACTTCAGAGCTCTTTGTCCCATTTTCAAAAGTGCGCCCTGTTTCAATTTCACCCGAACCGGCCAAACCGCGTACTCCGGAACTTTTTGTCCCGAATGTCCCAAGTCCAAACGGGCCTTTTGTTCCATTTTCGGCCGATTCGCCCGAACCGCGCTTTCATGTCCCAAATGTCCCAAAGTTAAAAAAGTGCAAGTTGTCCCATTTTCGGCCGAAACTCCCGAGTCGCGCACTTCGCTCTTTTCCGTCCCAATTGTCCCAAAATGCATTTGTGCGTCCTCTCCCTGTTTCGCCCGAATCGGCCGAGCCGCGTGTTTCGTATTCGCGTCTCACTTGTCCCAAGTGAACCAATGGTCATCCATACTTAGTTTCCCGCTCTTCCCGAATATGCTGTTTTTCAAAATATGAATTCAAATGCGCATTAATTATCCTTCTCTCTCCTCAACGGCTATGTAACGGGCAAAACTTCCTTTGCAATTCTTACATTGTTTCGAACCCTTGCAATTTGAAAACCCATGCATGTCCCCTCCCTCTCGAAACTCCTTTCCGAGCCTCTTTGCACTTTGTTATTATCAATATAAAGATCAAGATCCTAGAGGAGGCTTGGGAGAACTAAAGAAGCAAGCATTCACGAAGGACAAAACTTTCAAGACGTCGGTTACATCAGTTTTCAAAGATATTCATTGTCATTCTCAAGATAAAAATTCTCTTCGTGTCCCTCGTGGCAAGGACATGGTGATGACGTGGAAGAAACTCAAGCGGCGGTTTCAAAGACAAGTGGGTCCCTCTCAAAACCGGCACTGTCTCCTTCCCCTTCCTTCTCTCTTCTCGCCATTCCTTTCGTATTCCATGTAATTAGTTAAAATTACATTTGGCATTCCTTAACTATTCTCTAGTTAAAAGAAATTTTCTAGGAGTAACCAATTGTAAGCTATATAATGGCCTTCTTTGCGCCATTTTGAAAAGGAGGAAGAACTTGGCATATTTTCTCTCTGTAAATAGATCTTAAAGAAATCAATACAAAAGGGCTTTCTATTCATTGTCTATCTGATCTCTGCTATTTCTGTGTTTTCCATTTAATATTGTGAAGATCATTTTGTCTCTAATTTGTTAGTCTCTCTGATTGCATACCTCTACAAATACAAAGTGATCTTGTATAACCAAGAAGGAACTTTGTGTCCTTGATTAATGAATCTGAAGAAGGTTATTTACAGAACTTTGTGTCTTTAAATTTAATCCTATTCAGCCAATGCAAATGATCTTGTCTTAAATTCCTTGAAACTCCGCATACATAAAGAATTATTCTGCTATCTATAATTCTGAATGTTGCTATTCTCGCTCATCCTCTTATTCCCTTTTTTCCTTCTCTCTTGCCAATCGATGATGTAATGTGTGACTTATGGAGCAATAAATTATTTTTTCATGATGCATCTTGTCCATCCTTTGCTTATTTTATTATCTCTCCTTGCCTCTCATCATTGTAGGGTATACTGTGCATACTCTAATGTCTATTGCAAGTTATTGGAGCTATGATTAATGGGTTTTGAAGTGGTCTTCCTTGTAAACTTCATCTCTACTCCGTGGTGCATCTTGTCCACACTCTCCTTTGCTCACCTGTCTCCACTTCAGGCAGTTAGATTTGTGATCAACCACTTCCTTTTCTGGTGTATCACTACTTAGTGTAGGCCCTATGTTTATGCATTTCTCTCTCTCCCTATCTCCTTGGAAGGTTAGATTATGATTAGATTAGTTTTTCTTGGAATGGAATAGCTTGTGGTAGGTAGTTTAGGAAGAAGGAACCAACCTTCTCTGGAGGTCCATCTGAAATCCACAAGTCCCACATCTTGAGAGATGGTCCCATGATGTGTAATCACATCAAATACCACACTCAGATCTGAGGCCATTTAGGGGTGCTATGATTTTGCAACAACAGTGTGTTTTCCATCGGAAGACAAAATTTGAAAGTGGTTTCTTAGCCTCTGGGCCTAGATTGAACATTTTTCCAACTATCAGGGAAACATAAAAAGAAAGTTGTAGGAACTCCATCGGGCTACCAAACCACCGTGGAAAAGTTTTGACACTTGTGAATGATTTTTTGGGACTCTATCTTCTTGATTTTGGAAAATAATGTTTCTCTTTATTTCTATCTCTTTCTCTCTCCTTGGTTAATAAATGATGTGAAATGAAATGAAATTAATGTGTCTCTAAACCTTCTCTTTCAAATGCAAATTATAATTATTATTATATGTAAATGGGAAACTAAAAACATTAATTATGCTAGATCTAGGTGGATGCCCTGCCAACAATTTATCACCAATTTCATGCTCACATATTCTTGCATGATGTAAGTAAGATGGTGAAACAACATGGGTGTGATTCATTTTATATTGTTAGAATTTATATATGTTAATAGGAGGAAATTTTATGTATTTTTATGTTGCAATAAATTCATTTATTGAAATTTTGTAATATGAATGAGATGTTAATTTTAGTGGTGCTTTGGGAAATGTGCATGAAATTAAAGTTTTCTTTTTTATTCATATTTACATATGGGAAAAAGAGGGTTGGATATATATATGTGAAATGAAACTATAGAGGAAATTACAACATTTGCATGAAGTATGAAAATGTTTATAATTGAATTACTATAATATTTTAGATGTCAGGGTTTAAGGGGATGTACATCCACACATGAGTGTTATTTTGAACATCAAATTTGTATATTGTAAAATTTGGATATATATGTTAAATGAATTTGAATTTTAAATATTGTAGTGCATTTCAAGTGTTCAATAAATGATTAATTAATTAGTGTGTTGTATTCTTACATTGTAAATGTAATAAAGAGATCTAAATGACACACTCAACCCTAGTATAAGACTCATGTATAATTACCTTTCCTATGTGAATCTTGTTAGTGTCGAAAACTAAAACCTTAGGATAAATTTCAATCGCTACACTCGATGTCACCTTATGGATTAAGTAAATAATATCCCTAGTTTGAATATCAATCACTACATCATCATAAACCCAATGGTTAGGAGTGATGTGGTAACTATTTGTGGTGTAAGCAGGGTAAACACTTCCTTAGGATCTGAGTGTGCTCCCTTGTCTTACAAAGTTAGATCTAGAAATCAACTTCATGATCAAAATGAATTCCTATGGGATCTAGACGTCACAATGGAGCTAATGAAATAGTTTTGTTATGACTTAAACTCTTGTTAATTGGGCATAGAGCCTTGAGAGCATATTGGAATTAAACTAAACCTCAATTAATTAGGATCTTAACTTGTGCAAAGAAAATTGTAAGTAATTCCTTGCAAATAAAATTCATTTGAAAGATGTTAACTTAAGAGAAACTAGAAAACTAAAAACTTGGACCTGTAATCCCTTGTTATGCCCTTTTATGACATTAATAATTAAAGGAATTTCAAATGCAAAACTATGAAATGTGGGAACATAGGATTTTACCTTGAAAACAAATAACTTGTGGTTCATGTGTAATTACGATTCTTCCAATCACATACTTTTTCAATATGTTAAACAAGTACCATTGTAACTCTTTTTGTTATAAAGTTATGCCAATAAGAAACCTAAGAAACAATGTAAATGAGATGAAAAAAAGAGTATATGTGATAATAGTTTAGGAAAAAAATTCACTTGAAGTCCTTATGGTTTATTTAAGCATTGACTTTTGTAATAATGGATACAAATTGTTCCTTATGGGACTAGGCATTTCAGCCAATATAGAGTCCACTAAAAAAAAACTATGACATGTAAATGTTAAATTGACTCAAACTAAATTTGGAACTAAAACAGCCATAACATGAGAAACAAAACTTTAAATAAGAATGAGTTATTGGGAGACACATCATTTCTTAAAATTGACTTTAATTAAGAAATGATATATGGATAGTTATTGGGATTCGATAAAGGAATCAATCATGCATCCTCGCTTAAATACTTTTTCCTTGCAAAGAAAAGTAATTGAAGATTGTAAAGTAGGAAATTTTAAACCTTACATGTTTAATTATGTAGAAAAATGTAATGAATATGTAAACCATAAAAAGGCCATGTTGTGGAGTATGCTTACTCCACGTTTCTTACTATAATTGGGTCAAATGTCTTGGTTTATGTCGTTTGAGTATGAAATTCATGGGTACACTATGTTATCCTATTTTATGAGTGGGTTCATTTTTATGTAATTTTCTTATGCATTATTGAGTTTATCTACTTGGAGCCCTTGTGGTGGCGTGTAGTGAGCAATGTAAGTAAAAATAAAATAAAAATTATTCCTATATTTTTACTATTGTATTTGTGCGTGTAAAATGTGGGGTTTACATTTGGTATCAGAGTGAGGTTCATGCTCTCAAACCTTTGGTAGAGATTGGATTTGTGATGGTTTTGTATGGTGTGGTGGATATTGGAAGAGTAATGTGATATATGTTGTTATGTGAACAACGTTGTAATTGTGATATTACAAACACACATGTTGTGCATGTCACTTAGTGCATATTCGTTATCATATTGATGTGCTTATGATGAGAGTGTTCACTCTCCTTTTCATGCACTCTATGAAGAGTTCACGTATGATGTACCTCCTTGTTGTGTGTGAAAAGAATGTTATTGTGGATTGTAAATTGTTAGAGGATCTTGGCATTATGTGATATGAAGGTGTATTGATGTATTGCATGAAAAATTGGTGTAAGATGAATTTGATTCTATCGTGATGTCATCATCATGTGTGTCACCATGTTGTAATTGTAATTGACTATATGTTGTAATGTTAGACATTTTTTCCTCATACATATAACTCTATATAATTCACGTAATATGTGATGGTTCATACCATGGATTATGGGCATATGGTGAACATATGATCCCTATTGTACAATGATTACACTTTGGGTGAAGTATGTGGTAATGTGATGTATCGTAACCCATGAAAGTAATGATTGTGTTATAGCCCATATATATACCGTGTGTAAGATGTAATGGTTGATATGTGTGAATCACCATTGTGTTAGTGATGTAGTTATGTGTTATGTTGTGGACCCTATAGTAACTGTCCCTAAGGGGAAATTGTTAAAAGTATATGTTTGGAGTGAGGAATTTGTACCATTTCCCAGTCACTCGAGCCAAGTATAAGATATGAAGTGGAATCTTACATAGGTTGAAAACCCACTTTTGTTCATTTGGTATGTTTGGCACTTGCTCAACGGGTGTCATGCATATTGCGTTTCATGGACACCTTAGGCTCAATTCATGGAAACTTGTACTCCTTTTTCTCTCCTTATATGGTTATCATATGGATTCAACCTAAGTGTAGTTACAACTATGTTGAGCCTTGTGGAAGTGGTGGAGGGATGATTCAGATAGATATGATGATAGTTGTATTATTTTATATGTTATTTACGAGCTATGGCTCAATGTCCAAGTGCCAACAACTCATTGAGTACCCCTTTGGTGGCCATATAAGGCCACATAATTATCCTAATGTGTTATTCCTATATACGTATTTTATTCGTAAATTGAACATTTTCTCTTTTCGTGCAAGAACCAATCATTTTCTTGATTGAAGAGTTCTTATATTTTGAGCATTTTAATTGGTTGTGGCACTAACATGCAGATTTTTACACTAACTATAACTATTTGGCCATTTTCATTATGTAGATTTAAATTTTCTTTTCATGATTACAGGTTTTATAGCCTAGCCCAAGGCTTGGGATATTTTCCACATGGCATTTGAAATGGATTGTTATGTTGGTTCTAATGTTGTAATGTCTTGGAATAGGGTCATGGGGTTCACCATGGAGTGGTATAACCTATGGACCCGCTTCATTATATAGGTGTATGCCCCAAGGAGTTATAAATAATTAGTGGGTTGTTGAACCACAAGTTATTATGTCACTTGGGTTAGAGGTATCTAGACTCTATGCGCCTAGGGCCATAGGGTGACCGGTCTCTTTTGGCGAGCAAAAATAATAATTTATCTTTATTTTATTTTCTTGAGGGAGGCATAAGTTACTTGAGGGAGTCATTAGAGATTTGTGTGGGTGTGATTGATGTTTTGGGAGGCATTTCTAGTTGTTTTGTGATGCTTCGAGAGGTATAGGGAGTTATTTTGTGATGCTTTTTGAGGTATATGGAGTTATTTTGTGGTGCTTTGAGTGGTATATGTAGTTTTTCATGATTCCTAGGGAGGTATATGGAGTTTTTTTGTGATGCTTTGGGAGGTATATGTAGTTGTTTGTTATGCTTTGGGAGGTATCTAGAGTTGTTTTGTGATGCCTTGGGAGGTATATAGAGTTGTTTTGTGATGTTTTAGGAGGTGTATGGAGTTGGTGTTATGATTTATGTATACTCTTGTGAGTATGGTTTAAGTCTTGTGATATTGTTCCCATCTTGACACTATGTAGATATAATTATGGATTTGATTTGTATAAAAAAATTATATGCGTACCTATTGGGAATTCCATGTGTTATAATATGTCTATGTTATGATTACATTTACGCTAGAGACATGTATATGCAAAGTAATATGTGTGTGGCTTGTGTATGATATTCCCATGTTTCAGTTGAGTACTTGTGTATGTTGGATTTATGCCTATGTCAAGAATGTTGGAAATTATTTGTTATGTGGACTACTTGTTTATCTTTCCATGGTGGAATTAAGGCCCTGTGATGTGATACAACCATGAACATATGTAGCAATATATCTCATGGGTTGTTTGTGTTGTGTTTAGTCCTAGTGTGGTATTGTGATCTACATTTCTATTTTGGACCCATTAAAATAAATAAACTGAAACCATAAAACAATGAAATATAAAGAGATTGAGATTAGGAAGTACTATAAAGGAAAATATTAACTAAGTAATAAGGTAAACTAGAACTACCAATCTTCACAGAACATTAAGGGTTTATGAAATTGTTAAAATTTATTGACTTCCTATGCTCGTGTTATGACAAAAGAGATATTATCCCTAGATAGAACTTGGCGTCATTATATTTCTTCATTTGCTTATCATTTTTTCTACCCTTCGCATTATGTCACATCGACGATGATGTTATTGTAAGGGAAGGGAAATGTAGTACCCTGCTCAAAATAATAATAAAAATAATGAAGGTGTGTGGAAAATTTTATGGGGCTACTTTTGTCAAAAACTACAAATAAAAGGGGGATGTGAAAAAATGATGGTGGAGTGGAGAAGGAGGTAGGTGAGTAGGAGGAAGAAGGGTAGTGGGGAAGACATGTCAGGTTGCATAGTGTTGGAACTATGGAAACCTCAACAAAGCACTTACATCCTCCTACAAACCTATCAATGCATGCCTCCAACTTGAGTAGGTTAATTTTTCTTGCATAATCCCTACCTATGCTAAAATAAGAATCCTGGAATAGGGTATGAGTATCAACTAAAGCATAGAAGATAAAGGAATTTTGTCAAATGTTGTAATTGCAAATACTCTAGTAGATGTGTATGTAATGTGGAACCTTCAAGGGAAAGCAAACTATTTGACATAATTTTTTTTTTAAAATGGTTTTATAAAACATTGACTAAAGGATATACATGAAGTGGGTTTGATGAAAAGGCTAAGAAACTTTCAAGAAAATATGACTTGTAGGTGTAAATCTAAATTCCTCACACTTTTCTTGCATCCTCCCAGCCTGTGTCAAAATGGGAGATTTTTGTTTTCCTTTACTCATTTGTTAAAGATTTATCAAGCATTGAATATGAAGTGGAACCTTGAGATCAAGTTGGTTTGGATAAGAGAATAGGTCCGGTTTGTAATTTACCCACCAGGTTTTGAGCCAAGAGTAAAGTTTGTTGGTGCTCAACTTAATCTCACCCTATTTATTCAAAATTTCTCAGTATGCATGGTTTGAATTATTCTCTATCTCCTTGTATGGATGCGTGAAAGCTTTATCCTTCATTTGGTTGCCATTTTCAGTCATTTTCTTGGGTCGTGGATCACATTGAGTCTAGGTTTTATTTATAGTCTTCTCTCCATGAAAAAAATTTGTAGTTGGGCATCTTCCAGAATGTTTCTCCTTTGTAAATATTGTCCCAACATCCATGGATACGTGGTCCTTTTTATTGGACGTGGCCCGACGGTTCTTTTTGGTGAAACTTTTCACTTTTGTTACATTTGTACAAAATATGAAATTGGTCCTATGGCCCTAATGGTATATAATTGGCTATTCAACAATATGAAGTGGTAGGGAAAATTTCTTACTTTGAACCCTAAGAAGGACATGTGGTTGTTTGAAAGGTTAAAGGCAAAGAGGTGGGTCGCCAAAGCATTTTGAATATTTTTGCCTTTTTGTGAGAAGGAGAAAATTTATAAAATGATCCGAAACTCCATGGGGGACAAATTATTGTCACATGTTTGAGTCAGCATTGAAAATTCAAAGCGGGGAGGTGGGTCGCCAGAGAATTTTTAAGATTTTTTCCTTTTCGTGAAAAGAGCGAAGTTATGAAATGATCCGCAACTCCGTTGGGGCCCACATAAAAATTTAGATGCAGAGAAGCGGTCGCTGCAGCATTTGGAGATTCTTAGGCCCGCTTCAACTCAAATATTTTCCACATGGAGGGCCTATGCTCATTTGAGGATTTTCCTCTCAGTTTGGCCTCTAGAGTTACACAAGGGAGACATGTGGAGGCTTCTTCTTGATCTTCCCATACTTTTACTTTTCAAGGACCCAATATAACTTTCTTAGGCCTGGGAAATGTGGAGGGCCCCCTCCTATTTGAGGACTTATCCTTGAATTTTAATTTTGAAAGAGCACCAAGGAGACATGTGGAGGTTTCATTGGATCTTCCCATACTTAGAATTTTTTAAGTGTCCTGGTGTAACTTTGTTAGACCCTAAACACGTGGAAGGCCCACACTTGTTTGGGATTCCTTATTTTGAGCTTCATACAAAAAACCGCTAAAGAGACACGTGGAAGATTCCACTAGCCTACCCATACTTAGAATTTTCAAGAGCCGAGGAAACGTTTTCAAACCCTAGTCATGTGCCACCTTCCATAGGTCTTTAAAATCTTTCAACAACTTTGTTGGGATGAGATACGTGGAGAGCCCAGGGGTTGTTTTGGGTTTCAATTTTGGGCACCATATCAAATGTGCGCCAAAGAGATATGTGGAGGATTGTGTTATCTCCTCTTTTTACTGAGAATTTTTCAAAGGCTGAGGAAAATTCCTTAGGCCAGGGCACGTGGATAGTTAGCACTCGTTTGAGGTCCTGCCTCTATACTTCATCTTTGAAGTTGTGCCAAACAAACACGTGGAAGCTTCCGCTGGACCTTCCCATACTCTGATTTTTTAGCAACCGATGCAACTTTCTAGGGTTTTGAACATGTGGAGGGCCATGCACTCATTTGATAAACCTTCCTCTAGACTTCACCTTTGCAGTTGAGCCAACGAAACATGTGAAGGTTTCATTGGCTCCTCTTTGCACTTGGCCAATTAGGAATCACAACGTAGGTATGTAGTATAATCCATGCAAGGACACTCATTTCTGAGAGGCACGAATACAAGTATCCATGTGAGGGCACTCTTTTCTCAAGGTGTATTCTCGAGGGTGAAAATGATTTCTTTTCAGATCCAGCCATATGGATCCACCTGTGAATTATTAAAAAGGGGATTTCTTGCATGAAATAATAAAATAATGATTAGAAGGACTGTCAAAAAGTTATTGTATGGAATCCTAGTCATGGTTGAGGGTCTGAGAAATGTGATCAGTTAATGATTCATCCATGTGGCAGCTTTTGGGTGTAAATTTTTTAAACATCACTTTATGGAAAAAACTTGTAACAAACAAAGGATTCCTCGAAAATATTATTCATTTGGGAGGGGGAATTTGGGATGAGTGAGTAAGTGAAATTGTATAAATGTAATCAGAATACTCTTGCAAAAGGTTAGAGGTTAACTTTTGTAAGAGATTTTGAGAGAAGTCATTTTTCCCGAGAGGTTGTCTGAGAGACAAATTCATTATCCTTTGTCTTTATATTCAATCACGTCAAGGTGGTTGCAAGTTTACAACCATTGATAAGCTCTGTGATTGTTTTAGAAACTTTCCCCTGCTGATGAATCTGATGAACCTTGAATGACTCTGTGTTGATAATGTGCATTAATATATCTTCTTTTCTTTCAGAATGTTTCAAATAGTTTTTCTTGTTCCTATTGCAATCTTATGTTAAAATCTCTTTGAGTCATGCAAGATCTTGTCCATGTGTTAGTATTGTGGAATTTGCAATTTCATTATCAGAAGAGCCTTCATCTCGTAATGAAATAAACAATTTAAAATCACTTTTCTCTCACTATGTTTATAAAGATTGTTTGTAATCCTATGAGTGTATCTTAGGCATGACGAACCAAGGATTTCTAGCATTTAATTGAGTCTTTAGCATGATCCTTTGTGTTGGATTCTCAAATATTGTGTGATACCGTACATCTCTAGGCCTCCATTGATACACACATTTTGGTATAAGGAATATCTTGGCTGTTCTAAAGCATTCTGTCTATGAGTTTCCCATTAATTGTAATGGCTCTCAAATATTTGGTATAATCCACTCTATCTTTCTTAACTTTCCACCAATAAATTTCTCAAATGACGAATCCTACACGAACTATCTATTTTTGTACTGTGTATCCACAAATGAAAAATTACATTTCCAAAGTATGCAGGGACAATCAAGATTCATTTATTGTTTTTAGTAACCCAAAACTTTATCTAGGAAACATCTCCACTCTCTAGTGTGACAACTCATGAGAGTTAAATTATGTTGTATTGATCATATTTCCTCAAGGTTCTCATTAACATTATGGAGAGAAGGGTCTCTTGATGTCGTTCACCGACATGGGTTACATAACAGGTCCTCTCACCCTAGTTGAAGGCACAACCTAAAGTAGTGGGGGTAGATTAAACCCTCAATGAGGTGCTATTAACTTCTCTAACACATGAGTGACAAAGAGCTAGACGAATCTCATTCTTAGCTACAAAACGACTCATATCATGGTCTATCTATCTTTAAGCATCCTGTTAGTTTTGTGATGCTTCTCGGCCCCCGCAGGAGAATCAATTTGGATACCAAAATGTTTTTGGCGTCGTTGTCAGGGAATTTTTTTTACAAATTCGTACACATATCGACCCTGGTAATGTTTATTTCATGATTTAAGTACAAATACATTGGTTAAACATCATCCTTTGCAGAGATCTATAAGATTTGTGCAAGATTACATGTGCATTATGTAGTATTTCCAATTTCTAGTGGTTATTACACTAAATTTGCATCAATTTTTGGGTAAAGGAAGGTTAGATCTCTTAAGCTTTGCAAAAATTAAGCATTGATAGACACTTGGTAAGTTAATTATAGTGCATCTGCACAACTAAGGTGAAAATCCTTAGTGGAAAATCTGTGTTGAATTTAAATTTTAATGATTACAAGTGCCTTAACTTGTGTCAAGTGATATATTTCATTAATCTATGTTCACTAGGGACCCTACTAGAAATTTATTTCCAGAACTGGGAAAAGCAAATTCAGAAGGAAAACAAGTCTGGAAAGTTGTTGGAAATCAAGAATAACAAAAAGAGATATCATTCCTAAAGGGTGATCAATCTGTGGATGAAGATTACCATATGTCTTCAAGTGATTTTGAATCAGGTAATCTTTATATAAATTTGAGTTCTCCAACTAGAGAGTGACCATCAATTGTATTTGAAAAGTGTGTTTCTTAGTTTTCCCCTGTTTCTTCCAAGGTTGATAGGGTTTTCCAAGAAGCTGAGTCATTACAGAATATCTATTTTAAAAATCTATATTCCTCTACTCCAAAGACCCCTCGTTCCCTATCATTTTGTTTCTCCTGTAAATTTACCCCCTCAAGGCAATATGGCCCAACCTACACCTATACCTCCATTTTTTGTCAACACTTTTATGCCTATAGATTTCAGAGGTATGGATGGATATCCTAATATAGTGCCACAAGATGTTAGAAATAGGTTGCCAAATTTTCAAGGGAATAATGCAATCACTTGTGACTAGCATTTAAAACTCTTTTTCAACATGATGGAAGAATTTGAAATTGAGTTTGAAGATGTGTATGTAAAAATGTTTATTCATAATCTTGAGGAGAATGCACATGAATGATACAAGGATTTACCAGATAATTCAATAGATTCATGGAATGAGATGAAAAATGTCTTTAGATTGCAATATGGGGACAATATATACCCCAAGTTCCTTTTATCTGAGTTTGAAAATATAAAGAAAAATCTAAATGAGTTTTTCCATGACCACAATACTAGGTTCAATAAGACCTTGAATATGCTACCTGTAATCCTAAGGCCAAGTGATGTGTCCTGTTTGATAAAATATTCTGACACTTTTGATAAAAAATTTACTTATTAATTGAGAGATAAGAACCTGGGAACATTGAGGTAGGATTTCACCATGGCCTTACAAATAGAAAATAACATCAAAGTAGTTGGAAAGCCACCTAAGAGATAGGGTTTCAAGTTGATCAATCCTAAAAATCCTTAGTCAAGCAAGGTATGGATCTGGAAGAGGTTGTAAAAAAATTGGTTGGAGTAATTAAAGAGATATTCTATGAACTAGCCAAAGCTTAAAAAGGGATAGGACAAAATTCCCAGGGTTAGCAAAAGCCACACAATCTAGAGAGATCTTGAAATCATCCCAGAGTTGATCACATACTAGATAATAGAGGGAAAGGGCTCATGGGATCAAGAAATAAAAATCCTCAACCTAGGGAGAATGGATTGGTTCTTGATCCTTTGAATGTCATGGTTTCTATTGTGGAGGAGGCAATGTTATCGAATGGTGTGATAGGTGTTTCTTACCACACTCCCCATGTGATGTAGATCAAGAGGTTAAGGAAGTAGATGATGATGAGACACATGATGATGTGTGCATGATGGAACACCCTACAAACTCACGGTAGGGGGAAACCTCAACTAAATTGACAAGTGTCGAGAACTATTCAAGAATTCTAGGATTATGTTCACCTGGTATTACCTCTTCCTCCTATTAATACTTTTGAAATTGATATGGTGCAAGCATTTGATCTACCCAATAATGATTTGAATACTTAAGGGATTTGATGATTAAAAAGTATGATGGAGGGATCCCTTCCGAAGAGGATAGGAAACTGTTGATGAATGTAGTAGTTGTTCAGGATAAAGAATATAACATCAGAAGTAATGTTGTCAAAGGGGGAGGGCCACAAACCAAGTGAAAAGGTCTAGTTCTTACCAATCTCCCAAAGGAAACCCCTAAGAAAGATACATCTGGAAAAGGCCTAATTACCCCAAATAAAACCTATGCTCTTTCCCATGCCCAAATTCTGAAGACTCCCATATTATCAGATGAATTTTTTAACCTCCCCATTCTAACACCACCCTACCCAAATATATTCCTTGTGACATAGCCCAAATCTTGAGTCAGATCAATGTTATTGTTCCCATTGTTGAAGTACTTATAATCCCTGAGCATATGAAAAGGGCATTTGAGTATTTGGGATTTAAGGAAGAAAAAGTTACCTAGGGCAAGAGTTTGAAAAAATTAGAGGTTATTACTATTATTGCAGACTCAAAAATACCACAGGTATTGGAGAAACTAGGAGAATCAACCGAGGTGTATTTGGGAAATTCTCCGGTTGAATCTCAACTTAATGTGGATCCATTTTTTACAACTTTGATTATTAAAGATAGGATGGTACATAACTACATGTTTGATTCATGATCCTCATGTAATGTAATTCCTCTTGAGGTCATGAATGAGTTAAATATCAAGGTAACAACAACTTATGGGAAATGTAATTCTATGGATTCAAGAGAAGTACCAGTAGTTGGGTATGTCAAGGGATTAGTAGTGCAGTTGGCATATTTTCAAGGAAAATGCTTAACCATGAATGTGGTTATTGTGGACTTGTCTTGCCAAATGGGGGATGTTATTATCCAGAAAGTGGGCAGCTAGTGTAGGTGGAAGTTTGAAAATGGACATGTCATACACCACCATATAAATTAAGGGGAACTTTGTGAAGTTGTACTGTGAGAAGAAAATATTATATCTCATTGAGGACCCTAACAATGCTTCTTATGAAGTATTGTATGCAGACGTCGATGTTGACAACTTTGTGGGTTATGTTGATTTTAAGGACCATAAAATTGATGAGTGAAAGTATCCCAAGAAGATTGGCTCTATCTAGAATTTGATGTTTGATGGGGTTTGTTCTAGATATTGTAAAGTCACAAAAGATAAACCTCGGAAAGTATGTCGAGGTAGCAACTTGGATAGAGAAGGAAAACAAGCATATATCCAATTGTTAAAAAGTATCAAGACTTTTGGCTTGGTCCTACTTAGAATTGCAGGCACTTGAAACATCTCCTTGATTGATTTCTCAGAATCAAGGCACGCATCCTTATACAGTGTATAGTCTTTTGTTTTGTTCTATTTTTGTTTTTTTTGTTTCAGTTTTCCCTAGTCCTTGGTGACCAGTTTTTGTTAGTTTCTCGGTTCATTCTTAAGAGGTTGGAAATTCTTTTCTACTTTTGAAGGTTGTTCTTGACTCCGTTTCCCAATGGATTTTTGGCACATGGTCTTTTATGTTGTTCTTGCTTCACTTACAAGGAGTGCCCATCCCCGAGTCAGAGCTGATGTTGGTGCTCAATTTAATCTCACCCTTGTTTGTTCAAAATTTCTTAGTCCACATGGTTTGAAGTATTCTTTGTCTCCCTATATGGATGCGTGAAATATTTCTCCTTCATTTGGTTGCCATTTTCAGTCCTTTCCTTGGGTCATGGATCACATTAAGTTTTGTTTTTATTTACAGTCTTCTCTCCACAAGAAAAAAATTGTTGTTGGGTGTCTTCCATGAATGTGTCTCCTTTGTAAATATTGTCCAAACATCCATGGATATGTAGTCATTTCTAATTGGACACGGCCCGGTGGGTATTTTTGGTGAAACTTGTCACTTTTGTTACATTTGTAAAAATTTCAAATTGGTCCCACAACCTCGATAGTATATAATTGGCTATTTAATAATATGAAGCGGCAGGGAAAATTTCTTACTTTGACCCCGAAGAAGGACACATGGTGGTTTGAAAGGTTAAAGATGGAGAGGAGGGTCGCCGAGCATTTTGAAGATTTTTTCCTTTTTGTGAGAAGGAGAAAAGTTATAAAATGATCCACAACTCTGTGAGGGACAAATTAATGTTACATATTTGAGTCAGAATTGAAAACTCAAATTGGGGAGGTGGGTTGCTGATAATTTTTTAGATATTTTTACATTTTGGTGAAAAGGAGAAAAGTTATGAAATGATCCGCAACTCATTGGGGCACATCAAAAGTTAGAAGCAGAGAGGTGGTCACTGGGGCATTTTGAGATTCTCAAGCCCACTTCAACTCAAATATTTTCCATGTGTAGGGCATGTGCTCATTTTATGATTCACATCTCAGTTTGACCTTTGGAGTTGTGCTAGGGAGACACATGGAGGCTTCCACTGGATCTTCCCATACTTAGAATTTTCAATTTCCCGATGCAAATTTCTTATGCCTAGGACACATGGAGGGCCTGCACCTATTTGGGGACTTGCCCCTAAATTTTACTTTTGAAAGAGTGCCAAGGAGACACATGGAGGTTTCTACTAGATCTTCCCATACTTATACTTTTTCAAGTGTCCGGTGCAACTTTGTCAAACCCTAGACATGTGGAAGGCCCACACTTGTTTGGGAGTCCTTATTTTGAGCTTCATACAAATCAAACTACCAAAGATACACGTGGAAGATTCCAGTGGCCTTTCCCATACTTAGACTTTTCAATGGTGAGGAAACTTTCTCGAAACCTAGGCACGTGGCACCTTCCACTGGTCCTTAAAATCTTTCAACAAATTTGATGAGCTAAGACACGTGGAGATCCCACACTTATTTGGGGTGTCTGCTTTTGGTCACAATATCAAAAATTCACCGAAGAGACACGTGGAGGATTCTGCTAGCTCCTCTTTTTACTAATAATTTTATGAAGGCCGAAGAAACTTTCTTGGGCCTAGAGCACGTGGAGATCCTGCGCTCATTTTAGGTCTCACCTCTATACTTCATCTTAAGAGTTACACCAAATAGACACATGGAAGCTTCTCACTGGACCTTCCCATACTCTAAATTTTTAGCAACCAGTGCAACTCTCTAGGGTTATGAACACGTGGAGGGCTGCGCACTCATTTGGGAACCTACCTATGGAATTCACCTTTGTAGTTGCGCCAAGGAAACACGTGGAAGTTTCAACTAGCTCCTCTTTGCACTTGGCCGACTCATACTCACAACATAGGTATGTGGTATAATCCATGTGAGGACACTCATTTTTGAGAGGCATGAATACAAGTATCCATGTGAGGGCACTCATTTCTATAGGTGTATTATCAAGGATGAAAATGATTGCTTGTCAAATCCAGCCATATGGAGCCACCTGTGAATTATTAAAAATGTGATTTCTTACAAAAAAGTAATAATAAAATGATTAGAAAAACTATCAAAAATTTATGGCATGGCATCCTAGTCATGGTTGAGGGTCTAAGAAATGTGATCAGTTCATGATTCATCCACCTGACAACTTTTGGGTGTAAATTTGTTAAACATCACTTTCTGGAATAAACTTGTAACAAACAAAGGATTCCTCGAATATTTTTCTATTCTTTTGGGGGGGAATTTGGGATGAGTGAGCCAGTGAAATTGTATAAATGCAATGAGAATACTCTTTCAAAAGGTTAGAGGTTAACTTTTGTAAGAGATTTTGAGAGAAACCATTTTTCCCGAGAGGCCGTCTGAGAGACCAATTCATTTTCTTATGTCTTTAGATTCAATCGCATCAAGGTGGTTGAAAGTGTACAACCATTGATAAGCTCTGTGATTGTTTTACAAACTTTCCCCTGCTGATGAATCTGATCAACCTTGAATGACTCTGTGTTGATAATATGCATTATTATATCTTCTTTTCTTTCAGAATGTTTCAAATAGTTTTTCTTGTTCCTATTGCAATCTTATGTTAAAATCTCTCTGAGTCACACAAGATATTGTCCGTGTGTTAGTATTGTGGCATTTGTAATTTCATTATCTGAAGATCCTTCATCTCGTAATGAAATAAACAATTTAAAATCACTTTTCTCTCACTATGTTTATAAATATTGTTTGTAATCCTATGAGTCTATCTTAGGCGTGACTAACCAGGGATTTATAGCATTTAATTGAGTCTTTAGCATGATCCTTTGTGTTGAATTCTCGAAGATTGTGTGATACCATGCATCTCTAGGCCTCCATTGATGCACACATTCTTGTTGAAGGAAATATCATGGCTATTCTGAACCATTCTATCTGTGAGTTTCCCAATATTTGTAAAGGCTCTCAAAGATCTAGCATAATCCTCTCTATCTTTCTTAACTTCCCACCAATAAATTTATCAAATAACAAATCCTACATGGAGTACATGTTATCCCAATTTCCCCCAAGTAAAATTGGATAACCCACAACCCCATGCAGAAAGAAATCCAAAAAAAGGTTCCATCAAATGAGCTCATGCTCCAAATCCAACATACAAGTTAAAGGCGGCTCTAAAATGGAATAGAAATGTCGGGAAAGGGCTAACAACTCTAAAATAGAAAAAATATAGGCTCATATGATTTAAAGACGTCAAAAATAAAACCAGGTTGCATGGAGGCTCTAAAATGGAATAGTAAGGTTAGGGAGAGTGAGAACGGCTTGTGTCAAAGGAACCAGAATCTCAAAGGAAAAGAAACGACAAAGGTTCAAAGTCTTTATGCTCTGTAAATGGTTTAGAATGGGCCTAGAAAATGACTAAGTATAGAGGAGACAACGGAAGCTGCCAAGTATCCAAACGGCACACCTCCAAAGACTAAATCCAAAGTGGTAGACCCAAACAAGCACTAGGATTCCATGTGTCAAGAGCTCCAAAATTGGTCCAGCCGCCGTTGAAAAGTATTTGACTCAGCGAGAAGGTGCCAAGTGTTGGCTCGGTGCAATTCCAAGATGGGAGTCCTTGGTGGAGACTCAAACTTTCACCAGCCCTCTATGTATCCAATGGTTAACAAAGGTCAAAAATGAGAGCGGGCCCAAAATGACTATGTATAGAGTGTAGGCAGAATGCACCACGTGTCTTAATGACGCTCCTTCAAAGGTAAAATCTAGAGCGGGTTTTCAAATAAGTGCGGGCCTTCCATGTGTCCCAGAGTCCAAAAAGGGATGGAATTGGGGTTGAATAGTCAAAGCAGAGAAAAGGCAAGTGGAAGGTGCCAAGTGTTAGCATGACGTTGTTTCAAGAGTAAAATTTGGAGCGGGTCTCCAAACAAGCACCACACCTCCATGTGTCTAGTGTCAGACTTTTGGCCCCGCCAAACAAAGGACTCAGGAAAAATACAAGGGAACATCATGGAGTCCATGGATGCCTCCATGTGTCATTTTGGTGCTATCTCAAAAAAAAAAGCAAAAGGTCAAATCTCTAAGGTGCGAAGCCACCACGTGGATCCTGTATGGATAGACCCTTTAAATATTACGTGCTAATGACCCAAATATTCAAATGGCCATATATTATAACCGAAAACCTAAATTTGGGCAGGAGAAGACTTTTTTGAAAGATCTCGACATGCTCTACATCATGGAAGCATAAAATATTATATTTAGTAGAATTTAGTGGGTGAAATATTGGAAAACGTCTTCCAGGACATTAATGTAGAATCTATTTTCTCCATCAACCGGATCGGGTTTGATTTGATCCACCATTCTTCTTCCTTAGCATGCCAAACATACATAGGGAGCCAAAATAGAAAGATTGTGGGAGGATTTGAGAGCGGCATTGATTGATGGTTGTTGAGCTTTCAGAAAAGGATTCAATGCGTTGCAGAAGTGGTTGAAGAAAGATTTAAATTTTTCCTTCCTCTCTCTCTTATTCTTCCTATATATTGTAAAGGAGGGGCATATTCAAATGGTGGTTGATCTTCCCTCTTCTTCCCCCTCTCTCTTTCTCCCTTAGGGTGAAATGTGGAGTCTAAGCCTCCTCCCATGGCTCTGTAATGGAATTTTCTAGCCTCTTGCCCACTTGACAATATACCATGTAAATTTTGAGAAATATAATCTATTTCATGATGCATCTATCCATCCTTGGATCATTTTATTATCTCTTATTACCTCTCATTTTCATAGGGTATATTGTGCATACTTTGATGTATGTTGGTGGTTTTAGGAGATGTGCTTCAATGGGTTTCAAGTGGTGTTCTATGTGAAAACTATATCTGGTATGTGATGCATCTTTTCCACCCTCTCCTCTACTCACCTCTCTCCACTTCAGGCGGTCAGGTCTATGATTAAACCACTTCCTTTTCTAGTGTATCACCGCCTAGTGTAGGATATTTTACCCTCTCTCTCTCTTTGTCTTATTGGAATGGTTAGATTAGGATAGGATAGGTTGTGCCTCCATTGGAGTAGTGTATGGCATGTAGATTAGGAGGCAAGAACTAGGTTTCTTTGAGGTCCATCTCAAGTTTTGCAAGTCCCACAACTTGAGAGATGGTCCAATGTTGATCAATCACACCAAATGCACCACTTCATAATCATTCCATTCAGAGGTCCTATGAATTTGCACTAACAATTTTTGCATGCCCTATGGGATAGGTCTGAAGCACCTTACCACTTCATCTTAGTAGGTTGGTGTGTTCATATTGAGATTCAACCTAATGAGGCACATGCAAGCACATCTGGGGACTCCATCTAGTCAATAACCCATCCTATGAGTTACAAACCTTTTCCATCCATTTTCTTCTTCCATCTCTTTCATTTCCCCCATTCCATGAAGTTGTGCAATCATGAATTCATTCCCTTCATGGAACTCACACTTACAGAAGTAATACAGTTCACCTCCAATGCATTTCCCAATTCCTCCAAATTAGCACTATAATCAGATCCAGGACCATTATGCTTACCCATATGAGCAGGGTAAACTTCAATTTGGCCATAGAGCTTATCAAGAACAATGAGACACATACAATGGTAAAAACTATGTGGAGAATGTTGGTTTCTTGGAGAAGATTTAAAAAATAGAGGCTAGCATGGTTCAGTCAAGGGCCATAACACAAATGAAGGCATTCAATATTGGTTGCATGGCAGCTTTTCCATGGGAAGGCCCTTTTCCAAGACATTACATCCCTCAATAGAAGCTTGACTTCATGGTTGAAGTGATGCCTCAACTTACACAGTGGATTTAGGACATTGAGGCTTATGAGAAAAGTGTGAGACAACCTTGTCAATGGGTAAGTCAATCACGAGCTACATGTACTTCATTTTTTCTTTCTCAAACTTTATCATTTCAACATGATCAAGAGTCAAGACCCTAAGTTGCTGCCCCAAGTGTTGATTTTTGTTCCCCATATCCTGATCTTCCACCCCATTTCAATTCTTCTACCCTTTTCCTTCCCAAGTAGTCATTCCCTTAAAAGAAACAATAATTTTTGCCTCCCTCCCCACCACAAACAATTGCAAAGCTGGTTGAACCATAACCTGTGACACCTCTTGCTTTCCCAAGTCCATGTATAGAGGAGACTCAAGAATCTACTCAAGGAAAACAACAAGAAGTGGAGCCCAACAAAGAAGAAATGAAAGAAAATATGAAGATTTGGGATGCCAAATTTGGATTTACAAAGATCCCCTTGATGGTGAAGCCAATAGAGGAGGTCAGGGTTAAATAACTAATGGTGGATGAGGCTAAGTTTGCAGCAAAATAAGAATAAAAACAAGAAGAAGAGCGGTAGTTTGTTTACTCCGAATGCAGTGTCCATGACGGAACTTTGTCTTAAGAGGATGTTAATCTCATCCAAGTTACACAACCACTTAAAGAGGAGGAATAACCAACTCCAAGTCCCATTGAAGAGGATCAGTTGCGAGAGATTAAACCAGAGTTTAAGCCACTCAATGAAGAAGGCATCATTAAAGATTTTTTTCTTTCATTTCAAAGGTGGGATTTGATTGATGAACCCATGATGGAGGAGGATCATATAGTTTCAGAGGCCCCAAGTGTGGATCAGGCCATAGAAGAACCTTCATTTCTTCCTCCCATTTCATCCCCTTCAATCTATGATGTTGACAAAGAGTTTTAACTTTCAGACTTCATGTTTGAGGAAGAGGGAAAGCATGGTGAGCTAGTTTTAAATTAGGAGAACACCATGGAGGAGGTCGATCACATGCAACAGGACAACAAGGAGACATATTATCTGTCTGACTTGGAGGATTTATCTTTGATGGAGAAGATCCCATGGAGATTACATCATTTTCTCCTCCTTCATCCATCTTCCAAGCATATGAGCCTATTGCCATGAAGGAGAGTGTTCAAGGACAACAACTTGTAATTCATAACAGCCCTCTGGAACCAAGGTTGGAATATTTTATTCTTCCATGTTCTTCACAAGAGTAAGAAGAGAAAAGGCAAGAAGATTTCATCATCTCTCTCACACCATCCATCCAAGAAGGTCCATAAAAAGACTCCATTTTTGGAGTTAAATTTTAGAGCAAAGGACACATTCAAAGGATTAGACCATGCCCAATCAGGTACTTGGTCTCATTAGAGCCAAGAGAGAAGCCAAAACTAGTCATGCCTACTTCAGGGCATGAGGAAGAGCATCAAAGTACCAAGGATCATCATCAACACCTCCAGGAGTCCAATGCCAATCAACTTGAAGAGGTATTTTTAGTTGATGTAGATACCTTGATGATTTGGGTGGAGGACTAGCTTATAGCTAGTTTTTCACTTATACAAGAAGCCATATTCAGTGTCAAATCATTTGCATGGATGCCCTTCTGAGAAAGGGATGATACTTCTCCCTTCCTATAGCAGGGTTTATTTAGCCCCTTTTCTCTTTGGTTATTTTAGGAGTAGGAGTAGACTTTTTTCCAGTAGAACAAGTTCTCATGCACACTCTGCATGTCTCATTTAAGGCATGTATGATTTTTTCTTTGTACATAATTTTTGTTTGTATTGCTCCAGAGCTACTGAGGCCAGCCCTTCACTATTCATGGCAGAAGACTCATAGTTTCTTGTAACAATTGCAAATTTTAAAATAAAAAAAATACAGAGCAACTAAAGAACATTTTCAAGATAGTCCATTCAGGGATAGATGAAAGCCCTAGGTAAAAATAATTTTCTACTCTCAAGAAGCCTTGTTTCAAGATTTCTTATGAAAATTGCAAGTGCAAGCAATCGCTACCAGTGGCTCAAAGATCAAGTTTTCAAAGCAAAGGGATTAGTATCAGGCTCTTATTCTTAACTCCATGCCCAATGGATGCTTCAAGGCTGATGGTCTCTTCATCTAGTAGGTATATGTCCCCTTTGATTCACCAACTTTTATCCCAATTTTTCCCCCAAGAAAAAGGGATCACCCATGACCCCGTGCAGAAAGAAAAAAATCAAAAAAATGGTTCCGTCGAATAAGCCCATGCTCCAAATCCAACAGAAAATTATAAGTGGGCTCTAAAATGGAATAGCAAGGTCGGGGAAAGGGTGAACGGCTCTAAAATAGAAAAAATAGAGGCTCAAAGGATCAAATGATGAAAAAAAGAAAACCAGGTTACAAGTAGGCTCTAAAATGGAATAGTAGGGTCAGGGAGAGGGTGAATGGCTGTGTCAAAGGAATCAGAAGCTCAAAGGAAAGAAATGACGAAGGTTCAAAGTCTTTGGCTCTACAAATGGTTAAGAACCAGCCCAAAAAATTACTAAGTATGGAGGAGATAGCGGAAGATGCCAAGTGTCCAAACGACACACCTCAAAGGTTAAATACAAAGTGGTAGAACCAAACAAGCGCCAGGATTCCATGTGTCTAGAGCTCAAAAATTTCACCAACCATTGAAAATTCTTCGACTCAGCGGAAGGTGCCAAGTGTTGGCTCGACGCAATTCCAAGATGGGAGTCTTGGGTGGAGACTCAAACTTGTGCCAACCCTCAATGTAGCCAATGGTCAATAGAGGTCAAAAAGGAGAGAGGGACCCAAATGAATAAGTATAGAGTGCAGGTGGAAGGCACCACGTGTCTTAATGATGCTCCTTCAAAGGTAAAATCCTGAGTGGGTTTTCAAATGAGTGTAGGCCTTCCACATGTCCCAAAGTCCAAAAAGGGATAGAGGGTTGAATAGTTAAAGAAGAAGTAGGCTGGCGGAAGGTGCCAAGTGTCAGCATGGTGCTATTTCAAGAGTAAAATTTGGAGCGGGTCTCCAAACAAGTGCCAGGCCTCCACGTGTCCAGGTTATAAATTTGGCCCTACCAAACAAAGGACTCAGGTAAAATACAAGGGAACATTGTGGAGCCCGCAGAAGCCACCATGTGTCAGTCCGGTGCTATTTTATAAGAAAAATTTTGGGGCCAAATCTCTAAGGTGTGCGAAGCCACCACATGGACCTTGTATGGACAGACCCTTTAAATATTGTGTGCCCTACACCCAAATATTCAAATGGCCATATCTTTTGACTGAAAAACTAAGATTTGAGTGGGAAAGACTTTTTGGAAAGGTCTCGACATCCACTATGCCATAGAAGCATAAAATATTATATTTAGTAGGATTTGGTGGGTGAAAAATGGGAAATCATCTTCCATGCCATTAATACATAATCTATTTTCTCCATCAACTAGATCGGGTTTGATTTGATCTACCATTATTCTTCCTTGGCATGCTGAGTAGACATAGGGAACCAGAATCAAAAGATTATGGGCAGATTTGAGAGCAACATTGATTGACGGTGGTTGAGATTTCAGAACAGGATTCAATGAGTCGTAGAGGTGGTTAAAGCATGATTCAAGTTTTTCCCTCCTTTCTCTCTTATTCTTCCTATATATTGTAAAGGAGGGGAATATTCAAATGGTGGTATATCTTCTCTCTTTTGCCCCCTCTCTCTTTCTTCCTTAGGCTCGAGCATGGAGTCTAATCCTCCTCCCATGGCTCTGTAATGGAATTTTCTTTCCTCTTGTTCACTGACAATGCACTGTGTAACTTTTGGATCAATAGAATCTGTTTCATGATGCATCTGTCCATCCTTGGCTCATTTTATCATCTCTTCTTAACTCTCATTGTCGCAGGGTATATTTTGCATAATCTTAGGTCTATTATAGGTTTTGGGAGCTATGCTTAATGGGTTTTGAAGTGGTGCTCTATGTGAAAACTATCTCTGGTATGTGGTGCATCTTTCCACCCTCTCCTCTGCTCACCTCTCTCCACTTCAGGTGGTAAGGTCTATGATTTAACCACTTCCTTTTCTAGTGTATCACTACTTAGTGTAGACTCTTTTACCCTCTCTCTCTGTGTCCCCTTGGAATGGTTAGATTAGGATAGGATAGGTTCTTCCTGCACTAGAGTAGCTTGAGGCATGTAGATTAGGAGGAAAGAAAAACTTTCTCCAGAGGTCCATCTCAAGTTTTGCAAGTCCCATAGCTTGAGAGACGGTCCCATGTTGTGCAATCACACTGAATGCCCCACTTCACAATTAGGCCATTCAGGGGTGATGTGATTCTACACTAACACTACCCCTATTTGTACTATGTATCCACAAATAAACAAATTCCATTTCCAAAGTATGTACTGACAATCAAGATTCATTTATTGTCTTTAGTAATCCGAACCTTTGTTGAGGAAACATCACCAATCTCTAGTGTGACAACTCATGAGATTTAGATTGTGTTGTATTGATCATATTTCCTCAAGGTTCTCATTAACATTGTGGAAAGAAGGGTCTCTTGATGTCCTTCACCGACATGGGTTACAGAACGGGTCCTCTCACCCTGATTGAAGGCACAACCTAAAATAGTGGGGGTAGATCAAACCCTCAGTGAGGTGTTATCCACTTCTCCAATGCCCGAGTGATAAAGAGCTAGATGAATCTCATCCCCGGCTACAAAATGACTCATATCATGGTACATCTATCTCTAAGCATCCTTCCAGTTTCGTGATGTTGCTCGGCCCCCACGGGAGAATCAATTTGATACCAACAACTTTATTTTGAGTTTGAAATGGATGTGCTAGTTGGTTCTGGAAACAAGATGGGTGCATGTCTAAATGGTTGAGAGAAAAGAGACAAAAAGAATAGTTGGTCAGTACTTTTTTCATAGACAGGAATGAGCATTTAGGTCTGGTTAGACACATATCAGTGCTGAGAAAAATGCCAGAAAATGGAGTATAAGAAACTGGACTTTTTAATTAGGGAAAGCGAGTACTACTTTTGGGCATTACTTTCACAACATTACTCTTATTGGGTTTGTTTTTTCCCGGCCTTCATTCATTCGTTATGCTCCCAAAATGGATTCATTTTCCTGGTTTCATGTGTTTTTTAAAATGCTTAAGATTAAAGACATCTCCACAGAAATAGAAACAATGTTTATCAATTCCTCACTGAGCCAAAGACCATAAATCCATCTATAGAAAATGAGATTGTTTCTCCAAGAAATTCTAGTTCATTTCATGATGTGGGGAATAGACCCTATCAGGATAAATCCATCTCACCTACTGATAACCTTCATAAATTTCCATCTCATAGCCCATTGGTCACTGGGAATGCTTCAATCATGGCTTCTGCATGTCCCACACTCACTATGAGCATTGAAATTTTTGTGGTTTAGTGGAGCTAATCGTGTGTGCTAGTAGAGCACATACATGGCCTTAGAGGTTGTGTTGAATGGTACAAAATGGAGGGGCTATAGAATCATGTGAACTATGTGGTAGAATAATAAAAATGAGTTGGTGCCTTGTAGAATGGGAATGAACCCTTTTCGAGCACCTGTTTCTCTACAATGTTAATATTTTCAGGCATAGTATCCTTACCTTTATATCTTATAATTTTTTTATAATTTTCTTATTCATTTGCAATAAAATAAAAAAATATTAAACTATTAGATACTCAAACAATTGGATATTTTAACCATACGACTAGTGCAATCAATGAAACAACCCATCCTAATTTATGTTACCGACTTACAATTTGACCCTCAATCATGTCATGAACAAAACCTCATGCATTGTTTAACCTAGGTTGTCAAAACTTGGTACTCGTGTCCATTGGTTTTGCAAGGGCTAGATGAGTTGAATAAAACAACCATTTTTGTCTACCTTGCAAAGTTAGAAAAGCGCAATTTCTAGACATGTCTAAAACAACACTCTGAGCCCCATAAAGGAGATGTCAAATGTCATATGTGTCCCTTGTTCTATAGAGTCACATAAATTATTAGTTCGACCTCATTTGACCTTTTTTGCTCTCTTAGCCACTCCTCTAGGATCTCTGTTACTTCGTTTCACACTTTTAGGAAGCTACCAAAACTAAAAAGTTGGCTTTCATTTTGACCCACCATTTGAACCCTGAGCAACAAAATGCTTATCAAAATTTGGAAACCCCTAGTATTTTTACTATAAAATTTCCTCGAACCTTCAGTTTTGGGAAAACCACTATTCTTGATAGTTTGGAAAAGTCATTTTGTAGGTCTCTGGTCACAGTTTGACTATGTCAAACTTGACCAATTACGGTCGGTGGGTTCATAAATCTCCCCACCATTTGAAAACCATTTGCCATTTTTGAATTCTATCAGTTCCATGAGTTCTTGGTGTATAGGAGGACACGTAGAAACTTACACATGGTGTGTTTTCCCATCGGAAGACAATATTTGAAAGTGGTTTCTTAGCCTCCGAGCCTAGAATGAATTTTTTTAACTAGTAGCACAATGTTGTGTCCCACTTTGTGTCCCAAAAACGCGAGTAAGAAGTTGGGCGGGATCGGAAATCGAGGGTGTTCGCGCGAACACCCCTTTCACGTGAACCCCCTTCGCCTGAACTGCCACGTAGGACAAACAAACTAGTTCGTGCGAATGGGGGTTCGCGCGAACACCCCTTCGCGCGAACACCACGAATTCAAATAATTTTGGCGGTGAAGAGTTATATATATATATTTATATAGTTTTGGGCGGCATATTTAGGGTTTAGGGGGGTTCGCGCGAAGGGGGGGTTCACGCGAACCCCCTTCGCGCGAACCCCCTTCATGCGAACCCCCCTTCACGCGAACCCCCTTATGTGGCACCTATGTGGCACATTTTGGCGCCAAATTCATTTGGAGGATAATTTTATGCCAAAATGTGCCACTTAGGTGCCACGTAATTAGGGTTAACAAATGAATAAAATTATAAAATTTTAACACAAAATACAAAATTTTATTAGCTTTCTAAAAATATAATTTTCATTTTTTAAAAATATGTTTTACTATTTATTTTTTATATTTTACTAACATATGGTATTTTAGGACAACCAATTGTACACAATCAACCCAATTTGAAAAATAGCAAAAAATATCAAAAAAATTTGAAAAAATTAAAATTACTATTTATTGAAGTCTTCTTCTTACCTGTGAAAAAAAAATTCAATTTTGATATAAATCTTAAAAGTTATTGGCATAAACATTTGTACGCCATTTATTTGAAAATATTTTCACTAAATAATTAATTAAAAAAACATATAAGTCCAAAAAATATGAAAATTTGACAGCACCTCAAAATTCAAATCTTGAACATATATCTAAAATTTCATGGTGAAAAAATAAATTTTCATTCAAGAAAACCACCCGAGGACAGTCATTCCTCTTTTAGAACATAAAAATCAATGTATGAATAAAATTAAGAAAAAGACCATTTTTTTTGAATTTTTTTTTTAAAAAATTTGCATGTATTCTACACTCTAAACACAACATTTCATTAGTTTGTGGAATTTCATGAATGTGTACGGTTTTATGGCTATTACCTTTAGAAAGTCAATGAAACTGAAAATTCATGTTTATAATGGTACAAAACATACCAAAAAGTGGGACATAAATTATTTGTTCGACCTCATTTGACCTTTTTTTCTTTCTTAGCCACTCCTCTAGGATCTCTATTACTTCGCTTCACACTTTTAGGAAGCTACCAAAACTAAAGTTGGCTTTCGTTTTGACCCACCATTTGAACCCTCAGCAACAAAATTCTTATCAAAATTTGGAAACCCCTAGTATTTTTACTATACAATTTCCTCGAACCTTCAGTTTGGGAAAACCACTATTCTTGATAGTTTGGAAAAGTCATTTTGTAGGTCTCCTCACACGCTTTGACTATGTCGAACTTGACCAATTACTGATCGATGGGTTCATAAATCTCCCCACCATTTGAAAACCATTTGCCATTTTTGAATTCTATCAGTTCCAATGAGTTCTTGGTGTATAGGAGGACACGTAGAAACTTACACATGGTGTGTTTTCCCATAGGAAGACAATATTTGAAAGTGGTTTCTTAGCCTCCGAGCCTAGAATGAATTTTTTTAACTAGTAGGAAAACATAAAAAGAAAGTTGTAGGACCTCCGTCAGTTATCAAACCACCGTGGAAACTTTTTGATACTTTTCAATGATTGTTTGGGACTCTAACTTATGGATTTTCATGTAAAATTTAAATTTTGAGAAAATATTATTTGTCTCTCTTTCTATCTCTTTCTCTCTCCTTGGTTATGAAATGAAATGAAATGAATACATGTCTCTAAACCTTATCTTTTGAATGTAAATTATAATTATTATTATATGTTAATGGGAAACTAAAAACATTAATAATTATGCTAGATCTAGGTGGATTCCATGCCAATAATTTATCATTGATTTCATGGTCACATGTTTTTTCAGGATACAAGTAAGATGGTGAAACAACGTGGGTGTGATTCATTATATTTTGTTAGAATTTGTGTATATTAATAGAAGGAAATTTTTATGTATTGTTATGATACAATAAAGTTATTTATTAAAATTTGGAAATATGAATGAGATGTTAGTTTTAGGGGTGCTTTGGGAAATGTGCATGAGATTGAAGGTGTTCTTTTGATTCGTATTTACATATGGGAAAAAGAGGCTTAGATATATATATATGTGAAATGAAAGTGGAGAGGAAATTCCAACATTTACAAAGTATGAAAAGGTTTGTAATTGAATTTTTGTAATATTTTAGATGTCAAGGTTTAAGGGGATGTTCATCCACACATGAGTGTTATTTTGATCCTCAAATTTTGTATTGTAAAATTTGGATATGTATGTAAATGAATTTGAGTTTAAAATATTGTAGTGCATTTCTAGTGTTCATTACATGATTAATTAGTTAGTGTGTTGTATTATTACCTTGTAAATGTAATAAGTAGATATAAACAAAACTCTTAACCCTAGTATAAGACTCGTGTATAACTACCTTTCCTGTGCGAATCCTTTTAGTGTGGAAAACTAAAACCTTAGGATAAATTTCAATCGCTACACTAAATGTCACCTTCTGGATTAAGTAAATAAGATCCCTAGTTTGAATTATCATCATAGTCGGTATGCTTAGCGACATCGTTGTAAACTTGACGGTTAGGAGCGACATGGTCAACTATTTGTTGTGTAAGCAAGGTAAACATTTCCTTAGGATCCTAGTGTACTACCTTGTCTTACGAAATTAGATCTAGAAATCAACATCATGATCAATATGAATTCCCTGTGGGATCCAGACATCACAATGGAGCTAGTGAAATAGTTTTGCTATGACTTAAACTCTTGTTAATGACCTCTTTAGTTCCTCAAAGCTAAATGTGTTACCTTGACTAGTGACAATTTAACACATTGGTATTTTATGGAGGCTTTATAAGGTAAATATGTTTTCACACCTTAATCTGATCTATAATAGGGCATAGAGCCCTAAGTGCATATTGAAATTAAACTAAACCTCAGTTGATTAGGAGCTTAACTTGTGCATCTAAAATTGTAAGTAATTCCTTGTAAATGGAATTGATTTGAAAGATGTTGACTTAAGAGAAACCAGGAATCAAAACTTGGACCCATAATTCCTTGTTATGCCCTTTTATGTCATTAAGAATAAAAGGAACCATGAAATGTGGGAACATAGGATCTTACCTTGAAAACAAATAACTTGTGGTTCATGTGTAATTATAATTCTTCCAATCATGTACTTCTTCAAGATGTTAAAAAAGTACTATCGTAACTCTTTTTGTTATAAAGTTATGCCAATAAGAGACCTAAGAAAAAATGTAAATGAGATGAAAAACAAGAGTATATGTGATAATGGTTTAGGAAAAAAATTTCACTTGAAGTCCTTATGGTTGATTTAAGCATTGAATTTTGTTAATAATGGATACAAATTGTTTCTTGTGGGACTAGGCATTTCAGCCAATATAGAGTCCACTAAAAATTAAAAATAAAAACTATGACATGTAAATGCTAAATTGACTCAAACTAAATTTGGAACTAAAACATCCATAGTATGAGAAACAAACCTTTAACGTAAGAATGAGTTATTTGGAGACACATAGTTGCTTAAAGTTGACTTCAATTAAGAAATGATATATGGATAGTTAATGGGATTCGATAAAGGAATCAATCGTGCATCCTCTCTTAAAGACTTTTTCCTTGCAAAGAAAAGTAATTGAAGATTGTAAAGTAGGAAAATTTAAACCTTGTGTTTAATTCTCTAGAAAAATATAAGATCGTACAATGAAAACCTAAATGTAATGAAGATGTAAACCATAAAAAGGCCATGTTGTGGAGTATGCCTACCCAGTGTTTCTTAATTTAATTGGGTCAATTGTCTTGGTTTATGTCGTTTGAGTATGACATTGATGGGTACCCTATGTTATCATATATTATGGGTGGGTTGATGTTTTTGTAAGTGTCTTATGCGATGTTGAGTTTCAATACTTTGAGCCCGTGTGGTGTTGTGTAGTGAGCAATGTAAGTAAATAAATAAATAAATAAATTTTTCCTCTATTTTTACTGTTATATTTGTGTGTGTAAAATCTCGGCGTTATATATGCCGAGAGGTATATATTACATATATTTATATATTATATAAATATATAGGTGCATCGTGAACTTCACCTCTACACATATTTTACAGATCATGTTTTGATTTATGTTTCTATATATATGTAAAATATGCCGAGAGGTGAAGTTCACAAGGCACCTATATATTTATATAAATATATGTAATATATACCTCTCGGCATATATTACATATAATTATATAATATACGTATGCTAGTTATTCTTAGAGCTTAAAACATTTGGACACTATTAGTGGAGTTTTAAATCTAGAGGAAGAAAGTGGTTTGTTGTATTTATAACTTGAATTTGAATCTTAAACCTTCAGTGAAGGTCTTCTTTCTCCCTTCGAAATGGTTTCTGCAAATAAATCTTTCACCGCGTATATTGCAGAAACCTCCTTTTACATTTAAGCCCCAAAGAGTATTATTAAATAGACAAAATAAATATTAAAATAGTGAAAGTGAATTTTGCAAAGACATATTCAAATAAAGACTCCACAATAAAAACGCTATCAAAATAGATATTCATGAACATTTTACACTATCACTTAAATATTATGTGACGTAAAACTCCAGCAAATTCTTTTACACAATCACTCATTTACATGTGATGTCAAACTTCAGTAACCACTCAATTTATATGTGACGTCAAACTCCAACAATCCTTTTACATAATCACTCAAATTATATGTGACGTCAAATTGCAGCAATCATCTTACACAATCACTCAATTAATATGTGACGTCAAACTACAGCATTCCTTTATCACCTAAAAAACAGTAGCAGATTTTATTTCGAGGAGTGCGGGCTTTCAATGAAGATCCAAGGCCGGCTGGGTACAAGGATAGCACTGGTCAAAGTTTTGTGCAGGTTCGCGTTGACTGCGAACCTGCGTGATGGATAGGCTCATCGCAAATATATATACCACATTTATCCATAGCCAATAGATTTTTCTTTTCATGCCCCTCCAACACTCACATTATTGCAAATTTCTCATCCATAAGATTTTCTGAGATCTGTTTGTAATGATCGACTCCGCTGTATGAGATGTTCTGTACAAGTTTTAACCAAACACTGCACAATAATAACAAGATTATATTGAAAAAAATAAAACTTAAAAGCCGCAATATAGACTGAATTTTGAACTTTAATTCTTTGGCAACTTACATGGGCATGGAAGGAAAGCAAGACGATGCAGTTGCCTCTGTAAATATCAGCAGTTTGTATGTTGAAATACTCAGCTTCAATTACTTGGTAGATCTTTGAAAGATGGCGTGGCATTTTGAAGCTGGTAATTCCTATGACGATTTCATTGCCATACAATCTCACCTCCACAAACACATTAACATCATCCGGGCAGCTTTTACTGGCTAATAATTGATCTCTATTTGTTTTCAACTCTTCGACTCTTTGGTGCAGTTTCTCAATGTACTTGATGGTTTCTTCGATTAAACAGTACCCTGCAACCTGAGACAATAAAAGATGATTTTAGTTTGAAAATCATTACCACAAGAGAAACAGTCTATACTATTGAGCAGTACCTTAATGTTACCGGGGATTGGAATCATGGCTGCGAGTGTTGCAAGGAATTGGGTCATTCGTTTTCTTCTCTTCTGTTCAGAACAGATTATTCTTTCTATTCTTTTCCTTTTATTTGCAGCTGCAATAATCTCAGTGGATTGAATTTCTCTTTTCTCAATCTCATCCGCCATGATCTCAATTTTTTTACCTTGTTTCTGTCGAATCTCATTCGCCATGATAACAGTGCATTCACTTTCTCTTGTCTCCATCTTATCCTCCGTAATCTCAATGCCTTCACCTTCTCTCTTCCCAATTTCATTTGCCATGGTCTCAATGCATTCAGTTTCTTCCTCCTCGATTTCATCCGAGTGTCGCTTCCCAATCTTATTCCCCGTGATATCCATACATTTACAGTCTCTCTTCTCAATGTCATCTGCGGTGATCTCAATGCATTCACATTCTCGATTCTGAATCTCATTAGCCATGTTCTCAGGGCATTCACTTTCTCTCTTCTGGATCTCATCTGCCATAATCTTCTCAATCTCATTCGCCATGAAGTTGGTGCATTCAGTTTCTCTCTTCTCAATCCCATCCCCAATGATCTCAGTTAAAAGGTTATCCCAATTAAACTCGGGCCAAAACTCAGGAATCTGATTACAATCCATGGTAACCTTGTTCAATCAAGTACTTAACAACCTTTAAACTTTTCTGGCTGAAGAAAACATTATATGTCAATTGAAGAAATAAATAGCTTAAATTTAACATGACTGAGTGGTTTTTCTAGTGATCGGTCTGATTAAAGGCCGCTTTCTAGGCAATAAACAATTATTAACCGGTGGAAAATGTAAAGCATTTATATTACTACCGTGCATTATAACATTCAATTCAACGATAAATGAATCCCTTGCACTTACAATCACCACTCTGAACAATTATTGGGAGCGAATTCCTTGTCTTGTGGCGGAAATTGAAATTTAAATGTTATAATACTAATGAAATCATTGTTTCTTATTCAAATAATATAAACATGATTCCCTCTAAGAGATTACTTATTACAACGCTCCAGATCAAAATTTAGAAGTCCACATCTCATAATAATAGAATTTTACTCTTACATTATTGAAGGATTCCATGCGCGTTTTTGAATTAGATTTTTTACTTTAGCACGATTTTTACTATTTCAAAGTAAGTGGAGTACACATATTATTTTATTAGACTATCTTAGGATAAACATATACATTTGAATGTGTTTACAAATATGGCAGTGACCTGTGATTAGTAATAAGTATACAAAATGTTGTGTCCATTATTAGCGATTTATAGCTAGGTGAAAATTAAGGTACACAATATTTCACTGAGTTGTCTTGGTCTACAAAATTTCAGTTGTGGATTGGGAGCCATTAGCCTCATCTTAGAAACCTTTTGCCTTAAGATTGAAGCCTTCGGATTTTTTACCAACCCTAGCTTCGGAAATTTCACTGAATAGAAACCACATGATTTATTCTAGGACGTGCCAAACCTAGATCCTTCACACTACCTCTACCAAGCTTCCAAAAACAGCCTCTGCCTGACCAAGCTTAGTGACATCATCCTTTAACATGTTTAAATCGGTTGTGCCTAACGATCACATACATTAGCACATGCCCCAACAAAACTCGAACCTGACACCTACCTGACCCTACCGCAACCGCCAACCACTACGCCATGCATTATTTTTTATTAATGTTTTGAAAAATTTGAATTTATTCATGTATGCTAGGCATACCAGTTTAAATCACACTATTTGGGTTAGATAAGTTACTGAGCTCTCTAGGGGTTGATCCCAAGCCGCTAGTTCTGTTATCTCTCGAAAGTGCACCCTGTACAGAAATGGTTGGAGGTGTTCTATTCTTGCAAATTTTATCTCTCTCTTTCATAGATACAATGGATACACCTCGTGTGTGTGGGGTATACCTATTTTGTGGTGAGTCTCTGGTATCAAGGACGGTTCCTTATTCATGTATTCTAAACTGATTTTCTAGGGTTTAAGGGTAAAAGATGACTGTAAAAAAGAAATTAAAACTAAGGTGATAAACCAAACTTGTATGAGGTCTTTTACTAAGTACATGCACAATTTATATGGAATGATTTTCTCGATACATAGGCCAACAATTTTTGTAAGATAATTAAGGATAAACACTTTGATGTATTGATGGATAGAATCACAAAAATACTGCTAAGTTACACATACACATTAATATCATGTAGAAATACTGAACTTGCAACATGGTAAGATGATTAATCAGGGAATTCAACATTCACAAGATTAATGGAAACATACACAAGAATGCAAATAATTAGAAAGGCATAAAATACTTCACATTCAAAGGGAAAAATTGGCAGAAAATTGCTTCAACACTCCTATATCTAAAAATTCCTCCTCTTGTGCTTTGCCAAGGCACACAATATATAGCAAAATTGATTCACCCACCCTTCCTAAAAATAGACTAAGGCTAAACTCGCCCATGCATCCTATTTTTATCAAATAAAGCAAACTAGTACAAGGAGGCATCAATAGCCTTTGATTACATACATACAAACTAAAGTTGACTGTTCTATTTTTAAGAGAAGCGAGGGTGAATAATTTTCTAATAATAAATCTTGCTTGATGCAAAAGTCTCCTCCTAGTGCATGAAAATTATGTCCTCTTGTTGATCTTTCCTTTTGTGAAGGCACGCAAAAATACCTCTATGCATCAAGCAAAATCCAAAAAATAATATTTGCAATACTTGCAAGAATAATTCATCCAAAAATCAACTTAATGGGGACCACCTCCAAGCTCAAGTTCTGATGTTGACATTCCTTGTCCTCTAGTGATCACATGGATAGCACATTGTAAATCATCTCCAACCCCTTCAATAGTGGGGACCACATTTACAATTCAGTAATAGTCTCACCATGGTTTGGCCACTCTTATGGACTGAGCAAATTACTATGGTTTTGAACACATGACAAGGTGCACTTTGTAAAAGGGTCACCATGGTACATTCGGTCACCTTTGAACATACATATAGCATACTATAGTCTGCCACATTTGATTAATATTGTATTGTATAGTTGGTTGGCTTTGTATCGCGAATAGAATAAGGTGGGCACCTTTTGGTTTCATCATTGCACACATGATTTGGTCAGTACTTTTGGAATATTTGAGCTTCGACTATTGTTGGTATGTTAAATGCAAATCATTTTTGAAATAGTAAGGGTCGGCCCCCTCATAACATTGAGTCAGCCCTCCATGTGTTTTATCGGTGGTATTTTAACCTGAGTTGAGTTTGCTTTGAAAATCAGAATCGATCCCGGGTCACCGATCTTTATATTGTTGGATCAAGTGCCATCGATTCTTGACCTCTGGTTATGGTTTCTAGTTTGTATTGAATGTGGTCGGTGGCATCGTGATCCTGGTGGTTTTCTTCAAAATAAGGTGAAAGTTTCTCAACCTTTGATTCTCGCATGGATTGCTCTATGAATGTTGATCATCTGACTGTGATTGATTCATGTTGACTTGCCTCTCGAGTTTGCATAGTAAAGGGTAACTCAACCCTAATGATCATTTCATTTGGATTTTCAGTCTGTGGTGAATCCCTAGCCAAATTTTTGTTGACGCCATTGTTGTGAACTCCTTGAGCTCAACCCCTCTGTGTAATGGTTCTATGAGTTTAAGTGAATCTGTATCTTTGTTATTCTAGTCTATTCAGATTTTCTATGCAAATTGGTTGTGGGTATTTTCCATCGTGATCTTCAACTTAGAGCTCGGTTTTTCGATTGTAGATGTGTTTTCTGAGTTGGTAGAACTTAGTGAAGTTTGTGGACATCATTACTACCTCTTTTTAGCTATGTTACTTTGATTCCTTCGTGAGATCTTTGTTTCCTAAGGAACTCTGTATATTTTCCGTTTCTACTTCTTTTTGAGTTTTATGAGCATAAAATGGTTATGGGTTCACCGTCATGATTGATCTCTTGGAACTTAGGACTATGTTATTCTTTGGTGTTTGAGTCTCTGCTTCTTTTGAGCTCTGCGAGGATCATGTAGGTCTCGATTTCTTCATATTTCTGTGATCATTTCTCTGTCGGTTCTTGAACTCTCTGTGTGGTCTATTTTCTGCCATGTTCGACCTCTTGGAGCTCGTCTTTTCTTCAAATGAGATCATTGTTTTGATGAAGGATGGTAAGTTTTTGTTTCGAGCTTTGAAATTGCTTCATCATTATCGTTTTGACTTCAATATATTGATACTTCACTTTTCTTTGCATTATTTGTGGTCATGTGGTTCCTTTGGGGATTCTTGAGCTAAAAACCATTCTGGGTTGCTCCTACTTGACTCCTATGTTCGAAAATTATCATGGGCATATAAATTTTTGTTTCGTCATTTAATTTCTCGTAGGTTTTGACTATTGGCTTATAAATAGTGAGTTATTGTCTGTTACTTTGATCTCTTGATACCCATTAATGGGTTTTTCGGTCTCTAGCTAGAGCTATACCCTTCTCACTCTGATACTGCAACTTGAAACTGATTTCAAATGGAATAACGAATTTTATGAAATAATTCAATATTTCTTAACTTGGATATGAATGTGTTTCTGATTCAAAGCTCCTCCACTTGAGTTTGTGTTTTGAATACAATTTAAATCTCTGTTTACTTGCTACTCGCTTTCATTCCTTATAAATTCTCCCTTGAATCTAGACTGTTATACTTTATGTTGCAAAAACTCTCTTTCTTGATGATCTTTTGAGGGTTTATGACCATTGGCCCTGGGTATGCATATATTTGATTCGAAGCTTGTTCTCGGTCAATCCTTGAGCCTTTTCTGGAAACCCTAGATATTATTCATTATGTTTTGTATTCCATATTCTCTATACTTGCTGAATGACTTTGAATGGCTCGGCCATGAACGTTTTCTTGCACTCTGTTTCCTTTTTGAGATCCTTTGGGTTCCTTCTAAGAATGATCTTGGAGCATTCTTCATCTTGTTCTTCATTGTTTTGATCTCTGAAACTCTGCTCTTGAGGCTGATAATATTTTTGAAAAGTTGAAATCCACTTCATACTATCTTAAGTTCTAGACTATCATTAAATTCAACTGTTGATACCCACTGAGTTTGTGATCTTTTCATTATTGGTGAAACCACTTTGAGCTTTTGTAAGTTGATTCCTATTAGAGGTTTCTCCAACCATTATTCTTCTCACTGATTTGGTTCATCATGGCTGAGGATGTCATTATTTTCACTTAGTGGAACATTTATTTACTATTTTATTTTGTGCATTTTTATTTGTGCATTTTGTAGTGACTTTCTGTTCATACCTATAAGCTTGAGATACATACTTGGATCCTCTGAGATTTGACATCTTCTTGATGGAAAGATAGGCTTGTTCAATTAACTCTAGAACTTATATGTACTTTGAATGTTGTTTATTTCATGAGATCTTTGTACCTTATATGTGGCCTTCTAGGAAGTTATAAATAGTTTCTCACTCTTGTAATGCCACTAGAAGGCATGAGCCTTGATCCAGAAGCTCTGTTGAAATACTGTAGTATTATTTATTTTTGCTTGAATATTGTACTTCTTTGATGGTAGCATTTTTGTGCACTCATACTCACTTCATTTTAAAAACTGTAATTTAAAATGGCTAAACTTTGTTATATTATCTTGAAACTTCATGTTATTCAACTGTTAAGCTATAATGAATGCTCCAAAGTACTTCAATTTGATGATTGAAAGTGCATTCCATTTATTTTCTATTTAAATATTATATTTCCTTTTTATTACAACTTTGATATGCATGCTTTGGAAAATTTTAAAATGTCCATTTTACATGGCGAAGCCCTGTCAAAATTTTCCTAGAATTCTTCCTCATTCTATTTCAGTCTGTAATAGATGTACTTTTGAAAATTGAAACTACATAATGTATCACTTTTCCTTTTGAAACAGATTTTTGTTGGAAACTCAAACAATAACTATTATCGTGATCATGACATACTTTTTTGTATCACTTATTTGATTTACATACAACTTTTAAAGCATGTATTAGTTAAAAACAACATGATGGAAAGATGTAAATGTCCATTTTACATGGCGAGGCTTTGTCAAAATTTTCTCAGATTTCTTTCTCATTCTATTTCAGCTATAATAGATGTACTTTCTGAAAATTAAAACTACAAAATGTATCACTTTTCCTTTTGAAACTTATTTGTTGTTGGAAACTGAAACTTAATAACTGTTATATTGATCACGGCATACTTTTCTACTTTTCTGTATCACTTATTTGATTTACATAAAAAATTAAAGCATGCATTAGTTAAAAACAACATGATGGAAAGATGTAATTATCCATTTTACATGGCAAAGCCCTATCAAAATTTTCCAAGATTTCTTTGTCATTTTTTTCAGCTGTAATCTGATCTTTCCACTTAACTTCAGCCTTTTAATTTTGATTCTTCTTCTTCAGTTGCAATCTAAAACATACACTTTTGTCTACAATTCTCTCCTCTATTCTGTACTACAACTTCTTTTATCCCTAGAATAGCTTCTGAACTTTGAGTTGCATTCTTCCTTCATTCCAGTATGTACTTGTCACTCATCTGCTTCATGTACCATAGGATAGGAATTATTGAACTCTACAATATTTATCCATAGTGAGGACTGTAAGACATGATTTATTTATTCTTGGCTGCAACCTGTACCTGTACACACTTGAGAAAATAGTTAGAAAATATTTAGGCTTTTTGGCCTCTCTTATGTCCATGTTTTTCTTTTCTTCTCTTTATTTCTTTCTGAGTGAGTAAATCATGTATATTGTTTGATCTTCAAGTAATCTATATCTCTTGTTATTAGAGATCCATGTGCACGAATTAGGACAATATAGGAATATGGATTGTACCCTGAGCTCATAAACTGATAGTTTTCTCTTTTTTATTTTCAGGTATAGTGCTCTCGGTAATGAAGTTGAAGAGGGAACAAATTTTAAGATGAGGATGCATCAACCGAAGCACAAACCTCAAGCTAATGATGGGTTCACTCATATTCCTTTATTTTCTCTTTCATGCATGTGTACCTCTTATTTAAGTAGTTGTACTTTACTTTCCAGTTACATCCCATGGCTTGTGTGGGAACATTTCAAATTCTTTATGAATAAAGCATTGAATTGTGAAATTGATTTTTGTATTTCTTTCTACATTTCTACTTTCTGATATGGATTGTATGATGAACTAAACAACCCAATAATATAATTGAATGTCTTAATGATGAAGGAAAGAACATTAAAGAATACCTGTAACACCCAGTAATGAACTCTGATTTCTGTAATCTGTAGTCTTGATTGCTGCTTTAAAACCTAACACTTCATCTATTTTACAATTCGGTGTCTTCATCAAGACAACACAACTGTCCTTCGGGGCCTTGTGTTCTTTTGTTGAAGATAACATGGAATTGCAAGCTATGTGATCAGTTATGTTTTGTAACAACACATAGCTACCGATTTGATGTATTCATTAATTAATTCAATAGTAAATAATATTGTCTCAAAGAAACTCCCTAGCTAAGGTATACTTCACCAATACTATCCATCGTAATGAATTTTTGAGTTGCCAATTTTTGCACAAGTGCAAAAATTGTCAACAATTCCCTATATCCCATTGTTAATATTCAATCAAACATTTTCTCAATCGAGATAAGATGGGATTCTCTACGAACACACTATTAAGAGCTCATAAAAATAGACCACCTTTCCCATGTTTGTAAATCAGGGTTACATAATCACTACTAGTCACGTAAAATCACTAAAAAAAGTTTATTAACTTCATAAAACTGTATAAATTAAGCAAATAAAAAAACAACTAGCATAAATAAAATAAAGAATTGCAAATAAAATATATTGCAAACTCGTATCAGCACTTCAGGCATATATTTTTCTTTCAAGTTCCGAGCTTCGGCTCAATACAATCTATCTGAATGTGTTTGATATATCAAAACACTTACAATTTCCTCTAATAAATAAATATATTCATCTAACAATAAAACACTCAACTCATAAAAATAGATCTAAAAAGCACATGCTTTTGTGGAATACAAAGATTTTGATTTATTTGTTTTATTAGCTTTTCCTAAAAGTAGGAATCTAAAAGCGAACTACCTAAAAATTAATAAGCATGTAAAAAACAAACTACTTTTTTACTTTTATTGGGGAAAAATTAAAAAAATTCTAACACTCCCCCTTAATTTTGACCTTCAAACTTTTATTCTTCTGGAGCTGAGTGTGAACTTCCAAATCTGACATATTCCTAATCACAAACTCCCAAACAAATTCTCAAATACTCAAAAACTTCATTTCCCAAAGCTTTTGTAAAGATATCAACAAACTGATCTTCAGATCTGCAAAATTCAAGAAAAATTTCCTTATTGTTAACCAACACTATGATGAATTGATATCTCGTGTCTATGTGTTTTCTCTCCTCTTTTAAAAACATGAACTTTGGACAATGCTATTGCTGATTTGTTGTCACAAAAACTCTATGTGGCATGCTCTTTATTCTTCCTCAAATCTTTCAACACTCTTCTCATTTAAACAACCTGACATGCTGTTCTTGTTGCTGCTACATACTCTACTTCTGCTAAAGATAGTGTGACTATGGGATGCTTCTTCGATGCCCATGAAACTACACTGTTCCAAAGTGAAAATCATAGCCGGATGTGCTTTTTCTTTCATCAATACTTGCGTCACTGTCATTGTTTGTGTAACCTATGAGTTTTAACTCATCTGATGTTGAATACAAAATTTCATGATTCTTAGTTCCACATACATACCTCAAAATCCTTTTTTAGCATGCCAATGTGCATATTTTATAAATTCAATGAACCTCAAGATGAGGCTCACACCATACATAATATTTGTCCTTGTGGTTGTCAAATACATTAGCATTTCAACTATCCTTTTGAACAATGTTGGATCTATAAATGATCCACTGTCATCTTTTCTTAACTTCAAACCTACTAGAACAGGTGTTGGTGTTGACTTATAGTTCAACATGTTAAATCTCTTCAAAACATCATTAGCATACCTTGCTTGTGAAATAAAAACTATCTTCTAATTATTGAACTTCTATGCCCAAAAAATAGTGCATGAGGCCTAAATCTATCATCTCAAATTCTTTCTTCATGGCTGATTTGAATGAATCTATAGATAGATTTTCAGTAATGATTAAATCATCCACATACAAAAAAACAATCAAAATTTTACCTTGTTCATTGATCTTGATGTATAAGGTAGGCTCATTTGCTTCTCTCCTACCGAAACCATTCTGTATCAAATAAGAATCAATCCTTTTGTACCAAGCTCTAGGTGTTTGCTTGAGACCATAGAGCACTTTTTTCAACATGTATACCTTTCCTTCATGACCTTAAATCTCATAACCTTCTAGCTAATTCACATAAAATATTCTTCAAGAAAACCATTCAAGAATGCTGATTTTAAATCCATCTAATAAATAGGCCATTTGTTTTGAGTTGCAATTTCTAAAAGCATTCTTACTATGTCTAAACATGCTTCAGTGCAAACATCTCATTATAATCTACTCCATATTGTTGTGAAAAACCTATGGAAATCAACCTTTCTTTATGTTTATGTACTTTACCATCAACAATATATTTGGTATTATAGACCCACTTCACTCCTATCATGTCCTTTCCTTCTGGAAGATCTACCAATTCCCATGTCTGATTCTTCTCTAAGACGTCTATCTCAAAGATCCATGGTTTGAATCGAAAATTCATTTTCTATAGCTTCTTCAAGTATATTGGATCTGTAGCTTGAGAAAACAATGCAAAAACTTAAAAATTACTAGTTTTATATACATTATAAATCTCACTAAGCCTCCTTGTTTTCTTGTTGCAAAGGGATATATGATGATGGACTATGTTTAACTGAAGGAGTAGATTTTTGTGTTCTTTATGGTGTATGTTGGATGGTTGAAGATGATTGAAATCTTGGAGATCTCCTAGATGTAGAGGGAGGTGTCGTTTGTGCTACAACTTGTGGTGCATGTGCAAGATTCGAAGAAGATACAATACCTCATTGCCCTTTGTTTTTATTTTCCATATCATCATGAGGAGTAGCTGCTGCTACACTGACTGGTTTCTCAATAATTAAATTCCCATGCCTCATTTTGAACAAACTGTACATCTTTGTTGATTATGACATTTCTGGTAATTGGATTGAAAAAATGGTAAGCTTTTGTATTCTCCAATATTCAACAAATATACTTTTTTCCCTTTATTGTCTAACGTCATCGAAACATGTGTGTGTACCACACAATAGAAAACTCTAAAATGAGAAACATTGTGTTTCCTCTTAGTCCAAGCTTGTTGAGGAACCATGTTTCGACAATTTTCATTTGACACTTGTTTATGATGTAAACAACAATTGCTTCTTGCTTTCTACCCAATACTCATTTGAAATATGTTTTTCAAGAATGATACTTCTCACCATCTCTATGATGGTTGTATTATTTCTCTCTAGCCACACCATTCTATTGTGTTGTATACCTGTAGTAAGCTTCTTGTGTATACCATGATATCTAAAAAAATCAAAAAGCATTAGAAACATACTCAAATTTCTTCTATCTGTCCTCAGAAATTTGATGTAGTACCCACTTTTCTTTTCCACTAAAGCCTTGAACTGTTGAAATATATAAAAATCATCTTATTTATGTCTCAAAAAGTAAACACATGTCTTCCTTGTATATTCATCAATGAATGTCATAAAATATGAGCAACCTCTAATAGAATTTGTTTGCATCGGTCCACATAAATTTGAATGAACAATTTCAAGTGGTGCACTTATTCTTTTATTTTTCCAACTAGGAAGGACTCTCTGTGTTGCTTCCCAAAAATATAAAATTCACTAAATCTATTTGGTTGTTGAATCAAAGGAAAACCTTTCTCCATATTTTTTTGTGTAATAAATTCAAACTACCAAAGTTGCAATGACAAAACTTGAGATGTCATAGCCACGATTCATCATTTTGAACTAACTGAAAATATGATTCAGTCTCTTTTGTTCCGGAATGATCTTTAGTATGAACTTCGGATGTGTTTTATATAATCTTCGAAGGAAAAAATTTGTAGCTTGTCATCTTCACTCTAGAAATCACCTGGGAACTTGGATCTTTATCCACGATCAGACATACATTGTCTTCAATATAAACTCATTATCCATTTTGTAACAATTGACCAATGCTCATAAGATTATGCTTCAAACCTGCAACCTAATAAACATCCTACATAATCTTTTTCTCCTAAGTTTTATTTAGAATGATGATTATTCCTTTTCCTTTTACAATCACTATATTATTATTCCCAAGGGTAACTTTTGTCTTTACTAACTCATCAAAATTAGAAAATAAATCTAAGTTACCTGACATGTGATTACTACAACCAGAATCTAAATACCACACATCACTAGGACTTTCTTGTGATATATTAAACTCAATATGTGATGTTTCAGAAATATTTTACATGCAATAAACATGGAGCTTGAAGTAGAGCTCCCAACCTAATTTTGATTCTTCGTGTTTTGATCATACTAATTTTTCTTACATTCATAAGCATAGTGCCCATATCTCTTGCAATAGTGACACTACACATGCAACTTATCATGTCTCTGACCTGAAAAATTATTATGATTTTCATCTTGAATATGTACTCTTGCACTTGATTTTGATGGACTGCTATTACGTCCTCTAGATGAACTTCTTCCTCTACCTCTAGGGCTGAAATTTCCTCTTCCTCTTCCACGATTTCTTGATACCTGTGATGAAAAATCTTGATCTACAACTGCATGTGATCTATTCAACCTTTGTTCATGATTTATTAGTGATGCATGCAACTCATCAATTGAAAACTAACTTAGATCCTTAGTTTCTTTAATAACAACTACTAAAGGATCAAATTTTGTAGGAAAATTTCTAATAATTTTTTCAATAATCCTTCTATCCTCAATAGTTTCACCATGAGATTTGATTTGATTAACTAAACCAACTACAAAAGTAAAGAATGATTCTACGGAATCTAAATATTTCATTGACATATTTTCAAAATCTCTATGAAGTAATTGAAGCTTGGTGGTTTTTACTTTCTCTTTACCTTGATACACAACTTGGAGAGTTTCCCATGCAATTTTTGCTTCACCGCTTGTTTCCACTGGGTAAGATACTTTTATAAATGGCTTGATGAATGAGGGAAAAAAATCATCTTTCTTTCTTAATTCCTTCAAAGTTTCTTTCTCCGCATGTGAGAGTGTGTTATATGTTGTTGCATTTATGGGATCTGTGTACCCAATATCTATGATTTCCCACACATCCTAGGACATGAATAGTCCCTCCATGGTTAATAACCAATACTCGTCATTCTTTCCTTTAACTTGTGGTGTCCAGACACCGGATATAGAAACCATAACCTATTGTTAATTATAAACCAGCTAAAAAAATTCACGCCCGATACGAATTTGTAAAAATTAGGCAAATAAAATAACAACTAACATAAATAAAATAAAGAATTGCAAATAAAACATATTATTGCAAACTTAGATCGACACTTTTGTGCATATATTTCTTCTTCTAGTTCTAAAGCTTTGGCTCAATACAATCTCTCTGAATGTGTTTGATATATCAAAACACTTACAATTACCTCTAATAAATAGATGAATTCATCTAACAATAAAACAATCAACTCATAAAAATAGAGCTAAAAATAACATGCTTTTGTGAAATACAAAGCATTTGATTTATTTGTTTTATTAGTTTTTCCTAAAAGTAGGAATCTAAAAGCGAACTACCTAAAAAAATTAAAAGCATGTAAAAACAAACTGCTTTTTGCTTTTCTTGGGGCAAAATTAAACTATTTTTTCTAACAAAAACCTCTTCAGTTTTGAACCCTAGAATAATTTTATCCTGAAAACCTCACTTCCTACACATGGATTTTCATTTTTATTTGGCTGTTTAAATAAATGAGAAACCCAACACCTATATTCTAAAATATCAAACTTGACTTGGGAAAACTATCATATCAATAAATTGAGTAAAATATGATTTATAATTAATAACAATAAAAATATCATAACTACTTAGTAGAGTTTGACATACAATTACCCGAGATGAAATAGAATACTACTTAAAAAGCAATTCATAAGCCAAAGAGTTAAATGTCATTAAAAGTGACACTATCACATGGATTTTGACCCCGAGGATAACATCTTAATTATGTTTTTCAATTCATTCATAATATTAATCAATGTAGTCATTATAGAATATGGAATATTAGTAGTCTACAATACCCTAGAATAGAATCAAGGCAGTAAATAATATTGAAAATAAGTTATAGAAATAGATGGAATTCGAATAGCTTATTGACAAGTTAAAAACATTGAGAAGAAGAAAGTTGGTTATATTAAATATATTGATAAAAAGAAATAAATTAATTTCGAGAAGCAAGAGAAGTGTCAACAATACTAAAAAACATGAGGATAAATAGTTTCATAATAATATATGAAATGACTACATGACTAGACATATAAGGTGATCCTAAAGGAATGTGATGCTCATGAGAATTCATATATCCAATTTTCACCCTTTAAGGGTTATCTTGTAATATATTCCAATTATTATCCTTTTGACCTAAGGTCATTTGTTGAACACCCAATAACACATTAATAAAAGTGACAATTTGGATACAATTCTCAAAATATGTTCTGTAACTTAAATAAGGTCTTCACCGTTACCATATCTTTATCATCTTATGTAATTTGTTTTCCCAAAATAATTTCAGCACCACTATAAATTTTAGAGACATTCAAAATATTTTTATTCCAAGAGTTATTATTGAGAAGAGAAACTGATCAATGATCTATAAGGTTCAAATTTATTCTAGCACTCCTTGATGCAATACAATTCATATTCACATGTAATATTGCGTCAACTGAAAATATATTACACTAGGAAAATAGGATAATTCTATCAATGCACATTATTTTCTTGGATTAGACTATTCAGACATATTTTTACACATCCTTCAAGTGTGCATATAATATATTTCTATTTTGTGCCCTTCCTTTCAGGGTGACAATTTTGTTGTTTATACATAGTTTTTAAAGTCATTTTTATTTTATGAGTAAGGAGATGGGAGCTAAAGGAGGCAAAAATGTGAAACAATAGAAAACATGTATGTAGTCTTTTATGTTTGGTTTTGTAATTAATAAATGAAACTATTTATGCATATGTGGTTTCATGAAATGTCTACATGTTATTAATCCTTCGTATTTTTAAAAATTGTTGATTTTATTTTTAATTTTCCTAACCAAAATCCAAGGTTTTATATATAAAACCTCCATTCATGGTTTTTAAATCATCATATTTCCTCAAATATTCATCTCCAAATAACTACGAAGTTTGTATTGTAGTAAATTTGGCAATTCCATTTTCTAGAAGATGTAAAAAATGTTGTTTTCTATAAATTACAAAAATAATTGTAATAATTTTATAGTTGTAATTTAAATTTTATTTAAAACATGTTTTTTATGGTTATTACAACTCCTCCACAAGAAGATAAAACCCTCAAAATCCTAAAAATCCTCATAGCCATCATAACACACCTTTCCCTCCTACAGTTGAATTAGACCACTCAAGTATTCATTAGGATTTAGTTGCACATATAGTGGAGAAAAGGATACAAATATATGAATTTATTTTGTTAATGAGTTAAACTCATTCCACTAACTGCAACTTACATTCCTTAAAAACACATTGGATTTATAATTAGTTGAGGTTCACCAAAAATGAGTCAAATTGATTGGTCGAAATCCTATAAAGAGAGTTGTAATGTTTATTATGCCAACAAAGTATCAACTTTGGTAATAAAAGATAAAATAATTTTAAAATATCTCATTTTTACACTACCTACTATCCCTAGTAGCATTACTAATTTTCCTTTAAGATGAAAACACTTTTCTATCCACCAGTATAACCATAATTTTATAAAAACTAGTTTTTGTGACTAATATTGCATTGTTTTCATATTCCACCTTGTAACAAGAATGATTTTCCATTCTAAATTTAGATAAAACTCTATTGCAAGTTAATCCTCAATGATATTATAACCAATTTTAACTACTTAGATCTTCATTGCTGATGAAAATTCATTACATAGGATAGAGTGTGTGCACATCATGCACCTATTGACTCTAGTAGATTCCCCATCTAAAATCCACCTCATCCTGATATGGACACTACAATAGTTACGGATAATTTATATATATACATATAGACAAACTCTATATGCTTAATGCAATATTTGATACCATCATTTAACATATAAAATAGGTGTAACAAACTACTTTTTGTGGAAGTGGGAAAATAAATTTCTCCATCTAGTATTAGCATGAGGCCTCGCCTTTGCACACCTTGTAGTTACATATGTATTGGACCCAATCAGGAAGACAGTTTCACACATTCTAGTTTGTTGGAGTGTTTGGTGTTTTGATGAGTTTTTGAGAGATACATTTGGATCTCACACCTCAATCACACCTTCACAGGTATTTATTATTTGTTACATGTTGCAAAAATGAGTAAGACATATATATGTTAACTGAAATATATATGTATTTAAATTTTTTCATTAAATAGGCATAATTATTAATATTATAACACGAGAGGGAAACATCATTATCCCAACTACATGTTGGTACTACCATACATAGATTTATGTTTATAAAGGTAATTTACAATGTTTTGAACTTTACATGTATTTATATTATTAATATTATATAGTTTATGTATATGTATCTATATACTTGTGTGTGGGTGTGAAAACACTCAACTTACGATGAGATATTATTTTTAAAGTTGATGACCACATATGACCCTCTACCATCTCTATAGGAATGAATAAACAAAGGTGTTTTCGGTGCAATTTTTAGTATATAACAACTCAATGAGGTACTATGAATTGTATAATTTTTATACATGTTATTAATATTAGAGATTTTATTTAATAATTTTCCCCATTTCAAACAATGTACATATATAATGTGACTTTATTGTGTATGTAGGGGTTTACCACAACAATTATCATCATATTACAAATGACTAGTAGGTGTGGAGTGGTAAAAAAAATATTATTTATAATTTTATTAATTAAATTTTCATCATGATTTGGTTAGTGTAAATGTTTACATGCATTTGAAAATATAAATGCTAATATTTTTATGGGCTAATTTTTAAGTTTAATTTTTTATATTAATAGGTATGCATTGCATGACTGCTTCTATTATATTTTTTAGGGTAGAGGATCTTAGAGATTCTCATTTCCACACTCCTATTGATGACCCACAAATTATCATTGATCTTGATGAGTGTGAGATGAAGATTTATTATTGGGAGATTGTGGTATATGTGCACATGTAAATAGTTTCATTACCATGACTATACATGAGAAATATATAAATTTCTGAGAATAATTTTGTGTATGCACATGTTTACTTACAGACAATATTTTAGCACATGAGGACTCTTACTTGAACCTTTGTGGATCCTATTTCATCGTAGTGAGCTCCATATGTTTCTAAGGTAGATAATTATTTAAGAATGGAAAACAAATGGAGTATTTGAATTGATAAAAAGACATATATATATATATATATATATATATATATATATATATATATATATATATATATATATATATATATATATATATATATATATATATATTATTTATATTCCTATATGGAAAGTTGCCCCCATTTGGCATTGTATAAATTACAATTATATGAACTAATCACATAGGTTTATTACATTTATAATTTTATGGTATTATTTATTTTTTATTATGTCAAATTATGGTTTATTATATATACATGACATTATGAAATTACCGATATTTAGGATGTTTTGGTGTTATACTCGAGATTTCCTTTTGTTTATGACCTTTAATGTGTTACTAAGGAATGAAACACATATTAAATATTGGAATTCAAGCTATGTTAGTAAAATAAATACGTATTTCATAAATATATCTCTATGTAATTATTCCTTTAATATAAAATGTTTAAAAATATGATGTTTCTCTCCCTAGAAGTGAGATATCATTGTGAGCTTATGGTCATCTCACGATGTACATTTGTATCTATGTATGTGCCTATAATATTTGAATACCTCACTCTCTAAATTACCATGGTATTTACCTATATAGAACTAACCCCTTTGAATAATTGATTTATATGGTAGTTGTGATTATCGATGTTGATAATGTTACTTATCTACCCTTTCTTACCTTACCATAATTCCATGTCCACTAGTTCATGAGGTTTATAAAAGATTGAATTTTGTATATGGAGGTGAAAAATATCCATTCAAAGAACATTTTAGTTAAGGTTCACCACTTTAATAATTATGATATTGTTCAATTCTAAAATTTTTATAGAATATTCAGATTGAAATATGAAATATCTTTCTTACTAATAACATTTGTTTCTTATATATCTAGATGTAATTTATATTTAGTCACCATAAAAACCATAATATCTATGTTAGTAAATGACTAGCCTTGACACCAATACATCTTCATTAGAAGTGAATAGTAAAAAATAATTTGTTAACCCATATTCTATATGGCTCAAAAGAGTAAATATTCATTTGAGCAATTTCAAATATTTCATTAAAAAATAATTTTTATTAGTGATACATATAAAAAATTAACTTGTCCCCTTGATTGTATTTTATTTTTGCACTCATCTACTTTGCAATCATAAATGCACTCAATTTGCACTATTTGAGTATGAAACATGTTGCCATTTATTATTTGAGCACATAGACTATATATAACTATATTTTCATCAGTTGAGAAATAATTCTATTTCATCCTTTTCCTCCTCAATTATTGTCTAATTTTATTAGTATAGGCATGTACATAATATATCCATATAAATGAAATGTGATTCAATTGAGATAATCGATGCACTTACATTGATGTAAATATCATTAGCTATACTAGCACAAGAACCTTTATCTCTCTCCAATAGGTCAAGCCACCTTAAATATAGGAATAATATGAGGGAATATATATATTTTAATACTCATTAATATATATAATCTAAAATTTATTTATTAATTCATAAAAATTCAAAATAAACAATATATGTAGTTCATTTCATTGAGAGAGGCATGCTTAGAAGTGTATAGTCTTTATTATACAAGAGAAGGATCATTTAGTATCTATGCTGAAATCTCACACATGTCAAGTGAGATGGTAGATACCACCAAAGGATCTTTTTAGATTCCCAAGAATTCCAGTCCTTTGCAGCTACATCAATCTGGTGATGTCTCTTAAGATCCATGAGAGTGAAAACTAATAAAACATTGATGACACATTTTAAGATCATTACAACCCAAGAATGCCAATTTTCAGCCTAGCAGCCTAGAAATAACATCCATATTTAAAATCATTTGTTATTTGATCTATTTATAGTTTTATGTTGATGGTTATGAATGTAACGCTATAAACAATTTTAATTTTCCTTAGCATTGGGGTGTCAAGATAAATACTTTACAATTGACACCTCATGGTACAAAATCAAGGACACCCATAATTTTAGGTGGGCTAGTATATGGGATCATATGTATCATTTCTATTCCCAAGAATAATTTTCCCTACTAGCTTCATCAATCAAGTGATGTTTCTTAAGATCCTGGAGAGATAAAATATTCAATATTTGATGGCTAAATTTTGTTGATACTTGGAACCTACGAATATCCTATATAAGCATACATATTGGAATTGATTAAATATAAAAATATTATCTTTATTTCCCCTAGCTCCCAATGGTTTACTCACAATTATAGAAAATGCAATGCTGAAGCAATATTCTATTTACATTAGGTTTAGGGTGTTGAGGGAGAGTTTTTACAATCAATACCTCATGCCACTAAATTGATAGTTCCCATACATATGAATGTGATGTTATATTCAAACCAAGGTTTTTTCCAATCATTTTGGTTGTTCTTAGCTACATGAATTGGGTGATGTGTGTTAAGGGCCTTAAGATAAAAAACAAGATTTCACATACAAGTTCACACAATGTGTAACTCATAGGAATGTACCATTTAAACATGAAACAAGGAATTAGGTCCTCTTCTAAAATCCACTCTTTGTTTCTTCCATATTACAATTGTTTTATCACATTCGCCACACATGTTAAACTAAAGAAATCTTTAATTTTCTAGAGTGTTAGTATGTTGGGGGGAATATTTTACAATTAGATCCTTGTGGAACAAAAATGAAATGACACAAAATTTTAGGTGGGATGGTAGAAACTATATGGGAATACGTTCTCTACCCAACCATCATGCTCCCTCACAGTTGGATTATTGCAGAAATGTCTCCTAAGATCCATGAGATTAAAAAAATTCAAAGTTTGATGTGAATGTTTTATTGCAATATGTGGAATAAGGGATTGTATCATATAAATGTATAACTAAAATTTAATTCCAAATATAAAATCATCTCCCAATTCCTCCCAAGACCTGAATGATTTTTATAAAAAATATAACGCTAAAAAAAGTTTCACTTTATACCTTATTACTTGGGTGTGGAGAGTTATATTTCACATTTAGAACCTCATCTTACTATTATCCCAATTTTTTCCCTAGTAAAATTGATCAAAAACGACCCCGTAAAAAATAAAATTATAAGGGTCGGTTTAGTCATGCGAACCCACATTTCAAATCCAATAATGAAGGGGTAGGGTCGGCGAAGGAGAAAAATAATGTTAAAAGAGACCAGAGGATCAACAGGAAATAATTGGAGAAAGGGCTTGAAGTTCTTGAAATTCACATATGAGTCTACCTGGGCCAAGCATCTAGGACCGATGAAAGGAGTCACGTGCCTCATTGATGTAATTCCAAGGGTAGAACACAAAGCAAGGTCCCTAAATGAGTTCCATCCCTCTACTTGGTAAGAGTTTGAAAGGAAACACTAGCCTTTTATATGTTTAAGTACAAAGCAGGGGCGACTTAAAGCCTCCACCTATCTCAACGACGCACCACTTTGAGGTCAGGTCCAAATAGGGTCTCCAAATTTGCGTGGACTCTCCACGTGTCTAGGGTCTAACATTTTTTCCTAAATGGGAAGTAGTCCCAAATTGGCTAACTATAAATGAGTGAACGGAAGCCTCCATGTGTATCATCGGTGTATCTTCAGGGGTCTAATCAAAAGGTGGTTCCCAAACGAGCGCATGCCCCCCATGTGTCTAGAATATAAGTAAGTTGCAATGGTCATAGTGAAAGTAAAAGGACTAGTGGAATCCTCCACGTGTCATCTTGAAGAAAATTCAAAGGAAGAATAAAGAGTGGGTTCCAAAATGAGCACAGGCCCGCCACGTGAACAGTCAAAAAGGGGTACACAGTGCCATTGAAAAGTCAAAAATCTGCAGATGCCTCCACGTGCCTCGTTTGGGAAACTTCAAAGGTAAGACGCAAAGGGAATGTCCCAAATGAGCACTAGCCCTCCACATGTCTTGGGTCGAGACAGAGTGTCTCCACTAATGGGAGAGACTCAGGGATGAACACAAAGGAAACAAGCAGCCCACTAAGCCACCACGTGTTGGTTCGACGTAACTACAAGAGTGAAAGGAGGGGGATGAATCTTCAAGAAAGCACGGGGCTTCCACATGGACCCCGTATGGGCGGACACATTCACACATTAGGAGCCCGCGTCAATCACCTGACCTGAACTGCGGATGGCCAAAAATTTTGACTCGGGAGCTCGTATTTGAGTGGGAGGGGACATTTTTAAAGCTCTTGGTACCTGCTTTACTCACCTTCCACCATTAATGTTTTGAACCACCATTTTGGACGCTATCAAGTCTCCCACCTATCATCATGATGAATAATGGGCCTCCTTTCTTACCCAAAGAAGGGACAACAATGGGGGCATGGGTTTTACGATTAATCCCATCATTGTTACAAATGAATTTCAATGCTTTCGGGGTGGTTGGAGTAGGTGGATTCAATGCATTACAGGGTGGTTGAATTAGGATTCAAATGTTCCCTCTCTCCTTCTCTTATTCTTCTATATATTATAAAGGAGGTTCATATTTCAAAAGGTTGGTCATTGTTTCTTTCCCGACCCCTCTCTCTTTCTTCCTTAGGGTGGAAAGTGGATTCTAAGCCTCCTCTCTTGGCTCTGTAATGGCATATTTTTTCCTCTTGCCCACTGATGATGTACCGTGTGAACTCTTGGAGCAATAAAATATGTTTCATGATGTATTTTTTCCATTATTTTTTTATTTTATTGTCTCTTCTTGCCTCTCATCACTGTAGGGTATATTGGGCATATTTTTGATGTCCATTACAAGTTTTGGGAGTCGTGTTTAATCGATTTGAAGTGGTTTTCCATGTGAACTCTAGCTTTGGTCAGTGATGCATCTGTCCATCCTCTTCCTTGATCACCTCTCTCTATTTTAGGCATATGAGATTGTGACCAACAACCTTCCTTCTTTGTTGTATCACCGCTTTAGTGTAGGATTTGTTTTCATCCACTCTCTCTCCTATTCCCTTAGAAAGTTAGATTAGGATTATATAGTTTTCCTATATTAGATTAGTTTGTGGCCGGTAGTTTAGAAGCAACAGCTTGGCTTTATCTGGAGGTCCATTTAAAGTTTTTAAGTACCAAAGTTTGAGAGATGGTTCCATGTTATGTAGATCGCACTAGATGCCCACTCAAATCTGAGGCCATTTGGGGTTGGTGTGATTTTCCATCAAAAATTTTCGCATACCCGTGGGAGCAGATCAAGAGATTTACATCTTCATCTCGGTAGGTTTAATGTTTTATTACGAGATCCAGCCTTTGGGGGCATGTTTCAACACATCTGGTGACTCCATCTAGTCAACAACCCATTCTCTGAGTTTCGACCTTCTCCCATCTATTTTCATCCATTTTTATTTCCACATATTTCATCTTCTTCCATCCCATGAAGTTGTGTAATCATGACTTCATTCCCAACTTGGAACTCACACTTGCAGCAACAACATTGTAGTCTACCTCCAATGTATTTCCTAACTCCCAGATCAGCATTATGATCGATCGAGAACCATTATGCTTACCCATATGAGCAAAGCAAAACCATTTTGGCCATATAGATTATCAAGATTAAGGATGCGCATATGATGGTAACATCTACATGGAGAATAATGGTTTGATGGAGAAGTGTTAGACCATGATTACCGTTAGACATAAACCCATTGGTGTTAGTCTCCGCTATAATCGCTAGAGTTAGGACCTATAAGAGGTGGTTAGTCCATGTCATGAAACTCACAAGGAGCATTAGACACACATGCCAACAATCTCCCCCTTAGTATTACTCGAGTGAATTTCAAACTCGAGACCTATCACTCGATACCATTTGTTAGATCATGATTTCCATTATACCAAAACCTATAGGTGTTATTCTTCGCTACAATCTCAAGAGTTAGGATCTACGTGAGGCGCTTAGTCCATGTGACAAAACTCACAAGGAATGCTAGACACACATGCCAATAAGAAGATCCAAAGAATGGAGGCTAGCATGGTGCGATCGAGGGCTACAACACGGTGAAGGAATTAAGGATTGGTTACAGGTACCTTGTCCATGGGTTGGCCCTTTTCCAAGACACTAAGACACGCATGACAAGCTTGACTTCATGGTTGATATGTTGCCCCAACTTGCGTAATGGAAATTAGAGATAGAGGCCTATGAACTTGGTGTCAAGGAGCCTTGTCAATGGGTAAGTCCTACACCATCATCTTGTAGTTTTCTCTTCATTCTCCAAGCAAAGACCATCTCAACCCAAGATTTAGTTTCAAAGCTTCCCATATGCTACCCCAAGTGTTGGTTTCCTTCTCCATCCCCTAGTATTCCATATCATCTCAGGCCCTCTTCCATTTTCCCTTCCAAATTCAAGTCACCTCCACAAGAACCAAAAGAAATGTCTTCCTCTCCACCAAAAATAATGCAAAAACTATTGGAGACCCTATCCGCCACTCCCGCTATTTTCCCAAGCCCATGTCGGGAAGAAACTAAAGAACCCAGCATAAGGGGAGCAAGTAAGAAGAAGAGCCAAGAAGACAAGAAATGATCAAAAGTTTGGCAAGCTTGGCTCTTATATTTGGGATTACAAAAATCCCCTTGATGGTTAAACCTTTAGAGGAGGTCGGGGTCGACCACAAGTTGTGGAAGCTCGGTTGCGGTAGAGAGAAGAATAAGAACAAGAGGAAGAAGATTGGTAATCCATATGCTCTAAATGTAGTGTCCATAATGGCACTTTGTCTGAAGAGGATGTTGATCTAATCTAGGATACACAACAAGTTAAGAGAGAGGAATAACAACCAGATCCAAGTCCCATTAAAGAGGATTAGTTAGAGGAGATCAAATTAGAGTTGAGGCCACTTAATGAGGAAATCATAATTGAAGTTTTTTTCTTTCATTTGAATGGTTTAATTTTCTTAATGAACCCTTCACAGAGGAGGGCCATACGGTTCTAAAAGATTAAGGTGCAGATCAGGCCACAAAAGAACCTTCAGTTATTCCTCCCACTTCATCCCCTTCAAGCTCTAATGTCGAAGAAGAGTTTGAGCTTTCAAACTTCATGTTTAAGAAAGAGGGGAACCATGGTGAGAAAATGACAGATCCAAAGGACACCATGGAGGAGGTTGAGCATGCGCAACAGAGAGACGAGGAGGCAAATTATCTATTTTAATTTAAGGATTTCTTTGATGGAGATGATCCTGAGGAGATAACATCATTTTCTCCTCCATCATCCACCTTCCAAGCACATGAGTCTGCTGCCATAGAGGAGAGAATTCAAGGACAACAACCCGTGTCTCATAGCAGCCCTCATGAAACAAGGTTGGAGGATCTCAATATTCCATGTTCTTCTTGGGAGAAGAAAGGAAACAATGAAGACCCCATCTCTCTCACATCAATCACCTAGGAAGGTCCGCAAGAAGACATAATCCTTGGAGTTGAAATTCAGAACCATGGACACATTCGAAGGACTAAACTGTGCCCTATCGTGTACTTGGATTCATTAGAGGTAAGGGAGAATCCAAAACTAGTCATGTCCATTTCAGGGCATGAGGATGAGTATCAAAGCACCAAGTGTAACCATTAACACATCCAATAGTCCAATGCCAATCAGCTTGAGGAGGTATTTTTGATTGATGCTTTGATACCTTGATGGTTTGGGTGGAAGATCGACTTCTTTTCGGTTTCTCACTCATTATAATAGCCATGTTTATTACTAAATCATATACGTGGCTACCTATTTTAAAAAGGGAAGTTATTTCTCCTTACCTATGGTAGGATTTGTTTAGATTTTCTTTGTTAGGGTTCGTGTAGGAGTAGGAGTAGATTTTCTTTTAGCAGAATAAGTGCCTTTGCACACTCTACATATCACACTTGACATGTGGTTGATTTTAATTTTTGTACATAGCGGTGTTATGGTGATTTGTTGCTCCAGGGTTGTATCACTATGCAGATTTAGTGTACCTCCCGGTGATTATTGTAATAGTCCATTTCTAGAGCTGGTGAAAGCCCTAGATCAATATAATTTTATACTCTTAAAACCTCATTTTATATATTTTCTTATGAAAATTAAGAGCGCGAATAGCGTGGAAAGCTCGGGTCACCACTCACAAGTAGTCGCTCACGGTTTTAGGGACAATATCAATAGAAAGATCTCATTCCCGACTCTATGACCAATGGATACTTCCAAGGCAATTGGTCTCTTCATCTAGTAGGGAAGATGTCCCCGTGAGTGACCAAATTGTTATCCCAATTTTTCCTCTGGAAAAATTGATCAAACACGACCCCGCACAGAAGAAAATCGAATGGTTGGTTAAGTCATGCGGTCCCACATTTTAAATCCAACAATGAAGTGTCGGGTCAACGAAGGAGGCCGAAAACATTCAAAGAGACCAAAGGCTCAACAGAAAGAATTGGAGAAAGGGCTCAAAGTTCTTGGACTTCACATATGATTCTACCCGGGGCCAAGCATCCAGATCGGTAAAAGGAGCCACATGGCTCATCAACGTAATTCCAAGGGCAGAATCCAAAGCAAGGTCCCCAAATGAGCACCACCCTCCACATGATTAGAGTCCAAAATGCATCACTAGACATTGAAGAGTCTAAGTACAACATGGCCTATGAAATCCTCCACTTGTCTCAACAAAGTACCCCTACGAGTTAGGTCTAAACAGGGTCTCTAAATGTGTGAGGAATTTCAATGGGTAGCAGGCCTAAATCGGCTAAGTATAAATGAGTGAGTGAAATCCTCCACGTGTCTTATCAATGCATCTTCAAGAGTCTAATCCAAAGGTGGTTCCAAAACGAGCGCAAGCCCCCCACATATCCAGAATCTAAGGAATTTTCAACAGTCGTAGATAAATTCAAAGGACCAGTGGAATCCTCCATGTGTTATCTGAGTGTAACTTCAAAGGAAGAATCAAGATCGGGTTCCCAAATGAGCGTGGGCTTGCCATGTGGTCGAGTCAAAAAGGGTAGAACTGGCCGTTGAAAAGTCCAAAAGTTTGCACAGGCCTCCACATGCCTCATCCATGTAACTTCAAAGGTAAGACCGAAAGGGCAAGTCCCAAATTAGCGCTGACCCTCCATGTGTCTTGAGTAAAAAGAAGTGTCTCCGCCAACGGGAGGGACCCACGTAGAACACAAAGGAAACAATTAGGCCATGAAAGCTGCCATTTGTTGGTTTGGTACAACTATAAAGAGCAAAAGGAGGGGGCTAAATCTTCAAGAAAGTTTAGGGCTTCCATGTGGACCCTGTATGGGAAGACTCATTTGCATATTGCGAGCCCATGTAAAATGCCAAACCTCGGCCTTGACGACCATAACTTTCGGCCGGAAGATTGGATTTGAGTGGGAGGATGTTTTGGAAATCTCTCAAAGGCGTGCTACTCATCTCGCCACCATTAATGTTTTGACCCACCATTTTCGATGTTGCCATGTCTCCCACCTGCCATCATGATGAAGAATGGGCCTCCTTTCTTACCTAGCATGGGATAGAAATTTGGGCATGGGTTTTATAGTGAATCCCATCATTGTTGTAGATGAATTTCAATGCTTTTGGGGTGGTTAGAGTAGGTGGATTCAATGCATTACAAGGGTGGTTAAAGAAGGATTCAAAATTTCCCTCTCTCCTCTTATTCTTCTATATATTGTAAAGGAGGGGCATATTTCAAAAGGTTGGTCATGGTTTCTTTCTTGCCCCTCTCTCTTTCTTCCTTAAGGTGGAAACTAGAGTCTAAGCCTTCTCCCTTGGCTTTGTAATGGCATCTTCTTGCCTCTTTCCCACTGATGATGTACCGTGTGAACTCTTGGAGCAATAAAATTTGTTTCTTGATGCATTTTGTCCATCCTTTTCTTATTTTATTTTCTCTTCTTTCCTCTCATCATTGCAAGGTATACTATGCATATTTTTGATGTCCATTGCAGGTTTTGGGAGTCGTGTTTAATGGGTTTTAAGTGGTGTTCTGTGTTAACTCTTGCTTTATTCTGTGATGCATCTATCCATCCTCTCCCTTTCTCACGTCTCTCCATTTCAGGCAACTTATATTGTGACCAGCAACCCTCCTTCTCTTGTATATCACGCTTTAGTGTAAGATTTGTTTTCATGCACTCTCTCTCCCCGATCCCTCGAAGGTTAGATTAGGATTAGATAGTTTTCCATTAGAGTAGTTTGTGGAAGGTAGTTTAGGAGCAAGATCCTACTTTCTTGGGAGGTCCATCTCAAGTTCACAAGTCCCACAACTTGAGATATGGTCCTATGTTATGCATATGGCACCGATTCCCCACTCAAATTTTAGGGCATTCGTAGGTGCTTTGTTATTTTGCATAAAATTTACCATTTCTCCACCACCATTGAAAAATCTTCATCTGGATATGGATGCACTAGTACATTGAGGAAGAAAAATGTTTTTTTTTGCTTTAAATCTTCTACTTCACAAACTACCTGGAGGATCGAGAAATACTTTTCATAAATTCTATGGAGATTGAAAGAAACATCCAAATGAGCATATTACATCCTTTATCACAACCTACAAAATTATTGAAGTGGAACAAGATGATGTTGTTGTTCGACTATTCATGGATTCATTATAGGATACCATTAGATAATGGTTCTAATATTTTCCATATCAATTAATTATTGTATTGGGAAGATATGAAAATTAGATTTGAAGCATATTAAAGACAGTGAATGATGCCCATTCCCTTCTTTCTCAATTGTCTCTAATAAAGAAACAACTGTAGTATCCTATGAGAGATTTAATTTCCAAATTAAACATGTTTATTTTCAATATTCTTAGTGGTTCATGTCTTACTACAGACAATCAAAAGAGTTTCTTCATAAATACTCATTTTCCTAATGTAGGATTCATCTTGAGAAGAGCCCAACCATCTACCTTAGATGAAGCTTAAGACCTTATGGTGGAGGTAGATGATGATCTTATCATGTCTGGTAGCATAAAGAAAGGATCAAAGCATGAGAAAGATAAAAGTTATTATTTTGATAGTATTTATGCACTTAATTTAAAACTAGCCACTAAGATGATTTATTTGAGAACTACAACTTTCTCAAAGTTCTCTATGTAAAGAGGTTCCTAGGAAGAGTTTTCAAAATCAAAATCAGATTTCTTGAGCACAATGTATGCTTACCTTGGAAGGTCCACTTGTTGATACACGCTGTGAAGATCGAAAAAATAATATGCCCTAGAAGTTGAAGAAGTATAAGATTCTAGAATTAGATACTATGAATGCTCCATAGATGATGAAGAGGAATAGGAGTCCATGGATAATTTGAGTAGTTACTCTTGTGCATTGTTCACTCACTCAGAATATTAAAAATTAGCCTCTTCCTTTGCTTCCCAAGTGTAGAACTCGATCATCAAACATCAAATATAGAAAAAAACAAAGAGAGAATAATTGTATCCCATTTCCATAGATTTAACTACGAATAATATTGAAATTTTTAATCCAAAGTTATATATATATTTGTGTAAGTATCTTTCTCCTTCTATAGTCAAATAAATTTCTACTTGCAATTCTAAAAATGTAGTTGCTACACCTTCTAAGGATACCATCATCCCCCATTTATCAACCTCTTCCTTATTTTACATCATTTATCATGCCCAGAAGGAAAATATCCAAATATGTGAAGATGAGTATCTAAGAACCCATCCTATGTAGTTTAATAAAATTATCTAGTTTATCAAAGGAAGTAACTTAATGTTTGATTCTAGTAGTTCTATTTCACACGAGAATTTTATTCCGAGAATAGAGTTATTTCTATATTTTCATTCTCTTGAGAAGCGAGATAAGGGTTAAGGCTAGGAGGAATACTTGTTGAGTGTTGGTAAGGTGTGTGTGTACCATAGACAGATCAGACCGATTGTGAAGAGCTTTTTTTTGTCTAGGAAGGACTACTGTAAATAAGAATGAAAGACCACCAGATTTTCGTTAAACAATAAGTGAGGGTACTTGCCTTGGGCCTAGGAAATATTAAACTTCCTTTCAAGGTGGTCAGTTCCCTTTTAATACAAATTAATTCAAATGATAATAAAGAAGCTATTGCGAAATCATGATTTAGGTACCTCGTTACTAAAATCAATAGAGACTAAACTACGAATAATAAAATGTCATGTTGTTTGTTTGGTCACTGGTTATTGATATGTTCAGATCAAGTTATAAGGATAGACAAGGATGGATATGAGATTGTTTGGAGGTAAATAGGTGAAAGGTTGGTTTTTGGTATAAGTCACAGTGACCGATGCCGGTCACTGGATAACCGACCGCGGTTATAAAATTGGTACCGATAGGGGATAACCAATATCGGTAGGGGAAGTGATTTAGGGGCTTTTAAATGGAGGTTTGTTGTAAGGTGGTTATGGGGTTTAGAAGGTTGGTAGATGGTTGAGGGGAGTAGTAGGGTGATAGAGAAGACTCAGAGAGTGAGAAAGCTATCTTTGGGGCAATATAGAGATGGATGAATGAAGGTTAGGTGCAGGGTGCTGCCGGGTGGTAGATCCAGGAGTGAGCTTATAATCCCTATGAATCAAAAGTTCACAAAGTAATGTCTAGAAGCATACAAGGTAATAAAAGAGACTACTTACTAGTTTCTGATGCGGATGTAGGTCCAAGGAATGCAGTGGTGAAGGAAAGGCTCAGTTGGGATGATCCGGAAATCGGAAGTGAGCTGATGAAACTATCCTCCGACTCTCCCAATGTTTGGGTGAGTGTGACCATGATCCAGTTGCTCAGTTACAGTCTTGGGCTCAATACCCCTCTCTGCAACCTCTTCTCTCTCTCTCACTTGTCCCTCTCTTACAAAATGAATTCTGATCTTTTTCAAATGAATTCCGATCCTTTGATTTTGGTTGGGGGAGGTCATTTATAGGGAACTGATGGAAGTTACCTAACCAATGTTGGTCGAGTAGGGACCGATGTCGGTTAGGTCAAAGTTGGCTATTTTTAGTAAAATAGCCAACTTTCCCTCCTTTTCTCCTGAGGGGTCAGTTGTGGGCTTGGTCAAGTCATTATCAGTCCTGTTTTAGTGCGGGTGAGGGTGATGGGTCATGGGTGTGGGTCTGGACCAAGTTATAGGTCTTAATTAGGTTAGTTTAGGGTTAGGGCTAGGTCATGGTGAGGTGGCGAGGTGAGGTGGCAGGGTTGGAGATGTGGATTTATTAATTATAAGGTAATTAATAAATAATTAAGTGTGTAAGGTTTAGGTGGTGAGGTAGGGTTAGGTTGCGAGATGAGATGTGGGGCATAGGGCATCGTAAGACCCAAATTTGGTGTCTACATTTGCCCCTTGTTGTCGTGTAGCTTGTCTTGTAAAGCTGCACTGACAATAATAAGAAGTGGTTGCCCTAGTTAAGGGTATAGGTAATCCCCCTCAAATCTATCATAGATTGAGGTGACGTGAAATTAGGGATAGGGTTGATAAAGGGTGAATGATGATGAGATGATGGTAAGATGGTGGGGTAAGTTCAAGGAAGTAGACGCATGTTGAAATGTAGTAGTGCGACTAGGGTACACGATTTGAAGAGCAAATAAGCAATACATAGGCAAAGGTCGATAGTTTATCCAAACAAGGTTCATATAATCCTGGTATCCAAGGCATAGGAAGTAGCTCTAGGGGATATAACGGGTAAGGTCTTCGAACATTTAGGCATGTTCGGCAAGTACAAATGGTTCGTTGGTTGAGATAAATGTCATGGTCTCTGTCTAGGCAAAGCTGGTGGTGATCAACTCAAGTATCCTAGTCATGCTAAAACACGAATAGGTGAGCTCGATTAAACAAACAGCTACATGACGGGTGGATAGAATCATAACTTGGGGTTCGGTCGAGGTACTTAATGGGTAATGCGGCCTTGGGTAGGGCTGATTGGCTAGGTATGGATGTGGGTCGGGCTGATTGGTTGGTTGTGGCCTTGGGTCGGGCCGATTGGTTGGTTACTGCCCGGTTGGGCCGATTGGTTGGTTGCGGGCTTGGGTCGGGCCGATTGATTGGTTGCGGCCTTGGGTCGGGCCGATTGATTGGGTACGGCCTTGGGGTGGAGCCGATGTGTTGGTTACGGCCTTGGGTCGGGCCGATTGATTGATTACGCCTTAATCAGCCGATTAATTGAGTACGGCCTTGGGGTGAAGCCGATGGGTTGGTTACGGCCTTGGGTCGCCGATTGGTTGGTTGCGGCCTTGGGTCGGGTTGATTGATTGTTGCGGCCTTGGGTCGGGCTGATTGGTTGGTTGCGGCCTTGGGTCGGGCCGATTGATTGGTTACGGCCTTGGGTCGGGCCGATTGGTTGGTTGCGGCCTTGGGTTGGGGTGATTGGTGAGTTGCGGCCTTGGGTCGGGGCAATTGGTGAGTTGCGGCCTTGGGTCGGGCCAATTGATTGGTTGCGGCCTTAGGTCGGGTCGATGAATTCAAAATAAGGCTATTTAGCAAAGCCGGGGTAGGCGATGTGGTGAAAAATGGAGATTGGTGGATATCGGTTAGGGGTGACCGATATCAGTTAGAAGACCGATATCGGTCTTCTAGGGTATGCCATAACCGATATCGGTTAGAGGTCAAAACCTATAAAAAGAAAAAAAAAAAAGTGGCATGTCATTTTCACATTGTGAATTTGAGCGCCAAAACATCTCTTGTTGAGTTTTGAATTGATCGTGTTGAGTGTTTGGGCTGAGTTGGCACTAGTTGAGTGGGTGAGTGAGTTATTGGTAGGCCCCAGAGATCGGGAGGCAGAGCTTGATTGGTTGAGGACCCTGCTGAGGAGATTTGGAGCTATGGCATAGGCTGGAGGAGCAGGAGGTGTTGGAGGTGCTGGAGGAGCTGGACCACCACCACCTATCCCACCACGATGACGTGTAGTCGTACCGGTAGGCTCTGAACCCCTATTTCTGTCAAGTTTATGAATTTAGCTAGGATTTGGGTATTGGGGTAGGAATCCAAAATTTGATAAAATAATGAATAAATGAAGGTAAACAGTAAAATGGATTGGGTAGATATGTTAGGTAGGTAAAAACGTCAGGGTGGGTAAGGTTTTAGGAAATTGTGTTGGGTAAATTGGGAGAAATAGGGGAAAAAAAGGGGGTTTGGGGGTCGTATTTGTTTCACCCCTAAACCCCACAATGACCGATGTATCCAGTACATCTGCGATGGATCCAGACACATCTTCTAGATAGTTGGATGAAGACCTAGGGAGTATGAGTGGATTCCCCTAGAGAGGGTATGACGATAGCTAGGACTATGGCAGGATGTGCCACCTCCCCTCCCACAGTATTGGAGGGAGGATGTAGACGCACCACTACCTCTACCGCAGCCATTTGACCCGATCAGGTAGCAGCAGAGACCAAACAGATGACACGATGACACAAGAGACGACGCCGTGGTTACAGGCTCATTTTTGGTTTGGTGGGTAGGGCAGAGGGTGGCCGTGAGAGCACAACCAGCATAACCAGATTTAGCATTGCTTGTATTACATAAAGTGGAGAGGGACTGTTCTGGGTCAGTGCGATTCTTACAAGGGCAGCTTCTTGCCACACAGAACAATTGGGGTGTTACAAGGGTAGTTAACCTACACACAGTGCAGTGCAACCTCATGTCCTGTTAAGGCTCCGATGGCAGCTCCACCGCCACCATAGGTGCCGGATCGGTTCAGTCACACAAGCGGGGTAGGGCCCACTTCTATTAGGAGGCTGGGAACCAGCCCCACCAGATCCATGGTTGCACGGCCCGTTACATGGGGGCTAGAGCAGAGGCCCGTTACTATCGTAACCTACTAGATGGTACCAGGTGCAGATTATCACCATATGCAACTCATAGAGCCGAGACTTCCTAGAGTCACAGTCATGGTGGTCAGCCCTGACCGGTGGGTCGGTTACACGTAGGAGGTGAGATCCGGCACGGGGCCAGCTGAGGGACGGACCGAAGGAGGGTGAGAGAGCTGAGTTGCCATAGGAGTGGAGACATTTTTGGTCGAGTTGGATAGATGATTTTTGATAGAGACACTAGTCTGCAAACCGAGTGTGCATATAGGGGCCTGTGTGCCCACATAGGATTTATGTATTCATTTTTGTTGTATATACCGGCCTACGAGCCGAGTACATTTTGTATAGTTGATACCGGCCTACGAGCCGAGTATATTTTTGACATGAGAGACCGGCCTATGAGTTGAGTCGATATTTTAACAGAGACAACGGCCTACGTGCCGAATTTGTATATTGGATTACAGAGGCCCCATGTAGGGCAATTTGTATATTTTGACATTGATTTGATGATATATAGATGATGAGTTTGATCCACATGGTGTGTATAATTTTTGATTTGATGCATATATTATAATGTTTCATGTGTTTTGTCGATGGTATTGGAATTTGATGTATATAGATGATGAGTTTGATCCACATGGTGTGTATAATTTTGATTTGATGCATATATTATAATGTTTCATGTGTTTTGTCGATGGTATTGGAATTTGATGTATATAGATGATGAGTTTGATCCACATGGTGTGTATAATTTTTGATTTGATGCATATATTATAATGTTTCATGTGTTTTGTCGATGGTATTGGAATTTGATGTATATAGATGATGGTGATGATGTTTTGATGATATGCATATGTTTTGAAATGTTGATGTTATTATGATGATGGATGTTGATAGTGATGTCGTTATGCAGGGAAAAGAGGCGGGCTCCACCAAAAATTTGCAAAAACAAAGAAAAGGCCTAGGTATAAGCAAAAGGAGACAGGTGACCGATATCGGTTAGCTAACCGATGTCGGTCACTATGTGACCGATACCGGTTAGGTAACCGATATCAGTTATGCTAAAATGAGCTTTTCTAAAAATAGAAAAGCTTGGGAGGCAACTTAAATTCTTATTTTTAGAGTCATGCAACATGTTAAATACAAGGATGCGAGGCTGTTGACGTCCATACAGGTTAGTTGCATGGGATAATTGAGTGATAAGGAGGAAAGAGACAGGTAAAGTGATCATGGGCTTGGATTAAGAAGGTGTAAAGGCAAGTTATAGTGAAGAGGGTGGTGAACATGGCTGAACAAGGAGAAGCGTCTAGCGGGCAGAGAGGAGAGGGAAGACAGGTTCCACCTCAAGCTGCTGCATCCCAAGAGGTATAAGTTTTGGTTGGAATTAGATTTTGCATGGTTATGAATAGGATGTGGTAAGGTAAGTGGGTAGAGATGAAAATAAAGGTGATAGGCAAGGGTTTGGGATGGGGTGAGTGTTATGGGGTAGGTAATCAGGTGTTTCAGATATGTTTTTAGGTATAGAGAGAGGAAAACAAGCAAATAAGTTATCATAGGTGGTGTTTTTGAGTAGGGTGGATAGAATTGACAGTGACCGATATCGGTTTAGGCCTAACCGGTATCGGTTAGATAACCGATATCAGTTACTGTGTAAAGTTACAGATTTTGATAAAAAACACTTGGGGATTTATTTGTTATTTGTTGGTTTGATGTGTGCAGGTAGAGGCAGGGTTGAGGATGAATGATAGGGTGCCAACTTTGTTGTCACGGTCCTGAGCGGATGTAACACCAGGTTGAGTGGGAATTAATAAACCGTGTGGGGTTAAGCGGAATCCTCTATTATTCGAAATCGCACGCAATCATGATATGTTGTAGGAACTGATTTAGAGATGGAATCCAGAAAAGAATACCTTCCACCTACCAATAGGGGAGATGACAGTGATGTTAGAAGATGTGTTTCAATTTTGAGACTTCCAATTACAAGAAGACAAGTGTATCGTGCGGGGGCCCAACGCAGCGGCAATAATAACGGCAGATTTGGTCCCCGTCGCATGAGATTTGACACAACGAGGCTTGATATTTACTTTTGGTATAATGTTTGCGGCACACCCTTAGGTAACAAGGTTAGCTATGGTATTAATGATAGCGGTGGGGTATTATGCATTACCTAGAGTGGATGGGGGAAGATTTCCAAAATCATTGATGTGTATTATTCATGAGATGATAGAAGGTAGTGTTACTTTCGCATGGGCACCCGCATATCTGGGAGCTATACAGGGGTTTATGGGCATGCAGGAGAAATCACAGGACTACACTGGATTGTGCATACTTATTACATTGTTGGGCCTATGAGCACATTATGTGTGTGTGACCAATAGGCCGACCAATCCAGGTAGGAGAGACAGGATTGCAGAGGTTGGGATTCAGGCGATGGGTCCAGATAGAGCAAGAGGCAAGAGCCAAGACCGTGACAGATGATGCCGAGTATTATAGGCAGATGTTGGAGACGGTGACGATTACGAGATATCCATTGGAGGCCTGATGGGAACTACATGGTGATGGTGAACATAGCTAAGGATTTGAGGGGTGTAGAGCGATTGAGGTGGATCGTAGGACACAGGCCAGGTGAGTACGAGAGGATTCCTCTAGATCGTGTGTGGCAACAATTTGGATTTGTTCAGGATATACCCATGGATCATAGACCATATAGGAGGATCGATGCCGAGGCACCATTCTCACCTCCATCGTCAACACTTCCAGAAGGACCAGAAGAGATAGCTTGATTGATCGCGGGGTAATGGATGTAGGAGTAGACAGAGTCTTAAAGATTAGTGTGGGCAGCGAGAGCCATGAGATACACGTGAGAGGGACGATCATCCCGACATAGCCGTGATTATAGCGAGAGAGACCGCCTACGGGGTTTAGGTCACCAGTTGTAAACACATGTGAATGAGACCATGGGATTGTTAGAGGCTTCATAGTCACGAGTGGAGAGACTAGAGGAAATATTCCTCCACGTGAGAGGACATATTCATATGTTACAGGAGAGATTGGTGGATCAGTGGGAGGAACCAATAACATTGGTACCTTTGAGGATGGAGAGGCTAGGTGAGCGGCGTCGACGATCACCATTGCTACTGGTTCGGACGAGGCACGGGGGCCTAAGTGAGTTTCATACATAGGGGTAGAAGAATAAATAAGAACTTCGACACATTATTATTGTCGATAATAGAGAAGATGTATTTGTTTAACATCTAAATAAAACTGAATATGTATGTTGATTTGAGTTATGATAATAATAAGAATGTTTGTGTTTTGAATGTTTGGATTGATAAAGGACAAAGGTGAGTGTTATCAATATAAATACGCGAAAATATTTATATTTTTAAGGAAAACACAACACATGATAGGTTATGGTAGGGGATGGTTGAGCTAACCTTGGGAGACCCCATGTCTCCTAAGTGCTACCTACATAGCCCATTACACAAAGCAAGGAGGGGCCTCAAACCGATGTAGTTCTCCCTTAGGACCAGGGAGAGGTGAATTCAGGCAATTTGGTTGTGGTTAGGCAATTTGTTGGTTGGTAAAAGTTTGATGTTGGTAGGGTAATGTTGTTGGTGTTGGTGTGGGTATAGGTGAAGCGAGGGTTAGCTTACCCAAGCATAGGAAACCGTGTCCTGATTAAGGTCAACACATAATCCTAGATTCAGGTAAAAGAGGAAAAAGTGTCCCATAGTTGGAAAGAGCTAAACAAACCACATATTATCATAGGATGAGCTTGAATCCCTAGGTACCTTGCATAGGTGAGAAGTCGATAGGTGAAAAGAGTTGTATAATCACAATATATCGGATATACGTCACGTCCCTTGAGTTTTGTTGTTTTGAAGAATGGTGAGGTGAGGTGGATGGTATAGCTGGGGCGCAGAGAACTTGTTATAAGGTGATTATTCTGATGAAAGAGAACCAAACCTAAATAGACAAGTCCATGACTCAAAAGTGATTTTGAATACTGCTTTTATTTTTCTAGATATAGACTGATCGATGCAGGAAGTCTATATGGGATATGCATTTTGTTTTTCTTGAGGTCTTCACGAAGCTGATTAATGCGAGAAGCTTCTGATAGAGGCTGACTTTGTATAGTTGTCCTTCAAGGGAGTAGTCTACTTATAGTAGCAGATGCGGCTTTACACATAGCTGTCCTTCGAGGGAGTAGTCTAGTTTATAGCTTAGAGGTCTAGATGTCCGTTTGGCATGAAGCATCTAGTTTTGTAGGAAGTTTGACTCAAGAATATCCTAGAATTATATAATTGAGAACTTTTTATTTTGATACTTTTAAGTCATGGACCAGACTAAAAAGGGGAAGGAATCTTTAAGAGGAGGTGATGATCAAACCATGTGAGTTTGATTCTACTTTGAGATGCACAAAACAAGGTGTATGAGGTGGTAAATGAGCTCAAGGGACGAGCGCAAGGTAGATAAGAAGTGATGTAACACTAAATTCAACAGTAGAATGGTCGAGATGTAAGGCATTAAGGGGTTCAAGCTCGGGTTTACCATTAAGTGAAGCTAAACGATAAGTACCTGATCCATAAGTGTGAGTGATAATGTAAGGCCCAATCCAATTAGGAGCAAATTTTCCACGTTTGCTCTTTTCTAGTTTGGTTACATGTTGATTCTCTTTGAGGACAAGATCACCAATCTTAAAGGTACGCTCATGAATTCACTTATCATAAGCACACTTGATGCGCTTTTGATAAATTTGAAGGTGGTCAAGAGCTGTAAGACGACGCTCGTCAAGAAGCTCTAATTGGGCTAACCGCTCTTGGCAGAAGTCATCATTGGTGAGAATATCCTGGAGAGATATTCTGAGGGAAGGGATTTGTATTTCGAGAGGTAAGACAAAGACATCGGTACCGTACACCAAAGAGAATGGTGTGGCATTAGTGGAAGTACGAATGCTAGTACAATAAGCCCAAAGGGCAAAGGGGATGTGATCATGCCAGTTTTTCCCAGAATTGTTAATGAATTTCATGAGAATTTTGGTTAAGGTTTTGTTAGAAGATTTGGCTTGACCATTTGCTTGTGGATAGTAGGGTGATGAGAAGCTAAGTTTGATACCAAAGTTGTCACAAAGGGCTTGTAACAACTTATTGTCTATTATCGGTGATGAGGAACACCAAAACGACAGAGATAATGTGATGATTGATGAACTCAATGATTTTATCTTTTTGGTTGAAATGAGTGGAACGGCCTCCACCCATTTAGTGTAATATTTAGTTGCCATGATGATCCAATGGTGACGCTGCGAAGAAGGTGGGTGAATCTCACCAATAAGGTCTAAACCCCATTGTGAGAAAGGCCAAATATCTTGTGTGAACTGTAGCGGGTGGATGGGAGTATGTTGAAGGTTGGCATGCTGTTGACACATAACACAATGCTTAACATATTTGCAGTAGTCTTTATTAAGAGTAGGCCAATAATATCCTAGGCGAAGGATCCACTTGGCCACGGCAAGGCCACTAAAGTGCCCACCACAAATTCCGTCATGGACTTGTTGGATGGTATGGGTGACTTCAGTCGCCGGTTAGACATCGAAGGAGGATACCATCGAAGCCATGTTTATAGAGGATTCCCCCCATGACGACATAACGAGAAACATTTTTAAGAAAAGCGTGTTTGCCATTACTAGTAAGGTCAGGTGGGAGAACAGAGGTTGTAAGGTAGTCATGAAATTGGTGATACCAGGTATCCTATGAATCAACAGATACATTATTTACCATACAAACATCCGGGACTAAGTAAGATGGGGCAAAGAGTTGTTGGACCAAGACAAATATGTCAGAGTAAATTGGTGAGGTAGGAATTTGCGAGGCCAAGAAATCCATAGTATCTGCAAATTTATTAGTTAAGAGTGGAATGGTTTGGATAGAATAATGAATAAATAAATTGAAAAGTGAATCCACTTAACATTTGTACTTTTGAATTTCCTCATTTTTACATTGGTAGATGCCAGTAACTTGATTTACGACCAATTGAGAGTCACCGAAAATGTTAATAGAATTCACACCTAAGTGTAACGCAACGTGGAAACCCAAAACTAGGGTCTCGTATTCCGCTGTATTGTTAGTGCGGGAAATCGATCCTGATGAAAGAGGCATAGGTTCACCATCAAGAGGAATGAGAACAACGTTCGCCCCTGTCTATGCTGAAATTTAGATCCATTAAAGAAGAGGGTCATCGGATAAGACGCATCACCGAGTGAAAGGGTTGCGATGAGTTCATCGAGAGATAGTAAAATTGGTAAATTGTTCCCCGTGGTAAAGGGGCTTCTACGATAGTTTGTCCTTTGACTAATTTCTGGTGTACAAACTCAAGGTCGAGGTCGGCAAGGAGCATAAGCCATTGGGTGATACGTTGGTTTAGATGAGGTTTGGTGTACATATAATGTATGGGGTCAGCGTTGGTGATGACAAAAGTTTTGTGATTCAGGAGGTAATGTCAGAGTTTGGTGGCCATGAATGATAGGGCTAGGCACAAATTTTCTACGTGTGTATACCTAGTATCATAATCTACAAGAGTACGGCTTATGTAATAAACTGCTTGCTCTCGATACTCAGAGTCACGATGTGCTAGCATGGCTCCTACAACATGGTCAGTGGCAAAAAGGTAAAGGTAGAAAGGGTGATCGTCCCGACGTTGGATAAGCACGAGTGGCTACAAGAGATAAGCTTTAAGAGCCTCAAAGGCTTGGTGGCACTCCTCGCTCCATTGAAAGACAATGTCCTTTTTAAGGAGATGATGGAAAGGTTGACATCGATCCGAGAGTTTTGAGATGAAACGCTAGATAGATTGGAGTTTTCCCTGTAAACTACGCAATTGTTTTAGGTTAGTGGGTGGGGGCATTTCTAAGATAGCTTTGACTTTAGCTGGGTCAACCTCAATGCCACGCAAAGAGATAATAAAGCCAAGGAGTTTTCTCGAAAGGACGCCAAAGACACATTTCTTTGGTTGAAGACAAACACAATATTGTAACAGGTGATCAAAAATAATGGTTAAAACATCGAGATGTTCACTGCGATGTTTGGATTTTCCAAGAAGATCATCGACATAATCCTCGAGGATAGTGTGCATAATGTCATGAAAAATGTAATTCATAGCCTATTGATAGGTCGCACTAGCATTCTTAAGGCCAAATGGCATGACATGATAGCAGAAGGTCCCCCAGGGGGTAATGAAGGTGGTTTTATGTTGATCAACCGGGGCTACTAAAATTTGATTGTATCTCGAGAAACCATCCATGAGAGAAAGCATCTCATGGCCGCAGTGAGATCAACAAGTTGATCAATGCTAGGTAGGGGAAGTCATCCTTTGGGCAAGCGAGGTTAAGGTCCCGAAATCCATACATATTCGAAGTCCCCCGTCGCTTTAGTGACAGTAATGCGACATTAGAAATCCATTGAGGATAGTCATAGGTAAGATGAAAGAAAAAGAAAGGAGTCATTGAAGCTATATTTTAAGCAAGAGGGCAATGCGTGGATGCATTTTCTCGGTTTACTGTTTAACTGGTTTGGAGTTTGGTTTTAGAGTGATATTATGGACAACAATGTTAGGATCGATTCTGGCATGTTGGCGTAGGACCAGCGAAAACTTGATTGCGGCCACGGAGGAAGGTAGTGAAGGAAGCTTGTTCGATGCGTCGAGAGATTGCCCGATATTTACAATGTGAGGATCATCCCCCATGTGGATGTTGATTTCTATAGTCAACTCATTCAACATGGTTTAGGTTTCGATGGTAAGGTGCATTGAATATATGAGTCATCCGCACTTTGGTAGGTGAGGATGGAGTCATCACCCCGCACTCCACAACATTAATCAAAGGCGAGTCATCTTTGATCATGTCTAGATACAAAAGGGGAGAGAATATGGGTCTTCACCATTGTGTTGATAAGTGAGACGACCTAGGAAAATAGCATTCATGCAAAAAAAAAGTTAGAAGGAATAGATTCTGGGTCTATTGACTTCGTGGGTGAAGATGGCAAAATGGGCGATGATGGTTTGGAAGGGGTGAATTCTTCATCTTCCTGGATACAATTGACATGAGGTTTCTTCGGTGTAGGTGGTTCAAAAAATCCAAGACCACTATGATCTTTGTGTTTGCATGTAGTCATGGGAATGATCGTATGTCGGCCTTGTTCATAAAGACCGAAACCAAAACCTTTCCAAGCACAGTGAGTTAGGAAGGTGAGGGCGAAATGACGGTTGGTTAGATATTGAAAATCAGATTGGAAGGGAACCACACCAAGGGGAGGTTCAGGGGTGACAGAGGATGTGTCGACACCCCCATATGTTAGGTCAAAGCGGAAATTAGGTGGTGCATGGAGATCACCTCCCCACATGACATTGTAGGTAGGATGCGCATGTAACCTGTCCATACTCTCTTGTGGGGTATGGAAGGTTCTAACGTTGCATAGGCGGTACTCCCCTAGTGTAAGGCGTTGAAAAAAACCTATCAAGGGATCTAAGGTTGGGATGTTGTTTGCGGGGAAGAAAGAGGTATTCACGTCGGTGGTTTCATTGGTCGAAGGTGTGGGTGTGGCTAAGGTGGATGGTTGAGGCATGGTTGAAGTAGATGGTTGGGTCGGATCAATGGGTACCTTGACTGGTACAAGCACATCATTAGGGTGATATAACATATTGCAGGTTTTGAAGGGGGAAGCATCAAATGTGACAGTGTATGACTTCCCCTCATACTCAAATTTTATGCATCTATGTAAGGTGGAGGGAACGCATCCCATATCCCAGATCTAAGGGCGGCCTAACAACATGTTGTATTGGAACTCTCCCTCAAGGAAATAAAAAATTTCGGGCAAGGTACGTGGCCCTACATGAATGTTAAGGATCACAAAGTGCCTAGGGTATAAGTAATAGCATCGTTGAATGAACGCAATATGGTGGGGTTGGCACACATGTAGCTAGGAGCGACATTCATCATTGAAAGGATTTATAAGAGATGATGTTTAGGCTAGCGCCCCCGTAGATCATAACATGACGTACCCAAATGTCCTAGATGTAAGCCAAGATGAAAAGAGTGGGGTCAGGATCTTCTGCATCAAAGACGACAACTTCTTCTTCGGAAAAAGCGTGATGGCAGCTTCTTTGTATAGGGAAAGAGGTGGTTGTGGAGGTAGGTTGTTTGGTGAGAGAAGTGACATGGTTGGGTGTTAAGATGGAGGTGATAGGTAGGGTTTCATTAGGTAGGACCTCTATCCCTTGGAGGATCTCAATTAGAGCTTGTCGATGAGATTCAGATGTTTGAATGAGATCATAGAGTGTCATTTTTATAGGAGATTGGTGAAGTTGTTTGATCATGGTGCGATGGGAAACTCCATCAGAGACTGGATAGGTAGGTCCACGAATAACCACTTTAGGTGGTGGTGTGATCGGGATGGCGGAAGGAGAAAGAGAGGCTGCAGGTGTGCTCTCTTTAGCTTTTCCATTGTTTTTCTGACCTCGAGTAGCAATGCTAATCATGTTGATCTCATGAATACGAGATGAGGAAGATGGCAGGGATAAGTCATTGTTCTCGAGAGGTAGGGTTGTAATGATGATAGATTTTGGTGAGGCGAGGATAGGTGGTATAGGAGAAGGGATCGAAGCTAAGAGCTTTTCCCTCCGTAAGTTTTCTTTCTTAGATTTTCTATCCGAGATAGGCAACTGGCGAAGGATGGCTTTCAAAGCTTTGCATCCTTCTACATTGTGTCCTGGTGTGTGGTGGTAGGCACAGATTTTAGATTCATCATAACCTATAGGTCGAGGTTTAGATGGATCATAGGGTCTGAGTGGGGGTAGGGAAATGGTCGCATCCCCTACCAACATATCAAGGATCTTGGCGTAAGATCCTTTGAGTGGGTCAAATTCAGATGAAGATGAGGCTATTGATTGAGTGGGTGAGATTATTGATTGTTTTGGTAATGGTTGGGTACAAGTGGTTCGTACGGGTGGTGGTTTAGGCAAGGGATTTTGATGATTGGGTTTAACTAGGCATGGCTTCTTCTGCGCAAAAGTCATGTTTAGCTGGTTAGATGATGAGGCCACAGATGACGTGGTGGCAGGAAACAACCACGGGGAAAGAGGAGCAACAGAAAACAAGTCCTTCAATGATCGAGTTTTCTTAGGGTTGGTAAGTATGCAGGATACTTAGGGCAGCGGTGTTGAGATGCCCGTGGATTTCTGTATGGGTGCAGAAGCTGCAGGTTGTGTTAAAGAAGATGTGGGAGGCATGGTGTATTGAGGAAAGGTGGAGGGGTGAGGCCCCAATATAGAAGGTAGGTGTGACGGCGAGGGTTGAAACTATGCCTCTTTGTACCGGTGTGATCGGGCGAGGGTTTTAGTTGTGGCGGAGGCATAGATTGGACTCGAGGAGATTGGGTCTATCTCCTAGGTGGATTGACGGCTTTATTTTTGGATAAATCTAACCATTTAGGTGGGTGTGTCAGGCTGGGTATTGGTGAAGTCCCAAGCATAGGGGAAGGTTTGGTTAGGTTGATAGAGGTGGATGAGGTATTCGGTAGAGATGAGGGGGGTGAAGGTGAGGACATAGGCATTTTGAGCTTTTGTAAAAACTTTGGGCATATGGTAGAGGTGTCTGGATTAGTCATCTGCATTTGAGTAGAGCATTGTGTACTCAAACATTCCCATAAGACTCATCTATCTTTTGGGGGATGACAATCTTCACGTGTGGATGGGAATTTTGGTATGGAAGAGAAGTGGGCTGTGATTCCGGTCCACTGTGGGTGTGCTACATGTGGCGAAGGAGGTGCTGTATCAATGGGTGTTAAGAAGTCAACCAGTCGCTGGAAATATTTAGGCGATGAAGAACTGATAGGGAGGAGGGCATGTTCTAGAGGATCTATCATGGTTAAGGAGTTTGGTGATGTAGGCTCGAGGGGTTTCTCTTCTAAGGATGATAGAAAAAGTGGCGATCCTTCTTCTTTTGCAACAAGAGTGGTGGAAGGAGATGTTTGGGAAATAGATAGGTTGGATAACATCCGCATTGTGACATCTTGCGGGGATTTGGTGTTAGAAGGCTCTTCTGTGAGAAGAGAACTCTGGGCGGTTGATTCCTTTATGGGTAAAGGAATAGTGGGGTTGTCCTCTTGTCCTGATGAAGGAGAAGGGGGCAAGGACCCCTACATTGGTGAAGAGGCTCGATTCAGAATTTCCTCGATGGAAGCCCTTGGTTGGGAGTTGAAAACCGCATGGATCTCATGCACACTCTTCTCCTACCGAGGTTTCTTGGTTTTATTCTTGTTAGATGAATGGTTTGGAAATAGTTTGTTGAAGATTTTAAATTTCGATTAACGGGGCATTAGGATTATCAAGGGCTATATCCCCCGCATCAACCATTTCTGCACTATGTTTTTCAACATCTTGCGCTTTTCTTGGTTGTGTCCCTTCACGCAATGGAAGTTCTGATAATTTTCTTTATACCAAGAAGGTATAGCATGGGTGGAATCAAACCCGGAGTGAGGTTTAATAGGAGGCAAGGTGAGAGCTCTTGCTTTAAGTAATTTGTCCAAGATCACATCATAAGTTTCTCCCAAGGGAGTGTACTTGATGGGCTCGGCTTTATACTTATAGGTGGATTTCGGCTGGGTATTAGACGGTGCTTGAGATTTGACCGTCACCACGTGTATGGCTCCTTTTGATTTTGAAGCAGCCGATGCATGAGAGTTGGTGGTGTTGGGTTTGTTGGTGGAGTCTTGGGTTCAAAAATTTGAGTTTTTGCTACGCAACTTCAATTTATCCTCCTCTAAGGCTCAAATCTCTAGTTTCCGAGCCATAGTAAAGGCCTCATCAAAAGTGCAAAAATTTTGAATTTGGAGGGTGGGAGAAATATGTTTAGCGCAGGCCCACGTAAAAAGTTTGATGAGCTTGGCACGGGGTAAGGCATAAGTAAGTTGGTTGATGAGGCCCCGCCATCGTCAAACGAAATTTGTGATAGACTCATCTTCAAATTGTCGGATGGCAGAGGTCGGTAATGGATACTTTTTGGTAATATTGATGGAGAAGTGATCCAAGAAATATTGGGCTAATCGGTTAAAGGAGAAGATTGAGTCTTTGGGCTAAAGCAACTTTGTACCACTCAAGGTAGGTCTTGATAAGGACATGGGGAAGGTACGGAGTAGTAAGGCATCGTCATGAGCAATCAAATAGTAGGCATGTCTAAACGATTGCAAGTGTTGTTGAGGGTCCTCCTTACTACTAAAGCGAGTAAATTTCAGTAATTCCCATTAAGGAGGATATGTATGAAGGGGGACAGAAGGATGAATAGGCTCCCGACAAACTTTCTCGTATGTCAGGGTGTTACGGCTTCCTGAAACAGAAGCCTCAAGATTTTGCATCTTGTCCATCATCTATTTGATTAAATCATTGGTTGGGTCAGATGATGGTGTTGTCATCGTAAACGGAGGAGGATTGGGCCAAGAGCCGCTACTAGACAATGGTGGGGTTGAATGTTGATAAGGTAATGATGATGAATGTGTTGGGGCGGCTGAATAAGGGTGTCCTATATAAGATGTTGAGGCCACCGGATGAGTCTGCGGAAATGAAAAGGTGGGCGGAGCCTGAGAGGGAAAGCTCGTGTGGATAGATGGTAGAGAGTGAGTTATGAAAGAGGCAATCTGCGGGAGAGATGAGGTAGGGGTAGTGGATGGTAGTGATATGTGGGGCCCTAGATTAACCAAAGGAAGGCCAATTGGTGTAGTATGAACCACCGAAGCCACTGAGCTGGGAGACGGGGCTAAGGATGAAGATGGTGAGGTGGAGTTATTAGGTGGGGAAGGGGCTAAGTGAGTAGCTATACTAATAGGCATACCAAAGAGGAGCTGACCGTCAGGTGTACGGTCAGGGGTATGAGACAAATAATACTATACGGTGCTAGGATTAGCATCCAAAAATTTGGCAAAGTCCGGATCTCCTACAGGGATCTTGGGAAAAGCACTGGTGTCCGTAGGATTCCCCATAGGATGCAAAGGGGGTGACTCAGGAAAAGACACGGAACAAGCATGTGAAACCATGGCTGCAGCTTGTTGCCGGGTGATAACAACCATGGACAAGAGGATATAGTAGGGAATTAGTCAATCAGGAATAGAAACAACAACAAAATGTTGGAATTGGTAGGTTGTTGGTTTGTCGAATCAGAAAAGCGAATCGATATCGGTCTAGTAACCAATGTCGACCGACGTCGAGCGGTAGCGCGTCGCGTCGGTCAGTGTAACCGATGTCAGTAGAAGAGGACCAAGTGTCGGTCACTGTGAAGGTAACGAGAGAATGTAAGAAGGCGATGGTTTGGGGATAACAAGGAAACAAGAAAGATACACAAGAAAATCAAGAGACTAACCTTAGGATTAGTTTTAATCACTTTGGGCTTATGCCTTAGAGGTAAGATGATGTCAATCCTAAACAAAAACCTAAGGGAGATGTCAAGTTTATTTTGGCTTGTAAGGCTACCTCAATCGAAAGGGGAATACTTTGCGGGAAGGGGGATGTTTGAGATGTTGTGTAGATTATGATGTGATTTCGTATGTGTTGTGTAGTGAGAGTAAGATTCATTTCTCATCATTACCATGGATATCACCCCACGTGTATGACGTATTACTTAATCTACGTTCACTAGAATTAAAAAATAGTAAGCAAGAATGTGATGCACGTGTTTTAAACCCAAATCAAAAATGATATTCGATGAAGCAAAGAAAGAGAAGAGGTTAAGAAGATGACTTTCACTAATGCAAAGATGTGAAAGAAATACAAGTTCTTTTACCAAAATGACAAAATATTTTGTGAATATTTAGAAGAAAGAAACAACAAGTGTGCTCCCTAAATGAAAACAAGCAAGAACGAAAGAAACTGGGCATGCCAAAATGAAGGGTCCCACCGGGCATGCCAAAATGTTTCACACAAAATTTTGTTCTAGAATAGAGTTATTTCTATCTTTTCATTCTCTTGAGAAACAGATAAGGGTTAGGGCTAGGAGGAATACCTGTTGAGTGTTGGGAAGGTGTGTTCATACCGTATAGAGATCAGACCAATTATGAAGAGCTCTTTTTTGTCTGGGAAGGACTACCTATAAATAAGAATGCAAGACCACTAGATTTTCGTTAAACAATAAGTGAGGGAACTGCCTTGGGCCCAGGAAATATTAGACTTCCTTTCAAAGGTGGTCAGTTCCCTTTTAATACAAATTAATGCAAATGATAATAAAGAAGCTATTGCGAAATCACGATTTAGGTACCTTGTTACTAAAAGCAATAGAGACTAAACTACCAATAATAAAATGTCATGTTGTTTGTTTGGTCATTGGTTATTGATACGTTTAGATCAAGTTATAAGGATAGACAAGGCTAGATATGAGATTGTTTGGAGGTAAATAGGTGAAAGGTTGGTTTTTGGTATAAGTCACAGTGACCGATGTCGGTCACTGGATAACCGACTGCGGTTATAAAACCGGTACCAGTAGGGGATAACCGATATCGGTAGGGGCAGTGATTTAGGGGCTTTTAAATGGAGGTTGGTTATAAGGTGGTTATGGGGTTTAGAAGGTTGGTAGATGGTTGAGGGGAGTAGTAGGGTGATAGAGAAGACTCAGAGAGTGAGAAAGTTGTCTTTGGGGAAATATAGAGATGGATGAATGAAGGTTAGGTGCAGGGTGCTGCCAGGTGGTAGATCCAGGAGTGAGTTTATAATCCCTATGAATTAAAAGTTCACAAAGTAATGTCTAGAAGCATACAAGGTAATAAAAGAGACTACTTACTAGTTTCTGATGTGGATGCAGGTCCAAGGAATGCAGTGGCGAAGGCAAGGCTTAGTTGGGATGATCCGGCAATCGGAAGTGAGCTGATGAAACTATCCTCTGACTCTCCCAATGTTTGGGTGAGTGTGACCATGATCCAGTTGCTTAGTTACAGTCTTGGGCTCAATACCCCTCTCTGCAACCTCTTCTCTCTCTCTCACTTCTCCCTCCCTTGCAAAATGAATTCTGATATTTTTCAAATGAATTCGGATCCTTTGGTTTTGGTTGGGGGAGGTCATTTACAGGGAACTAATGGCGGTTACCTAACCGACACTAGTCGAGTAGAGACCGATGTCGGTTAGGTCAAAGTTGGCTATTTTTAGTAAAATAGCCAACTTTCCCTTGTTTTCCCGAGGGTTCACTTGTGGGCTTGGTCAAGTCATTATTAGGTTCGTTTTGGTGCGGGTGAGGGGTGATGAGTCATGGGTGTGGGTTTGGACCAAGTTATAGGTCTTAATTAGGTTAGTTTAGGGTTAGGGCTAGGTCATGGTGAGGTGGCGAGGTGAGGTGGCAGGGTTGGAGATGTGGATTTATTAATTATAAGGTAATTAATAAATAATTAAGTGTGTAAGGTTTAGGTGGTGAGGTAGGGTTAGGTTGTGAGACGAGATGCGGGGCACAGGGCATCGTAAGACCCAAATTTGGTGTCTACAAGTTTGACTACTACCAGAGATAACCACATCTCACTCGTCATTTCCTTTCTCAAAATTTTCTTGCTCTTAAAACATCATTTTATGAAAAACATGTAGATTTCTATGTTCTATTTTTTAATCAATGGGTAGAAGTAGAGTAATTACATCATTAAATGCGGTTCTTGTGATAATATGATTCCCACCGAAGGGTCCAAAGATATTGGTCTCACCGTCATTCCTACTACTATAGAATGTTACTCCATGGAGACTAATAAAGTACCTATCATTAGTCAAGATAAATATGTTCAAGTGTAATTAGTGGAATTCATTGATAAGAAGTTCAAGATGAACATACTTGTAGAATACATTCCGAATTTGTATGGTATTTCTTTGAGTGAGAGTTTTAATTGGGATATTGATGGAAATATACATATGGATTGGTCATATGCCACTATACCAATGAAGGGAAAAATTAAGAAGACTTTCCCATATGAAAAATGAGATACGCTGTTCAAAGAGGGGATAATCCAAGAGAAAACATTTTGTACCAAGGTTCAAGATATTGCAACTTTTTCTTAAATTTAGAGGAAGATGTTGAGATTCCCATAGTGATGGAGGAGTACGTATGTGTTATTGATAAAATTAAAAAATAACATGATTATTTTCTTGAATGGTAACTTAACAATATGTAATTCTCATTAGACATGGATATAGGTTATTTATTTTTTGATGATGAGGATCATGGGTATCTTGAATTACCTCAAATAATTCCTAACATGGTAAGTAATGTAAACCATAAATAAAGAGTTATGTCAAGTTAATTCTTAGTGTATGAGCCTCAAATTTCAAATCATCTTGTCAAGATCCATAATGAAGACTTACTCCAACAATATGAATTTTACTATGAAGATATCTATTTTCCACATGGAGTATAATACCTTCTCAATGAGTAATAGATAAATGAAAATTTTCTTCAGTCTCTTGAGAATGATTCTATCTAAGTAGTGGATATTTCTTTCATAGAGATAACAAAGTTATCTAAAGATGATTAGGATCAAGATAACATTGAACATTATTTTGTAGCTCCCACATTGTGTTTATTCTCCTTTCAAGAGGATGAATAACTATGCAAGTTACACCATAGTGAGAAAAAATCAATAATGATCATGTTAGTGTGAAATATAACCATTGTAACAACTAGTAAATGTGAAACATCAAGAGGCCTCTTATGGTGTCAAAGGACTGAAATTATTTACCAATAAGTTACCTACATATATAATGGTCATATGGACTATGAAAAACAAAGAACAAATACCAACGAGAGAACACATGCCTAGTTGAGAACATAAAAACTTTGTAATAATATAAATTCACATTGAAATAGTGTTTAAGTGAAAATGAGAAACCTAAACAATGGGTATTTCATGAAATGGATTAGAAAGAATAAGAAAATTTTCATAGTAGCAATAAAAATTAGTTGATCATATGGATCCCCACTTGTAAGAGGAGTCATAAAAAAATTAGAAGAAAATTATAATTATATGTTTCTCAAGTAGATGGAGACATTCTACAGTAGATCGGTTTCTCAAATAGTTGTGAAAATTATCCTATTTCATTGAATGAGTTAATGGATTTGCAGAGAAAATTCATATAGTTTTATCCATACACGTGTCACACTCTGGAAAGTATAAGTAATGCGAAAAAATTGGATATCCCCATATGTACATACATGAGCTAGGGTTTTTTTTTTTTTCCTTGGTTTGTTTCCATTTTTTTCATGTGTTTGTTTCAATTTTTCCTTGGTTGTGTCTATTTCTTGTACTAGTTGTTCAAATGGTGACTTTTTTTCCCAAAGGATAAGACATTAGTCTTCTCCTCCATGAGTTACTTGAGATTATTGATTATCCTTTAGGATCTATGTCATTGAGTTAGAGGTATTTTTATTCATGTTAAATTTCTAGCATGAAAAATTTAAATATTTGGACATGACAACCAACCCCCACTTGTAATTTTCTTTTCCCATCATTGTGAACTCTTTCTCTAGTCATCCTTTTAACTTATCTGATACCCTTGTATCCATGTCACCATTAGTATGGATAATAATAATGTGTTCACATAGTTTTCTAGTGTGTTTTATGTGCAAGGAACTATATCTAAATGTTTTCATGAAGATACTAAATTTTAAGGTTGCACAGTGTTTCTCGGAGACACTAAAAGGGTTATTTTTAAACATTTTACAAAGAAATAATACCCTCTAGGAGATAACATCAAGGGATCAATTAATATAGATATTGTGAAGAAGAGCAGTAAGATTATCCATCATAGTTTCAAGGAATATTTTTGAGGCATGTGGTGTCGGGATCCATTTAAGTAAAACCAAGTCAATACAAATGTTTGGAATTTGAGCTTCAATCGAGAAAGTGACTTTTTTATGAAGATTTTAGTAGTTTGAGGAGTATTTTTAAGCAAAAAATAATTTCAATGGAAATATCTAGGATTCAAATACATGGTGGATATATCAGTTATGAATATTGGCCCAATTTACCATGATAGTTTGGGTTACTGTGGATGCCCCTTTGTGTTAAAAAAGTGAACAGTCCTAAAATTAAAAATAAAATAAAAATCAATTGTTGAAACTTTTTTAATGAACTCATTAGCTATTTATGATTCAAAGTAAGATAAGGTTTATCATGTAAACTCTAATTTTTTCTCCCAAGGTGGAAAAATAATCTCTATGTTCTATTCTGGCATTGGTGGGATGACATAACCATAATTTATAATCTTGTGCAAAATGTTTCACCTCTTTTATACTTTTTCATGTATACCATGATCTAAGTGGGCATTAGGGACATACAAGCACACAATTTTTTTCATTAGTTGTATCACTTAATACAAAATTAACTTGTCTTCTAGGATTTTTCCAAAAACTAAAGTCTTGACTCCTTTACCCTTGGCACATTTTTTCAAGTTTTCAAGTCCATTTTCCCTTTTCCCTTGGTGCAAGGGAAAAGTTGTAACACTACATTGCACAAAATAATGGATGAATAAGATTAGTTACTTAAAATGTCAACTTAGGTTGCTAACAATTATGTAACTTGTGCTCTCACTCACCTAACCTAATCCTAATATGAGTCTTGATCCATGGCATGTTTTTTGAGGTTTTCTATCCCTTGTCCCCTATCCCACCAGCCAAGTGGACAATGGGGACATAAAATTTATCTCGAGCTCATTCTGTTATCCATTGTTCACATATGAAAGCTCATCTTAGCTCCCAGAGTATTATTTTTATCCCCTTCATCTCACTCACATGCTCTCACGTGTTGACACTTGTAACAATCTAGTGTAAAGTGCATCTTAGTGTCCACATTTTCACCTCACTTGACTTGTCCCCTATTTTCATGGGTGAAAATCACCCTCTAAATTAGTGAAAATTTTAAGGAATCCATGAATTAAATTATAGAAACGGTGGTGAATATAGTTCAAGAAAGATTCATTTAGCTAGATAATATTTAAGAAAAACCTATTTGACTAGGGAAAAATTGAAAAAAATTCACAAAATGGTAGCATATGTAAAGGTTAATCTTACCTAAATTTTCTAATTTTAAAAAATATTTGGGAAATTTTAATTGTCCTCTTCATGTTACATTTAATATATCTAATTTATTTATTTAATGAAGTTAATTAAATATATTCCTTACTTAACCAACATAAATTATTGAGTTATGACATTTGTACCCATCATCCATCAATCTCTTGCATTCTGTTGGCATCCTCTTCTATTTTTGTTTCAGATTCTCCTGTCTTAGTCTTTTTTTACTTTAAAAAATTTCAACACTTTTGAAAAAGGTGTCTCACAAATCCTTTCCTCTAATATACTAAGATATTATTTTTCTATGTATACACATATTATTTTCACTCCTTGGGAAATGTTGGATAATTTCGCAATGAAAAATTACAAAGGCCTCAATTTACAAGGCTCCAAATGACTATTAGTTGAACCAATTTAAACTATGATATAAGTAATAAATTTATTTGGCTGAAATGGTACCAAGAACTCGTTGATTAAATAATATCACACATAGAATAGAATCCATACTCTAATTTTAAGATTAGATAATCCTTTAATTATGTATATGGTTACTTGAATTGGTTCCTTTAATATGATTTTATCATATCAACACACACCTACATATACATACATAAATACATACATACACATATAAGTGTGAATTTAATCAAAATTTGAATTTTCCCTCTAAAATGTAGGTTATTTTGATCCAAGGGCCCATAAAATTCATGGAAATTCACTTTTGTTTTAAAATACTATCTCATTGATTTAAAGATGATTCTTTAAAGAATAAATATTGATATGAGAATTAATTTGGCTATACGAGTGGAAAATAGTAACATATATGATAATTTTTGTGAATCTTAGGCATTCATATGGTGTCCAAATAGCCAAATGGGACTTTAACAATCTCCCTCAATTTTCAAATTGTGAATTTTAGCAACTAAAATTTTCCCTGCTCTAAACCAAAACTGATTGGGGTTAAACATGTGTGGTTAAATGTGAGTTAAAGTGCTAAAGGAGATAGGGATTGAAACCCTAAAACATATAATTTTTCAAACTATTGTTTGACCCTAAAATATCACCTCATAATGAAACTATATGGAGTGTAACATGGAACTCAATTGAAACTTCATATTTTACCTCCAGGGAAGCCATTAAAATCAGCTTTGTGCTCTATATTTCCAAAATGGTCATTTGAGAACACTTTTAAAATGATCTATCACTTGGGGGCTGTAATGGCATGATTTAATTTCTATTTGAGAAAGCATTTTCTAGTCAAGAACTCCATTCTTTCCCATAACATCTAAAAATATATTATCATTTTCCCTATGATCTAGCGAGCTAAATTGACTAAACTTTGGAGAAAATAATCCTCAGAAAAAACATTCATTTGATCCATTTTTTGGTTCATGAAGTGTATTACTCGTAGAGATAAGGAGTACTAAGTTTTCTCTAAGTATTTTTCCCTCTTCGAATATATTTGCATTTTCCCGGTGATCCACTAAGCCAAACTATATGAAATTTGGAGCAGATTATTCTCATAAAATAATCTTTAATTTTATCCATTTCTTGCATGATGAATTGAAGTATTTTTTGAGATATGGAGGACTGCATTTTGTCTTAGTATTCTTCCATGTTCGAGAAAGTTCACACTTTGTCATTTATTTGGTCAAGAGAATTGTCTAAAATTTGGAGCATTAAAATGAAAATTTTGAGACCACTCTCATCTCATTTTTAAATTCATAATTCCACTTTCTAAATATAGACATCCTAGGTAGGACCTATTAAAAATAGTAAGTGTTGGGATTTTTTTTAAATTTTCATAGCCATACATCTCTTGTCTATTTCACTATATTTTTTCATAATAAAGATCAAATACTCATTGGTTGAGCCAATGATGGATGGATGGTTGGAGAAGATCATTGAATCCTTTCGTTATTAATTTTTTACTCAGAACTATTTCAAAGGTGAAGATGGAAAAGATTGAGATTAAAAAAAAAACAGCCCATTGGGATAGTATTTCAACCATTGATATCTTAGATGATTTTTCTTGATTATCTCTCATTAGTGAGAAATAGTATACCTTTAGAGAATAAGGTTACACTCAAAGCGGTTCAATTCAAAAAATATGTCAAGAGAAAGTATTTCATCCCTAAATTATTTCCACATAATTCATTGAGAGAAATATATTCATCATGAGAGGCTTCTTCATCTTTGGATTGATCACTTCTCTCTTCTTCTCTCTTTTCTTCATTCTCTCTAAATTCTAATTCTTTGTTGGAAATTCACTTTTTGGATATTTCATCTTGTTCACAAAAGTGACATTTTGTTTTAGCATTGTAAAAGTTCCTTTTATAAATAAGAAAAGAACTTGTTTTTATTCCCGTTTCACCTTATTTCTTAGTTTCCTAAGAAGTACTTGAAAACAGATAAGGTAGAGCTGGTAAGAGGAATACCTATTTTGGGATGGTTGAAGGTTGTATTCACGTGTATCCGAATTATGAATCAAAGTGATTGTGAGACCTTCCTTTTGGCTAGGAGGAACTACCTATATAATAATTAAAAAAATACCACCAAAGAGAGTTAAACAATATATGCGGTGGACTGCCTAGAAATTGCTAGATCCCGGAAGTGTGATACTTCCTAGATGGCTATCACTCCACTGTTTAAAACAATTCAATGCTAAAATAAATTAAATATTGTCCTAATGTAGTTTAATATGATTTAGGAATCTATTACAAAATCAATAGGCTAGATCTAATCTAATAGGCTAGGCTAGAAGGAGATCAAGAGTTCCAGTAGGTTGGTTATAGGTGAATGAGCTAACAGGATAGGTTAGACATAGATCTGAAGGTCAAATAGGTGTTCAGGTAGGTGTAGGTCGAAACAGGTTGTAATTCTCGGAAGAGATCACGCAACACGAGAGACTAACCATTGTTTTATAAAACTGATGATGGTTGGAAGGTAACTGGAGATGGTTATAGAGAATCGGCGACGGTTAGGTCAAAGACTAGTAAAGTTACACAGTCCACATTTTGGGAGTTTTGGGGAAAAAGTGGATTTGGTGGAAGGTGTTGGGTGATCACAAAGTAGGTATAGGTATATTACGAAGGTTTGGGGTTGGTGAGGAAGTTAAGTGGATGGTTGAGCAAGGTATTATAATGGTTGGGTAGGGAGGATGGCTAAAACTAGATAGGAGGAATGAAGAAATGCTAAAAAGGATAAGATCCTTTGTCGGGAGTAATAACGATGTTAATAAAAACTAAAATAGATGAAAGGGAAACATTTACTTTTGCTAAGCTACCGATTTGAAGTCCAAAGTGGAAGAGTGGCAAAGTGTTAGAAGGTGTTAGGAAGAGGCTTCACTATTGTCCCAGTGAACCTGGTTGTCTTGGCTGATCATAAATTAATCCTTGCTTTTCTGCTGCATCTGAAAAGATCGAATTCATGATAAGGAAATCCAATGTCAAAGGTTCAACCTTGATTACAAAGGTTTAGATGGGTCTATATAGGTTGTTTGGTTAATTTTGGCATAATCGGCGTCAGTTTAGGGGAACCAACATCAGTTTAGGGTGAACCAACGTCGGTTTGGGTGAGATACCTCGAGGTTGTTACAAGGTTGCCTAGGAAGTTGCTCTGCCATTTGATAAGGGTTTCTTCTATTCCTCGAGATAAAAGCTGACCTTAGGAGGCTTCGTGAAATGAGGGAATGGGTCTAATGTTAGGTTTGTTTTGGGCATTGGTTTAGGGTTTAGGTTAATGGGTCAAATGATTGGGTTGGTTTAGGTGAGGTGTATTTAATAAAGAAAAATTTATTAAATAGGTGTGTGAGGGTGGTGAATTAATTTAATGTGAATAATTAAATTAATATGTGTGTGGGTAAAAGGTTATTAACTTAATTAAAATAATTAAATTAATATATATGGAGGTAAATGGCATTAATTTAATTAAAGTAATTAAATTAAAATGTGTGGGGTGTAGGAGGTAGGTGATAAGGTGTTGAGGATGAGGAAGTGATTACGGGGCCATGCTAGGGGACCAAGGTGGTTACGACATGATTTCGATGTCTACATTTTGCCCCTTTTTTGTTGCGTTGCTTGTATTGGTAAGTGACGCTAACAAAAATAAGGTGTGGTTGCCCCAAGTGGGAAGGAGGGTGATCCCCCTCAAACCAAGAACCGATGAGGTAATAGGGTGACTCGGCGAGTGGTTTGATAAAAGCTAAATTTGAGGAAAAGGAAAGTGGGTAAAGTGGGTAAACAGTAAATGGGCCAAGGTCAAAGGCGGGTAGTGGAAAATACGCACACATATAAACTACGACACGGTATCGGGTTGAGGAGCTTGTAAAATCTACATCGTTTAAGGTCGAGAGGTTCATCGAAACAAGGTTGAAGTGATTCGGTATCCAAGGTATAGGATATGGTCGGAAAACGCAATGTAGGTTAGGTGTATGAATGTTTAGGTATGTTCCAAAGACACCAAAGGTTGGGTAGGATAAATGGTCACGGTAATAGGCTAGGTAAGGTCATTGGATTAACAACACAGTCACGGTGCCACAAGTTATAGTGAACACATGAGGTCAAAGGTCACTAGCGATGGTCTAGGTCTAAATATATAGGTCACGGCATGGGTAAGGCTGGGGTAAGGGTAAAAGAATAAGAAGTCCCCAAAGGAGGACAAATGGAGGTGTCAATAGCTAACGAGGTAAAGTTGAAGAAGGTGGAGGGCCGAGGGGAAGCATGACGGAGTCAGTCGGTTTAGGCATGGATCGAGTTAGGTCAGTTTTAGGCATGGATGGAGTTAGGTTGGTTTAGGCGGGGATGTTAATTTTGGTAACAAATGGTAATATAAATGCATGAGATGATGTAAAGTGTGGAAAATATTGGTTATGTATGAAAATGTGAAATAATATCAATGGTAAAAGTTATGTGGTATATGGATTAGATGTCAAGTATTTTGAGATGAATGGGAAATCAGGTAAAGGTGTGGAAAATGGTTAGGGTAAAGAATGGTCGAGCTAACCTTCCAAGGCCCCATGTCTGGAAGTGCTACCTACGAGTCTCGGTGCAAAGGGACCTTAGACCGATGTAGTTCTCCCATAGGCTAGGGAAGAATATGAGAAGATAAAAGAAGAGGTAGGTAGGTTGATAGGTAGGGTTTGATTCAAGGTCATAGGTATGATTAGGTCAAGGTCATTGATGGTTGGGTCGAGAATAGGTAGATAGGTAAAGGTGATTTTAGGTCGATAGGTAGTGTTGATTCTAGGTCATAGGTATAATTAGGTTGAGGTCATTGATGGTTGGGTTGATAGGTAAAGGTGATTTTAGTTTGATTGAGGTGGGAGAAGAAAATCCCAAAAGATAGGTGTCAAGGCTCTAGTCCTATATAGGATTATCAAAAGGTAATGAAGAAGAGAAAATAGAAGAGGGGGTAAGGAAGCCACCCGATTGGAAAGGATCAAAATGTATGAAACATAGCTACACCCAAAGAGTGAACATAAGACCCTCGAAGACATTACATGATTGATAATTCTAAGAGTGACAAATAGTTACATGATCACGAAATGTCATTAGTTCAAGAGTCCCTTGAGGTATGTAGTGAAAAGAGAATGGGTAAGAAGGTGAAGGTAATCAGGTCATATGTTATGAAGCAAAAATGCTTTGGGCAAGGAAGCCAAAATTACAATAGGCAAGTCCATGATGAAAAAGTTTTCTTTTATTTTTACTTTATGACTTTTTAGATAGACCGATCGATGTAGAAAGTTTATATAGGATGAATATATGTCTCCTTGAGGTCTTCGCAAAGTTGATCGATGCAGGAAGCTTCTAAATTTTTATTTTTGAGAAAATAGTCCTCTTTTTGGAAAGACTATGTAGAGATTTGTGAGATTTTTATAGTTGTCCTTCGAGGGAGCAATCTACTTATAGCAACAATTGAAGGCGGAAGATGTCCTTTTGAGGGATTCATCTTTTATATTGGAAGTTTGACTCAAGGAGTTAATCCCTTATTTTTGGAAATAAATTTTTTGGATTTTAAGTCATGGACTAGACTATAACGAAGCATTTGGTTCTTGTTGAGAAGGCAAGGGTGAACGACCATGGGATCTCATCTAAAATAATATGAAAAGTATCCATGAGAATCATGCCATGTGCAGAGTCATGGTGCACATATTTAAGATAAGGAAAAAGGGTGACGGGTAATCACATGATTCTTGTTTAGTCATTGAAGTGGAGGTGCGAAATAGAGAAAGGTAAATGGTGCTAAAGGGACGAGCATGAATGAGATAAATAGTAATGTAGGACTAGAAGTCAACAGTAGAATGGTTGAAGATGCAAGGCATTGAGGGGATCAAGTTCAGGCTTACCATCAATTGAAGACAAGTGATAAGCACCTGATCCATAAACATGGGTCATGATGTATGGTCCAAGCCAATTAGGAGAAAATTTTCCCCGTTTGCTTTTTTATGCTTTGGTTAGGTGTTGATTTTCCTTGAGGATGAGATCACCAACCTTAAAGGTGCTGTCATGGACACACTTGTCATTGGCACGCTTAATGTGTTTTTGTAGACTTGGAGATGATCGAGAGCATGAAGACGGCATTCATCTAATAACTCAAGTTGTGCTAAATGGTCTTGCGAAAGTCATCTTGATGAAGCGTATCTTGAAGAGATATATGGAGAGACTAGATTTGGACTTCAAGAGGAAAAACAACCTTGGTACCATAAACCAGGGAAAATGGAGTGGCGATGGTGGAGGCACGAATACTAGTATGATATGACCGAGGGAAAAAGGAATGTGCGTATGCCAATCCTTCCCAGTATCGTTAACCACTTTCATGAGAATTTTGTTTAGGGTTTTGTTGGTGGATTTGGCTTGGCCATTGGTTTGTGGGTAATATGGTGAGGAGAAGCTAAGATTGATACCAAAAGTGTCATAAAGCTTCTGTACAGTTTTGTTTTTAAATTGTTTTCCATTATCAGTGATAAGGCGATGTGGAACACCGAAGCGACAAATAATGTGATGATTGATGAACTCACATATTTTCTCATCTTTCATGGAGATGATGGGTATGGCTTCAACTTATTTGGTATAGTATTTGGTAGCCATGATGATCCATTGATGTCTTAGGGAAGAGTGAGGATTGATCTCTCCGACAAGATCGAAACCCCATTGAGAGAAGGGCTAAAGGTCACGATTGACCTTGTAAGGCATGGCTAGGTGTGAGATGAAGATTGACAATGTTTTTGGCATTTTTCAGCTAGTAATAGCCTAGGTGAAGAATGTGTTTAACAAAAAAAAGGCTACTTTGAAATGACCTCCGCATATGCCATCGTGAACTTCTTTAATGGTATAGGGAATTTCAGAGCTAGTAAGGCATCATAAGAGAATACCGTCAAATCCTTGTTTATAGAGAAGGCCACCCATGATGACATAATGAGAGGCCATCTTGAGAAAGGTGCATTTTCCATTACGTGTGACGTCAAGAGGCAATATAGAAAGGGAAAGGTAGTCCATAAGCTACTTATACCAAAGGTCCTATGTGTTTAGTGAGGCGGTTTGGACGAGGTTAACACAACAAGATTTATAATAAGGTCTCGGTATGCATTTTATGGTAACAAAGATGTCTGAATCGACAGGTGAAGTGGGTATTTGGGAAGCGAGGTAGGCCATGGTATCCACGAATTTATTGGTAGATCGTGAAACGGTTTGAATTTTATAGTCACAAAGGTAGTCAACATGATGTCAATGTAACGTTGGTACTCTTGAAGTATTTCATTATGACACTAATAAACATGATTGACTTGGTTTACTACCAGGTTGAGAATCATCAAAGATATTAATGGAGTTGATATCTAAGGCATAGCGATCACGAGACCCAATAAGAGTGCTTCATATTCGGTGATATTGTTGGTGCACTCTAAGTCAAGTTTAAAATATAAAGGCATGGGTTCACCATCGAGAGGAATGAGGATGATGCCTATAACAACCCCACGCTGAAATTTGGAAATTCGAAGAATAAGGTTGTTTGGTAAGGGTCAACATCCAAAGAGAGGTTAGCAATGGATTCGTCAGGGAAATCAAAGTTTGAAGATTGATTCCCAAAAAGAGGAGTATCAGCAAGATGGTCAACAATGGCTTGGCCCTTGATAGATTTTTGGTGGATGAATTTGAGGTATAGGTCAGCAAGAAGCATGATCCAATGTGTGGCACGTTGATTTTTGTAAGGTTTAGCATACATGAAGTGTAAGGGGTCAGTGTTGGTCATAATGTAGGTTTTGTGGTTGAGTAGGTAATGGTGAATTTTGGTGGCAACAAAAACTAAGGCTAAGTAAAAATTTTTAGGGTGGGTGTATCAGGTTTCATAGTCTAGAAGGGTATGGCTTATGTAATAAACCGCATGTTCCTATGTTGCTCATCATGATGCATTGATGAGTGAGCATAGCCTCTAAAGAGCATTTGGTAGTAGAGATGTATAGGTAGAAATGTTGGTTTTCTTTAGGTGGAATAATTACAGGTGGTTAGAGAAGGTATTTTTAAGGCCACAAAAAATTTTTAGCGATTGTCATCCCATTTGAAGGAGACATCCTTTCTGAGAAGGTGATGAAATGGTTGATAAAAATCAAATAGTTGGGAAATAAATCAAAGAATAGGTTACAACTTGCCCTACAAACTAAAAATATGGCGAAGGTTAGTGGGTGGAGGAATTTCTAGAATGGCCTTGACTTTTGTAGGGTCAACTTCTATACCACGAGGAAACAATAAATCCCGGGAGCTTTCTGAGAGAACTATGAAGACACACTTTTTATGTTGAAGGCGAACACAATATTTAATGAGGTAGTCAAAGATTGTTTGAGTGCGGTGCGATGCTTGGTGTGACGTTTAGATTTTGCCAAGATATCATCCACGTAATCTTCCAATATACAATGTATGATATCATAGAAGATGTATTTCATAGCCTGATGATAGGTGGCACCAACGTTTTTAAGGCCAAAAGGCATGACTCAATAGCAGAAGGTCCCCCAAGGGGTAATGAATGAAGTTTTATGTTGATCTTATGGAGTGAGAAAGATTTGGTTATAACCCGAGAAACCATCCATTAGTTATAGCATCTCATGGCCAGCGGTAAGGTCAACCAACTGGTCAATACCAGGTAGAGGAAAATCATCCTTTGGGTAGGAAAGGTTGAGATCACAAAAATAGGTGCAAATGCGAAGTCCCCTATCGCCTTAGTGACAGGGATGATGTTAGAAATCCATTGGGGGTAGTTAATGGGTAAGATGAAAGAAACTGAGAGAAGGCATTGAAGTTCTTCTTTGACAAGAAGAGAAATGTGAGGGTGCATTTTCCTCAACTTTTGTTTTATGGATTTAGCATCAGGAATGGTTACAATATTGTGGACCATGATAGTGGGATCAATGCTAGGAATCTTAGCATAGGACCAAGTGAAAGCATGACTATGATTTTTAAGAAATGAAGTGAGGGCTTCCAGGTTTAGTAGCATCTAGGATTGGCCAATCTTGAGAATGTGGGGGTCATCCTGAGTGTGGATGTTGACTTTGATAGTCAATCCATTCAACATTGTTTGTGTCTCAGAAGGTAACAACTGGTGAATATAAGAGTCTTCAGCACCAAGGTAAGTGAGTATGGATTCATCATCCTGACATTAAACGACATTAATAGGAGTATCATCCTCTATCATGTCAGGATATAAAAAGGAAGAGAGGAAGGATCCTCACCATCACGGTGATAGGTCGAGAGGCCCCAAGGAGATGGTATTTATGGAAAAAAAAATTAGGAGGGATAGATTCGGGATCCCTCAACTCCGTTGATGACGGTGGTGAAGGCGGGGTAGGTGAAGAAGGTGGAGAGGGGTCAATGTCTTCAATGAGTTATCCAAGAAACTAATGACAACAACTTGGTGAACTGGTGGAGGTGATGAGGTAGATGGAAATTTGGTGAGTGAGGTGAAATGATGAGGTGTGATAATAGATGCTACAAGTGTGGGGTCATTAGGTAAAAGATTAATAGATTAAAGAACCTCCATGAGAGCTTTACGATGGGATTCTAAGGTTTGGATGAGGTCATATAAGGACATTTCGAGGGAGATTTATGTAATTGTTTGAGCATGGTGCAATGTGTGACACCATTAGAAATGGGGTATGTGGGGCTATAGATAGTTATTTTAGGTATGGATGCAAATGGTATGTTGGGTCTAGGATTGGTTGGTGGGTCAGCCGCCTTTTCTTTTCCCTTCTGCACACATGTATCATGTTGATTTGAGGGAAGTTGGAAAATGTAGAAGGTGTAGGGTAAGTGGTATAATGACATGAAGGGAAAAAAACTAGTGGAGGAGAAAATCCCTGTGAAGTCAGTTGGGTGCAATGACATTTAGGTGGTGGTGTGGCAAGTTCTCTGATGCGAACCACATTAACCTCAAATTTTGAGGGTGGCTCTAGGAGCTGTGAGGGTGGAGGTTGTGGTATAGGTGTAGGAGCAAGATGTGAAGAAGGTGGCAAGGGTGAAATAGGTTCATCATCTAGGGCATAATTTCTTGAGGGAAACCTTTAGACCCTTGCAGTTCTCAACATCATGTTCGAGCACATGATGGTAAGCATAAATTTTAGTATCATCAAACCCTTCCGGTTTATGTTTAAGAGGGTTGTAAAGGTCTAAGATGGGGAGTGTGATAACAAAGCTTTCCATGAGGTTAGCCAAGATGGTGGCATATGTTCCACCAAAGGATCATAATGCGAAGTGAAAGTAGGTTTGGTTGGAAGATTAGGTATTTGTGGTGGTAGTTGAGGTGATGTAGTCCTTGATTCAGCTTGTACTTTCTTTGGTGTATGTACAACAACATAAAGAGGGGGTAGGTTTAACCACCTCTTTGGAAATTAACAGTTTTTCAATTTTTGGTGTTTTTCTTAGGTAGAGGTGTAGGGTGAGCATGTGAGGTAGATGGAAATACAGGTCGTGGGAGAGGACGAGTGACCCAAGGGTAAAAATGAGGTGCAACCGTAGGTGTTGGTTGAGGTCGAGTGGGAAGTACAGATGAGGTGGAAGAAAATGTCATAGGTAGTGAAGGAGGTATAAAAGGTAATGGTGGTATAGGAGGAAAAGAAGTTATAGATGGTGAGGAAGGATGCAAGGTTCGTGCTAGGTAGAGCTACGAGGATGTGGTGAAGGGGTCAAGGGAATTTTAGTCTTGCCCCTACGAGAGTATATTTTGTTAAGGTAGAGGGGTGAGGTCTTAGGATGGATGGTAGGGGTGAAGGTGATAAAGGTGTAGTTGGTAAGGTCGATGCATGCGGTTAAGAAGGGGTTAGTTTGATAGGTATATGGGAAGATGTTGTCAAGTGTAACTGACGGAGGATGTGCAAGGTTTGATGTGCATGTGACCCCTAGTGCACTAGTGGGTTTAGATACAAGAGATGGTGTTGGAACACATTGGCTAGCAAGTAGAGGGGCGGGTATAGATGAGGATGATGCAATAGAAGATGTATCGAGAGTTATGTTCATGTGCGGTTTGGGTTGTTGAAACATATTTGGATAAATGGTAGAAGTGTCAGTGGAAGATGATTGCATTTGGGTTGAGACCGAGAGTAAGAGATGCCCCCAAAGTGAATACCTATCAACATAGTCTAGGCGGTCAGCCAAATGTGAGAATGTCACCGTGGTAGATGAGGTAGATGTTGTGTGAGTGGGGATTCTGTAAATGTGTTTGAGAAATAGGGAATTCAACTGGCTTCATCCTTTGTAGGTAAGAGAGCTGAAAGGAGGTTCATAGGATCTTGGGTAGCTGACGGAGAATGGTCACCGAGCGGTAATGGAAAATCTATTGGATCCTAAATAGGTGGAGAAGATGATGGGTACTCCTCTCTAGGTGGAGGTTCAATTGGTAGCGACTCACCGGGTAGGGAAGCTAAAGGGGAAATGATATCGGTGCTTGATGATGAGAGACTCCTCCGTAGGTGTACCAGAGGTGAAGGGCTTTCCTCTATGGGCAAAGGAATGGATAAGGTGGTTTCCTATGTGGGTAGAGGATTTTGGGCTAGGATTTCCTTGATGGAGGGGATAGGAGATATTTGCGAATCAAGTGGTAAGTAAGTGAAGATAACATGTACCTCACATGTATTAATTTCATTATGTGAGGTATTAATGGTTTAATCATTAGATGGGGAATGGTTAGGGATGGTTTATTGAATATATGAAGGTCTTGGTTGCCAGGTGCATTAGGGTTATCTAGGACTAACTCGCCGCTCTTGATCATTCCCTGAACAATGTTTTTAAAGGCGATACAATTGCTATCACTATGTGACCATTTACACGGTGATAGTTACAGTAGTCATTTTCCTTATACCAACCTAGTATGGGGCTTGAGGGGTCAAAACTAGTATGTTGTTTGATAGGAGGAAGGGTGATGGCATTAGCTTTAATAATTTTTTCTAAAACAGATGAATATGGTTCCCCAATTGAGGTATATTTCTTTTGTTCTCGTTTGAATTGGAAAGCTTTGACCGATGACAGATTGGATGAAGGTTTAGCCTGATTGGATGGATGGGAAAGGCCAGCCTTAAGTACTACTGCATTGGCAGTTCCCTTGGCTTTGGAATAACTCGTTTGAGGTTTCAAGGAAGAGGAAGTATCGTGTGATTTAAACGAGGAGTTCTTGTTTCATGATTGTATCTTCTTCTCTTCGATGGCATGAATTTCAAGCTTACGTGCCATGGTGAAAGCCTCATCGAATGTGTGAAAGGTTTACACCTGTAAGGTAGGTGAGATATGTATAGCACAAGCTCATGTGAAGAGCTCTATGAGTTCAGTTTGTGGTAATTAGAAAGTGAGTTGGTTGATTAGGCTACAATAACAAGCGCTAAAATCTGAAATAGATTCATCGTCATATTGATGTGTGGAATAAAGATTGGTCATGGTAACCTTCTTGACGATGTTGATCGAAAAGTAATCCAAGAAGGCTTGGGCAATTTGGTTGAATGAGAAGATAGAATGTCTAGGTAATCCACTATACCAGTCCAATGTTGGGCTGATTAGGGACATGGTAAAGGTTCGTAAAAGCAAAGCATCATCATGGGTAATTAAGTAACACCCATGTTTGAAAGATCGCAAATGTTGTTGTGGGTCTTCCTTACTGTTAAAGTGGTTAAACTTAGGCATCTCCCAATGTACGGGATATGGACGAATGGGAATGGATGGGTGAATAGGATCATTACAAATCTCATCATAGGTGAGAGAATTGCGTGGAGCCAAAATAGATGCTTCTAATGTCTGCATCTTGTCCATCATTAATTTGATAAAGTCATTGTTAGGTTGTGAAGATTGGGTACCTCCTGTAGTGAAAGGAGGTTGTTGTTGCACATATGAAGAATACGACATGCTAGAGTATGGTGGTGTCGAATAAGGTGGTAGAAATTGAGATATGGACACGGGGGGATATATACCCAAACCGAATGAATGATGAAACAGGAGGCAATTGGTAGTAGGTATGTGAGGGTGGGACACTCGTAGTTACCTTGGTAGAGATGGGAGGTATAGATTAGGGAATAGAAAGGACAACGCTTTGAAATGGGGTAGAGGTTACTAACACTAAGGGTGGTAGTGTGGTGAATGGTATATATGAGACAATAGGTGTGGATGATGTTAGGATTTGGGTGGTGGATGAAGGTATGGTGGAGAATAAGGGTGCTATAGAGATAGCGGATGTGGCGATCAAAGCGGCATAGGACCTAGCATGTGACACAACCTGGGAAAAAAAATGTCGAGTCACCATGGTAGCGAGGTGGAGCCGAGGTGGAAGCGATCATTAGGGATGGGGGTATGGATACGGGCATGCCATATATCGATTTACCCGAGGCAACTCGAGTGGAGGCACGGGTGAGGTAGTGGTTCAAAGCAATGGGGTTCTGATCTAGGAGTCGTGCGAACTCCGTGTCACCTATAGGAATGGTGATAGGTTGATTGGGATCCATGGATGATGAGATGGAAGGTGGTGAAGGACTAGGTGATGAAGGGCTACGTGGTGAAGGGATAGGTTGGAGCGATAGTTGGTCGGGTGTGAAATACAAGGGTGCTTATCTCGACTAAGGGTCAGCACCATGTGTATAGGACCTGATTTGGTGAGACTATATTATGTCTAAATGGCACATAACACAACAGAGCTAAGAGAAAAGTCAATGGTGAGTGAATTAGGTCGACTGGTGAGTTGTAAAACAACATAGGGTGATTGACGTTGGTTTTGGTAAATCAATTCCGGTTAGGATTAACTTGATTTGATCTTGTGAAGAACCAACAGTCTATTAAATGATGGTCCCAAATTGACAATTTTGGACAGGAGGAGACGTAAGGATACTTTGAATGAAGTAACGATAATATGAGAAGAGAAAGGATCCTATTACGATCAAAAAGTGAAATAAGTTTCTCTTGGATAGGTATATATAGAAGACTTCAAACCGGCATCAGTTGGGTTAGACTGATGCCGGTTAAAGATAACCATGGCCAGTTACTATGAAATTGAAACATAGAATAAGAAAAGTGGTTGTGATTTAAAAATCTAGTGTTGAATCAAACCCAGAAGTCTGAGAATGATGTAGATGTGGTCCAGGCACACTCAGACAAAGTCAAAATACACCGACTATGATTGGGAGTGTGCAAGGAAAGACAAAAATAATGATCGAAAGCTCTCACCTCAAAACAAAAATCAAGTAGAACACTAAGAAAGAACGTTCCTAGAGTGCCTATTCTATTATGTTTGTTTAGCTTATGCTATTTGTATGGACTGACTGTTATGAACAAAATAATAGAATTTTTTGGTGAGGAAGGCTTCCTACGAAGAAAGAGTTCTAAAGGGTGAGGTTTCAGGAATGTTATGGCAGGGGTAGGCTTCACTTTGAAGTATGACTTGACAAAGCAGCGAGTTGGGTGCCCACTGTACCGTGATCATGTGATCACCTACAGCTTCTTCCAAGTAGGATGTTGTTTAAGAATGTGTGTATTTTGAATTTTTGTGTCGCTTTGGTAATACTCGAGAGAAAGAGAAAAGGATAGAACTGCCTTTCTATGATTTGTTTGTCAACCATCAGCTGGTCATGACTTCTAGCATATAGTTTTCCCTCAATTAATGTGTGCTAATGAGCTAAATCAGAATGCAATGTACTTATTTTAAACCCAAATTGAAAGTATGATTTTCGATGACAACAATAGATGAACAGAAAGAGGATGTTCTTTCACTAAGATGTAGAAAAAAGAATAAGAAGGTTCTTTTTAAATACACCAAAAGAAATGTGTCTTTCGGAGCAAGTAGAAAGAAGAGAATGTTACCAAGGAGAAAGTTTTAATGTGAATGCTACTAGAAGGGAAACAAACACACACAATTTTTCACCTAGGAATGAATAAGGAAGAAAGGAACCCTGAATGGGTCCCACCAGTGTGCAAAAATGTTTCACTTAATATCTTAGTTTCCGAGAATTACTTGACGAAATAGATAAGGTAAAGGTGGTAAGAGGAATACCTATTTTGGGATGGTTGAAGGTTGTATGCGCGCATATCTAAATTCTGAATCAAATTGATTGTGAGACCTTCCTTTTGGCTAGGAGGAACTACCTATATAAGAATCAAAACAAGACCACCAAAGAGAGTTAAACAATATATGTAGTGGACTACCTAGCAACTGCTAGATCCTGGAAGTGCGATACTTCCTAGATGGTTGTCATTCCATTGTTTAAAACAATTCAATTCTAAAATAAATTAATTATTGTCTTACTGTAGTTTAATATGATTTAGGCATCTCATACAAATGCAATAGGCTATATCTAATCTAACAGGCTAGGCTAGAAGGAGATCCAGAGGTCAAGTAGGTTTGTTATAGGTTAATCTGAGCTAATAGGCTAGGTTAGACATAGATCTCAAGGTCAAATAGGTGTTCAGGTAGGTGTAGGTCGAAAACAAGTTCTAATTCTAGCAGATATCGGGCGACACGAGACCGAACATAGTTTTATAAAACCGATGACAGATTGGAAGGTAACCAGTGATGATTATAGAGAATCGGCGATTAGGTCAAAGATCTGTAAAGTTACACAGTCCACATTTTTGGAGTTTTGGGGAAAAAGTGGAGTTGGTGGAAGGTGTTGGGTGATCAAAAAGTGGGTATAGGTATATTGCGAAGGTATGGGGTTGGTGAGGAAGTCAAGTGGGTGGTTAAGAAAGGTATTACAATGGTTGGGTAAGGAGGGTGGCTGAAACTGGATAGGAGGAATGAAGAAATGGTAAAAGGGATAAGATCCTTTGTCAGGAGTAATACCGATGTTAATAAAAAACTAAAATAGATGAGAGGGAAACACTTACTTTGTGGTAAGCTAACGATCCGAAGTCTAGTGGAAGAGTGGCTATGTTGGAAGGTGTTGGAAAGAGGGTTCACTATTGTCCCGATGAACTCGGTTGTCTTAAATGATCATAGATTAATCCTTGCTTTGTTGTTGCGTCTGAAAAGATCGAATTCACGATAAGGATATCCAATGCCAAAGGTTAAACCTTGATTACAAAGGCTTAGAATGGTCTATATAGGCTGCTTGGTTAATTATGACATAACCGACATCGGTTTAGGGAACCGACATCGATTTAGGGTGAACCGATGTTGTTTTGGGTGAGATACCTTGGGTTTTCAAAGGTTTCCTTGGAATTTTCTCCACCATTTGATAAGGGTCTCTTCTTTTCCTCGGGACAAAAACCGACCTTAGGAAGCTTCGTGAAATGAGGGGATGGGTCTAAAGCTAGGTTTGTTTTGGGCATTGTTTTAGTGTTTAGGTTAATGGGTCGAATGATGGGGGTGGTTTAGGTGAGGTGTATTTAATAAAGGAAAATTTATTAAATAGGTGTATGAGGGTGGTGAATTAATTTAATGTGAATAATTAAATTAATATGTGTGTGGGTAAAAGGTTATTAACCTAATTAAATTAATATATATGGGGGTAAATGGCATTAATTTAATTAAAGTAATTAATTTAAAATGTGTGGGGTGCGGGGAGGTAGGTGATAAGGTGTTGAGGATGAGGAAGTGATTATAGTGCCGCTAGGACCAAGGTTATTACTGACACTATTTCGGTGTGTACAATTCCCTACAGGAATATGAAAGGTCACAAGTGGCAGGAATATGAAAATTCACTTAGGGGGAAAAGAAGAGTCACTTTGTAAGCTATGTATTAGGATGGATTCTCCATTCCAAATTGTGGATGGATCTTTTTCTCTGATTATTACAAGAAGAATATAATTTATTCTATCTCCTTATGTTTATTATTCTACTTTCTACATTCCAACTATGCATGCAATATTTGTAATCTTGAAAAAAAAGAAAGAACTTTGTGTCTTTGATTTGTTATTATTATTATTACTTACATAGTATTTTTATTTGTTGATTATTCTTTAAGTACCTTTTGTTAATGTTTTTGAAAATATACAAATAACTATTCACAACCTTAACCTTCTCCTTTTTTTCCTATGTCCCCATTATTTCTATCAAAGTAAATTCTTTCGTTTTATCCCATACAACTAATTTACCACATGCTTAGTGGAGTATTCTTGTGTGATCCCCAGCCTAATGTCTACTCATATATTTTATCATTTCTTGCATTCAATAACTGAGAGCCTCCCCATTTGTAATAGGAGGGATGTAGTCTAAGACCGTTGGTGAAAATCATTACTTTTTACTATGAAAAATTATTTCTCCAAAATACCCCAAGGGGATAAATGGAGTAAGATACTAAATAAGATAATGCATTTGTAAACCTCATAATAATTTAAACACCAAAACAATATAAAGAGGCAAAATAAGATATCCTTTCCAAACATAAATCCACGTAGTAAAATTGTTGTAAGGCCTACCTCATAAGAGAAATTTAATACAAGATTCCAAAAATCAAGAGCAAGCCATCCTAAAATGCCAAGTCCAATATTTCTCCAAGACCAAGAGGATCCATCTTTAAAACTAGAGACTAACCTAAACCACGAGAAGAACCTCAAAACCGTCAAATTTGGAGGATAATATCGGAGAAGAGTATCCAAACAAAAATATAATAGGTTGGTGATAGGTGTCAGCCCTTAACCCAAGTATACATGTCACCCAAGTACCATCAAGTTTTAGTTACAAATCACTAAAAAAATTAATTATAAAGACAAACAACTCAAGTATACACATGGAATAACTTTCACTCTAAATAAAAATATTATACAAAATAAAAAATATAGAAATTTTAGTGGTAGAAAGGGGGTCAAAAAGGGGAAAAATTTTATTATGAGACTTGAAAATATATCACCTACCCATAGGTATGGTACTTGGGGCTATTTTCAAGTAAAATTAGCCTTATTACTTGCCTCGAAATTCCTCCAAAATGTCACTTATTAAAAAAATAATAGATTTTTGGAATATTTGGTGTTTAAGAGGGTTATGGATATACCCGATCCATTAATAGGTGATCCTATACCCATTTAATCAACTACAATACAAGCCAAGTCATCGCATGCACTTGGAAATTGCTAGTTAAATAAGACACCTGACTAACTAGCAATAACCAAGGAAAAAATAAACCACCACGTGAGAGATAAAAGCAAGGTAATAAAGGAATAAATAAAATAATAACATAAACCAAGGGGGTTAAATAAAATAACTATAAGGTAAATAGAATCAATATAAAAATTACTATTTAAACTAATAATCACATACAAATGGTCTATTTTCCTTTTTCCAAATTTAATTCTCTAAATAAAATAACAAATGGCCCAAAATAAACCAAGTTTAATAATTTTCCTATATGGTCTATTATTAGTCATGGAGTTTTTTCCCTAAAACCCGCATTATCCTACATAGTAAATATTTTTCCTACGTAATGAATTGCAAAGGTCACATGTGTTTGATATAAAATGGTAAAAATAATAATAATTCACATAAAAACAATCAAGTCATGCATATGCTAACTAACCAAATATTTATGAAAGCATCTATCCATCATACACAATAAATTAATTCATGAAACTCTTCCACAACATTATTTACATTTTAATATAAGATGCATGCTAACATCACAATCCATGAAATCCATTAACATCATACTAAAATTAGATAGTAATGATAATAATTGTGAATTGTCCTCATGGGACAAATACAAAACCTATAAATGAAAGTTAGAATATAAGAGTAATGTGATGAAAAAATAATAAATATTCAAATCTATTAACAATAATTCGAACATCTTAATCATGAATAGAATAATGAGTTGGAATAAACAAAATATGGAGAAAAATTGGTGGGTACTACAAAGAAGAAACAAATTATTACTTATGTCAATGTGTAGAGGAAAGAAATAAATTGAATTCAAAATAGATGGTGAATACCTTGACCCTCCCATTAGGTAAATTGTAGTTACTAAAACTTGGCTTCAACAATATCCTATAAATAGATAATATTTATTTTTTTTGAAGACTATAAAATAAATAAGAAGATACTCTATTATTCAAATTTAGTTCTTTCAACAATCATTTATTAGATAAAATATTGAGGTAGACCATTAAAAAATTATCTACGGAATATTTTTGGGTTAGAACATAAATTAATTCTTGGTACTATCAATAGTAGAGTTTATCCTAGTGGTTCATTAGATTGAATTTTAATGGTATATCGACTTAATACTAGATGTAGAAAGGTTTCATTTGATTAGATTTTAATGATTTAGGTTATATTATATATTAAATTTTCTATTTAATTACTTACCATAATGTTTATGTAGGTTAGTGGTGCCAAAAATGATTCCACCTTGACTTGGTAGACACTAATAGTAGATAATTATATATTTTCAAAATTAAGAGATCTTAAGAAATCAGAAGGAAAGATTGCACTCTCAAAAGACTCCCACGCATTAATCGATTATTACCTATAAGAATTGTTAGGGATTAAATTACAGTTATTTTACACTCATATTTTGTTACTGATGGTTCATCTAGACATGATGAATAATGACAATTTGATGTGTACGTGAATTTGACCTATTAAACAACATTGTTATTATATTAAGAAGGGGTACTTTTATGCCAAAATGGTTTTGTCATCTTCTAACAAGGCATATTTATAGGAAAATAAGGTAATTATAATAATTATTCACCTCTAAATAAATTGTGATTGTGTCGATTTTTACCCATAAGGTCTCAGAGTGAGTTTTGAAACTACACCTCCATATTTGATACATGTTGTGAAAACTTTGTAAGAACTGACATTGCAATCGAGATACCAAAAAAAGGTATGAATAATACAACCAAAGAACTTCTCACTTAAATATGTACCATTCATATGTCACTACTTGTCTATGGGTATGATATTAGGATATAGTATAGGGATTCAAGAAATTTTGGTCAACCCAAATGTTTAATTTAGAAACTAAGCAATCATAATTTCAAGTGTTTTTTAAGTTGGCATAAACAATAACACTTTTGTTATATAAAGAAGTGGTACTGGATTCCATAATGGGTGTTCCTACTTGTAACAAAGTATAATTAGAGGACAAGAACATCCTTGTAAGCATGATTTTCGTTCATGGAAGTGTTGGAAAGACCATTGTTCGATCCTAAGGTCAAAGTTTTTGAGTTCTTTAACTGTACCTTCATATTTCGTAACTCTTATTTAAATTGTTTTACATGCCAAATTAGTGTAAATTGTTCCTATAAAATTTAATTTTAAGGTCATGGTTAGGTGAATACATCTAACTTTCCTACATCAGTGTGTTGAAAGTCATGGAATTACAAGTATAGGTCCCTAAATATGGGATAAATTCTATGTCGAAATCCTTTTTCTATTCACTCCAAGAATCTAAAATTCAAGGAATTCTGCTCAAATGTTAACCATGCATCCATGGCTTGTTGTCTAAGGGAACTATTAGATCTCAATTTTTCACCCATCCTAAATAATAATAATCTAGGGATTTGAGGAAACATGGGACTATCTCCAAGTTTTTTTGACTTGAAATGAGACATGCATTTAGAGAAGTTTGGTTCCTTAACTTATTCCTACTACTAAACTACTCCCAATGTTGGAAGTGAAACTATATAATCCTAAACTAGCTTTCCAAGGGACCAAGGTTAGTGTACGTGATATGATATCTAGGTAACTAAGTATTAAATGAAGGACAAGGTAATATATTTCAGCCACATAATTATGGGATTATATGACTGAGATCCTATTACTCTTGTATTCATGTACTTGAATTTTATGGGACAAATGAAATTGTCTTACCCTGATGACTGAACTATTATTGGTAGAGATATTTGATTTATGGATGTGACTTAAATTAACTTTCTTTCTTGGATTCATTTATTATGCCGATTCCATCTTTTGTTAAGAGTTGTTTTTATTTAGAACTTAAGAATAATTACATCAAAAAGTAGTTTTCATTTATGAAAATTTTAATTAGAAGCAAGTTATTCTAATGATTTAGTACTTATCATGCTTAGTTCGTGTGAACTTATACACACTAACAATCTTCGAGATCGATTTTGTGAAAGGTGAAAGAAGAAAAACTTATAAGAAGTTGCATTTATTTGATTGAAGAAGATCATTTAATTTGGATGCTTAATTGTTGTTAAAGTTCTTGGAATGATTCTATTGAGAACCATGAATGGTCTAGAACCATATTATTTTTTAATATTTGGAAACATGATGTTATTGAAGATTGAAATATGTATGAGGATATTTATAGTTAAAAGAATAAGATTAATTATGCATTTAATTGTTCAAGTAACTTCTTGAATGTTGAGATTTGATAGATAGCCTTTTCTCTCGATATGCTCAAGGTTGATTTATTATATATTTCTAAGAAAAACATGGATATGAATTAATAGATAATATATGACTTGATGCATTGATTAGGTAAAAGACTATACATAAAGTCCATTAATCTTAATGGATAATTATAAACCGATATAAAAATAATAAGGAATAAATGGTAAACGTTATTACGAAGTTGTAGTAATGTAATATTATGTTATATGGAATGATATTGTGTTCTTAACAAGGGTTATACCATAATGTTGCGTTGTGAGCTTATAGATAAGATATTAATCCCTTAGTGGAAGAAAAGGAACCAAATTTATTAAGATGGAAAAGACTTGTTATTTGAATCCTAAACCTATGTTGATATTTATATCTATAAATTTTGTCAAGTAAAGGAACATAATAAATTATGACCCAATGCTTATGTAATTGGAATGATAAAAAGGTGATGTTAGGACGAGGTGAATTGATAAAGATGTCACATAAACTAACATATACATTATACCAATCTGAGTTATACTTACTAGATGGATATAATAAAATAATGCTTAAAGGGTGACCTACACATGTTATAATCAGATTAATTAGTGACTCTGAATGTGTTGGTACCCAAATTTTTTCTCCTTTTCAATCCAAGCAGCAACACTTGATTCAACATGGAGCTTAGAGGCAGCCAAATCATAAATATATGTCATTTTGTAGCCGGGAGGAGATCTGACTATCCCTTTATTACTTGGGTTTGTGGAGAGATGGGTAGCACCTTAAAAGGATATGATCTTATCCTAACTATTTTAGGTTGTGCCTTTCAACCAAGGTAAGAGAACCTATTTTGTAACCTCTGTTATTTTGAAAGGAGATATAGGTACCTTTATTTTGCATAAATTTTGTAGAGAATACCTTGGGAAAATATGATCAACACACCAGATCTGACTCTCACAAGTTGTCATTTCTAGTTCATGGAGATATCTTCACAACAAGGAAAAGGTTACTAGAGACATTTGAGACCCTGCTTTCTTCTACATGTTTAGGTGATGAGGATTGTGCATTGGCATACACACATGAAAAACAGGGGTAGGATGGGTAAGATTAGTTATTTTTGAATGAAATTTTGGTGGGAGGTGGGGTAGGGTGAAACTAGATTCACTAGATCCTTGAGGAACCTTACAAAATAGAAATTCAGACCATAGAATGCCATAGAATAGCTAAAATGTTTCTTCAACTAGAATATGTGCTTCAATGGAGGCCTAGATTTACACTCTTTCACACAATCTTTGAGATTTTATCACAAAGGATTGAGTTAGAAAACCCAACAAAGCATCAAGGTCTAAGCCAAATCATGCCTAAGGTACACCCAAAGGCTTACAAACAATCTCTGTCAATAGATGAGAGAAAAGTGATTTTAAATCATTTATTCCAATCCCAAATGAAAGCTCTTAGAGAAATGGAATTGCAGATGCCACTAAACTGTCATAAGGATTGAGGCATGTGTGATTGAATCATATTTTAACACAAGATTACAAAAACAAGAAAAACTATTTGCATACATTCAAAAGTAAAATCAACACATTTTTCTCAAGACAACACAAAAATAACTCAAATTCGATTAAATCTATCAGTAGGGAAAGTTTCTAGAATCTGTCTCAGAGATTGTCAATGGTTGTACACTTGTAACCACCTTGACATGATCATATTTTAATACAAAAGAGATATACAAGCTTCTTGAATGGTTTCTCAAAAGGGATGGGCTCTATCAAGCTTTCGATTAGAAAAATCAGTCCAGACCCCTCACACTCCAACAACTCCCAACCATTTGCACGAAAAATTTGTGCCATTTATAACATTTACAACAGATTCCCCTCTCCCCAAAAGAAAAAAATGTTAAATGCACTAGTGCTTGCCATGATTCTTTCGTGATTCTCGAATCAAATTTGCAAGAAGTCTCCAGGTGCTCGAGGGGGTATATTTCATCGAATGCCTCCCGCATTCAACTCCTTTCTCTGGTAGATCACTCTTCCTTTAATTTTCCAACCACTTCCACCCCTAATCTATCAAATCTATCCCCTTGCATGCTTGGGAGAGGAAAAATGGAACATTCGATCGGGCACGAAAGTCAAACCATTTTAATGGCAAAAGATGTCCTCTAGATCTTCCCACCAAACTTCAGATATCAACATTAACTTCCTTCTCTACTTGGCATGTAGAAAAGACCAAGAAATCATGGAGACTCGCACTTTCGAAATGTTTCAAAGAAAAAGGGGGAAAATCATATTTATACTCACAACAATCATTGATCTTTACTTTGAATTTGAGTCGTCCACGTGGCAGATTCAAACTCTAGAACAGACTCGGGGCTTCCTCTGACTTTTTACAACCTTTTGAAAAAATGGAAAAAAATTCCATTTTTCCCCGCACCTCTGCCCTCGGAAAATGAGCGACACATGCCCAAATATGATTGGAGTGGAACCATGCTCAAATTCTGCCATTTTACTCTCTTTTTGGAAAAGGAAAATTTTCCAAATTTTCCCCATAGCTCCGCCCTTAGGAACGAGCCTGACATGTGTCCTAATATGATTCGAGTGGACCCATGCTTCCTTTTTTACTTTTGACCCCTTTTATCAAAAAGGAATTTTTCCAAATTTCCCCTAGGATCCCGCACCTCCACCATTGGCCAAGGGGCAAAACACTGACCTTTTTCCTTCGTCGGGCTTACGGGCCATTTTGAAATTTTAATCCTTAAGGGGAAAAAAATCAAATTTGCCTCCAATGGCCCACCTCTTTGACTTTTCAAACTGCCACGTGTCACCATGGTGCACCTTGAGACGGTCTCAAAAATTGATATCTTGAATGAGTGTGGGCTCACCATGTGTCCTTTTCTAATATGGTTTTCTTGAATTCTTGAAGCTCAGCGGAAGGCGCCACATGTTATGCTCCAAGGTAGTCTCCTTTTGGCCATTGAAAAGTCTAAGTAAAATGTAAAGTGAGTGGAGGCCTCCATGTGTCAGCCTAGCGCTTCTTTAGAATGAAACTCAAGGGCCAGTCCCTAAACATGCGCGGTTCCTCCATGTGTCTCCATGGTACAACTTCAAGATGGTGTCCAAAGTGGAGACCCTAAATGAGTGCAAGCTCGCCACATGTCTTGTTCCACCAAACTACTCCAACTGCATAAATTTTTTTCTAAGTCTAGGCCAAGCAACGGAAGCCTCCACGTGTCCTCTCGGTGCTACTCCAAGGCAAAACCCAAAAGCAGATCTTCAAATGAGTGTCATGCCTCCACGTGGACACATTTTGAGTTGAGGATTTTTATGAATTTTTCTAAGTATCCAACTGAGCCGCATCCAACCAAAAGATGCCACGTCCCCTGCTGATGCTAGGATGTAAATTTGACCGGGAGAAATGCCCATCAAACATAAAAAATAGAAAAATGATTATTTGAGCCAGGGAATGAAATTTTCTTTGAGGATAGAAAGTTTAGGAATGTTACAAGGCTCAAATACGTTCCTCAAGGACACATCAATTCATTCTTCTTCAAGTACTTAGGGTAGAAAATACAGGGAAGATGAATCCCGACCGTGGAGAACAGAAAACATGGGGAAACCGAGTTTCTAATTGAACAGAGCACGGGAGACTCAAAATACAGACCCCTAAGAGATTTACAACCTAGGAACCAATTAAAAATGGCCACAAGGATCAACCAGGCACAACATGGGGAAGGAGAAAATGATAGAGGTTGTAAATCAATAAGTTTTTCAAAGGCACAAATGAGGCGAGACTATTTTGAGCACCAACAGAATGGACCCTTAGAAAGTGAATATTTAACTCATTGTACTTAAATAAGATTTGATCTACATACCTTCAAACTATAAAGGGTTGCGTTATGATTTGAGAAATCGTATTCAACCTCATTGATCCTTAGGTATGACACCTAATGATTAAACATAAACTTAAGTGAAATTAACAAGATGGGAAATAAAACATTAATGAACTTGTTAAGTATACCGATTACATTTATCGGAACTAATCTGGATTTGTTGTAGCATAGTCACTACTCCATAGTACCCATGTAATAATGCATGTCATTAGGTGGATATTGTGGAACAACCACTATGGTGCGATATTCCACTCAGCTCCTCTAAATGTAGCTATCATAAAAATGGTCTTTTAGGTCACTGTTCTACACTAAACAATGACAGGCATATGACATATGGCCAATGTCATCTTATGCTGACTAAAGGTGATTAAATGGATTCAAATCGACATAAGTTAATTGAGTATGAATAATTACCCTTAGTCACCATAAGCATATCATTAACACTAGTCTATGTGATTTTCTCCTTTTTAGCATCCAACATGGACTTGAAAGTGGTTGATAGTAGTCAAGGAAATCTAATCTAGATGACAGTTTTGAGTGGGTTGAAATACATATTATTTTCGATGAGTACGATGTGTAGGAATAAAATCATGACATACATGTCTTTAAACTTTGGCCAAAGTATCACAAACATCTGGTTGTGTTATCTTGTGTCACATGGACTGAATAAGTGTTATATTATATGAGTATCAGTAACAGATACTCAAATAGGATCCTTAGGCATTAACACTTAAATGACCCTTGTTGGGTAAGAAAACCAAAAGTATACTTTGTATACACATTGATATGATGAAACATGAGAGATCGGTTTAACACTGAGTCATGAAATGAGAGATCGATTTTACCAAGTCATTACAACTGCATATGGTTTACTATTATGTGATGGATTAGCAATGGAATGTTTGTTCTAAATTATGTGAATTTATAATAGTGAACATTATGTTCTCAAAAAAAAATTCCCTTATTTACTGAAGTCTTAAATAAGGATGTTACCCACTATATGAGCATACCAAGCCCACCTCTTTATCCGCACTTCAAGAAACAAGAGAATTTTTAGTCCTAGTGAATAAAAGGAATCCATGTGATGCCCTCGCCATAAGAAAAATAATGGATCTAACGCGAGTCAACAAGAAAATGAATGAAAAGAACATTTACTAGAATCAAGATGAATATGATGATGTTTTAGGATTATTTTTTTAAAATAATGTAATAAGGAAGGAATGTTTACGTTTTCATTATTTAATTGACCTTTGACATTCCTCGTCCAAGTTTTCCCTTGGTCTTCTCCCGCATGAAAAAATATGCATATGTAATTACTATATATTCATCTAATGCCAAATATATTTTCTTTATTTGATATCGGATGTGCCTATCTCATGTTGTAATATTAAAAAATTCCATGCATAAATTAATAATCACCATGTTCAAATACAAATATTTCAAATTTTAACATACATATGTTACTCATTTTTATAATATGTAAAACATTCAAAATATGTTTGGAGGTGTGGTAAAGGTGTGCAATCCAAATGTATCTCTCAAAAAAACTTCAAACATAGCCACATCATCTAGACAATAAAAACATCACCAAAACTAGTCTGCATGAAATTTTTATCCTCATCAAGTTTAGTACATATGCCCTCTTTGTAATGCCCAATGTTACGGAACTCAAATACCCACATAAAATGCTTTGTAAAATCCAACTAATAATTTTTTAATTTTTATAAACGGAATTAAATTATTTTATCCTACTAACCTAATGTTGTCCAGTTAAACATCCACCTTTGGTCCGTAATAATTTAAGTTGATTAATTTATAAGGCCTCATATCAAGTTTACCACACCTAAATAATATAAACAACTCTTATTATGGGTTAATATTGACTTAGCCCCTTATAGGATAAAAGTGTCACTTTACTTTGGTATACCACTTAAGCAATTAAATGCACCCCTTTAAAATTAGAACAATATACTACTACCCACATAACTTTAAAAATACACTTTATTATAAACACTTCCCTTAGTCACCCAACTATTAAATTTACAACCCATAGGAATTTATTTTCCTCACACCCACTCTTTTGAAAAACAATAGTTTCCCATTCCCACTTAAAAATATATTCCCATGACTTAAGTTTTTAGGAGTAAATATAGGCCTTTTGATTTTTTTAATCTTAGCGCTAGATGTTATCTAATCTAGGAATACCCTAATATCATCTTTATGCTCTTCCATTTGAATTTTGTTTTTCATTGTTTTTTTTTTTGCGGGTAGGGTTTGAGAGAAAGGTAGTGGAAATATTTTGGATGCCCCCTTTTTGTGCTTGTTCTCATAAAATAAGAGATTTACTATTGCATTGTAGATCTTGGGAAGATTTTTACCTAAATGGAATCCACTCTTTTTCATCTGTTTAACCAGATATCTTACGTTTGTTTTAATATAAAAAATTATAGTGTAATAGAAAATACGCACACACACATGTATGTATGTATGTATGTATGTAATGATGACTTGAAACATTGTAGAGTTTCTATTTAAAAATAGTAGTCAAGGCCACTTAAGCGAGAGGTTCTTAATGAAAAGTGGAGGCAACGGCCACCGAGGAGTGGCAACATTGTGAAGGTAGTGTATGATGTGTGGTGTGGGTTTGATAATGGATGGGGGATGGCTACCTAGCCCCCAATCCTTGCAAAATGGGGAGGATTTGGGGCAAGTAAGCGGCCTGTCATGGCCTAATTCAAGTCGCCTCCATTTATTTATTTTTTGTTTTATATTCTCTCAAACACATTTTAGTGTGTGTGTGTGTGTGTGTGTGTGTGTGTGTGTGTGTGTGTCTATATATATATATATTATGTATTAATATAATCCAAGATAAAAATGGGGTAGATTTATAAATCTATTTTTCATTTAACAAAGTGATAACCGTATTCAAACATTACAAGGTAGGATATATTATTATGATTTATATATATATAAATATATATATATATATATAATACACACACACACACACACACTAATATACATGTATTCTGTATATCTACCTAGGTATTTGAATCTAAAATTGTAGTTTGATTTTCTTGTTTAAGGGCCTTACACCAAAATATTTGGGATGATAGAACCATGAAAATTTAAATTTAGAAAGACTCATAAAAATTTTCATTTTTTTGTTTAACAATCACAGCTAATAGTCCTAAACTCTTCCATATTATCATATTTTTTTATAAAGGAATGAAAGGCATTTTTAATCATTAATTATTCAACTATTTCTTTTAAACCAAAAATAAGATACCAAGTGTCTAATTCCTTTCTAATTCACAGTACATTTCAAAACAAAAAATTTCCTTCTTATTAGATATTGAAAATCTCCCATCTTTTAACTATGAAACCATGGGAGTCGTAGATTTTAAGATCCCGAAGGAAGCCGTCAAGTTTGAGTTTAAATAATTAAACATTAAACACAAATTTAAAGAGAAAACCTTCCATTACAAGTAAATCCATCCATTTTTCCAACATACAAAAAAAAATCCAAAATTTACATCCCATATTTCTATAACATATACAAGTAGAGCATCATTTTGTAGCAAAATAACCCAATGGATGAGAACTCTTTTTTTTTTTTTTAATAATTAACAAGATACATATTTAAAAGGTGATAAAATGTATGGTTCTTAGCATATATTCATTTCTCAAATATTTATTTCAATGCAAACTAAAATGCAAACTTCCCATTCCACCATTTAAGTCTTACACCCATACATTCACAAGAATGTAAGGCTACACATATATTTCTCATTTTTTAATATCTATAAACATACATAAGGAAATAATATAAGATTATTCCAACATAGATAAATTAAGATACAATTTTCTTATGTTCCTACAACCAAGAACAAAATTTTACTTTATTATGAAAATATTAAGACTCAACCAGAACAAAATTTCTTCTCTAGAAGGAAATCAAACATAAGTAACTTTTCGATTTGACAATGTTTACACCACTTTCCCAAAAACAATAATAGGGAGAATTTCGCAACATGTCGGAGTGGGAATACCACATGCTCTATAGAAAGAATAAATTTCATTACAAAAAAATCCAACAAGCTTACAAAATGCCAACATTCCTTGATAAGCACATAGTTCAACACACCCCTACAAGTGCAAATATACAAAGTTTATCCCAAGAATAGGAACACTTTACAATGGTCATTACATCACTTACAAAACCAATTAAAATCCAAGTGAAGAATCCTCCCAAAAGTTGGGAACAACATAACAAATCTTCCATTTATTCTCCATCAATCTTCAAGCTAAAAATATGCATGTTTTTCATTCCATAAGATCTTCAAATCACAAGGAGATAGGGCCCGGTTACCTCCCAACCTATTGGTAGCATTAGATGCCATCTTCAATATATGGATGACATGTTAGAATCCCTCCAAGCCCATTAGGGAGGGGTCATACATGCCTCGTTTTTGCACAAGTGGATAAGGTAGTGAAAACACACATACAAGCATATTTTCACACATACACTAAAACAAAAATCAAACAACACACAAGGGAGAAGCTCCATGATTTCTCCCAAGATGGGGAAGAGTGGTAAGAAACCAATTTGAAACCAAGTGGTGAATCCAACCATAGGAAACACAAGTAAAAATCCATGCAACCTCCTCATCTCTACAAACACAAAATCCCTCCTTATCTCTCCAACCCATGCACCAAGCCTCCTCCTTGGAAGGATTTTCAAACCATTAAGATTTCCTTTCCAAGGATGGGGAAAGAAGTCCAAACCATATAAAAAAATCTCCAAATAAAATTAGATGAGGGAGGAATAAAAATAACAATCATGGATTTTTCATCAAGCCATGTGGTGAGAAGGGTATTCCTCCCTCTTCCCCAACACTCCAAAATCCATCACAAGCATGATGGATGGAGAAAAATAAAATAACAAAAATCCACATACACACCCATAATCCACATATAAAAACAACACAAAAAAACACCATTTTAATTTCATAAACATAATCTAATTTCTATACGAAAAACATAGAAGAAGAATAAGGAGGCCTACCTCAATCAACCTCATGAACAACTATATTGAATCAAAAATAAAAATATCCTAGCTCCATAAGGACACCAAAAATATCCCACACCAAAATGAAAGAATGACCAAGAATTCCCAACCCCTCTCCATGAGGGAATATTAAAATAAAACCAATAAAAATTCCCCCAAATGAGAGGGTGACATGTGTCACCCTTCTCATCTCCCCATACAAAGATTCCAAAAAGAAAATCAAGAATAAAACAACTCTCATTTTGGAGGTAAACTCCAAATTACCCAAAACATTAATAAAACCAAAACCTTTACAAATTTTTGTCCCCTCAAAATTTTCCTTTTTTTCCCCAAGTCTGGACTTAGAAATTTTTGAGTTGTCACCCTTTGAAAATGGTCCAGTCTGATTTTTTTGAAATTTGGCACTTCCCAAGGGATCAAGGATTCTTAGAAACACCTTCATCAGATAGAGAATTCTTTCCCCTTTCCAGAAAGGTAAGGAATTCCTCCTAACTCCTTGTAGTTTTTGAGTTATGGCTCGGCAAGTTTGGAGGGGAAAATTTCCCTAGGCAGGCTTGCAACCAATTAGAAAGTGCCACATGTCAAGGTGGAGCAGAGGCACGGGAGGAATTCGGCACTTAGCCCTTTTGGCTAAATGGCACAAAAGTTACAAAGCATCCCATAGGCCTGTGGAGGGAAGGGAAAACATTGGCGGAGGCACAAAGGAAAGTTTACCACTTAGCCTTTTTGGGTTAAAAAACTCAAAGTCAAAAATTGGAGTCGTCGGTCCACGGAGGAGATTGGAGAAATGTGTCTCGGAGCGGTGGGGCATGGAGGTAAATTGGGATTTTTTCCCAATGTGAATTTTAAAGAAAAAAATGGAGACACAACCCCACGCCGAACCAGAATTCACCATGTGTCCCGAAATGGTAGGGCGTGGACCTTTTTGGGAAATTTTTCCAAAAGGGAAAAATTTAAAGTTTGACCCTGCTAACCCTAATTTTGACTCTATTTTTTACCATTTTTTTCCCTAAATATTCAGAGGGAAACATATTTTGAACCGAGCTTGGTTTTTCGCATTTTTGATATCAAGGGAAAGATGGTGAAATTATCTACATGATGAAAACTTCAATTTTTAATTTTGATGGCATTTTGTGAGAGAAAATAAAGAAAACATCTCTGGCATGTAAAAAAAAATTCCTCCTGACTTCACTCCAATGTTCTCCTTGCCACGTGGATGGCCCGATTTCAAAGCAATTAGGGAAAAGGAGTAAACGGTTCATATGAAAACTGGAAAATTGAAATATAAAACACATTTTTACATGTAGAAGCTCTTCTTGGGCTCGTCAAAAGCATTTTCTTTACTTTGCAGAGGAATCTGGAAGAAGGAAAAATGATCAAATTTGTTTGTAACTACTTCTTGGCCGTTTGGGAAGTTGTAACCACCCCTTACATGCTATTTCTTGTCCTCTGAGAGTCATTGTTCGGGTTGCAATCGAATTTGGAAATTGGAGGCACGTTTTTGTGAATAGAGGACAAAAACGACAGTCAGTCTTCTTCTATTCTCCTTCTCTGTATTATTTCTTCTATTCCCACTCATTGTACAAGTTTCAACTCTGAGATCAATAAAAAAGGAAGGAATTTTATGTCCCCTGGATGGAAAGATCGATTGGTGCTTTGTAACCAACGTGTTTTATTCTGTCTTGTGCTCAGAAATTGCAAATTTTTCTTTCTTCTGTTAATGAATGCATGTAATGAAACTTCCAGTTGATGTGTGTGGGCATCTGACACTCTACCCACAACATTGATTTTCCCCTCCTTCATTCTCACTCCCTTCCCTTTCTCAAATCAATTTCTACTTGAGCACGGAGTTACTATTATTGCCATAGGGATAGTGGAGTTTTCTTGTGGATCTCTGGTTGAAAAAACACCATAAATCTACTTAGGTTTTACATGCTAAAAATGGGAGCTGCACCATTCAAATGTAGAGGGACTTATATTCCCATAGCATTGGCCTGAAATCCATAAATTTGTCCACAAGACAAAATTTCTAGCCAACATTTTTTTGCGCCCACCGTAAGGCAGTTTGCAGCATCTGCACCCTAAAATGACCACAAGGTTTTAAATTATTTCTTAAAAGTTTTTGAAGTCTGAAGTTCCTTGTGATCCACATGAATATGAGTATGACTATTCTTGCAAATCCTCCTAGAGACCTTCATTCTTTCATATCAAAGAAGATATCATTTCAGACCTGAAGGAGGCTATTTGGCATAGTAGGCAGAGTGTAAAACATTACTCTGTTGCTACAAAGATTTTGGACTAAGAAGAAGAACCTGCTTTTGAGTTGGAAGAGAAAAAATAGATTCCAGCACCTCAGAGAAGACAATAAGCCTTCAAGTTGGCTGATAGAAGGTATACTTGCTAGTTGAGGCAAGGAGGAGTGATTGACCCTACTTTTGAGGAGTTGGAGAGAGAAGAAGCAGAGGTTATAGCTCGGTTTGACAGAGAGGAAGAGATTAGAGCTCAACTTGAAGAAATTGCAAGACTCCAATCTATAGCAGAGGAAAGAGTAGAAGCCCTACTTGTTGAAGAAGCTAGTAACAGAAAAATAATGGATGATAATGAATGTGAAGCACGTACACCCAATGTACCATGGGGAAGAAATATTGGTCCACTTGCTCTCCCATGAATACTCCATGATCTTCCAAGAGGTTTGAGAAATAATTTTCCCAAATTCAAAGGAGATGGCTCCCAACTCCCTGAAGAACATGTAGTAACCTTCATCATTGTTTGTGGTGTGTTAGGTGTTGAAGATGAAGATGTGTCGAGTTAGAATTTTTGTGGAGTCACTCCAAGAGAAAGCTACTGAATGGTTTTACATGCTTCCTACAAGATCTATTACTAGTTGGGAAGATATTAGAAAAGCATTTGAAAACAAATTTAGGAGTACTAAAGATGGTCAAGAGCTACTGGTGCAATAATTCCAAATAAAGAAAGAAAGATCTGAATCCATGAGGGACTTTGTAGCAAGGTTTGACAGACTGACAAGAAGAGTCCTTGAAGATGTGTTACCTCCTAAGAACCACTTGAGAAGATTCTTCATCAAGTGCCTTGCCATCAGAAGTTGGTTTCTTCCTTAGAAGAGCCCAACCAAACACACTAAGGGAAGCTCAAAACTTTTCCATTGAAATTGATGATGACTTAATCCTCTCTGGAAAGGTGAAAGACCCAAATGAGAAGCAAAAAGGTCAGAGTTTGGCTTCAGTAAATACAAATCCTATGTTCTAGAAAATGGCTAATGATCTGGTTGCCATGAAGAAACAATGTCCACAATGATAATGAGAAATGTGCCAAGGAGGCCAAAATTCTCTGATAGAAAAATAATTGCACCACCTCCTCACCCAATTTCCCTTAAATCACCTCCTATCAATGTTATATGTGACACCAGATAATTAAGAGAGGATGCTAAAATTGATGAACTTGAAGGAGAAATAGCAGAGGATTATGAAGGCTACCTCAAAATTGAATAATTTGATATGCACAATGGCTTGTTCTAGTTTTTGGATGATGGGGAAGAAGAAGAGGAAGCCCCAAGCTTCTCATGTGTTGTATTTACTCGAGCTCAATCCAAGAAAGATACACTACCCTCCGTGGCTCAAGAGGAAAATAAAACTAAAGAAGATCCCACTACAACAGCCACACAAAATAAGATCGTCAGTAGAGGCACACCATTAGCACCCTCAATGGATTCAGAAAATGAAACCAGGCCAAATGGCTACTAGAGATCAGGTTGTGATATCTAGTAAGTCACCTTTTCCTTCTTATATCTCACAAGTTATTAAACACTCCTCCCTCCAATGAATTCTATCCTAATTCAGCCAAAGTTTCTCAAAGAACCTTACTATGTAAACCTTCCCTCACTCTAGGCACTTCCCCCTCATCCAACATTGTCCCATTTTATTTTGTGGAACATGCAAGTAAGACCAAAGTGGAGCTCTCGGAGATTGAATACTCATGAAACACACCTGCTAAGTTTGATAGACTAATCAATGATCTTCATAGCAGCTGTTCTATACTTTCAAGTTCAAATTATAAAGTTCAGCTCCTAACACCATCTACACCACCTACTTAAAACATGATGGCCCTAAGTGCTCCCAAAACAGATAAGGTGGAACCCTTCTACTTATCTCTTCTCATGAATGGTTTTGAGCTAAACAATTGCATCATTGACTTGAGCTTTTGATAACATAATGCCACTCAAAGTTACCAATTCTCTCAGCTTGACACTAACCGGAGTTACTGGAGATTGTTACTCAATGAAATCTAAGCAAGTACAACTAGTAGGAAGGAAAATAGATGCACAAGTGTCTTTGGCTGAATACCACTGATAAGAAAGTACTTCTAACCATCTTAGTGGTAGACATTCTAACATATTTGGTCATGCTCTTGAGTAGAAGTTTTTGTAGAGACCTTGGTGTAGAGATAAAGATGGATTGGACCTCTGTAAATATTCCAAAAAGGGTGAGATGAAGAGGTTTCTTCTGTAAGAAAAATGAATTTTACTGATAATACGTTCTAGTGACCCAAGAGCTAATATCCTCTTTCAAGATTGTGGATTAGGAAACTATTTCCTTAATTCAAAATTAGAAGAAGACTTTCCACTTTCCTCGGAATCGAGAAAAGATCAGTGCTGGACTATGGAGTTTGATGGAAGCCATTCCAAAGTAGGCTTAGGGAATTGTGTTTTATTGTACTATCCTTCCAATTTGATGCATCCCTTTGCACACAAACTACAGTTTGATAACACAAACAATACAACAGAATATGAAGCCCTCCTCTTGGACATAAGTGAAGTGGAAGACATGGGAATCAAAAAGTTGAGGAGCCTTGATGATGCGAAGTGATAGTGAAGAAAATCTACCGAAATACCGGTGAAAAACCCAAGGCTCAGGGAATTACAGGGAATATAGTGTGGGATTGCATTGAATTCTTTGATGCATTCTCTATTGAAGCCATCCCAACATAGTAGATTGAAAGAGTTGATTCTCTTTCGATATCGGCATCCGATTGAATCCTCATCCTAATTTTGGTAAGGAAAAAATAACCATTGACATGGTCTTTAGACCAAGTGTACTGTGTTGGTCCAAAATATGTTGGAAGGGAATCTATATGGATAGACAAGTCAACGATGTACAGGGCATAGCCCCTCTTTGAGACAACAAAGTGAAACTGGTTTATTGCTATTCCACCAAAGTAGGAATCTATGTAAGTGCTACTGATGTACGCCTTCGGGCATTTAGGATCTCTTCTTAGTAGGGGTATTTTTGATTTGTGAACGAAAAGGAATGAAGGGAGGAACGGAGATAGGATAGATTTTAAGGGAGAAAATAAATGAATTCCAAAGTAGAAAGGTCAGAGGGTTTATGGTTTTAGCTGGTAGTAAACAGAGCCAAACCTACTTGCATAAATGAACAAAGCAATACTAATGAGAAAATGACAAAAAGTAGAGATAGATCTAACAAAAAAGCAACATAGATCTAACTTAAGAAATATCTAATGCACATAATACATTCATTGAGCACAAAGTCTTAATTTCTATATTAATATTTTTGTTACAAAAGTACAAAGCCTTTTCTTCTCACTTCTATTTTTCATCTAAAAAATGTCCACCACTTGAATACAACAAGCATCCAAGTATATATAGAAGGAGAAGAAGAAAGAAGGCAAAAATGAACCAACAACTACTTACAAAATATTTACAAAATATCTAAAAGTCAACTATTGACTTTAGGGCAATTTGGTGGATGACAACATCCCATGGTGCAACATGGATGATGTCATCATTTGTGCCAAAATTCTTTTAAATATTTTACAAAAATGGGAACAACCCAGGAGGAAAGAGCCTATTCGTCATCGTCCCACGGCTGGAAAGGTGTATCCTATTTACTCGCTCGGGAGAGGAAATGTGGCCCAGGCCGGTACTCCATAAACTTGCTAACCATCATTTGAAGTCGATCCTAAGCAAGACCCTTGGTGTGATCTCCGATGACCTCGCAAGTCTCCGTTCATCTCTAAGTCTTTCTAGGAGTTTGAAGTATTCATTACCTACCTCCATTAGGTATCCAACAAAGTCGCGGAAGGCCAGAAGGTTGTTGATAGATTCTACATCAAAAGTGACTTCTGACCCCAAACCTTCCGACATGATCTCCTTAAAGAGACGAATAAAGTCATCTACCTTGCTTAAGGCATATGATAGGGTGAGAAAATTCGAGAGACATCGTTAGGATGATCTACTCCATTTGATGCATTGCATCTAAGGCTTCCTCCTTGATTTTATCTATTTTCTCCAAGACAAATTCCATTTGGTCAACCTGATAGTCCAAAGCAGCAAGGACTTTGTTGGGAGCTCTTGGGTGATCGAAGATATTAAATTTCATTAAGTCGTCGATTGGGAAATCGAGCATCTTTTGGAATGTCTCATGTTGTAACTTGGCATGGTCCAACTCTTTGGAGTTAGGTCCTGCAATCGCCTAGAGTTCCTTATTAGCCCGATCTATATTTTGATATAACTTTAAGAAATTTGTGATCACTTCCTAACTATCTTTGAGGATTTGGTATCTTCAGGAGGATACTGCCATACCTTTCTCACCAATCTTGGCATACTCATTTATGTTCTCCTGACTAAGAGCTTCAGAGTCTCGGTGGCAGCTACAAGAGCCGCACTTTGCCCATCTTTGCAAGGCTTGGAGAAGGTTCTTGTTATGTTCTTTCAATATCTTCTTCTCTTCCTTTGATTCCTAAATATTTTTGCAAAGGGCATCCAATGCAGATAAGGCCTCTCCTACGGGATTTCGAGGACGTTCCCATTGTGACTCGAGTCACCTGTAAAATTTGTAGAGAGAGATCCTTTTTCTCTTTCGTGGATCGGGGTATGTGATCTCCATCACTCTTTCACCCGACACACTTTGAGAGAAGTGGGTTATAGCCTTTTAATTCTTATCTCTTTTTGTTGGAATAATGGAGAAGTCCATAGGTGTAATGGGGAATTTCCTCTTGTGCTGGCTTAGGTGTTTGGAGATCCATTTTGGACTTAAGGGAGTGGGACCAGGGGAAGAGGAGGGAACAGGGGTGGAAGGAGCAGCTACAGTGGACATGGGGAAATGCATCGAGACACTTGGTGGTGGCATCGAGAGAGAAGCCAACATAGTGCTCATGGGGGTAGGAGTCACTGCATGAGAGGAAATTGTGGGGGTGGAAGGGATTTGAGAGATGAGAGAAGAAATGTTGGGGGATAGATCCGTGAGAGAAGAGAAGATGACGGAAGAGGAAGGGGGAACAATAGAAGATGGGGCAGAAAAACACTACCAAAGGAGTGGTTGGTTGAGTGACATGAGGAGGGGAAGGAGGAGCGGCAGATAGGACAGTGGGAACTTCAGTAGTTACAACAATGACAACATCCTGAGTGGATGTTCCGTCGAACAGCGATTACCTCTTCTTCTTATTCTGGAGAGATTAAGATTACTACATGTTCCTCGGTGGTAGAAGGAGGACTCTTGAGAATTTACTCCTAAGAAGTACTTGTTTCTCCTTCTTTCTCTTTCCCCTCACCCTTTGGAAAGTTTTTGGCTTGGAAAGTGTATTACCTAAGGGAGACGTGGTGAAGTCTACCCCAAGGTAGATGAGACCGTTCTTCTGTGCCAATGTTCTCATGCGCCCGTAGAGTGCCTTTAACTCTTTCCTCAATATTTTGAGGCACCTTTGTTATATCAATCTTAGTGAACAACCAATTGTCCCCGTCCATATCTAGATAGACCTGATCAACTTCTTGATCGATCGGAAACCTTTTGAGACAATGGCCACACCATATTGGATGATATCTCGCCGAGCCGGGAGGTAGTGATCCTTTCTTCTAAGCTTGACCTTGTGATATAGATCGATGTAGATATCGTTGATCTATGGAATGTGAATCGGATCAAGCTTTTCCCTCGAAGGAAGTCACAAAGATCAAAGGTTGGCCTCGCTTAGGAAATTGTGTTTCAAGTTAAGCAATACCAGCTCCACAAAAAATTCTCGGGCTTTGCTATGAGAAGTGTAGGTGTACCTTCCCACTGTGAGGGGGAATGGATTTCCACCCTTCTTTCTTTTCAGAAACTTCTCGTGGTATGTGATAAGTTGTCTGGATAGCTCTAATAGGATCAACTTGGGTCCCGCATACCTCGGTAACTTGGTGGGCTCCCCCAAGAAGTTGGTGGCTCTGAGATAGGTGAAAGTGGGGAATTGTGTGAATAACACTCCCCACTTCTCTGTGGTAGTAACCACACTCTTGGTCACCTGACCATGAGTCATATTAGGCCTCAATAGGAAGATGACGCCATAGAAGAAGGCATCATTGATCTTACTTGAATTGTGCAATGTTGTTTTCCAGTCTCAACTCTTGATAATACTCATATATTCTTACTTGGGCCATACCCGCATCGATTCGATGCCAGTAGTCTCTTTCAAAGGAAGCAAGTGTATACCACGTGGGAGTTCATGTAGAACTTCCCGATTGCTCGAGTTGTTGAAGCTACTCGGAGATGGTGCTGCTGATAATCTCCACCCATTCAAAACGTTGATCAGGAACATTTTTTCTCATGGTTTCCAAGTATTTGAGCATCCACTTGTGAAAATAATGGGCATCAGGAAGCCCAAACACCTTGCTCAGGAAAGTGATGGTGTCACTCAGCTCTTCTGAAAAGTCACTGCGATGAATGACTTGTGGCCACTTCTGCTCACCACCTTCTTGTTTTTCAGGTATACCTCATTCATCAACTGCATGCATTTGTCTTCATTTTCATTCCATGCCTTTATGCAGTCTTCCTAGCTTATTTCCAAAAATGCCGGTGTGGGATTCCCAACATAATTTCAAAATGTCGGCAGTGAGGTTGATTATTACCTCGCCCTTCTCATTCTCGACACATCTTATGTCTTTATTATAACAACGACCCACCACCATCATGAACTCGTTGTTGATCTCCCTTACGAGAATTCTGCGGCAAAATGTAGACCACTTTGCCGACCAATTTTTCCATCTATGGGCTACCCATGACCTTTTTGGTTCTGGCCCAAAAATCCTCCATGTCAATGTGGCCGAGTTACGAATCTCGATGTCCGTGTCACACTCTACAAGGTATTCGGGCATCCCGACCCTTTGTATTTATACTTCATTTCTTCTTCATTTAGCTTGGCTTTACCTTAGACTTGGTTATCTTTTTAATTGATGAAGACATGTGTGGATCTAAGTTCAACTGTTGATCTACAAGAAGAAGCGGAAATTCCATCGTAGAAGATCTGTGTTAGTTTTTAAATCATCCATCAAAGCTTATATAATGAAAAGTTATGAATTTAGTAGCTTCACGGTGCAAGGCGCAATTATAGTTTAGGCTGCAGAGGTTAGAAAAGCAAGGTGCACATTGGGAGAGAGTTGCATGGAAGAAAATAGTGCCAAAAGGGTTACGAGGGTGCGGAAAGATTACACACAACATTTAGATGTTGGTGTCAATGTATGTCTTTGTGTCATATGAGGAGTTTTAACGAGCGCAGATTTTTGGTGTAACAAGCTCTTAGGGTGCACCTTTTACGTAGACATGGTACATGCTCCAAAACATTATGATGCGCCAAGGGGCGCAGGTTCAAAGGGTGCATCATTGCAGGTATGTTGTGCTAAAAATTTTACTTTTTGTGGCACATGTAGGGTATGCATGACATTCAAATGTAGGTGTAACCTTGAGTTACACTTGCACTTGTGGTAATTCTTTAAAAAAATTTTAAGGCGGGGGAAAGGCTGATGTTGCATGCGGGGAAAGTGCACCCATTTGGCGTGGCTGTGTTGAGTGCAACAGAGATGAAGCTTGCGCCAAAGAAAATAGTGGGTTTAATTTGCAACAATTTTAAAATTTTCCCTCTTTTGACAGGTTTGTGGTTTTAGCTTCTTTCAACTAAGATTTTGACAGTGAGGAGAATGGAGGGAAAAGAGATAGGGATGCTTTCGAGACAAGGCATTCCAGTTAGTAGATTTGGAAGGAGGGTAAAAACCAGTTGAAGGTGGGTTGATTGCAAAATGGGCTGGAGTTGTATTATCTTCTTAGGTTCATTCATTTTTGTTTCTTATAATAACAACCTCCAAAAACAACACAAAAATACCACAATAACCCTTTTCCACATTTTTTCATCGTTAAAATGATAGGTCGGATGTGCCTATTTATAGCAAAAGGTGCAATAAATGCACCCAAAAAAATTTCAAGGCGCATCCAAATAGATGCCAACATGAAAATATTTGCACCCTAGGTGTGAATTTGGGGTTATCAACATTTCCTTTTCAAAGGTGCTTTGGCACACCATTAAGGGGCACAAAATTTTTAGTGTTGACAAGCTGGCGCATGCACCTTGGTACCGTCTGAAAGGTGCAACATTGGAAGGTGTAACATCTGGAGTGTCGACACTCCAAAGGATGCACCAAAGGAAAGAAGGGGCATAGTTTTGGTTGATGTAACATGAATAAAAACTGTGCCCAACCTAAAAAGATGCAAATGATCAAGTTTGAAAAACTAGATTTTTAGAAAGGGATTTTATGCCATTTAGAACGCTAAGGGACCTCAACAGGGAACCAGAACGGAAATTTGGTATGGTTACCTACAAAATTTCCCTTATCAATTTTATAGGATAATAGCTAGCTCTTTCTGGGGACCATCTTTGAGTGAAGCTTAAGGGTAGAGAATCCTATATTTTCATGTGCCTATCCATTGGGTTACAGAGTCAAAAACAAGGGTGACGAAAAAGGAAAACACACAACGAAAAAAACACACAACTAAAGCAAACTATACAAAGAAGAGAGCAAGCTCTACTTCCTAAATATTTTGAGATGTTACCTGCAATAGGGAAGCGGGAGCTTAGTTCCATCCAAATATTAGAGATAGAAGCTATTCTCTCCATTGAGCCACTTGATCTTGAAAGGCCCTCTCCAAAGAGAGTCGAATTTCCCATGTATGCCCTTTGGCCCTCTTTACTTGTCCCATAAAAGGATGAGATCATCCACCTGGAAATTCCTCTACTTAGCCTTTTTATCAAACAGTCTCTTGACTTGATTCTGATGTTCGGTGATCCTGTCGACCATTCTTACTCTCTTTTCTTCAAGTTCTATTAGATACATGATCATTTTTTCAAGAGAATTTTGGAAAGTCTCATCTTCAATCGTTTGTGCCAAGCGTAGGGCAAGAAGTTCCATAGAAATGGAGAGCTCAGCGTTGATTCCATATAATACTTGAAAAGGTGACATACCGAGAGACCTCTTCAGATTAATACGGTTTTCCCACAAAGCATCATATAATGACTTGTGCCAGAACCACTGATTCTCATCGACTAGCTTCCGTATAATGGTCACTAGGTTTTTATTACTGGATTCTACCTGACTATTTCCTTGGGGGTAATAATCTAAGGCATGGGCCAAGGGTATCCCGTATTCATAGCAAAAACTGATAACTTCCTGTGAGGAGAAGTTGGAAGAATTATCAGCAACGATCTTGTGTCGGATGCCAAATATCACAATGATATTTTCTTTGATGAAGTTACAAACAACCTCAGATGTGGAATTCTTAACAGGTATCGCCTCCACCCATTTGGTGAAGTAATCTGTTGTTGTTAGGACATAACTATGTTTGGAACTTGATTGGGTATGTAGTGCTCCGATAAAGTCGATTCCCCATTGCCTAAATGGTTTGTCAATAATGATGGGCCTGAGGGGAAAAGTAGCCAATTTTGGTTTACCAACAAACTGTTGGCAGAGCTCACATTTTGCTACCTAGGTGGCTGTATCCTGAAATAGTGTTGGCTAGTAGTACACAGCCGGATGATCTTATGTCTTTGTCAAAGAAGAGGAGAAGAGACCACATCAGGCTGAGTCATGAAAAATTTCAAGCAATTTGATCTACTATGCTTTGTCAACACATCACAAGAAGATTCCATCAATCTCGCGCTTGTATAAACTATCATCCCATATGACATATCTAGTTTCCCTGAGCTTTACAGTCCGCTTCTCCTTTGAATTTAGATGAGCTAGACACTCACCGTAAGTGAGAAAGAAAGTGATATCGAAATACCATTCGTCGTTGGTTGCAACAAATAGGACCATAGACATAGAATCCTCTTTCTTCAATTTACCCCGTGCTCCATTGACGCAATCATCTTTCTGTTTGAGGAGCATGGAATATTTGTTTTTAGACATAAGTGACATAGGCCCTTGCCTCTTACCAGCTTGGTTGATTTTATTTCTAGATCATACTCTTGGACCTTTGCGATCCAATTTCCTTATAAGCTTCCTAACTCTTGTTGAGTTAGGATAGACTTGACTTCCGTGTCAAGAACCAGCACTACCGTATGAGAGTTTAAGATGTAATACCGGAAGTTCTCGACCGCTTTGACAATAGTGAAAGCGTGATTTTCTAACTCGAGACATCTTTAATTCATGAGGCTTGAGAGGAGAGCTCATGAGCGTGATTATAGATTCAACATCTTCAAAGTTCTTTTGCATTAAGATGGCTGATACATGTATGCTCGGATGCATAAGCTTGTACATGATAAAAATTTTGGAGAAGTCGGGACATACCGGGATGGGTGCATGAGCAATGGAGGCTTTTATATCCTCAAATGACGCCTTTCCTTCATCATTGCATTGGAAAGTTTACAACCCTTTCATCATATTTGATATGTGACAAGTATTTTCAACGAATTTAGGAACAAAGAGTCTGAGAAAATTAACTTTTCCAAAGAAGGAGTGAACACTGGTCTTGCTTGTGGGTAAGGTAAGGCTCTGAATATCTTTAACCCTTTTCACATCTATCTTCATCCCTTCCTTGCTGAAAATGTGTCCCAAAGAACTTTCCTTGATGACCCCTAAAATAGACTTTTTGGATTTAGGGAGATCCCATGTTCTTGGCATCTAATCAATAATTGCTCTAAATGATCACACTTGATCACTTTGCTTTTTAGAGAACATAGTTAAGTCATATAAATAAACTACGATTAATTTTCCTATCATATCTTTGAATGCAAATTCCATTGCTCGCTGAAAGGTGGCACCGGCGTTAGTCAAGCCAAAGGCATCCTTCTGTAGGTGAATATGCCCCAGGGAGTAGTGAATGTTGTTTTGAATTTGTCTTGATGAGACCTCAATCTGATTATAGTATGAAAAACCATCAAGCATGGACAACATCTCTGAACCAATTCTACCTGCGAGAACTTGATCCATTATGGGTACGGGGTAGTTATCCTTCAAGGACACTTGAATTAGATTGCAAAAATCTACGCATATGCATATCTCACCATTCTTCTTTTGTATAGGTACGATGTTTGCGACCAAAGTACTGTGATGGATAGGAAAAATAATCCTCACATCTAGCATCTTACTCGTATTTCTACCTGGATGGTACACGAGATCTTGGGATCATAGTACCTCTATTTCCTCGCAAAAGGGTTTGACATCATATTTCAACGGTATGTCATGTTGAACATCCTTAGGCTTGAATGATTTTAGATCGGCATAATACCATGCCAATACATCCATATATTTCTTCATCAATTTGACAAACTTCCGCTTTTCTTGGTGTACAACACTTCTCGATGTTCACAAACTACGGATGTTCCACATAACCCGGTTGATTGATTCGGTCTCTCGGAGAAGAGTTAGGGTCATCTTGTCAATTATTCTTGACAAACTGATCATATTTTTCAAACAAACGTTCGAGAGAGACTAAACCCTTTGGAATTTTATTTCCCTTGGTGACAAATGTCATCACCTTCTTTTGATTCATTTGCTTGACCAAAGGATGTGATTCACGACATGCGAAGTAGATCATTCAAAATGAAGCTCACTAATTTTTTTGCTTTCTCTACAAAGGCAATAAGTTGATTATCATTGTTAAATACCTACCGGTGTTGAGAATTGTTTGGCACGCTTGGGCGAAGACTACTTCAATGGTATATGTGTCCATTTTCAACCACGTGTGAGGGGGCATAAGAGATGCTAAGATGGTCGATGAATCAGCCACATCATTCTGAGCTCTTGGAATGGCTTTTATTGAGAAAGCATCAAATTCCTCAATTTTGTCTCATCTTTGCGTTGCGGTAGTGCACCGAGAATTTCACTCTTTACTTGGTATATTCTTTTACTTGATTGACATCATCACTCAAGCATCGCCATGTGCTCTTAGATTTCTCATTCCTCTTTTCTTTGCAACTTGCATGCCAAGTAGTAAAGATTCATATTCATAGTATTATTTATATTGAAAACTGCAACTTGAAAGAGAAGGAAAAATCTCCTCTTCGGAGATATTAGCACAGCCCTAGCACCACATCTACTATTTGCACAACTACCATCAAACCGCTGCCGTGTCCATATCTTGTTAAGGTCGTCCTCCTGGATGAGAATGGCCATTTTAACAAACTCAATGGATAATAAATAATTCCCCATCTCTCGATGATTCAAAAATAATTTGGTCTTTTGGGTCGTAAGAATTGGTGACCAACTACTTCTTTTGTGATTCGGGCTCCAAAGTCAGCATTACACCTTTGACGGGGATCTCTCTACCAACCTCCCTACAAAAGCTTCTTCCTAGTAGAATTCCATATTCCACTGGGATATCAACAACGAGAATGGTAATCTTCACCCTTTTCTTTGGGAACACCGCAAATGCGAACTGTACGTATTTGATCTGACCAATCAATGGAACCTATTTGGTTTCCATGGAGTAACATTTGCCGAAAGGCTTGGTAAGAGTGAGGCCCAAAGCATGGGTGACCTTTGCTGGCATGACATTATCGGAAGCCCCAAAATCAATTATGTAGTTACTTAGCTTGTGACCATTGATTAGGAGGGAGAGATAAAAAGGTTCAATTTTTCCTGATGCGGAAGTCGAGGCAACATTTATGTGAGATGCAGGAGGAGTGGAAAGGATTCCTTTAGGGGAGACATGAGAGAATACGGTAGCTTGGCTTTAGATATATTTGGTTAGTCTTACAAGTTCCCGTGGTTAGATGAAGATATTCACTTGGACATTTGAATCTTGGTCTTTTTAGCATGATTGATTATGTCGAATGCAGCCAAGGGTTGCATTGATGAAGGAATGAGTCCCTCACTTTGTGATGGTAGCGAAGGGTTCTTGGTCTTTATGGGAACAAAAGAATGCTGATTTGGAGGAGATATGGGAGGAAAAGATTTGTTCGTAAAAGACTTAATAACAAGTTGAGCGGAAGAGGATTACCTCTTTTAGCAATGGTTAGAGACGTGTTCGACATAACCTTCTCTTTTTGTATCCTAGCGAGATACTTACGCTTCTTTTCCTTGGGAGAGAGTGAAAACAACATATGATTGTCCACTTGCATACCCTTGGGTACCCTCTTCTTCATCGACTTCGCATCTTCAAATTCCATATACCCAATTGTAGATTCACCAATGTCAGTTCACCGAAATCTTGATCATCTTCACCTTTCGATGAAGGTTCTTCATAAGTTTTCCTCCTCTCCTTCAACCTCAACCAGGGCATTAACCGGAGGAGTCTCAAGTGCCAACCGTGGAGTAGTTGTAGGAAAATGTGAACTTTGTGGGGCAATTTTGGGAGTAAATTTTCTCTGTGGGATACCCGGTATGAAGTGTTAGGAGAAGCTTGAGCCAATTTCTTCTTTAATGAAAGCAAGTCATTTTCCATCTTCTGGGATGCTGGATCTGATGAAGTGGCTTGGGAAGGAGTTGAAGCTTTAGGCTTGGATGGCTCTCATTTTAACTCGCCAAATATAAGTAGGTTGTCTTCTATCCGAATGGCCGCAGCTTGAGCAAGAACCAGGGTGGTGATTTGTTCTTGTAAGAGTAATAAAATTACTCTTGAGCTCATGGCGTATAAAAAGAAACACTTCTATTTTGCTGGTGTTGGTAACATGGAAGGCGGAACATGGGTAATTAGTGAATTGAATCGAGTGATAAAATCATGCATGGTTTCATTGACCTCCTTCTTTAGGTGAGTGATCTTTGACAGTAATGCAAATGCATCCTATGAAGTCTTATACCTTTCTTCAAATGTAGTTCATAATGTGGCCCAACTGGTGATAGATCCGGCCAGCAAATGTTGGAACCACTCTGTTGCGGGTCCTTGTAAGGTCTCTAGAAAGATGTGTACTGACACATCTTCATTGGTCACATCCAAGATGCTGCATGACATAAAAATGTAGATATATGTGAATCCGTGATTTGATTTGCACTCCCATCAAATATTGGGAAATTCTTGCGGTTTCCATGAGGAAGTTCATGAATAGGATGCAACAACGCAATAGGGCCCATAATGTTTCCCCATGGTACCACCATTTGAAAATATAGAAAGAGGATGTGAGGTGGAAGTGCGGTTCCACTAAGAAACAGAGCACTTTGTAGAGGGATGTGGAGGCTTCTTGTGAGAACTAGTTCTTTCGTGGAGGCGAGGCACTTCAGGTGATCGATCGGGTGAACTCGGAATGACAAGCATGCCGGTGTAATACTTTGAAGTTGTGCCTTTGAATTAGATCGAAAATAGAATCAACTTCTCCACAAGCTCTCTGTTATAGGTAAATGGCTCACCCACCAAGTGTATATGTTCGGATATAGATCTGGAGAGATTTTGGAGCAGATTTATAAAAACTCTTTTTTTTTGTACTTGGTGATTTTCTAATTTTTCTGGCAAAAATCAGCAGCATGTACTTTTGCAAATATTTAATTTTATCCTGTTATGAAAAACGATCATGCAGATTAATGACAAATATTAGTGAGGATAAAATAATGGATAACTTAGTAAGATGATGTTTTGGATCTTAGATTTGACTTTTTGCAAGGGTTTGAAATTATTTGTAAAACCGCGTCAATCGCGATCTACGAAATATATAGGTTTTTGTAAAAACTCGGTGAACTAAATATCTCTAACTACCCCAAATAAATAAATCTCTTAAGAAAATTTTCAGTTTGGATTACTTTTGCAAAAAAATTGGATTTTAAGCAAACAGTTAAGATTTGCAAAAAGGTAGTGATGTTTATAGTTTTATCTATTTTGTTAGTTACCTTAGCAAATTTTAAAAAAATTTAGTGTCTTTTAACACAACACTCACATAGATCTGGTTCTTTCCCAAGTAGAGTCGCCAAAAAATGTTGGTCTGAAAATCTATCGAGAGGGAAGATCTATGGATAGACGAGCCAACCGTGTGCGGGCATAGCCCCTCTTCGAGACAAAGAAAGGAAAAGCTGGTTTATTGCTATTCCACCAGTAGGAATCTATGCAAGTCCTATAGTATTCTGCCTTCAGGGGTTTGGGATCTCGTCCTAGTAGGGGTATTTCTGAATGTGGACAAAAAGGAATGCAGGGAGGAACGGAGATAGGATAGATTCGAAGGGAGAAAGAAACAAATTCCAAAGTAGAAAGGTTAGAGGGTTTATGTTTTGGGCTGGTAGTAAACAGAGCCAAACCTACTTGCATAAACGAAAAAAGAAATAATGATGAGAAAATGACAAAAAAGTATAGATAGATCTAATAGAAACGCAACACAGATCTAACTTAAGAAAGATCTAATGCACATAATACATTCATTGAGCACAAAGTCTTAATTTCTGTATTAATATTTTCTGTTACAAAAAGTACAAATCCTTTTCTTCTCACTTCTATTTTTCATCTAAAAAATGTCCACCACTTGAATACAACAAGTATCCAAGTATATATAGAAGGAGAAGGATAAAGAAGGCAAAAATGAACCAACAACTACTTACAAAATATTTATAAAATATCTAAAAGTCAACTGTTGACTTTGGGGCAATTTGGTGGATGACAACATCCCATGGTGCAACATGGATGATGTCATCATTTGTGCCAACATTATTTTAAATATTTTACAAAAATGGGAACAACCCGGAGGAGGAAAGACCCTATTCGTCGTCGTCTCGCACTGGAAAGGAGTATCCTATTTCGCTCGGGAGAGGAAATGTGAAATTGAGCCCGATACTCCATGAACTTGTTGACCATAATTTGAAGTTGATCCTAAGAAAGACCCTTGGTGTGACCTCGATGATCTTGCAAGTCTCCTGTTCATCTTTGAGTCTTTACGGGAGTTTGAAGTATTCATTACTGCCTCCATCGGTATCCAACAAATTCGCGATAGGCCGAAGGTTGATAGATTCTACATCAAAATTGACTTTCCAAACCTTGCGACACGATCTCCAAAAAGAGTCAAATAGTGTTATCTACCTTCCTCAAGGCGTATGATGGGGTGAGAAAACCCGGAGACATCCTTAGGATGATCTGCTCCATTTGATGCATTGCATCCAAGGCTTCCTCCTTGATTTTATCTATTTTCTCCAAGACAAATTCCATTTGGTCAACTCGATAGTCCAAAGCAGCAAGGACTTTGTTGGGTGCTCTTGGGTGATTGAAGACACTGAATTTCATTAAGTCATCGATTGGGAAGTCAAGCATCTTCTGGAATGTCTCATGTTGTAAAATAGCATGGTCCAATTCTTGAGTTAGGTCCCGCAATCACAGGAGTTCCTTATTATCCCGATCTATATTTTGATATAGCTCGAGAACTTTATGATCACTTCCTCACTATATTTGAGGATTTGGTCTCTCCAGAGGAGGATCTTGCCATACCTTGCTCACCAATCTTAGCGTACTCATTTATCTTCTCTTGAATAATAGGTTCGGGAGTCTCGATGACAGCTAAAGGAGGTGCACTACCCATCTTTTGCAAGGCTTGGAGAAGGTTCTTGTTCTGTTTCTTTCAATATCATCTTCTCTTCCTTTTCTTCCTGAAGATTTTTGCAAAGGGCATCCACTTCGGATAAGGCCTCTCCTTGCAGGATTTTTGAGGACGTTCCCATTGTGACCTGAGTCACTGTAAAATCTGTAGGAGACAAATCTTTTTTCTCTTTCATGGGATTATGGTATGCGATCTCCATTACTTTTTCACCGACAAGCTTTGAGAGAAGCGGGTTATAGCCTTTTTCTTCTTAAATAGTTTTGTTGGAATAACGGAGAAGTCCATAGGTGTAATGGGGACTTCCCCTTTTGCTGGCTCAGGTGTTTGGAGATCCATTCTGGACTTAAGGGAGTGGGACCTGGGGAAGAGGAGGGAACAGGGGTGGAAGAAGGAGCAACTGAAGTGGACATGGGGAAATGCATCGAGACACTTGGTGGTGGCATAGAGAGAGAAGCTAACATAGTTCTTACGGGGATAGGAGGCACTGCAGGAGAGAAACCTATGGGGGTGGAAGGGATCTGAGAGATGAGAGAAGAAATGTTGGTGGACAGATCCGTGAGAGAAGAGAAGATGGAGGAAGAGGAAGGGGGAATAGTAGAAGATGAGGGAGAAGACAAAAAAAAAGGAGTGGTTGGTTTAGTGACATGAGGAGGGGAAGGAGGAGTGGGAGATAGGATGGTGGGAACTTTAGTAATTACAACAATGACAACATCCTGAGTGGATGTGCCCGTCGGAATAGTTGCCACTTCTTCTTCTTCTGGAGAGATCAAGATTACTACCTATTCCTCGGTGGTGGAAGGAGGACTCTCGAGAATTTCCTCCTGAGAAGTACTTGTTTCTCCTTCTTTCTCTTTCCCTCACCGTTTGGAAAGTTTTTGGCTTGGCGGTGTATTTCCTAAGGGAGACATTGTGAAGTCTACCCCAAGGTAGATGAGACCGTTCTTCCTACACCAATGTTCATGCACTATAGAGTGCCTTTGACTCTTTCCTCAATAGTCTGAGGCACCTTTGTTCTATCAATCTCGGCAAATGGCCAATTGTCCCCGTCTGTATCTAGATAGACCTGATCAACTTCTTGATCAGTCACTTGGAAACCTTTTGGGACAATGGCCACACCATATTGGATGATCTCTGCCAGGGCTAGGTGGGAGTGATCCTTTCTTCTGAGCTTGACCTCATGATACAAATCGATGTAGATATCTTTGATCTATGGGACATGAATTGGATCAAGCTTTTCCCTTGGAAGGCAGTCACAAGGATCAAAGGTTGGCCTCGCCAGGAAATTATGTTTCAAGTTAAGCAATTCCAGCTCCGTAAACATTTCCCGAGGCTTTTCTATGAGAAGTGCAGGTGTACCTGCCCACTGTGAGGGGGAATGGAGTTCCACCCTTCTTTCTTTTCAGACACTTCTCGTGGTATGTGATAAGTTGTCTGACAGCTCTAATAGGATCAACTTGGGTCCCGCATACCTCGGTAACTTGGTGGGCTCCCCCAAGAAGTTGGCGGCTCTAAGATAGGTGAAAGTGGGGAATTACATAAATAACGCTCCCCACTTCTTTGTGGTAGTAACCACGCTCTTGGTCATCCGACCGTGAGTCATATTAGGCCTCAATAGGTAGATGATGTCGTAGAAGAAGGCATCATTGATCTTTCGAATTGTGCGATGTTGTTTTCCAGTCTCAACTCTAGATAATACTCATATATTCTTACTTGGGGCCATACCCCGCATCAATTTAGTGCTGGGTAGTCTCTTTCAGAGGCAGTAGTGTATACCATGTAGGAGTTCATGTAGAACTTCCCAGTTGTTGAGAGTTGTTGAAGCTGCTCGGAGATGGTGTTGCTGATAATCTCTGCCCATTCAAAACGTTGATCAGGAACATTTTTGCTCATGGTTTCCAAGTATCTGAGCATCCACTTGTGAAAATAATGGGCATCAGGAAGCCCAAACACCTTTCTCGGAAAGTGATGGTATCGATCAGCTCTTCTGAGAAGTCACTATGATGAATGACTTGTGGCCACCTGCTCACCACCTTCTTGTTTTTCAGGTATACCTCATTCATCAACTACATGCATTTGTATTCATTTTCATTCCATGCTTTTACACAGTCTTCCTGGCTTATTGCCACAAAATGCCAAAGGTGTAGAATTCCCAACATAATTTCAAAGTGCTAGGAAGTGAGGTTGATTATTACCTCACCCTTCTCATCCTCGACACATCTTGTGTCCTTATTGTAACAATGGCCCACCACCATCATGAACTCATTGTTGATCGTTCTTCTTTGGAATTCCTGCGGTAAAATGTAGACCGTTGCCGACCAATTTGTCCATCCATGGGCTGCCCGTGACCTATTTGGTTCTAGCCCAAAAATCCTCCATGTTAAGTTGGCTGAGTTCTGAATCTCTGATGTCCAGGTCACACTTTGCAAGGGATTCGGGCATCCTGAGCCTTTAGTATTTATACTTCATTTTTTCTTCTTTTAGCTTGGCTTTACCCTTAGACTTGGTTGGCTTATTACTTGATGAAGACATGTTTGGATCTGAGTTTAGCTATTGATCTGCAAGAAGAAGCAAGGAAGTCCATCGCAGAAGAGCCATGTTAGCTGTTAAATCATCTATCAAAGCTTACAAAACAAAAATTTATGAATTTAGCAGCTTCTGGGCACAAGACGCACATTGGGAGAGTGTTGCATGGAAGTAAACAATGCCAAAACGGGCACAAGGCGTAGAAAGATTACAAACAATATTTAGATGTTGGTGTCAATGTATGTTTGCATGTGCCATATGAAGGGTTTTAACGAGTGCAAATATTTTTGGTGTAACAGGTCTCGTGGTGCACCTTTGGTGCGTACATGGTACATGTTGTAAAATATTATGATGCGCTAAGGGGGTGCAGGTTCAAAGGGTGCATCATTGCGGTAAGTTGTGCCAAAAATTTGGATTTTCACGGAATAGGTAGGGTATGCACGACATTCAAATGTAGGTGTAACTAGAGTTGCGCTTGTGCTTGTGTTAATGGTTTAGAAATTTTTGTAAGGCATGGGAAAGATTGATGTTACATGCAAGGATAGTGTGCCCCTTTGGCGTGACTATTTTTAGTGCAATAGAAATGAAGCTTGCACTAAATAAAACAATGGGTTTAATTTTCAACAACTTTAGAATTTTCCCTCTTTTGACAAGTTTGTGGTTTTAGCTTCTTTCAACTAAGATTTTGACATGAGGAGAATGAAGAGAAAAGAGATAGATATCCTTTACGAGACAAGGCCTTCCAGGTTAACAGATCTGGAAGGAGGGTAAAAACTAGTTGAAGGTGGGTTGATTGTAAAATGGGGTGGAGTTTTATTATCTTCTTAGGTTCATTCATTTTTGTTTCTTATAATAACAACCTCCAAAAACAAAACAAAAATACCACAACAACAACATAAGAAGATAAAGTGCCACTTACCAGGAATATATATATAAGAAAGAGGAAACGATGTGGGGTCCACGAATGTGACAGAAAGCGACACACGGGGCTGACGATGTGAGTAGCGCTGAAAAATGCAGAAGAATAATCCTTTTCCACATTTTTTCAGTCGTGAAAATGACAGGTCGATGCACCTATTTATAGCAAAAGGTGCAATAAATGCGCCACCAAATTTTTCAAGGCGCATCCAGATAGATGCCAACATGAAAATATTTGCACCCTAGGCACAAATTTGGGGTTGTCAACATTGCCTTTTCAGCGCTTTGGCGCACCATTAAGGGTGCAACATTTTTAGTGTTGACAAGCTTGTGCATTCACCTTGGCGTAGTCTGGAAAGGTGCAACATTGGAAGGCGCAACATCTAGAGTGTCGAAACTCCAAAGGATGTGCCAAAGGAAAGAAGGGGCACAGTTTTGGTTGATGTAACATGAATAAAAATTGTGCCCAACCTAAAAAGATGCAAATGATCAAGTTCGAAAAACTAGATTTTCCGGAAAGGGATTTTATGCCATTTCAAATGCTAAGGACCTCAACGGGAACCGAATGGAAATTTTGTATGGTTACACTGAAAATTTCCCTTGTTAATTTTACAGATAACAACCGATAACACGAGATCACTAACAATTTTTCAATGATGACAATCAAATTTTAGCCTTCTTGGAGAAAAGAGACAACTTCAATAATCTCTTCTTTGAGGGAATTGTTAATCCACAGAGAGAAGCTATGGCTTACGATGCATCGGATGAAATTGAAAGAGTGGATGATGAAGGCATGATCATATTGAAAGGTAACAAGATTCCCAAAGGTCTAGTCTCTCGGGAGGACTGTTTGACAAGCATGAGAGATTTATTCGTGGAAAATAAAATCTATCTTCTCGCTCTCCATCTAATTTTGACAAGGAAAACATTGGAACTTATGAAGATCCAAGGATTTTCAACATTGGAAAATGCTTCTCACCTAAAGAGAAAAGGAATTTTGTTTCTTTTCTTAAAAGGTACTCCGATGTGCTAGCCTATTCTTATGATGAGCTCAAATCTTTTAAACCAAAGGAAATGCATCATTCCATTCCTCTGGAGCGGAGGCTAAGCCTTTTAGGTAGAAGAAAAGACCCTATAATCCAAATATTGCTTATGTTATCATGGAATAAGTGAACAATATGGTGAATGCCAAAATCATTTTCCCCATGCACTACTCAATAGGGGTGGCTAAAATTGTGCTGTCGAGAAAGAAAAATGGGGAGATCATAATATGTGTAGATTTCGAAATCTGAATCGAGCATCTCTCAAGAAAAATTACCCTCTTCCGATCATGGATCATATCCTACAAGAAGTTACTTGGATCTGGGATTCTCTCTTTGCTTGATGGATTCTTAAGATATAATAAAATTAAAGTGGATGAAGAATATTGTAGCAAGATGGATTTCATAACTCCTTGGGAACTTTTGCTTACAACATGATGGCTTTTGGCCCGATCAATGCGGGAGCCACCTTACAAAGATCCATGGACATGGCTTTCAAATATCTCAAGCATTGCATTGTCATATACCTTGATGACTTAACTATATTTTCAAAGAAGAGAAGTGAGCATATCTTCCACTTGGAGAAGATTCTTGCAAGATGTAGAAAGCATGGCATTTCTTTAAATCCCAACAAGTGTATCTTTTGAGTCACAAAAGGAAAGTTGTTGGGACACATCATGAATAAACTTAGAGCACATATTGACCCTAAGAGGGTAAAATCTATTCAAGCACTATCTCTTCCCACTAGTAAGAAAGGAGTGCACTCATTCTTTGAGAAGGTAAATTTTCTTCACAGCTTTGTCCCCAAATTTGCTGAACTAACAAAGCATATCACCTCCATGATGAAGCCTCAAACAAGTTTCAAATGGAGTAGTGAAGGAAAATTATCATTTGAAGAAATCAAGAAGGCCATTACCAAATATCCAATGCTGGTATCTCCAGATTTCAGCAAGGAATTCATCATGTATTGTTATGCCTCGGAGCACACTCTTTCTGCTATCCTAGTTCAGAAGAATGATGAAGGATTGGAAGCACCTATTGCTTTCATGAGCTTCCCTTTGAAGAAGCATGAACTAAATTACAGTCAATTGGAGAAGCATGCATACACAATGGTCAAGGCCGTGAAGAATTTCAGATTTTACATACTCAACTCTCACACCATGGTGATGGTCCCCGAAAGTGCAATCAAGTCCATTTTGACACAACAAGATCCTAGAGCCAAAAGAGGAAATTGGATTGCAAGGATCCAAGAGTATGACATGGATATTAAGCCCTCTAATCTGGTTAGAGGAAATGGTTTGTGCAAGTTGATTGTTGAAGATGAATCTCTCAAAGTTTATCTTGGAGAAAGAGATGACACTTTCCCAACCTGCTCAGAATATTGCCCACAAATTCTCTTTGTGAACACTACAAAGGAATGGTATGTAGACATTTCTTTCTTTCATACCTATGGGGAATTCCCTCCTCATTTAAATTACAAGCACACAAAACTCTCATGCTTGAAAGTAGCCAAATATGTGATTTGGAATCATGCACTCTATAAGAAAGGGATAGATGGTTGTTTTCTCAAGTGTGTTGACAATGAATAGCAATAAAAGCTCCTCAAAGCCTATCATGATCAAGCTTGTGGTGGACACTTTTCATTCATGGTGACTACCCAAAAAATTCTTAGAGGTAGATATTATTGGCCTTCTCTTTCTGCTGATACTCAGAGCTAGGTTTCTAAATGCAAAGCATGCCAACAATTTGTTGTAAAGCCTCAACAAGTTTCCTTGCCTCTCAGACCTATGATTATTAAAGAACCATTTCAGCAATGGGGTTGGACTTCATTGACATGTATCCCCATTCAAGTACTAGGCATACTTATGTGATCACTGCCCTGGACTACTTCACCAAATGGGTGGAAGCCATTCCAACCAAATAGGCTAGCTCTGAAGTTGTATGCAATTTCATAAAAGATAATATCATTGTTCATTTTGGAGTTCCTTAGAAGATTTTCATGGACAATGCCACTTATTTCTCTTCAAGAGAATTGATAGATTTCTGTTATGGTTTTGGCATCTTTCTAGCACATTCTTCTAACTACTATCCACAAGGAAATGGTCAAGCTAAGTCAAGCAAAAATATATTGTGACCATTATCCACAAGCTTGGTGATGAGAATCAAGAATTGTCACAAAAAAATTATATGATGCATTGTGGGCTGATAGGATCACTACTAAGAAGGCAATAGGCATGTCACCTTTTTAGCTTCTATATGGAGTTGAAAAATTCCTATTACAATTAAAATGCCAGCTCTCAAGCTGCTTCAAACAGAGAAGACAACCAATATAGAGATTTAATTGACAAGAGGAACCTTTTCCTTGAGAATTTATAAGAGAGAAGATCCCGGTAGTGGAAAAAATCAAATAACATCAGCTGAAAGTGAAGAAGCTCTTTAACAAAAGAGCCAAAGCAAGGTAGTTCAGAGCTAGAGATTTGGTCCTACTTTAGGAAAAGAGGAGAGAACCAAAGGACAGTCATGGTAAGTTTGATTCTTTGTGGTTGGGTCCATTTCAAATTCAGGAATCTTGTGGTGAGAATGCCTTTCTCTTATCATACTTGGATGGAACCCCATTGGGATTGCCTAGAATTGGGCAATATTTGAAGTTGTACCATCAGTAAAAGTGAGTTTTCCCTCACCCTGTACCATAGTCTTTGTTGTTTCATCTTTTCTATTGTGTGTGTTTTGGTTTGTTTTCTGTCTTGGTGTGGTTTTGGTTGGTGTGCTTCCTTCCTTCCTTCTTCCTTTCCTTAGAATTGTACATGACTCTACGCAAGGCCCAATGGATAAGGCACTGGTCAACATTATATGTTTTAAAACTTGAGATTCTGGATCCTCATGCCATGTTTTCTCCCTGTTCAATCCATGCCATGTCCCCAAGCTAGAGCCACTATTGTCCCCTCAAAATTTTCCTTCTTTTTCCCAAGTCTGGACTTAGAAATTTTTGAGTTGTCACCCTTTGAAAATGGTCCAGTCTGAGTTTTTGAAATATGGCACTTCCCAAGGGATCAAGGATTCTTAGAAACACCTTCATTAGATAGATAATTCTTTCCCCTTTCCATAAAGTTAAGGAAGTTCTCCTAACTCCTTGTAGTTTTTGAGTTATAGCTCGGCGAGTTTGGAGGGCAAATTTCCCTAGGTAGGCCCATAACCAATTAAAAAGTGCCACATGTCAAGGCAGAGTGGAGGCACGGGGAGGAATTCAGCACTTAGCCCTTTTTATAAGTGGTACAAAAGCTACAAAGTGTCCTGCAGGCCGTGGAGGAGGAAGGGTGAACATTGGAGGAGGCGCAAAGGAAAGTTTACCACTTAGCCTTTTTGGGTTAAAAAACTCAAAGTCAAAATTACAAAGTGTCGTCGGCCCGCGGAGGAGAATGGAGAAATGTGTCTTAGAGTGGTGGGGCATGGAGGTAAATTGGGATTTTTTCCCAACGTGAATTTGAAAGGAAAAAATGGAGCCACACCCCGCGTCAAACCAGAATGCACCATGTGTCCCGGAGCAGCAGTGCGTGGACCTTTTTGGGAAATTTTTCCCAACGTGGAATCTGAAGGAAAAGGTAGGTATAAAGCCTACGTCGAACCAGAATGCACCACATGTATCGGAGTGGCGGGGTGTGGAGTTTTTGGGAAATTTTTCCAAAAGGGAAAAATTTAAAGTTTGACCCCACCAACCCTAATTTTGACTATGTTTTTACAAGTTTTTCCCTAAATCTTCAGAGGGCCATATCTTTCGAACCAGAGCTTGGTTTTCACATTTTTGATATCAATGGAAATTTGGTGAAATTATCTACACGATGGACACTTAAATTTTTAATTTTGATGGCATTTTATGGGAGAAAATCGAGAAAATGTCTCTGGCATGCAAAAATAAAAAAATGTTCCTCCCAACTTTGCTCCAATGTTCTCCTACCACGTGGATGGCCCGATTTCAAAGAAATTAGGGCAAAGGAGTGAACGGTTCATATGCAAACTGGAAAATTGAAATATAAAACACATTTTTACATGTAAAAGCTCTTCTTGGGCTCGTCAGAAGTGTTTTCTTTGCTGCAAAGGAATCTGGAAGAAGGAAAAATGATCAAATTTTTTTGTAACTACTTCTTGGCGGTTTGGGGAAGTTGTAACCACCCCTTGCATGCTATTTCTTGTCCTCTGAGAGTCGTTTTTGGGTTGGCAATCAAATTTTGAAATTGGAGGCACGTTTTTTGCAAACAGAGGACAAAAATGCACTCGAGTCTTTTCTATTCTCCTTCTATGCGTTATTTCTTCTATTCCCACTCATTGTACAAGTTTCAACTCTGATATCAATAAAAAAGGAAAGAATTTTATGTCCCCTAGATGGAAAGATCGATTGGTGCTTTGTAACCAATGTGTTTTATTTTATCTTGTACTCAAAAATTGCAAATTTGTCTTTCTTCTATTAATGAATGCATGTAATGAAACTTCCAGTTGATGTGTGTGGGAATCTGACACTCTACCCACAACATTGATTTTCCCCTCCCTCATTTTCACTCCCTCCCCTTTCTCAAATCAAATTCTACTTTAGCACAAAGTTGCTATTATTTCCATAGGGAAAGTGGAGTGTTCATGTGGATCTCTCGGTTTGAAAACCACAATAAATCCACTTAGGTTTTACATTCTAAACAATGGGAGCTGCACCTTTGAAATGTAGAGGGACTTAGATTCCCATAGCGTTCACTGAAATCCATAAATTTTTCCACAAGAAATTTTTTGTAGCCAACAGAATTTTAATACACACACATACAAAATCACTTAAAAAAAGTGATATGTGAGAGGTCAAATTTGAGGGAACTCCCATTTGGCCTTGAAAAGAAACCCTCGTACCCATAGGTAAGGTCCAAGGGGTCATTTACCATGATATGGAATTTTCCAACATGAAATGTGATCACCAAAATTTCCTCTTTTAGGCCAAATACGAGTTTGAGATAAATGGCACAAGGGTTGAGGTGGTGAAGCACACCCATGTGGAATCTACGTGGTCACATACGTCTAACAACCCACTTAATTAACAAAAAGAAGGGACCACAAGGTCCCTAAACAAGCTCAATACAACTAAATAAATTACAAATAATAAAATTTTACAAGTAGGGATCACCCATGGTGCCCAAATATAACATGCAACAATCAATTAAGGCTTCACACAAAAAACATGGCTAGGACTTGGCCCAATCAGCCATTTTTGCAAACTGAACTATAGCCACGAAAACCATGTTCTCTTGTGCCTTGTAATCTGCACACTCATTACAAACATTAAATATATATGCCGATTAAATACAAAATTTAATCAATCTAAATAAATCATACATGGATAAATCACGATAACTATACCAAACCATGTCAGTATGAAATGACTAATGCTAACATATATATCCATACTAGCTCAAAATAAATTAACCATCTAAGTAACACATGACGACATCCAATTAGTCATTATAATTCCAAATGATAACCAAGTATAGAAAAAATCCATGTGAAAATCCATCACATGTGCAATGAATTCAATTATAACATAATATATCGATATCGCAAAATCGAATCTTGCCAAATCTAAGTAATAACCACAATACTAGCTTAGCGCTACGAGCTCAAATCACACAAGTATTCTCAAACGAACCATAATAATAACACATAGTAATAAAATTATATAGAATTCCATGTCCATTATCGATAAGAAACGAGTCAAGAAAGAAACCATGGTAAGAAATATGTGTGCACAACATCCCCTCTCCTAAAATTAGACTTCCTCCTAGAAGTCACTTTGGAAGAGATAGGTATATCGAGCCTTGATGGTGTAGTGTCCTTGTAGCTATTGTCTCATCAAATCTTTCCCACTGCACTCTAAATTGGTCTTAGTCTCACCTATGAAGTGCCAATCTGCTATGCTCCAAGATGCACATGGGCTCTAGTCTCCAATGTCCTCCATCCTCGACTTGTAATGCTGACCAATTCAATACATGAGAAATATCAGCCACATATCTATGTAATAATGAAACATGAAAATATCGTGGGACCATGCAAGGCATGGTGACAAGGCTAAGCAGATGGGAAACTAGACTTATGACCTTCAAGATCTCAAATGGCCCAAAAAAATGATGAAAAATCTTAGTACCCTTTCCATAGTGGATTGGAATATTATGTGGACGAACCCTAAAGAAGACGTTGTCACCCACTACAAACTGATGATTGGTCCTCTTGGTGTCTACATACGCCTTTTGGCATGCTCTGGCCTATTCAAGATGTTGCCTAATAAATAAAACCTATTGCACCAAGTCCTAAAGGTAAGCTAGCCCAAGTACAATCTTGTCATCTAGCTTGTCCCAAATCAAAGGTGTCCTATATGGTCTTCCATGTAAATCCTGATAGGGAGCCATATCAATAGAACTATGATAGTTTTTGTTGTATGTAAACTCAACCAGGTGTAGATAATCCTCCCACTTCTTTTGTTGGTCAATCACATACATCCTCAATATGTCCTCAAGTACCTGATTAACCCTCTTAGTCTGTCTATTTGTCTCTGGATGATATGTTGAACTGAAATTAATTTATGTTCCCAGAGTGACCTGAAAGGAAGTCCATAAATATAAAGTGTAAATGGTGTCCCTATCATTGATGATGGGCTTTCAAATCCCATTTAATCTAATAATATCCTTCGTAAAACACTTTGGAAATGGCTGATACATTATTGGGGACCTTTGTTTTGCAGTATTGTGCAACCTTGGTCAACTTATCTATAATTACCATAATGGCATCATGATAATAAGAAGACATAGGAAGATCGAAAAATAAATCCATGGAGATGATGTCCCATTTCCACTCGGGAATGTCATGAGGATATAAGATCCCGACATGATTAGAATTCTCGGCCTTTACCCTTTGACACTTAAAGCAATGTGCTACAAAATATGCTATATCACATAAAATATCTAGCCAATAATATAACTCTATCATATTGGCGTGCATCTTCATCACTCCTGGATGTGCTGCATATGGGGCTCGATTAGCCTCTACAAGAATGAAGTTGTGAAGATTACCTATCTTAGGAACATAAATGTACCTCTCAAACCAAAGTATACCATTTTACTCTAAAATTCACCCCGTGACTCAAATATCTTTCTAGCACCCTCGTATGACTTGTCTATTGGAAGATGTCGAAGAATCTTACATCTCAAATCTCACTATAATGTAATAGAAACAATTACATGGCATCGTCTACTAAGTGCACCTACAACGATAATCTCTTTTCATTTTATATAATGAACATCCATGCCATACATAAGAACTCCATCCAACGTCGTTGGCAAGAATTGACATTCAACCATGAGAAGATATGATGAAGGCTATGTTGATCAGTCCTAAAAATAAAAGGCTTACCAAAAAGTAATGACACCAATAAAATAGAGTGTGAACAAATCCTTCAAGCTCTAACTCGTGAGTAGGGTACTTAAGCTCATAATATTTGAGCTTATGTGACTAAAAAGAAATAAACAGATGCTCTTGCATAAGAACTCATCATAGGCCATCTAGTAGAGCATCATTCCAAACCAAAAACTCCTCTGTCAGATCCGAAATTACTAAAATAGGTTTTGTGGTCAATCTCTCCTTAATAAATTGGGCGGCCTATTCATAATTCTCTTACCAATAAAATTTCTTCGCTTTACACCGAATAGAAATAATATGATGTGCAATATTGGAAAATTCTTATAAAAATATGTGGTTGTATCCTACTAACCCCATGAAACTCCTCATCTCAGTAACTAATGTGGGCATTGGCCATTCACGAATAGCTCATATCTTAGAGATATTTACTAAGATACCCTCTCCTTAAATTATGTGACCCAAGAACCGAATCTATGTCCGAAAGAAGATGCACTTTTCCAAGTTCCCAAATAACTTTGGATCTCTCAAAACCTGTAACACCTATCTCAAATGCTCCTTGTGTTCCTCCCCCGGAAAGACAATAAACTAATATATAAGATAGGAACACTAAGATAAATCAATCCAAAAATGTCCCGAATACCCCATTTATGAGGCTCATAAAGACAGTTGGGGCATTGGTCAAGCCAAAATGTACAACCGTGAAGTTGTAATGCCCATACTTGAGTACGGAAAGTTGTCTTGTTAATATCTACATTTGCTATGTGAAAATTATGATACCACGACTTTAGATGAATCTTGGAGAAATCTCTAACACCCCTCATCTCAAAAAAAATTTTCAATCCATGGAAGAGTATAACACTTCTTCATTATGACCTTATAAAGTTATCTTAAATCAACACAAATCTAGAGAGAACCATCCTTATTCTTCACAAAAAAATAACTAGTGTTGTCTATGAGGATACGCTACGGAAAATAAGGCCCTTCTCCAATAACTCTTATGAATCGAATCTTGATCTCATGAAGCTATGGAGTCATCACCCGATAAGGTGCCCTAGAAACTGGTGCTACTCTTGGTACTAGGTCTATAGTGAAATCCACCTCTCTATAGGGTGATACCCCAAAGGATCTCACACGAAAACACATCTTCAAACTCCTCAATACTGCATGAAAATAAAGAGGTGAATAATCTGAAGTACTCTCTAATTGATCACCGATCATCATCACAAAAAACCGACAACCCGCGCATGTTCCACTTAAGTTTCTTAGTTGAGATTATACACAAGGAGATAGGCCTTTGAATCCCAGAGATCGCAAATGAGCTCCCAAGGTCATTGTAACACTCAATGATTTTCTCTCCATAATCTACTTTGGCCCAATGAGACTCAATCCAATCCATGCCCAAAATGACCTCATATGAACCTAAAGATAACACTCAAAGGTCCATGGTAGTGGAGAATACTCCCAAGTCAAGTATAAAACTCTCCACATAGGTATCTCTCTTGTGATTTTGGTGCCGAGCTAAACTTGACCTACCAACGATTTGGCTTCCTAACCACCACTAGCCATCACTGGACCACTACAGATGGAGATATAAATGAATTTGATGCTCCTGAAGAAAAATAAGTGAGATATAAATACCTATGATGATACATGTCATCTCGATAACCTTGGCATGATGCTCGACCTAATGGTTATCTACTATTGCGTACACACCATGGGCACATCCAATGTCTCCCACTGTCTGATTGGAGATATGAGCTCTCTATCTATCAATAGTGAAAGTTTTGTGCGAACACATAAACACATAGTGATCAGGGGACCGAGAAAGTGAAACATCCTATTGTACCTCTTTGAGTAGTGTTCCCTCTTGTACTACGATGCACTAAACCCGCTTACACCATGCTACCAAACCGTTGAGTACGATCTAGTTGTATCTTTTTTATCCTATTTCATATCTCTACCCCCACCAAAACCATCTCAAACTCCTCTTTGAATGCTTTGAGTCTTCCTATCCCTTTGTTAGTGGTTGTCATGATGTTCTTACTATGGTTGTGTGTGCCGTGGAGGCCTTAATATAGATTGTGGAGGAATAAATTCTCCTCTAGGGGTGGTTTTGTACTCTGTGACCTCTCGATCCTAAAATGACTGCATCTTGTCCTCAAACTTACCCATGTTTCTATACATGTGCTCCTGCCCTAATCCTATTCTCCTTAGCTAGGTAGGCCTTCTCTACAACCTTCTCAAGTGTGGGAGGAGATAACATCCTAATTTTCCCAGCTATATTTCCATTCGGACCCCAAATAAACCTGCTAACTTACAATTTCTTGTCCTCCAATTAATCTAAATAATGTAAAAATCAAGGAGTCTACTCTCATAGTGTGCCACCATGCCCAAGCCCTATCGTAGGTCATGGAACTCATGAATCCTCCTTTACACAAAGTTCTCGGACATGTAACACACTCTAAATCTCTCTTAAAAGAGCTCTCAAGTCACTATGTCTCTAGTCAAGTGGAGATTGCATTCCTCATTCCTCCACCATATGCATGGTATGTCATGAAAAAGGTTTAAAATGAATATAGACTTGACATTACTCTCATACGAGTGCAATCCAAAGCAACTATCGAGGCTAAAGAGCCAAGACTCGGCCCTAAATCCATCTGAGGTGCCACTTTATAAGTAGGTGGTTGTAGAAAAATGAGATCCCTAATCACACTACATGTTTCTTGAATGTGACGTTGATGCCCTATAATCCTTTCTACTTGTGAATGTGGTCATCCATCCCGAAATGGCCCCTCAAGGCTGTGAGAGTGGATACGACGATGTGAGGACACTCTCTCATGGTGAACGAAGGGCTACGTAACCTCTCATGTATATGAGTGTCATGTTGATGTGGCTCCAAATGCGAGCCCTTTTCTCGGTGGTGTGTCCTCTCTCTCGACGAACATTCTCCTATGTTGGCTCACACTATGCCAAAAGATGTTGTTACACAACACATATCATCTATTGAATCGCCTCTCATATCTATGGTCCAAGCTTGGGGGCATGCGTCTCGGGCGTAGGTCTTTGGGAAATGGCGAGGGATTTTGGGAAGGTCATAACCATTCCATGGCCTACTTCAAGCCTCAATTTTTTTATGTTATCTCAAATGCATTTTAATATATATTTATATATATAGTATGACATAGCTTATTTATCGATTAATATAATCCTAGATAAAAAGGGCGGGAAAATTTATAAATCTGGTTTTCTATTACACACGTGATAACCATATTCAAACATTATACGTTGGAATATATTATCATGATATAAATTTATATATACTTGAACATATATGTATTCCCATATACCTACCAGGTCTTTGAAAATAAAATTGTAGTTTGATATTTTTGTTCAAGGCCCTCACACTCGAAATATTTGGGATGATAGAACCATGAAAATTTACATTTATAAAGACTCTTATAAATTATTATTTTTTTGAACAATCATGACCGATAGTCCTAAATTCTTCCATATTATCACATTTTCAAAAAGGAAACAAATAAATATTTTAACTTTAATTATTCAACTATTTATTTTCAACTAAAAGGAGATACCCAGTTTCTCATTCCTTTCTAAGTTAAATACATTTCAAAATAGAAACTTTACTTTTTATTATATATTGAAAATCTCCCTTCTTTTAACTATGAAAACGTGAGTCATATATTTTAAGATCCCAAAGGAAGCGTTCAAGTTTGAGTTCAACTAATTAAAAATTCAACACAAATTAAAAGAGAAAAGCTTCCATTACAAGCAAATACATCCTTTTACAAACATACGAAAGAATAAAAAAATTTAATCCCATATTTCTACACCATATACAAGTAGAGCATTATTTTGTAACAAAATAAGACAATAGGTGAGAACTATTTATTTTCTAAAATAATAAGCTAGAAAAATATTTCAAAGGTGATCAAATGTATGGTTCTTTCCGGATATTCATTTCCTTGAAAATATTTATTTCAATGCAAACTAAAATGTAAACTTCCCATTCCACCATAGAATTCCTACACCCATACTTTTACAAGAATGCAAGACTACACATATATTTCTCATTTTTCCATATCTATAAACATACATAAGGAAAGAATATAATGATCTTCCAACATTGGGAAATTAAGATAGAATATTCTTATTTTCCTACAACCAAGCACAAAAGTATACTTCATTATGAAAAGATCAAGATTAAACACAACCAAATTTGTTTTCAAGAAGGAAATCAAGCATAACTAGATTTTCCATTTGACCATGTTTACAACACATTCCCAAAAAAATAATAGGGAGACTTTTGAAAATTGTTAGAGTAGGAATACCACATGCTCTATCAAAATAATAAATGTCATTGCAACAAAATACAAAATGCTTACAAAAGGCCATCATTCATTCACAATAAGGTAGTTCAACACGCCCGTCAAGTGCAAAAACACACATACAAAAACATTTTTACACATACACTAAAACAAAAATCAAATAACACATAAGGGATAAGCTCAATGATTTATCCCAACATGGCGAAGAGTGGTAAGAAACAAAATTGAAACCAAGTGGTGAATCCAACCATAGGAAACACAAGTAAAACTCCATGCAACCTCCTTTATCTCTCCAACCCATGCACCAAGCCTCCTCCTTGGAAGGATTTTCAAACCATTAAGATTTCCTTTCCAAGGATGGGGAAAGAAGTCCAAACCATATGAAAATATTTACCCAACATCAAACCATATGAGGGGAGGAATAGAGAAAACCATCATGGCTTGCCCATCAAGCCATGTGGTGAGAAGGGTATTCCTCCCTCTTCCCCAACACTCCAAAATCCATCACAAGCATGATGGATGGAGAAAAATAAAATAACAAAAATCCACATACACACCCATAATCCACACACAAAAAGACACCATTTTCATTTCATAAACATAAGTTAATTTTCATAAGAAAAAACATAGAAGAAGAATAAGGAGGCCTACCTCAAACAATCTCTCCAACAACTCTATGAAATCCACAATCCAAAGCTCCTAGCTCCACAAGCACACCCAAAATATCCAACACCAAAATTCAAGAATGACCAAGAAGTCCTAACCCCTCTCCATGAGGGAATATTAAAATAAAACCAATAAAAATTTCTCCAAATGAGAGGGTGACATATGTTACCCTTCTCATATCCCCACACAAAGATTCCAAAAAAAAATAAAAATAAAACAACTCTCATTTTGGAGGTAAACTCCAAATTACCCAAAATGTGATTAAAATCAAAACCTCTACAACTTTTAATACACACACAAACCAACTCACTTACAAGAAAGTGATGTGTGAGGGGTAAAATTAGAAGGAAACTCTTATTTATCCTTGAAAAGAGACCCCTATCCATAGGTAGGGTCCAAGGGGTCCTTTTCCATGATAGGGAAGTTCCCAACATGAAAATTGATCACCAAAATTTCCCCTTTTAGCCCAAATCCGAGTTTGGGCTAAATGGCACAAGAGTTGAGGTGGTAGGGCCCACCCAAGTGGCACTTAGGTGGTCCCATACCTCTAACAACCCACTTAATTAACACTAAACACAAATTATCATAAGTAGGGACCACTAGGTCCCTAAACAAGCTCAATACAACTAAATAAATTATAAATAATATAATTTTACAAGTAGGGGTCACCCATGGTGCCCAAACATAATGATCAAAAATCAATTAAGGCTTCACACAAAAAACATGGCTAGGAGTCGGTACAATCGTTCACTTGTGCAAACCCAAAGTATAGACATGAAACCCATGTTCTTTTGTGCCATGTAATCTGCACACTTATTTTAAACATTGAACATATATGGTTTAAAAAATAATAATTTAAACATTATAAATAAATCATACACTTTGATAAATCACCCTAACTATACATAACTATGTCATTATAAAATGATTAATGCTATCATATATATCCATACTATCTCAAAATAAATTAACCATCTAAGTAACACATGGTGACCTTTCATTAGTTATTATAATTCCTAAATGTAACTAATTATATAACAAATCCATGAAGAAATCCATTTCATGTTTAATGAAGCCAATTATATTATAATATATTGATATCCCAAAATCATATCATGCCAAATCTTAGAAATAACCATAATACTAGCATGGTGCTACGCACCTAAATCACACAAGTGTCGCCAAATGAACCATAACAATAACATATAGTAATGAAATGATACTAAATTCTATGTCCATCATCTATAAAAGAAATGAGTCAGAAAATAAAATACAGTAAGAAAATGGTGGGCACTCTGACCACAAGATGTGCAAATTTATAACATAATGCTAGTTCTACTTGTTGTTCCACACTCTCCACCTAGCTAAATATCGAGTCTACAAAAACTATCTCATATTATTAATAATGGTATATGTTAGCATTATATGTTCATCTCGCGTGTTAATATCTATGGTCTCCTTCACTATTGTGTGGGTCATCTTAATATGAGAGGAATTTTGGACTTGGAATCCACAAGGTTGAATAGGTGTGTGAATCTTCATTGAGATATTTTTTCATTTTTATTCTACTCTCACATTTTTTTGCAATTTCCTTCCTCTAATATTACTTATTTTATCCTCCAAACACTCTACTTTCCTTAGATTCTTATAACGTTATCTCCTTTTCATATTCCTATGAAAAAATTATTCATCTCTCCACGTAACATCCTTCTCTCAGTACTTTTTCTTCCTTCACATATTTACTTATTTATGCATGGGATGAAAATAATTTCTATTCCCATTTGCATGTGCTCTCATATCTTACACCAGTTCTTCAAAATCCTCCTCATCCTTTATCCCAAATTTTATAAATATTTTTCTCCCATCCTTGTGTTATGTTATTCTTAAGCAATTCAAAAGTTGGCCATTTCCTAGGATTCTCATACATAAACGAATCCGACATGTTATGCTCGATATCTTATTTGTCTCCAGGAAAACCCCTTATTTTATGTGATCTCCTACATTTTAATGAACATGTGTTTCCATCTCCATATATGTCACTATCGGGACCAATTTTAATTGGAAAATGATAATATACCATTCATTTCACTTGTTATGAATAACTATGAAATAATTCTGAAATGGATTCTAAAATCTTTATACACTTCTACTAGTATCAAATGTATTATTAGTGGAATTGATTCCATTAGAATTAAAATATCATGAAGATAAAATATGAATGAGACTGAAATTTTATTCCCACTTTCCCTCTTGAAGATGTTTTTCGATTCAAAATTATCCTATCTATAACACTTTTACTATTCATAATTTAACTATGATACCCATCCCCGATTATCATACATGTAAAAAATGTGATGTGGCTTGTATTATGGCTACAAATAACTCTCTTTGTGTGACAAGTATATATTTTATATTATACATGGAAATGTGATTTTATAATCTATTGACGAAATAATTTTTTGAGTGTTTCAATCAGTGTGTTCTCACAAACAATGTAGAGGATTGAGTCCCTCTACATGAATGGGGAAGCACCATTTATTCAAAACAAGGAAATTAAATCAGTCTAAAGTAATGTCTAGGTGTCTTGAATACTGGGATCACACATGAATACTTCCCTAAACCTGTGGTAATTTCTTGTATGTAATACAAGGGAGGAAAATAAGAAATGGATTTCAATCAAAAATGTCACTTACATCAATCATACAAAACCATTTTTAAAGAAAGAGGAACAATCAACAAGAAACAAAAAGTCTTATTACATCATCTTGCACAATTTATAATGCTCCTAGATTACAAGTTGAGATGGAGATAAAGCAGTAGTAGATGAGACAAAATAAATGAAGGAACTTGTTTCTCAAAAGATAGTGAGAGATAATAAAAATCATTAACCATCCTTGAAAATGAGGGTGTTATTCATGTTTATAGTGCTATTCCTCTCCTTTCAACTCCCCCATATGACCTTCCACCTTCCTTCATGAATGTTGACTTTTCAAAAAAATTCATGACCTTTCATATTCCTTCATCATATGTGACTTTTTACCTTCCTCCAAGACTACATCTATTGATAATATCATCACCAGGACTCCTAAAATATCCTTGACTCACATCATTGTTTTCTAGGTCACCCAAAATAGTCTTCATGTGTGACACCATCACCGGGTCACGGAATATCTCCTTGAGGTATTCCGAGAATCTTCCAAATGCGAGACATCATGTTAGGGACGCGATACTATATTCTACTATCACGTGACTACACCTTGACTTTCCTTATGCGTGACGAAACCATCTTAACACGCGACAATGTTTCCTGACGTGTGACTACATTTTGATAGACCTTTGTGACGCACATCTACACCTTTCTTTCTTATATCTAAAGCCTCCTAGATGCTTAAGATTCCAAAGTGATTTTGGGTTATGAAGACTTTTTTCGTCTAATTGCAGCATGTTATCGGGCGTCTTAAGAATTGTAGTCAGGTGACTAGAGCTTGCCAAGTCGTCAAAAATTTGTTTTCTTCACCCAAGGAGAAAATATTAACGAAAATTGGTCATCCAATATATGAATCTTTTTGGAATACGGCCAATGAATCCAATTTTACTATTTATAATTCATGAAAAATGAATTATTTACAAATGTTTACCTATATTTTCAACTTCACCTCAAGGTGTGTACGAGTAGACTAAGTGATAGGAAGAGTTTACGATCACCAATGAATAGAAAATAATATGGGTGATAAAGAGCACTAAATATAATTTCATTTATTATTTTATTAGGCTAAAAAATATTCATGAGGCTCGTGAAAAATTTCAAGCAAGTTATAGCTTGTACAAGGATATTTGCATCTCACTTACAGAGAATTTTGCACATATCAATATTCCCAAAATATTTCCTTGATGATTCCAAAATGAAGTAGGATATGTTATGTCTCTAATTCCTAGGGTATGATATTATTACTCTTTGTGAGGATCATAAAACTCTTCAAACATGGTGACAATATTTTTGAGCACATGCATTTCATAATATCTTGCTCCTAAAGCCCCGATTTCACATAACATGTACCTAAACATTGATTTTGTTCCATTAAATTCCAAAATTGCCTTAGATGATTACATAGCTCTACCAAAACTTCTTGGATGCCTTAACTCTTCTTGGTTCATCCCAATAGGTGTTCATGAGGAACACGAATCCTAAAAGTAGACCTTTTTAGGCCTTCGGGAGAAACAATTTCCGGTGGATCATAATGAGCTCATTAATTGTTTCCTTCCAGCTCACCCGTACATGAAACACACTTCAAAAATATAGTTTTAAAATTCCTCTCAACCATGATTGTGGTTTACATAATCGAGAGATTAGCTAGAGGAGGCTTTATATTACCTAGTTGAGGGATTTTTTGAATGTGGGCTTAGTTGTCATGGTAATTTTTTTCAATTTTTATGCTAAAAGTTTAACAAGACAACAACCAAATCTAGTTTATAAAGTTGTCTCAGATTGAACAAAGTGAAGATGGGGAAAGTAAGAATCCTAGAATCTCGATACACTAAGAGGACTAGTTCTTTATGCATTGGGTTATATGAGCCATCGAAAAACAAGGACATATATAAAAACATATCATTTATTTAACACAACATAATACAAACACAAAACACGTCACGAAACAAAGACACACAAACCTATATTCACCTATGGTACATGTGGGGAAAACTTGCTTTCACTATTTTTATGGTTTTAGATATTTCCCACTAGGAGGAAATTCCAAGTGAGTGTCATCTAGAAAAGATATTTTAAAATTGTTTTCTCCACATGTGTCTCGTATTTGAAATGGGTTGAGCCACAACTAATGAAACTTTCCATGGTTTACTTTTGGTTCTCTACTTTTATCCTATAGTAGGACAAGATCGCTAATATGAAAATCTCTTTTCTTTTCCTTCTTATCAAAAAAATCTTTACTTTCAATTGATGATCCTTTATCCGATCAACCACTAACACCCTATCTTCACATAGCTTCTCCAAGTATAAAATCCTTTTATCAAGTGAGTCTTGGAACTCACCATCTTCTACTACTTTGATCAATTGCAAAGCTAGAAACTCTACTGATGATTGAAACTTATGCATTTTTCCAATATGGGAGTTAGAACGGAGAAATACCTATAGACTTTTTTGGAGTGATTTGAATAGCCAATAGTGCATCGTATAGCTTCTTATGCCAATTTCTCTAAATTTTATCTAAGATATTTCACACAATTGTCTCCAGTTGTTATTACTAGATTCTACTTGACCATTCCCCTCATGGTAATAGTCATATGCAAGAGCTAACGATATTACGCATCCATAACGAAATTTTTTTAATTCCGTAGAAGTGAAACAAGTGCAAGTATCAAAAACTATATTTTTGGAATTCCAAAACAAAAATTATATTTTCCTTGATTAAATTACATACCATTTCTAAATTAGATTGCTTAACTGGTATGGCCTCAATCGACTTAGTGAATCACTTGTGTTCTTATGAGCAAAAATATACAAACTGCACTATAATGAGCATTAAGAGAACTGATGAAGTCTATACCCCATTTTTGGAAAGGCTATTCAATCACCATTGGTCTGAGCAGAAGTGCAGCGAATTGTGGTCTTCCCACAAACTGTTGACAAGGCTCACACTTAGATACCCATTTTTGAGCATCTTGAAAGAGATTATGCTAGTAGTACCTCCCTCAAAGTATCTTGTGTGTAGTCACCATGGTGGAGAAATGTCCACCATAATCTTGGTCATGATATGCTTTTAGCAACTACTCTTATTGCTCTTTATCAACACACCTTAAGAAACATCCATCAAGGGATCTCTTGTACAATACATGGTTCCAAATCACATACCTTGCAGCTTTGAGCTTGAGGGTCCTTCTTTTATTGTAATCCATATGCTTCGGACAATCACCATAAGTGAGGAAGTAAGCAATATCACTTGGTATTATTTGTAAAGAGTACCGGGTAGATATTTAGTTACACATTCATAGAGATGACATTTTTGTCTTCATACTAAGTCATGAGAGACTCAAGTTCAATTACTAAGTTACATAACTCATTTCCTCAAACCAAATTAGATGGCCTTATCTCAAGGTCATGTTCATGATTATTGGACACCCGAGTTACCCCTTTTTTCTTTGAGGTCTTGTTGATTCAAGATAGACTTTATTGATGATCTAGGAACCACCACTATGGTGTGAGATTGTAGGATGTATAATCTAAAATTCTTGATTGCATTAACCATAACATTAGAAATTTTTTCCATGGTATATTATTTGAGCTCATGATTATTTAATGGGAATCTCATGAACATAATAGGGATTCAAGTTCTTTCTCATTCTTTTGAACTAAAATAGATGAAATAGTATTCCCAAATGCATAGCAATACACAACAAAATATTTATTGAAATTGAGTCATACAAAGGTAAGAGATTTGGCTATGGCCTTCTTTACATTCTTGAAATCTCTTTTACCTTCTTTAATCCACTTAAAAATCTCTTAAAGATTCATCATTTTTATAATATGCTTGGTCAACTTGAAAATTTTTAGAAAAAGAAGTTAAGGAAGATGACCTTACCGAAAAATGAATGAACTCCCTTCTTTCGTCTAGAAAAGGAGATATTTTGAATGGATTGCACTCTTTCTAGATCATTTTTTCTCCTAATACTTTAACGATAATTGCTAATAGATTTCCTTCATCTACTCCAAAAATTGATTTATTTTAATATAATGATATGCATTTTCTTCACACCTTAGAAAAATGTGTTCAAGGTGTATCACATGTTCTTTCCTCTTATTATAAAATACTGTGAGATTATCTAGATACGTGATAATAATTTTGTTCTGCAAATCCTTAATAGCCAGGTTCATTTCTCTTTGAATTTTTTTTCCAGGATTAATGAGACCAAATGTCATCCGTCTGTAAGCAATGGTTCCCATAGAGTTTGAAAATTAGTATTTTATTGATCTTCTCAGAAAATTGAATTTTGCTTATAGGAAGAGAATCCATCTAACCTAGAAATATTTTTTGAAATTGTGACTAATTTTAAAATCTTTACCATGATTGGGAGTAGATAAATCTTGCAGAGAATCTTGGTTTAAATTCTGGAAGTCTACATAAATCCTTATTTATTGTCTTTTCTTCCAGATAGGGAAAATGTGTTCCACCTATGTAGAGTGATGGATTGGAAAAATTATCATTGCATTTAGTATTTTAAGAACCTCCTCTCAAATTTCTACGGAAATATTTCGATTGTATTGTCTTTTCTTTTTCTCGGAATGTCTTTACTTCAAGCTTGAGAGGTATTGATTGTTTCATCTCTTTTGGTTATAAAGATTTCATTTCATCATAAGAATATGTCAATACATCTGAATACTTTTTTAATAATGAAATAAATATTCTCGTTTCCTTTCTTTGAGAAACACTTTCCAATATTCAAAAATAGAGGTTGTTTCTATTTTCCAATATTCACTTTCTCAAATTAGTAATATTGTTAGGAAACTCCTTAGATTTATCTTTAAAAATATATCATTTCTATCAAATAATTGTTCAACAGAGACTAGGTCCTTAAGGATATTATTACCTTTTCGCATGAGCACTCTATAATAATATTGTTAAAATTATCTTGCTACTCAAGGAGATAGAGGATATGTTTATCATAATTTAATACTTGTCAATAGTTGGCATTATCGTGCACACATAGCCCTCATGTCAACTCAAAAGAATATTTATCTTTTTCAAAAGAAGAATGTGGTATTTGTAAGGATGCAAAAATAGCAAAAAAATATTGTATTAGTAAGAATGCAAACTAGTAGCTTGTATAGAGCAAGCGTAAAAGGATTCAATGCATTCCCAAACTCTGTTCCTATAATTTTTGAGCCATGAATTCTTCACTTTATACTGATTCTAGAATTAATTAAAAATTACCCATGCATCTCCTAGGCATCTCAATTGTTTAATTCGAATGAAAAATTTGTATCCATGCTTAAGAGATGGGCGTCATACTCTCTTGTATTATTGGTATTTTCAAATTGGAACTTGAAAGAAAAATGAAACAACTAACCTGATGGGGAAATTAGAACCACACTAGCTTCGAGCCTGTAGTGCAATGGTTTCCATCACAATCCATAGTCCATATTTTGTCTTCATATTCTTCTAAGAAAAGATGAATATAATCTATTCTTCCTAAATTCATGAAGTAATTCCCATGTCGATGTCTTCAAAAAGAATATCTGCCTCTAGGATGTTCAAATTTTTGCACTGTATACTTTATTTTTCTCATTGGAAACAAATTTTTCATTTGACCCTTGATTGGAATAATTTTTAAAGACCATTATATCTTAATTTATCCTCCCAAATCCCTACAAAGTATTCTACTCAACAACATCCCATATTAGACCGAATGTCTACTACCAATATAATCAATAACATTTCTTCTCGGGGAAATCAACTAGGGCAACTTAGGAATCCTTTATTCCTCCCACGATTATGAATTTGTTGGTTTCCATGGAATAACACCATCCTTTGTCCCATGTAAGAGTGATGCCAAGGAATTAGCTTCTTTTATTGGCATCACATTATCAGAAGCACCTGAGTCTATGATACAATTATTTAATTGGTAGCCTTGAACAAGAGGAAAAATATATAATGGTTCAATTTTGTTAGTCTTACATGCAATCATAGCTAGAATGTTTTGAGATGATGGAAGGGGAGTTGGTATTTAATATTTGGAAGAGGTGTGATAACATCAGTATTTTTGTTACTACCTTTGATAAATAATTTTTTTATCAAACTATTCTATATGGGTTTACAAATATTCAGACTCGGAGATTTGTACTTTATACATTTCGATATGATCGATGATATCAAAAGAGGAGGAAGTATATCTCTCGAGATGGTGGAAGAATTGGAGAGTGAAGAATATTATACTTTGGAAACAAGGGTTACTTTGACAACAAAGGTAGGCTTACAGAAGCTCTTGCTAGATTATTAGGTACCTTATAAGCTTTCCTATAAACATTTACTATTTTTGAAATATAATTAGAAGATTTAGAATAAAGATTATTTGACATATGTATACTTATGAGACTTAATTGTTTAGGATGTGGTTTTCTTATCTCTTGAAAGGTGTTTTCTTTCTATAATATTCCTTGAATTATTTCTCTAAATAAAACCACGACACAAAATGAATTGCTTCTCTAAATCAAAGGGTTCAAATATTAGTTGATGTATACAGATGATGAACCATAAGATATAATCCGTGATAGATTCTCGATGATCCTTGATCTAAAGTACCTACGCAGTCATAAAAGACTCTTAAGGCCTTTTTGATGATAAAATGAGGAGGAAACCATCATCCATGTCATAGTAAGTACTAATGGACACAAAGGAAGATGTGTTTACCATTGCAATGCCTCATTTGTAATACTATGTCAGAAATCCTTAAACAATAACCCATAATTAAAATAGGAAATCGTAGCCATGTGGTAATGATGAAGATGAGCTTGATGGTCATTGGTACAATCAAAACATGTGAATGTAGGCATGATAAATTCTATATGAAATGCAAAGTTATGACTCATCTTGGGAATAGGGTTACCATGTAATGAGAGTTATTGTCAATAGAAGCATAGTAAGCCATACTTTCTAGAGTGAGAGAATAAACTTGAGATTGTAATTGACCTCCAAAATTCATGAGAGATAGGATATCCTATGAAGGAATATTCGAATATGGCAAAAATTTATTGATTGGCTGTAACTTGCCATTGTGAGTGACCATAATAATGTCAAGAGAATATAAAGGAGATTCCAATCTTACAGGCACACTAGGAGTGGGTGACGAATAATCTATAGTATATGATACAAATGGAATACCCGTAATAGTTGTAGGACTATCATTGGAAACATACCTAAGAGGAAAAACCATCAATGGAGATCCAATGATAAGAGGATATTGAGAAACAAATGTAGATGAAGTGATAGAAGAAGATGAAATGGTAGGAGAAGAAGTAATAGATGGAGGTGACACATGTACAATGCTAAATGTAATCTCAGGAGAAGGTAGTGATGGAATAGGGGATACAAACTTGGAAGTATGAAAAGAAGGGGAATCATGGCTATCTATCACCTCATTACCATCAGATAGACCCTCAAAATGATATTGTTGCTAAGGATACTATCAATAGGATCATCAATGTAATATGAAGGAGTATGCAAGCTAGTATGAGCAATATCATAACTATAAGAATCAAGATATGGAACCATATTAATGATATGAATAGAAGAAGAATCGGTATGCACATGTGAGTAATTGTCAATACCAAGAATGTAATCGATAAGAGAATCATTTAGAATTTCCTTAGAAATATCTGGAGGATCACTAGTAATTGTAAAACATGATTTATAACAATTAAAGGCTATTGGTTCCTCACAAATAATAATGCCAATAGGATATTTTTCAAAACTAGTAGGCACATATTGTTGACCATCTAAGAGTTGTTATTGAATATCATCTGGCATAGTGGGATTATTATAAAGGGTCGTGAGCTCAGTGATGGTAGCCTCATCATAGATAGGGTTGACACTAAAATGAGACATGATGGGCTAAGAAGAAGATGAACTATCTTTAGCCATTAGGGTTTGAAGTGGATCCTAGGGAAAAATATTCTAAAGTATGGGTTCACCAAAATGATTAACTAAAATTATGAATTTTAGAACTAATCTAAACAAGTACAATAATGAAATAACTAAAGTATGAATTCTAGTTAATTTTATTCGATATTTTGAATAAAATAGAATAATTAAAATAGGAGGGAAAAGGTAATAAGCATAAAATGACTTACCTTGCAGTGATCTAAAATAATACTTGTTGATGAATAAGTGGAACAAAGTATGACAACACACCTTAGGAACTTGTAGCAGATGAATTTTTTTCCGAAATGGGGCACTGTGGGAGTATTAGGGTGTCTCTCGGCACCTTGGTTTATAGTATGGGTTCCCTGGTTTACTGAACAACTCAAAACTTGAATATGAGTTGGTCACTAGGTCTTCACAATAACTTGGTCTTCATCACGTGTATGTTTGCACTAGCTTCGTTGATGTCATTATAAGTCTTCATGGATAATTTCCTAGAAAACCATACACAAAAGCATCAAAACGTAAAAATTAAACATGGAAATGAATGCATCGAGACCATTCTCAGCTACCAAATGGATGGACTTAGGACTAAGCGACACTACATCTCGGACCTAGTGGAGTTCTATGTTCTTGTGTACACAATTATGTGCCCAGGGTACTCTAATGCTAATGATGCCGAATAACACAAAATACCTAGATGTAAGATACAAATGGTGGATGCAATAGAATGAAGAAAACCCTTCATATGTAATGTGTGATGCGAATAGTTGCCAAATTTAGTCCATTGCCTTATGTAGATAGCTAGCCCTTAGTAGAAATAGTTCCCCTTTAAGATATTTTATATGTTGTGTTTATATAGGGATCTTTTTCTTAAATTTTGACACTAATGACCCGACATGCCGAATAGTACCTAGGGGAATGAGATGGAAATCTAAATAGAAAGACCTCAAAATTATAAATTAGAACCAAGTGTAACAAGGACCAAGAAACCAAAAAGTGAGGACTTTGACATCAACGAGTGCTAGAATCTCTTCCTAGTCGCCCTAGTCAAAGACTCGAGATGACGACTGAGTAAATAATGACAGCTGATACTCCATGAGAGATGACTAGAAATGTTTGAATAACTAACGAATTTGCAAGACATTTAATAAAAAGAGTAACTCAACTTACGATAGGTCTACATGTTGATCCATTAGTGAATATTTTTCTTACATGAGATCCACACATAAAACAAAACAATTTGTGGTATAATCACATTAGTAAGTGTGTTATTATTGACTATAATTTAATTTTTTTCACATAGTTACCTTAGGAAATTAAGTTTTTATTATGTAAATATGTATTTATAATAATATTATTAAAACCATATTCTTGTTTGCATTTTAGGAATACTATTCCCGTAGACTATTTCTATGGTTTTGTACTCATTAAAGATGTGTAATAATTTTTGGTTTGTAAGATCTAATGGATAATACCTACAAGTATTGCATAATTCATTTTCTCTATAATTAAATTCTTCCCCTGTCAATAAACTATCGGTAAGATGTCTCCTTGTTTCATCACAACATTTGGTATTAGAGAAGGTGCTTGCAAGAAAAGGAGTGAAGGAGAAGGTTGCAAAAAAATAAGAGAAGAAAAGGAATATTATGTAGTATAAGAGGAGGAATTGCATCCTTGTACCTCTTCCCAGCTCCAATTCTAGCCTCACATACTCAATATAGCTCAACAAGATATTTTTCAACCATTTTGAATGTAAAATTTTAGTTTTGTTGTGCACTTTGGTTTTGTAGGAGTCACCAAGGCACTACCTATTATTATAAGTAGTAATTTAAAAATCAGGAATAACAAAAATGATTTTTCCCCATCATGAGTTTTCTCACCAAATTTGGAAACTTCTTTAGCATCCTCAATATTTTTCATAATCTCATAAGTTGCATACGTCTTTTTACAAGTGAGATACTTTTTTGTTAAAATATATATGAGCTTTGGTACATTTCTAGGTCCTAAAAGTGTGATAGCATTTACATGATTCCTAACCAAAAAAATAGTAATTGAAAACTCTCTTTATCCTTTTATGTTTCTTCTGCGCTTATATTGGCTTTATAAATCTATCACTCTTGGCTTTGGCATTTAGATGTTTTATATTTCTATGGTCTTAGAAACTAGTGCCCTGTCCAAGACACTAATGTCAAAAACTTCTATCCTCATGGGCACTCCTATCCTGCTTTATATTTTTACTATCCTTTTGGACCAGTTTCACTTCTTAACCAATTTTGATCACTTTGGATTTGCATTTCAGTTTTAATTAGGAAATTAAGATACGGGAATGATATCAATACACATGATTCTATTTTCAAAATAAAGGACCAAGCACTAAACCTCACATAATACCACCTAAGGTTGCATTCAAAGGAATAAGAGCATCAAAATCCATCAATCTAGCATTCATTCAATGGAAATGGATGCATACACAAAATAAGAAGCAGAAATTTATTCTATTCCATCCACAAATTCTTTACATTTTCTATATTATATATCTATCTCACTATTGTTTTTTCTACTTGCATAATGCCATGATAAGGCATCATCACTATCTGATACACAAGAAATACATGGAATCTGATATATAGTCAAATGCTTGGTCATAATTTCACTCTTTGAGTAACCATAGGGTCAATCTAACTCCTAATCTATATTTTCTTATTTAGGTTTGATGTGTATTGTGGTTATTTACGGTGAACTTAATTTTTCCATGATATAGTTAGTGTCGAGATCGACAAAAAATCAAGAGCAATAAACATGGATAAAAAAGATTCCGATGCGACACTAAAATATCTAGATAGGTAGCATATACATAGACACTAGTTCTGCGTGCTCTTTCCTCCTTTTCAATTTCCTATCTCGTGTAGTTTTAGAGTTCATAACCTTCAACAGTCTCTCGCAACACTCTTCTTGGATTGTTCAATTAATTCATTAGCCCAAATCACTTCATGTTCACTTGGAAATCATATATGTTCTCATATATCTTTCACTTTCTTAGGGTTTCACAACGTTTATTTCTTATTACTTATGTCTTATCGTATATTACCATTTGTATATTAATAGGAATAATATTTACGCTAGAAATAAGAATTAATTAATTTAATTTAATTTAATCATTTAGTGATCCCCACTCGTCATCAAACATTTGAATCTTTATTTTTCCTATTCTATTTGATCTTCTTTCATGTCTCCTAAAGTCTCCTTGCTTCATTTTCTTCAAATACACCCACCTTGCAAAGATGTTCTCCAAAAATCCCTAGACAAAGATGTATGTCACAACCAATAGGCCACGTGCACAAGTAACTTTCATCTTTCATCAGCTCTCATATGAATTTGTTTTTCCTAATTCCATAACCAATCAATCCTTTTGCAAGTCAATTCAAGATTTACATTGTTTATTTCAAGATAAAATTAAAGCTATCAAAACCACGATTACATCTCTCACTGCTAAAATCCAACATCTTAAGAATGCTTCTCATGTCCATGCTAGTTCTTATTCTCAACTTCATTTTAATATTTTGTTAACTACAAGTTCTCATATAAATGAATCCCAAGTTTTACAACTACCTGCACCTCTCAAGTTTGGTATAAATGCTAAGAAACGTTATATTCTTCATGAGCTCCTAAATCACCAATTGATAAACTTGCACACTACTCATGTCTACCCTCCTTTTCAAATTCCAAAATAGATAGGACTCCCATTTTGTAATTATCACATAAATAATGGACATATTGAAAATGATTCCTATGATTTAAAATGAAGGATTAGGAACCTTGTGAATCAAATTTTTATTTTGAATGTAACACAAAATTCGATTACATATCCAATTACTAAATCCCATTGTGATTTGAAATTAAATCCCTATATGTCTAGTGAGCGTAATTCCATCATTTCTATTGTTACTTATTTGATCAGTCAAGATCTTCCTATCCAACCCATTCCAACTAAGCAACCACCTCTCAAAATCCTTCCTCTATCCTCTGCTCTATTAAGTCTTCTACAACATTACAAATTTTAACCAAGAAACATGCTCTAAAAAAATCCTCAATCCTCTCCTCCTATTAAATCATCTCCGTATACGGATTTCAAATAAGAAATTACTTACTAAGCTAGACCAAAAAAATATAGATGATATTTTTAAAATTCCTCTAATCAACCCAAAACCCAACAACGGTCCTCCTTTTGCTCCTTGATACAATTGAGATGACCATATTTTTGTACAACCCATGACATGATCCTTCGCACCCCATCATGTCGATATCCGTTACTCGAAACTTGGGGGAATAAAAAATTCTCCCCCTTCTATCACTTTTAGTTGTCTCTAGTCTCTATTACTACACTATACGCTTTGTGATTCATATCTAAATTTTTGAAGCATTCTAACCTCTTGGTATACATATTCTACCATCATTACCCAATGAGGAACTCTCGTGCTATGCTTTAAACTTGATTGTTGAGGCCACACTACATCCTTGAAGGTTGCATTACACACTTCATACTTTGTGCTTCATGATATATCTTTTCTAGCATTTTCTCGCATGCGACAAACCCAATTCACTATTACACACTCTTATTCTATGGTTCATTCTTGACTTTTGAGGGTGAATTTATAAATGAAACTCATTTCATATGTGCATCTACTGGGGAAATGCATCTCCTTCTATCTTCATATTTTACATATACCACCATCACATTCATAAAACATTTGCATATCTTGGTTACATTTACTATTGATTGCATATACTACTTACTGTTGGAATTTTCTTATTATGTTAGTCAAATAATCGGTATGTCATTATCTTTTTCTATATATACATGCAGGCTCACTTGGTCCTTGGAATTGAATGCCAATATATTACAAATCCTTATATGATCCATGATGCTCAATAGTGAATCCCTTTCCTATCACGCCGAGGATCCTGGGAATTTACTTTGAATACTCTAACACACTATAGGTTTTATTGTTACATCATTTAATAATGCTTCTTACTAATAATTTACTTTTCGTTTATATATAAAATATTTTTCTTACTATTTATATTTATAATACGTTAATGGTTGCTTCATGTATAGTATTTTCCTTGTTAGACTATATACAATAATGGCTATCTGTCACTTGTTGCTTCTTATTGTTTTCTATTTTATGATTTTTTTCATGGGCTATACCCTATGTCTTGTAAGTTCATTTTATACTTTTTCCGTTTTGGCCTTGATTGTCTTTTGAATTTTTGAGGATGTCCCATTTATGAAACCCTCTTTTTGTGGTTTATCTTGATTGCACACTTGAATGTTACATTGTTTTCTATTGTGGGTTAGTTAATTTTATACTAACACTTGTTATTATCCCACTTTCTTTGAATGTCTCTTGGTTTTTACCATTCATGTCACCTACCCCCTATAGGTATTTATTTCAAATTGGCATTAGGTCCTCTCCTTTGGACCTCATTATCCTACTGATTCCTCATGCACCCCAAACAATTTGGGGCATACGTTTTGTACAACAAATCACCCCTACAACATTTTAGATCAATATCACAAAATAGTCCAAAATAAGACTCCGACTTCATACACACTATGGACACTAGCACCTATACCTGACAGGTAGACCACGGGTAATTTTCTCCTACCCTATGTGTTAATGTCTAGGGAAAGATATAGGAAATTTATCAAGACAAAACAACCTCTAGCAGTATTTAGCATAATTTTTTAGTGGTAGGAACTTTCCTCCAAATACAAAATGCATTCTATCACGTACTGTATAAAGAAAATCACACACTTGGGTATATTTCTAGGGCCTAAAAGTATTCTAGAATTTACATGATTCCTAAGAAAGAAAACTAGTGATTGAGAACTATCTTTGGCCGCTTTCTAGTCTCTTATTTACTATTTGGTCTTCCATAACCTACAATCTAGTAATAATTTACTTGATTTTTATGGTTTAGACACCATCTTGCGAGTAAAGACAACATGACCCTGTCCACTCCTCTCCCCTCCGGGAACCGCTGACCTTTTTTACCTTAATCTCTCTTTTTAGGTATCTTTTTTTGTTATGATTCGGCCTTCCGTTTGTCAATAAAAAAATTTAAATATGTAAATCTTATAAATACATAGTTATGTGTTCAAAATAAAAGACCAAGTACTAATTCTTACTATCATCACCTAAGATGGCATTAAAAAGTAAGATAAAGCAATCCATGGTATCCATATAGCATCCATTTAAGGGAAAAGGGATGCAACTCTACATACACATTATAAAAAGGGGAAATTCATTCTATTTTATATGCACATTCTACTACATTTTTACATTCTAGCTTTATCTTGTTATCAAGTGCAACTTGCACAAGGGTATATTAGGGATTTTTTTTTACAAAAACTCACAACTACATGGTGTCCGATATGTAATACTTGATTGTAATTTCACTCTTGGGGTGACCGTCTAGGTCAGTCCCAACTCCCATTTCTACATTTTTGTTATTAGGTTTGATGCAGTTTTTAAGCGCGTAGAGGTAAAATTTTCTCTTACAGTCATAGTACCTTCGTATATCTAGGAGAAAATATGTGACGATCAAAAGAGAATAATTTTCACACACTTGCGGCATAACAATAACAAGATGTAGATATTTTAACAATACGGTTTCCTATATCCACCCATCAACAAACAACCACCCTTGTCTTGGTACATGCGCTTCCTGTCCGTCATTGTTTGTGCATTGAAAATTTTACAAAGATCAATTACAACATTGTTTACATCTTGTTTATAACCTTTCCCTTCCCATATCAATTCCAGATTGTGTGGATATCAAAGCAAAGTCATCCTTCCTCTATCTATTTCTTACAGCTTGATATTTTAAATCTTAGTTTTCTTGTTAATATTGTAATTTACCATTTATACATGAATTAATCTGAAATTATATTTAATTCAAATTAAACTAAATCATTTCCTATCCATCATTATTCATGATGTTCATAATTTACCGAGATAAATTATGATGTTATTTACTCTTACTCATCACTTCTCCCTTCCGAGATCAATTCTAGGATATTAGCTAAGACATCCTTCCTCTATCTCTTGCTTAGGGTTTCATATTTTAAATTTTATTTTTCTTGTGTAATTATTGTAATTTATCATTTATACATCAGATACTATGGAATTATATTTAATTCAAATTAGATTAAATCATTTGGTAAAACAGATTTCTTAAACCCTACCTTTTGAGAAAGCATCGCAATATATCTATTTTTCCGAATTTAGGGATCAATCTTCATATCCTTATTTTAATCAAACCAAGGTTTCAGAATGGTTTTTAATTCTACTAATTTGATGTAATTTTGTAATCAGCATCCCATTTTATTTAATATTCTAATTTATGATTCAACTATCAATGTAGTAACCACTTGCCACGCTTGTATTCCTACGGCTCCAACATTCTTTGTCCCATAAAATATCACTCCTACAGGTTCCTACCACAACCTATATGGGTTATCACATCATTGAATATCCTAAATGCCACCTTTTTTTCCATCAACATTGAAACAAATAATTCACATGTTTCCATTACTCACCTAATTTCAGTCTTGAAAAATCAACTACATGTGAACTAACATGTGGTTGATATAAAAGGTATTCCTAAATAAATCACATGTTTTCATTGCTACTTGAAAAAAAAAAATTCACCTTTTCTTATCACTTATAACATTGGCAACATCTTTATTAAGGGTTATATAATTGATAATGGATCTTCTATAAATCTATGTGCGCTATTGATTCTTTAAAAATAGGCATTACTTATGATTTAATTAATAAATCCTCTCATGTCATTTGTGTCTATGATTCCACTTCTTGCACATGTATGGTCACTATCACCGCACCTGTACAAGTTGGGCCTATTGTTTTTCTAATTTATTCTTTGTTATCAATGAAAAATTATAGTTTTATTTCTTACTTAATAGAGCTTGGATCCATGCAATGCATGCTCTTCCCTCTACATTTCATTGGTGCGTTAAATTCTTACACGATGTATGTGAACATACTATTACTTTGTTCCTTTACCCATTCAAGTTTTACTCCATCAACCCCATCAATGTTATGCCCATTCCGCCATCACATCCTATTTTTAATTACAATATTAGTACATATGATGTTGGTCAATCTAGTGCACCTAATCCCTCTTCTACTTATACATGAATTCATTTGATTCCTACTCATACCAATGATATCCTATCATCTACCATGTATACCTATATGGATACTACTTCTCCATCTGTTATGGATCCTCTCAATTCTACATCCGGCTCCATTTCTACCACTATCCTTAATACTGCTATTAAACAAGATAATGTTAGTATCGATGATTCCATGATGAGGTTGATGTCATACAACTTAATGAAGACACATTACAAATCTTAACTTTATTCCTATTGAATTAAATGAATATTACTTCCACGATACTTGTGTTTGTATTGGACCTGGTGATTATCAACTCAAGAAGCCTCCTCCTTCAACAAATGACATGATACCTTTTTAAGGGACTGTACATACATTAGACATTTTATCCCTTACTGCATCTCCCCAATCTCACTCTGTGTCATGCTATGATCCTTTAACATGCACTCTCTTTATCTATAATTATTATTTGCATCATATTCCATTTCAACCCACTTTCTTTGAGAATTTTTGTACACATGAGGGTTAAGCATGACTAGGATACACACTTGCTGATATCCTCCCCACACCTCACTCTCTTCATAGCTATCATGGATTCATATCCATTACTGTCATCTATGGCCTATGAGAATTCCATTTATATGTCTTCTTTGCAATCACTACTCGTTCCTCTCTACTCACACTTGGACAGTCTTATCTTGATTACATTGTTGGCACATTGGATCCTAATCATATTAACATCTCATTTTTAATGCCTTTGGGTCATGTTTCTATATTCAATAACTCATTCTTGGGCTATAATGAAAATTCAAATCAATTATATGCACACAATTATCCTCAACCTCATTCCAATGATGAATAATATGCTATGGGATTGTATAATTTATTCTATAAAGGATCTTTATATGATCAACCCAACACTATTTCTTTCCAAGTCTCTAATCCAAATCCTATTGGTTATGACCTAAAAAATGATGATATTCTAGAGGATTTTACTTAATCCTTCTCTACACCATATACTTGGGGAATCATTCTTTCCCCCTCCAAGAAATTCAATTTTCTTCAATGACTACTACCACACTTTGTGCTCCATGTTTCACATCTTCTATATATTTGCACTTTTAACCCATTGATACATACATTGTATCATCATTAACCTATGAAACAATCTAGTTCCACGTTTCATACTCAACTAATGAGGGTCTAAATATGAAATTAATCTAACAACATTCAATTTTTATGCTTTATACTTCGTGATCTATCTTTCTAACACATATTCTCAAACAATTTTCTGATGATGTACTCTTGTTTTATGGTTCATTTTTATTGTTGAGGTTCCTTTATAAATAAACCTCATCTCATACACACCCACCGAGGGGAACATTACTCCTATCATAATCACACATTGCATATCGTTCCAACACACTCATACACCTATTTTTCATATCTTGGTTACACTTACTCTTTCTTTCTTATACTACTTACATGATGTAATTTTTTTAAGTTATGTTAGTTAGATACTCAGTGTGTCATTACCTTTCTCTATGCACACTTGTGCATTCACTTGGTCTTTTGGAGTGAATGTAGATCACTTACATATTTTCACATGCTCTAATGATTATTTACACTATTTCCTTTTCGAGTTTCACCGAGGCTCCCGGGGCATATTCATTTCGTACTCTCACACATTACAAGTGTAGTTATTTCATCATACACTACTTCCTATTATTATTAAACCATTACTTTCCATTGATACACACATGCCTTGACATACTCTTTATCTTTCTAACATGCTAGCTATTGCTTCATATGTAACATTTAATTTGCATGACCATATAGAACCATGCCTATTTGTCACACTTTACTTGATCTTGCTTTCTACAGGTATGTTATTGTTTTTAGGCTATGCCCTATGTATTTTTTCACATTACATTCTTTTTGCTACTATTGCCTTGATGGTATTGTGACATGAGTGATGTCCCAAGTTTAAAACCCTCTTTTTACAATCCACTTTGTTTAAAAAATTACTTGTTAAATTAGTCATCTATTCTATGCTTCCTATTTCTTCTACTAACACATGTTACTATCACACTTTGTTAGGAATGTGCCTTTGTTTCTACCATGCACATCTCTTACAACCTGTAGGGATACAACACAAAACAACATCAGGTCCTCTATTTTGGGCTCCACACTCCTAGAGTTGTCGCATACACCTAAAACTAGTGCCGGTATATATTTGCAATAAAAATCACCCATACGGAAGGTGAGAGATATAGTATAGATTTACACATTACATAAAAATCATAGAAACATAGTCACAAAATTACCTAGAATTTGACATGGGTCCTAAGTATAGCAAAGAGACTAGCACATAGTATTAGACATTAGCTCTTGGGCATATGTTTCCTCCTCATTGTGTTAATTTTCAAGGGGAACATATAATCATATTCTTAGATCCACATACTTCACATATGCATTTAGATTAATTATACAACTAGAGGTATAGTCCTTCATTACAAAATTCGTTAAATCTCCTTCAATCAAGTACAACTCAAAACAAATTCATAAGAATTGGGACAAAAGGAAAAATAAAGGACATACAATTTGCAATGGTGCTTATTGGGAAGATTTGTGCATGGAGAGTAACACTAGACCTCTCTCCCCAACACTCACACTTTGCGTGAGATAGCCCAAAAAATTCACACTTAACATGAGATCTCCTACAAAAATCACTTTTGGAGTGAGATTTCCCTAAAAATTACTACCAGTGTGAGATCACTAGAAAAACTTGTAACACCCGCTAAAAAAACCCACTTGAGACCCAAGAACAACCTAGGATTAGTTAGGAAAATTATGGAATATATTTTTTTGTTTAAGGAGTCTACAACCAGGTTACAAGGCAACAACTATCACTAACAAGTTCCAGAACACTTCTAGATTCACTAGAACATAATTTTCTTTCATTAACAATTATTAGGGGTCATAAGGTCCAAAATGTCGGGTTAGAAGGTTCAAAAAGGGTCAAAGGGTAATTCCTCACCATACCCACTCTCTAACAGGCTTAAAGATTCAACTAGATTTTTTCCAAATTTAACACATTAAATAATTCCCTAAATTATTCCCATTGGATAGGAAATTTCCTCACCTTTCCATTGATATAAGGAAGTCCTCCTAACTCCTCATATTTTTTGAGTTATGGGCCGACGGGCCTTGGGGTGAAAATTTTCCCCAAGAGCGGGCCTACGAGACCCGGGGTGAAATTTGACCCAAGGGCGGGTTGGCAGGCTGCGGGAGACTTTTGAAAAAATTCCCACATGGGGGAAAAATTAATTTTACACCCGTGCACCGCGGGTCCAAGGGACATGTGGCACCTCTTAATCCAAAGATGTGGAAAATAGGGCGGCGAACATTTGAGAAAATTTCCCGTGTAGGGTGAGAAGTCCACTTTGTGCCTATGCTCTTGTGAGTCCGCAAGGGACATGTGGCATCTCCTAAGCTAATGTGGGGAAGGTTGGGTGGCGGGGAGAAAAATTAGGTTAATGCCCCGAAGGGCTAAGAGGGTAGCCCCCACTCGCGCCTCCATCGACACCTCGTGATGCCACATGGCATCTCTTGATTGGCTACGGTCTAGGGGTGGTGGGGAAAAGTTGGAAAAGTTTCCCAAAATTTTCTGAACGCAAAAAGGAAAAAAGGGACCCGCTCCACCGCCGATGCCTCATGACACCATGTGGCATCACCTAATCGTCATGCCCGGGGAAAATTTAGAAAGTTTTCCCAAAATTTTACGGGAGTGCTAAGTCAAAAAGCCCCTCGTCCAGCACCTCCTGGTGACATGTGGCAGCCTCGATTGGGCAAGGGATGGCAGTTAGCGCATAAACTTAGAAAAAAATTCCCCAAAAATTTTCCTAAGCGCTAAGTCTTACAGGTGCTCTGCACTTCCACCGACACCTTGTGGTGCCACATGGCAGCCTCTGATTGGCTGAGGGATGACAGGGCGGTGGGGAAAATTTGAAAAAATTTCCCAACTTTTATCCAAGTACTTAAGGGAAAAATTCGGGCCCGCGGGCCCACCAATGAAAATTTTCCCCAATTTTTGACGCCAAGGAAGAAAAACTTCATGAGGCCATAAATTTTGATAGAGGGCTCAGTTTTGGGAAAACGAGGACTTTCTGGAAAGCTCTTGACATCCTCTTTACTCAAGAATTATTAATTTTTAGTTTTGATAAAGTCTAAGGGGTAAATTTTAAGAAAATGATCTACAGGATTTAACAATACGAACTAGTAAATTCCAAGTTATAAGATTTTATCTTCTTCCTCTCTTAGCTTGTCAAATAGACATGGAGAATTGTTCTTAGATGGATTTAAGAAGGATTTCAAGAATCAATGTGTTTGATTGATTTACAATTTGAGCATTTCTGTTTCTTGAAAGACAAAAATGACTACAAAACGATTTGAGCCCGATTTTTCGAAGTTTTCTAAGAAATTCCTTAATTTTTTTGTCCAATTAGATTCGTTTAGGGCTTACTACTTCAATTTAATCATTTAATATTTTATTTCCTTGTTGTGGGTTTGAACTGTGTATTTTAGGTAAAGTATTTTCCAGTTTTGAAAATACAAAATAGAGATCAAATTTTAAAGGATATATTTGTCATTTTCTTCTTCCAAGTATTAGAATTCGTTCTAATTCAAATCTAATATGTTTATGTGATTCAAATCAAACTATTTAAAACCCAAATGCAACTCTGATTTCCAATTTTACACATTTCCAAAAGACAAAGTTTTGTATTTTCTCACATGCATTTCTTCCTTTCCAACAAAGATTTCAAATACATTTCAAAATAGATTTCAAACAATAGTAACTTCTTTTGTAAAGGTAGAACAACATATATATTCAGATTAGAATGATCAAATACAACTTACAAGGATACGATCTTTCTTTTCTTTCATTCAAAAACAGAGAACAGAGTGCATCACTTTCACACTTCGAATTACAACTTTCATAACCAATACAAACCATCTTTCCATCATGAATATATTACATTATCATCCACTTCAAGTGGGAAAAAGGATTTACAAAAATAACTCTCATAAGGGACTGTCAAAACTATCTTTTTCCTTTGCTCCGAACAACAACATGTAGATCCATCATACTCCAATTTTGATCACAACAAAGGCAGGGGGAAAGGCAACACTCTCCACCCAACCAAGACATCCAATGAAGAGGAGAATCCATCCCTCTTCATTGGCCCCCGAGCCCCAACCACAATGCAATAAAAGATGTGATCCAACTCATGGCAACAACAAGCTTCCACAAACACACAAGAAACGTAATCACAAAAAAACATAGTCAAAAAGAATGTAGTTTACAACTACATTAAAACATGGCACACAAATTATTGAGGCTTCATCAAGTAAGCCAAAGGAGTAAGAAACTATTGGGGATGCTTCTTATGCCTCCCAAAGGGGAAATGGGCATCACCACCTGAATAAAAACCACTGAAATATGTATGTATATATCATTTCAAATCCCTTGCATTCCCTTATACCTCCCCCAAGTATCACTTATTCCTCACATTTCCTTATGTCTCCCCAACCTCTTATGGCACCCCATAATGAGTAAAGAAATGCAAGCTATGTCTTTGTAAGGTGGAACCCAAATCCCGACTCCCTCCACCCTTATACCTCCCTCAACACACTTGTGCCTCCCAAAAAATAACCCCATAGTCTTCTCCTACACCTTTCCTAGGACATCTACCCAAAAACCCACAAGCATGCCAAAACATTCACACATTAACATTTTCATAAACCAAAAGAGAAGCGTTCCGAGAGTCGAGCTCTTACCTCTCCATGATGGAGTTGTTATCAGTTCCAAAACATCATACTTTATCCCAATGCAAGAAATCAAAAGCAGAAAAACACAAGCATGCAACAATCTTCCAAGAATTTCTTGAGGAAAGAGCTCCAAAACAACAAAAGAATTCACCCAAAAATGAAGTCTCCAAAATGAAGCAACCCCAAAACAAGGCAAGCCATTCAAATTTTATAGAAGAGGGAAGAGAAGAGGATGAGGTGGATCCATGTAGGATGCCACATCACACATCCTCAACCCTAACCCCAAAGTCAACTTCATTCTCCAATGCACAATAAATAGGTGGGTGAATAATATGACAGTTTACTTACACACTCAAATCCAACCCACACCCCAAAGGACTGAAATTAAATCAAGAAAGAAAAGTGCAATTAAAACCTACAATTTTCCTTCTAAAAAAGCATTATAAAAGTCTAATCTCAACTCTCCAACCGTAGGTATGGTTGGTAATTAAATTTAAGAGGTATGGGACAAGTTTAACTTGTCCCACAAGCCTAAAAATCAGCCTCCAAGGACAATTTCGAATTTCCAAGAAGGTGGAGTGTTTCACACTCAAAAGTTAACTTACACATCATTTACACATCCCTTAAAACACTTTAATTCAAGACCAACAAATCTATTAATTACTTTCTTATGACATATTTGATTTATTTATTTTAACAATATGATAACTCACAAAATTTACACACCATTTAATAATTAATGAAAGGGGTAAAAGCACCACAAAATAAACACATGCAAACATAAACAAAGGGACCAAAATAAAAGAAATACATAAAACCCCTTGGTCATATTTAAAGGTGATCCCCCATGGGAATCCCTAACACACAAACACGCACAAACAAATACTAGTTGCCATGGTGACCTTGTTGAATTCATCTAGAATTCTAATGTGGTTGGTCTCCAATCCCCCGATGTTTGTTGTGATATTTTACCTTACAAAACACAATTACCTCCTTAGTCCTTGTGGCCATATCAGAACATCCAAAGTAATATAATATAATTACAAAAATCATCTAGATATATGAATCAAAACAACATCAAAGCAATCTAGTAATATCATTTGTAATTTTACTCAACATTTATATAATGATCCAATAATTTTCATTTCTAGGTCTACTCATAATTTCCAAATATCACAAGTCCACACAAAATCCATAATATAACCATGTCAAATAGTATACCATTATCTATATCTTAAATGCCTCTAATAATCATCATGTATCACAACTAAATCAAGTAACCAATAATCCATGATCTACATCTATCATCATACTATTATAAGGTCCATAATCATGTTTATAATATAATCAGCAATATCATGATTACTATCAAAATGTGTCAAAGGGAAGTGGGCACTACATCCCCCTTCCCTTAGACTCGAATTCCTCCTGGAAGTCACTGGAACAAATTTGGAAACTGAACTCGTAACAAGGTAACATCCTCCCATGTAGCTATAGTCTCATCATATCTCGTCTTACTACACCCGGATGTGATTAACCTCTCTGCCTTTAAGGCCCGTGGTCCTGCGATCTAGTATGTGAATAGGCTCCCCCATCACCTCGCCCCGATCCTACACTTGTAATGATATCCAATTTAACATATGAGAAGGATCTCGTAACATATCTCGTAAGAACTGAAACATGAAACACATCATCTACATGAGAAAAGTTGGGTGGTAATTCTAAACGGTAGGGCAAAGGGCCGATATGCTCCAAGATCTCAAAAGGACCAAAAAATCTAGGAGCTAACTTAGAACCTTTTCCATAATGGATAGGGATCTTATGAGGCATGACACAAAGAAACACCTTCATGCCCACATCAAAACTACGGTCATGCCTATGTTGATCTACATACTTCTTCTTCCTATCCCGAGCCTCCCGTAGTCTCTGTATGATCAAAATGACCTGCTACTCCATGCCTCATGCGATAAATTTGGTCCAAGAGAAATCTTGTCCTCTAAATTGTCGCAACTAATAGGTTTCTTGCACTCTCTTCCATACAAATCCTGAAACCGATCCATGCCTATCAAACTCTAAAAACTATTATTATAGGAAAACTCCACCAAGTACGAGTAATCCTTCCATCTTGATGCTGATCGATCACATACATCCTAAGCATGTCCTCTAAAATCTGATTCACCTACTCTGTCTATCCATCTGTCTCGGGTGATATATTGTGCCGAAATTTATCTTCATCCCAAGGGCATGTTGCATGGTTGTCCAAAATGGGAAGTATACAAAGGATTGCGGTCACTAATGGTCTTCTCGTGGAATCCCATGAAACCTCGACAATCTCATCCAAATATACTCTTGTTGTTTTACTAGCTGTATAAGTGGTCTTCAATGGGGAAAAGTGAGCCACTTTTATCAATTTATAAACCGTGACCATGATGGCATCGTGGTGATATCTTAACATTGGTAGCCCAATAATGAAGTCCATGGAAATAGTGTCCCACTTCAATTTTGATATAGCATGAGGAAAGAGAAAGCCACTGATACGATGCTTGGCCTTTATTTTCTGGGAACTATAAACATCATGACACAAACTGAGCCACATCTCTACAAAGTCCTCTCCAATGATACAACTGTCTCAAGGTGACATGCATCTTCTTCACACGGGATGGGCTGAATAGGGTGCATGATGTGCCTCTACCAAGATGTCTTGCCTCAAGCCTCCATCTATGGGAACATAAATCCGGCCTTTGTGCCTGAGAAGGCCATCTGCCTCCAGGGAAAAACCATCAAACTTCCCCTCGGGGTCTCTGAGACTTGATCTCTGCTCGAACTGCAATGTAGAAGCTATCAAGAGGAAGCTGCTGAAGGATCCTGCTCTGCAAATCCATGCTCACTGAGGTGTTCATAGCCACATGTCTCTGTTTGTTGAGAGCATCTGCCACCACATTCTCCTTTCCTTTCACATGTTCTATCTCCATATCATACTCAAAAAGAAACTCCATCCAACACCATTGACAAGCATTTAGATTGGGCTATGTGAAGAGGTGGCAAAGACTCAAGTGATTTGTCTTGAGTGTGAATCTCTGACCAAGAAGAAAATGCCTCCATTGAACTAAAGCATTCACAACTTCTCGCAAGCTCAAGATCATGAGTCAGATAATTAAGCTCGTAATATTTGAGTTTGCGAGACTCAAAAGCCACTACTCTGCCCTCCTACATCAACACACCTCCAATCCCTACTAAAGAAGCATCCGTGTAAATGAAAAACTCACCCTGTGGATCCGGCACTGCAAGGATAGGTGTTGTAGTGAGACATTCCTTTAGTGTGTTGAAGGCCTACTCACACACAATCGATAAAAAAACTTCTTCCCTTTCTTCTAAAGGGAAGTGATGGGGTGTGAAATCTAAGAAAAGTCCTGAAAAAATATCTTGTAGTATCATGTTAATCCCATAAATCTGTAAATATTAGTCACATGAGTGGGTGCTAGCAAATCCATAATAACTCTAATCTTGGAAGGATCGATAATGATACCTTCCCCAAAAATGATATGACCCAAATACTACACCTCCATCTGAAAGAATGCACACTTCTCCAAGTTCCCGTAAAGCTACTACTCCCAAAGGCACTTGAAGCATCCGGAAAATGTTCCCATCGTGCTCCTCATGCGTACATGAGTAAATCAAAATTTCATCAATAAATATGAGCATGAAGAGATCTAATAAGGTCCTAAATACTCCATTCATCAAACTCATAAACATTGTGGGGGCATTAGTCAAACCAAAAGGCACCACCGTGAATGTATAGTGGCTCCCTTATCAATGCCCACCTCCAAAATCATCAACTAATGGTAGCTTGACTTAAGGTATATCTTAGAGGAAGTTCGCTCCCTTCATTTGATCAAACAAATAATAAATGGATGGAAGGGGATAATGATTCTTGATCGTTACTTTTTGCAGATGGCGGTAATCAATAAAAAATGCAAGGATCCATCCTTCTTCTTCACAATAATCACTAGTGCACCCCAAGGTGATACACTAGGAAGGATAAGGCCTTTCTCCAAAATGCCCTCAAGCTACAACATGAGCTCACGGACCTCAGGTGTGGTCATCTAATAAAGTGCTCATGAGATAGGCTCCATCTAGGAACCAGATCTATGTGAAAATCAATCTCACGCGGGGTGGTAGCCCCGTAGCTCCCCGGAAATACATTTACAAACTCTCTCAAAAGAAGGTGATCATCTAGCAATGGTCCACTAGACCCATCCTCTAATTGGTCACCGACTATAACAGCATACATCTGACAACCCCATTACACACACTTCTTAAGCTGCATAGCAGAGATGGTGCGAATAGAAACGGGTCTCTTGACCCCTGAAATTACCGACTCAACTCCCAAATCATCAGCACAAGATATAATTTTGTGGTAACAATCCATCATGGCCCTATGTATAGACAACCAATCCATACCTAAGATGACTCCATAAGAGCCCAAAGGAAGGATAAAGAGATCTGAGGTAGTGGTGAAAGGTCCCAAATCTACTACACACTCCTTAACTAAGGAGTCTATCGAGATCTTGGCTCTAGAAGCCATCTCAACATCCCAACTATGACCTTGCATCACTACCACTAGCTTGCATCACTCTACTAAATATGGTGCAATAAAAGAATTAGAAGAACTAGAATAAAACAAAATGGAGGTAGGAATACCATTAATGTTACTTGCAGTCTCAATAATTATACTCTGATGCTTTTCCTGGTAGTTCTCGACCACTACATACATCCTATGACTATACCCCATATCACCAACAGTAGGCTCTAATATTTGTGTCTTACCCTTGTTCTTAGGGTTCTCGTGAGAAGACTCTCCAAAATGTCCAGTAACACCACAACTAAAACAATCACCTGATCCTCTCCCCTATGTAGTATGTCCATCCAAGACTCTAAAGGTATGTGGTGTGGATCTTGATGATCTGGCCGTAGTCTGTTGAGGTCTCTTCCGGTGAGATCTTGTTGAGTGAGCTCTCTATTCACCCTGTGTCTTGATGGGACCCCTAGGAGGAGGCCGCATACTTCAACCTCTCTATGCATCAAATATCTATGGAGGTCTATATGGTGGGCGGGATGCTACTACCGCTATAGTTTAAAATATGATGTGTTGAACCCTATCCACCACGAGGAAGAGGTATTGACCCCATCAATTTGTTGTCTCCGCATCTATTGTATGCAGCTCGGACTCGGTCTCTAGCTGTTGGGTCTTTCCCCGAGTCTCCTATGTTATATAGGCCTTCTCGATGACCTCAGCTAATGTCTCAGGAAAATGGATCCAAACTACACCTCCAATGTCTAGGTTTAGGCCTGGATGAACCTATGAATTAACACTTTCTCATCCTGCATGTAACTAACATACTAGAGTAGATCCAAAAATATACTCTCATACTCAACAACCATAAGAGATGGTTGTCGGAGGTCATGGAACTCATCTATCTCACTCTTGAATGAATCTTTGTGACAAGTATCTGTTCTTAAAATTCTCTTCAAAGAGCTCCTGTAACCTGCCTCGCAAATTAACATGGATCTTTTGCTCCTCTCGTCCTCCACTAGACACCAGCTCCATCCTCGGTAGATGGATAGCAACATGAGCTTTCATGTTGCTAGAACAAGGACATAGCTTGAAGCATCCACTCAAGCTCACCAACCAGGCCTCTGCCTGAAATCCACCTATGTGACTAGAATAATGTGATGGTCAAAGCTTCAGGATCTCCCTGATGTGATCTCATATTTGTGGTCTAACGGCCTCTAGGCCTCTCTATATGCTCATCCCTATGCCTAGGGCTCTAAGACTTCTCTCTATGTACTAAAACTCGCCTACCACCTGTCCCTCTATGGTGAATCTGCTTTGGCTGACTCTGCATGGGATTTTTCTCCTCCATGCTTCTCACTGGGTCGAGGAGATACCTGACCCTCAAAGGAAGGGACTCTATCTTGTCTAGCTGTATGTCCTCCTACTGATCCTCCGTGTAGAGTGGCATTAACATCCCCAAGAGTCTATAAAATCTGGGGTAGGGTGGCTGCTATAGTATGATTTGGTGGTGGTAAGTCTAGGTCTATGTGAAAATACCCCTCATCCCATTTGCACCTCGTACACAAACCAGGGCGAGAGTTAGTTCATCTTTCTAAGTTTTTATTCAATTTCCATGTTTACTAAAATATGTAATTTTTAAACTAAGTTGATTTCTAGATTTTAAAGTGTGCTAGGTTTAAGGTTCATGTCTTAAGTTTTCTAGTGTAACATCCACTAAAACAACCCACTTGAGACCCAAGAATAACCTAGGATTAGTTAGGAAAATTATGGAATATTTTTTTTTTTGTTTAAAAGAGTCTATAACCAGGTTACAAGGCAATAGATATCACTAACAAGTTCCAGAACACTTCTAGATTCACTAGAACATAATTTTCTTTCATTAACAATTATTAGGGGTCATAAGGTCCAAAATCTCTGGTTAGAAGTTTCAAAAAGGGTCAAAGGGTAATTCCTCACCATACCCACTCTCTAATAGGCTGAAATATTCAACTCAGTTTTTCCAAAATTTAATACATTTAGAAATTCCCTAAATTATTCCCATTGGATAAGAAATTTCCTCACCTTTCCATTGATATAAGGATGTCCTCATAAATCCTCATATTTTTCAAGTTATGGGCCACAGGGCACTTTCCGAAAAATTCTGTGCAAGGGTGAAAACCAATTTTGTATCTACGCACCCGCTGGTCCAAAAGGGACACATGGCACCTCCCAAGCAAGCTCGGGAAAACAGGGGCAGCAGGAACATTTTAGAAAATTTCCCACATAGATTAGGAATCATTAATTTTTAGTATTGATAAATTATAAGGGGTCAATTTTAATAAAACAATCTACTAACTTTTATAATACGAACTAGTAAATTTTAACTAATAAGATTTATTCAATTTGATCTTCTTCCTCTCTCAGCTTGTCAAATAGACATAGGAATTGTTCTTAGATGGATTTAAGGAGGATTTCAAGAATCAATGTGTCTGATTGATTTGCAATTTGAGCATTTCTATTTCTTGATAGAAAAATGACTACAAAACGGTTTGAGCCTGATTTTGCTAAGTTTTCTAAGAAATTCCTTAAATGTTTTTGTCCAATTAGATTCGTTTAGGGCTTACTACTTCAATTTAATCGTTTAATTTTTTATTTCCTTGTTGTGGGTTCGAACTGTGCATTTTAGGTAAAGTATTTGCCAGTTTTGAAAATGTAAAACAAAGATCAACTTTTAAAGGATCTATTTGCCATTTTCTTCTTCCAAGTATTAGAATTCATTCCAATTCAAATCTAATACGTTTATGTGATTCAAATCAAACTATTCAAAACCCAAATGCAACTCTGATTTCCAATTTTACACATTTCTAAAAGATAGAGTTCTGTATTTTCTCACACGCATTTCTTCCTTTCAAACAAAGATTTCAAATACATTTCAAAACAGATTTCAAACAATAGTAACTTCTTTTGTAAAGGCAGAACAACATATATATTCAGTTAGAATGATTTCTTTCACAACTTCTTCATTTACAATGATCAAATACAACTTACAAGGATACGATCTTTCTTTTCTTTCATTCAAAAACAGAGAACAGAGTGCATCACTTTCACACTTCGAATTACAACTTTCATAACCAATACAAACCATCTTTCCATCACGAATATATTACATTATCATCCACTTCAAGTGGGAAAAAGGCTTTACAAAAAGAACTCTCACAAGGGACTATCAAAATTAATTTTTTCCTTTCCTCCAGAATAGAAACATGTAGATCCAGCATACTCCAAACAAAAGCAGGGGGAAAGGAAACTCTCTCCACCCAACCAAGACATCCAATGAATAGGAGAATTCATCCCTCTTCATTGGCCCCAAGCCCCAACCACATTGCAATAAAAATGTGATTCAACTCATGGAAAAAATAGGCTTCCACAAACACACAGGCAGCGTAATCACAAAACAACACAGTCTAAATAGAATGCAGTTTACAACTACATTAAAACATGGCACACACATTACTGAGGCTTCATCAAGCAAGCCAAAGGAGCAAGAAACTATGGGGGATGTTGCTTATGCCTCCTAAAGGGGAAATGGGTATCACCACCTGAGAAAAAACCACCGAAATATGTATGTATATATCATTTCAAATCCCTGTCATGCCCTTATGCCTCCCCCAAGTACCCCTTATTCCTCACATTTCCTTATGTCTCCCCAACCTCTTATGGCACCCCATAACGAGTAAAGAAATGCAAGCTATTTCTTTGTAAGGTGGAACCCAAATCCCAACTCCCTCCACCCTTATACCTCCTTGAACACACTTGTGCCTCCCACAAAATAACCCCATAGTCTTCTCCTACACCATTCCTAGGCCATCTACCCAACAACCCACAAACATGCCAAAACATTCACACATTAACATTTTCATAAACCAAAAGAGAAGCATTCTAAGAGCCAAGCTCTTACCTCTCCATGATGGAGTTGTTCCAAGTTCCAAAAAATTATAATTTATACCAATGCAATCAATCCAAAGTAGAAAAACAAAAGCATGCAACAATCTTCCAAGAACTTCTCTAGGAAAGAGCTCCAAAACTACAAAATAATTCACCCAAAAATGAAGTCTTCAAAATGAAGCATCCTGAAAACAAGGCAAGCCATTCAAATTTTATATAAGAGGGAAGAAAAGAGGATGAGGTGGATCCATGTCGGATGCCATATCACACATCCTATATCCTAAACCCAAAGTCAACTTCATTCTCCAATTCACAATAAATAGGTGGGTGAATAATATGAAAGTTTACTTACACACTCAAATCCAACCCACACCCCAAAGGACTAAAATTAAATCAAGAAAGAAAAGTGCAATTAAAACCTACAATTTTTCTTCTCAAAAAGCATTATAAAAGTCTAATCTCAACTCTCCAACCATAGGTATGGTTGGTAATTAAATTTAAGAGGTATGAGACAAGTTTAACTTGTCCCACAAGCCTCCAAAATCAGCCTCCAAGGACAATTTCGAATTTCCAAGAAGGTGGAGTGTTTCACACTCAAAAGTTAACTTACACATCACTTACACATCCCTTACAACACTTTAATTCAAGACCAACAACTCTATTAATTACTTTCTTATGACATATTTGATTTATTTATTTTAACAATATGATAACTCACAAAATTTACACACCATTTAATAATTAATGAAAGGGGTAAAAGCACCACAAAATAAACACATGCAAACATAAACAAAGGGACAAAAATAAAAGAAATACATAAAACCCCTTGGTCACATTTAAAGGTGATCCCCCATGGGAATCCCTAACACACACAAACAAATACTAGTTGCCATGGTGACCTTGTTGAATTCATCTAGAATTCCAATGTGGTTGGTCTCCAATCCCCCAATGTTTGTTGTGATATTTTAACCTGCAAAACACAATTACCTCCTTCAGCCTCGTGGCCATATCAAAACATCCAAAGTAATATAATATAATTACCAAAATCATCTAGATATATGAATCACAACAACATCAAAGAAATCTAGCAATATCATTTGCAATTTTACTCAACAATTATATCATCATCCAATAATTTCCATTTCTAGGTCTACTCACAATATCCAAATATCACAAGTCTGCACAACATCCATAATATAACCATGTCAAACAGTATACCATTATCAATATCCAAAATACCTCTAATAATCATCATGCATCACAACTGAATCAAGTCAACAATAATCCATGATCTACATCTATCATCATACTATAATAAGGTCCATAATCATGTCTATAATATAATCAGTGGTATCATGATTAGTATCAAAAGGTGTCAAAGGGAAGTGGGCACTACAAAACTCACTCCCCACAGCAATTCAATAATTTTTCTATCCTTTACACTCTTTTACATCAGGTGCACATTTTCCTTTATTATTACTTTTAGACTTTTACATGCTTATGTACATGCTTTTATGATTTATCATATACATAACATATACTACTCTTTCAATATTCTTTTATAGGTCTATTTTTAATATGTAACAAAAAGTAACCTAAAAGAGTAAATACAAGTAAAATAGGTACAATGCAATGTACATGCTTCACCCCTAGAGTTACTTTCCCTTCCTAGTCTCCACAATTCACTTTGCATCATTCCACGCTTTACTTTGCATCATTCCATGCTTCACTTGTCATCTCATATCATTATTTTCCTCCCACTATACTAGATCATAAGGTATGTGTCTCTTATCTACTTGAATTGTTACAAAGTATTCACTCAACAACATAAATTTGGGGAAAATGTTGACAAAAGGTGAAGCACTTCGGTACATTTCTAGGTTTTAAAAGTTTGCTAACATTTTCATAATTTCTACGAAAGAAAGCTAGTGATTGAAAACTATATTTGGTCTCTTTTCTTTGTTTCTTGTGTTATATTTCATCTTCCACACCCTACAAGCCATTCTTAATTTAACTGATTTATGTTTTATGGATTCAAACACAAGTTCCCATCCAAGAGAGCAAGGTGCATACAAACTCATGTTCCCTTTGGACACCCCTAACCATTTTCTACCTTACTCATTATTTTTGGCATCGTTTTGACTTATGTGTCATCCATCTAGTTGTCAATTATGAAATTCAAATAAGGTAATCATATAAATACATAGTTGTGTTAAAAATAACAAACCAATCACTAACCATTACTATCATCACATAAAATTGCATTCAAAATGCACCTAAAGCACAACAACGCATCCATCTAGCATCCATTCAAGGGAAAAGGGATACAACTTTTTACACACAACATAGGAATGAGAATTTAATTCTATTTCATCCACACATTCTACTACAATACTACATTCTAACGACATTCCTCTATAAAGTGTAACTTTCACAAGGGCATCTTAGGGCATACTTTATACACACACTCACAATAAATATATGGAGTCTACGATGTAGTGCAATTCTCAAGTGTAAGTTTAGTATTTGGGTGACCATTGGGTTTAGTCCGACTCCCCATTATTTATTTTCCTATGTAGGCTTGATGTGGTTTCTATTCTTTTGAAGATAAATTTCTCTTTTGAAGGTTATATGTACCTTCATCGATCAAAGAGTGACTATTAGGTGATTAAGAGAGAATAATTGTGACACCCCTATGATGCAATAATAACAAGATACAAAGTTTTTGCATAGTCATAGGGCCCCAAATCCTATCATCAATGTGCATGTGCCCCTCTTCTACTTTGGGGAGCCCCTATTTATCATTGTTCGTGAGTTGCAAAATTTATAGATATAAATTACAACATTTTTGACATATTATTGATCAATTCTCCTTACCCGGATCAATTCTAGATTGTGTGGATATCGATAAGTGATCCTTCCTTTATCTTTTTCTTAGGGTTTCATATTTTAAATATTATTTTTCTTATTTCATTACTTTACTTTGACATTTATACATCAGTTAATCTGAAATTATATTTAATTAAAATTAGATTAAAACACCTAAAATCAATTACAATTGGTAACAACACGAAACAATATGGGATGCACCAACCCGTAGTAGTGCTCATTTGAAAAGTAGCCATGGAGGGAGAGAAAAACTAAACGTATCTCCTCAACACTCATCTCCCGTGTCATGACATAGCCCAAAAATTGCATTTGGTGTGAGATTTCCTAAAAACTCGCACTTGGCGTGAGATCACCCAAAAAAATTCACTTGGCACGAGATCACAAAAAAACCTACTCTTGGCATGATATCACCCAAAAAACTTGCATTTGGGATGAGATCACCCAAAAAACTTGCATTTGGGATGAGATCGCCCAAAACTCGCTCTTGGCATGAGATCACGCAAAAAAATGCCCTTGGTATGAGATCACAAAAAAATCACATTTTATAGCATTTCATGACACCTTTCTATCCTTTACACTTGTATACATTGAAGGCATAAAAGATATCATAAAAAAATCAAATTCCTTGATCATATAATGATATTCAACATATATATATATATATAGATACAATGAGGATCAATTATGGGTGGAGGTAACCGATCATCCAGTTAGGAAAACTGTAAATGCTACACAGGCATAACTACATAAAAAATAATGCTTTGATTTTTGCTAACATTCCCCCTTAATACACTATTTTTACAAACATCATATTTCCATATAGTGGAACCCCCTTATTCTAAACACGGTAAAAATTTAATTACGCTCTCAATGAAGCATGCTCAACTTTAACATGACATGTCATCTCTATAGCTTCATGGTCTTGGTGACACCTTGGTTTTTCCTTACAAGATTACCACAAACCTAGAAGTGACCTAAGCACATCCATCCTTGGGAACACCTTGGCGGTTTTCATTTTTTTATGGATTACCATGAACTCTTATGGTTTTCAAAATGCAAGTTCCGTATGAACTTGAAGGTGACCTGATGTCTCAACTATACACTTCGATGGTTTCTCAAATTTCTATAAACCCTTTAAACAAGAACCAAGTGCTACTTTAGTTCTCTTACTTCTCACAATGTCTTTCATTCAGGATGCACCAAACTAGAAAATGCTTTGTATATTTATTGAACAACACACACAAACAACATCACGAATAGAAAAATACAAAAACTAAAAAAATTGTCACACCAAACAATAGTGTAACCCTAAGCACATCCATCCTTGGTGACACCTTGGTTTTTTCTTATAAGATTACGACAAACCTAGAAGTGACCTAAGCACACGCAGCCTTGGAAACACCTTGGTGGTTTCTAGATTTCCTGGATTACCATGAACCCTTATGGTTTTCCAAATGCAAGTTTAGCATGAACGTGGAGGTGACCTGATGTCTCAATTGTACACTTCGATGGTTTCTCAGATATCTATCAACCCTTTAAACAAGAACCAAGCGCTAATTTAGTGCTTTTACTTCTCACAATTTCCTTCATTGAGGATGCACCAAACTGGAAAATTCTTTGTATCTTTATTGAACAACACACACAAAAACAACATCACGAACAAGAAAATACAAAAATAAAAAAATTGTCACCAAAGCAATGGTGTGACCCCATTGTAAGGCGACTCGCAAGAGGACGACAAGTGTCCTCCATCCTTTGTGTACCCTCGAGCCTTAAAGGGAGTTTTTCTTCCTAAAGTAGATTCATAGTAATGTTTGCCAAATGAATAATAGAGAACCCTTTTAAATTTATTTCAAGCAATGATCCTCGTGCTGCATCCATTTGCTAAGTTGCCATCAAGTAATACCATTTACTACAAACCATAGTGTTGAGTAACACGACAGAAATGAGTCGAAGATAGGAAGATAATAACTAGTCAAACTTGAGTGTTGTTGGATACTATTCTGGATAAACTTCTCGAGTTGTTGCTTCATTCACAAAATGGTCAAGCATTCGCTAGGGTTATAAATAGAATCTCTAAGAAACTGATCCACGTGATTCATAACATCACCCAAAACCTCAATATTCTCCATTTAAGATAATTCTCTTCTTGGTGGGACTCGATGCCTTAAGTCGCTTTAGGCATTAGCGCCAACAATTTCCCCATGCACCGGTATAGGTCCCCTAATTCCCAAGGAGTGATGGTATTAAGTATTTGTTCTTCTACTCTCAATCAGTAATGAAGAAGAAAATTACAGAGAAATAAAGACATTTAGTTATTTATTTGTGATGGGGATGTGAAAGTATGGTTGCGAGGTAAGTGTAGTTGTGAATGTAGCGGTTATGGATGTGAAAATAGGAATCCATGTTCGTTTCCAATGCTTCCAACTCTTTCCTTTCCTTACAAAATTCTAATGTTTAATTTCATCATGCCATCGCAGGTCGCTGCCAAAGAAAAAAAAATAGTTAAGTGACATAAAAAAGAAGAGGGATAGGTGGAAGTAAACATATCAAGTTTTTTTCCATCGGTTAACCAAAAATTGAGAGTAAGGTGATTTTCAAGTGGTTGACCACAAACCACAAAGGGGTGCAGGTTTTCAAATGGTTTATGTACATCCATATCGCGATGTCCCAGGTACATCCTTTTTCTCTCATCACATTTCACCGCAGGGAATAACATAGGAAATTTTGTTGAATTCAGATGCTCATACACACAAACTGAAAAATTGGAAATGGAACATTTGATTATGTTCCCCCCTCAATGTGAAATTTCCACTTATTCTATAAACAAAGAAATCAAGAACAATGAAATTTGAAGCACACCACATACAACTAAAATAACACTAAAATAATTCCACCAAACCTTTGTGTGGCCCCATCATTTACGATGATGAGAGAGGTCACTAATTGACCTCCAGCCTCTGATGCCTTCGTCCTCTATTAGAAAGTTGCTAACTCAAGCAGGATTTTATCATGGAGTTCAATTTTACATACCTTAATCGGACATTAGATTCCACCGAAAATGCGTCCACAAGGAATTTTATTTTTATTTTTCGACTTTTTGACACTTACAAATATTAGTAACTTCTTACAATAACTCTTTTTATGACATTGATGCAACATACACTTTGACAACTACATAAAAAATAGACACTTTTACATTAATAAAACAATAGAATTGACAAATATTTACTTGTTGACACACAATGACTTTTGAAATTTGACTATTATTTTGAAAAATATTACTTAAAGGACAATTTTAAACATAAGACACATAAAAATAGAATTACTATATTACTCAAAGATTATACACTTCACACATATGGCCAACTATACTCTAATAAGACATTGAAAAACACAAACTATGAAACATATTTCAACCACCTCACCTATAAGGAATTAAAATAACTAATCTCAATAAACATAACCACCTCAAATAACTTGTAACTTAAGACTGTGACAACAAAAAAATCGTACTTCACTTGAATATCTCCTTTGCACTTGTTGGTCGCTGATCTTACACAAGTTGTTACCACATGATAAAAATGTCAAAGAGATTCTAATACTACAAAAAGAGTTCTCCACGTCTAGGTCTCCATGTCGATGTCAAGGAGAATAAGAAACAAAACGCCTAAGAAAGTCTTGTTCGCAAAAACATCTTCATATTTCCACACACGCCCTAATTGACCTATTAGAGCTTTGATACCGCTTAAGGCAAGCCACATAAGAGATTAAAAATAATTTAAATGCCTTGATGAGATAATGATATAAAACAAATATATACAATGAGGATCGATTATGGGTGGAGGTAATCAATTAGCCGATTAGGAAAACTATAAATTCCACGAAGGAATAACTACATAATAAACAATGTAGTAATTTTTGCTAAAGTACATTAGGTGCTCACCTTCCATTACTATTACTTTTACACACTTATACAGGCTTTACTTATATTTTTCATATATAGTATTTTGACTATTTTTATCTCTTCTTTTCAAGTCCATCCTTAATACGTAACAAGAAGCAACCTACATCACCAAATACAAGCACAAAAATAGCCAGAAGTTACGCATACATTTCACCCTAGGGTCCACTTTTGTTTTTACTAGTCTCCACGCTTTACTTTATGATCACTTCACACTTCAATTGTCCACTTAGCACGCTATTCGTTGTATTCTCTAAAGGATCATAAGGTGCACATATTTTTACTACTTTCTATTATCAAGTTTTCACTTATCAACAAATAGTGGGGGTAAAATATAGTCACGAAATCTATAAACTTGGGTACATTTCCATGTCTTAAAAGCATGCTAGCATTTACATGATTCTTAAGCAAGAAAACTAGTAATTAATATCTCACTTTAGCATATTTATTTTTCTTCCGTAATTTTATTTATTTTAAACATCTTACTAACTTACCAATATTTAATTGTTTTATCTATGGCCTCATACCCTAGCACCCAATCAAGAAACTAACATAAGGGTGTCATGTTCTCATGGTCACTCATGTCCTTCTTTATCCTTTTCCTATCCTTTTGGACCCATTTAACTTATTAATTATTTTTTATTACTTTTTGTCATACTTTCAGCTATCAATTATTAAATTCAAAGAAGGAAATCATATAAATACACAATTATGTTTTCAAAATAAAGCACCAAGCACTAAGCATTACATACTACCACTTAACCTTGCATTCAAAGGAACAAGAGCATAAAACACATCCATCTAGCATCCATTCAAGGAAAAGGGTCGCATAGTTATGTACACACAACAGAGGAAGGGGAATTTTATTCTATTCCATTCACACATTCTATACATTTTCTCTGTATCCGTATATTAATTAGCTAAGCGAAGAGAATTGAAACTAACACCTAATAGTTCCAAAATAAAGATAACTAAAAATATATCATCATTCTAAGATCTTAAAGAGACTAAGCATCAACAACATTCATAGAAATTGGAAGGAAATCAGACTAACACATTACACTTTATTCTCTACTATTTTAAACCTAATTAGAAATCGACTTATGTAGATCCTTAGCAATCAAAATGTGATTATTTGTTTGAACCCATAGGTTTGAGAATGGAATCTCATCAAGACATGGCTACAAGGCCATTTTGATTCTCTCCATATTACCCAAATCTTGGATGGATGAAATGTAACATGAAGATACTTAGTTCAACATTAATGGAGGATGGTCAAAGATAAAAATGCCTCTAGTTTATGCTATATGGATGCAAAGGTTTAAGATGAAAGGTAAGAGGAGGGTTCTTTATATAACCCTTTAGTTTTAAGAGGCTCTGCATCCTTTTACATGTGGGATAATAGCAAAGCTAGGTTAGTTAGGGATAATCATACATTAGAGTGGTTAAGTTCACTTTTGGAAAGTTTAATTTATCATTAGTGATTCATGGGAATTGAGGGGGTGTATTGATTAATCAAGAGTAATTAAGTAATAGGTAGGTGTAAGCTTATATAATAGTTTTAGAGGATAGTTAGCATGATCTAGGTTATGAGAAGATTTTAATCTAGTAAATGATGGTTTATTGATTTAATGAAGGGGAAGTTAATTAATTAACATTAATTAGTTAATCTAGATATAAAGGAACACTAATTAATAGAAGTTCGTTAATCGGTGTCTTGAGCAATAGGAGAGGGTTAATTAATTAGCGTCATCAGTAACTTATTAATGGTAATAGAGGAGAATCAACTGTGCGATTGACGATATGTCGTTATTTTGTGAGAAAGGGGATACTTAGCATAATTTAAGTATTTGAATTGCTTTATCCAAATTATAGGTGTCTACATTTTCCCCTCTTGGGGTAGCGTAAGCAACGCCACTTCAAAGATAGTAGACAAGTACAAATACATGAATTTTGAAGAGAGAATAAAATTTAGTGGAGTGAAGGATGCCCCTTTAAGTGTCGATGGGGTGATGAAAGAGGTCGATCGATGATAAAAAAGATCAAGGAAATGGATATAATAATTATAAAAGGTAGGATGCCATGAGTGAAGCGGAAGAATAGTGTTGATAGGAGAATAATATAGATGAAAAATTAACACGAGAGAGAAAAGAAATAGATTTCATTCAAAGTGTATTTAAACAACTTTTGTTTCATCAAATTATCTCATGATCTACATCATCGGTCTTTATTAAAAGTATAAGCATATCGAAAAAGTGTAGAATGACATGAAAAGCCATAATAAGAATAATTGTCCATTGTTGAAAATACCAACTCAATACAACCTGCAAAATGTAATTCAATACGAGAAGTAAACAAGCTCATTTAACCGGAAACAAGTACAAACAAACATACAGAACAAAAACAACAATACGGTTGTACAAATATTTTATTATAAAGTGAAGATCCCACATGTTTGTGATAAATGAAAAGGGTTAAAAATATGATACCCTAAACAAGGATATATGCAAGGGAATTGATTAAGGACACAAATTCCAATGATAAAGCTTTGTGTGCTACTGAAATAAGTAACAGAAACTCGATGCACCGAAAGAATAATAGATGAAGCAAGTTGTCTATCTTTGTAAATGTTTATACATCTAGGTGATCCATGAGTCATTGGTTACTAAAACACATAAAAATGATAGAAATTTATGGGATGAATACCATGTGTGTGACACATATTTCAGCTATGTATCAGCCTTTTACTATTTTTACAAATTTTTGAATTGTTTCAATTTTAGGACTTTTGCTTGATTTTTGAATATTTTGAAATTTTGGATTTTTGTAATTTATATTAATTTTCAATTTTGTAGAAGAAATTACATGAGGGAGGATCACCTAATAGTAATAAAAAATCCCTAGGGAGAAGAAATGGGCGCTAGGTAGTAAAAATATGCCCCTATGGGATGAAAATGAGTGAAAATGATTATTTATTTAAAAATAAATATCAGAGCGGGTGATAGAAGAAGGTAGAATGACCATTGTGGATTAAAAATAGCTAAATATAACCCTCCAAGGGTGTAAATAATCACAAATAGTTCATTTTTTACCAGAACCTTAACAAATTTTACCATGAAATACCATGAGTTATGAGCGAGAGGGAAAGAGTGTAGAACTATAGGAGGCACGCTAACACAATTCGGGAGCACGCACGGAGGAGCATGATAGACCCTTCGTGAGTACACTATCTTTCTTTGTCAAGTTTAGTATTTAATTACATTTATTAGGGTAATTAGGGCCATAAAAATGTGTGCACGTGCCTTAGGCTGCGCGCAAAAGCATCATCGATCACACACATGCATCCAAAATACATGTGTTTACATGCGTACACATTGTAAAACATATGCGCATATGCGCATTTATAAAAATGGGTGCACATGTCTCCAAGGAGGGAAAATGTGTTGCATGTGAGGTGAAAATTTTAAAATGAGTGTTTATGTGTCTTGAAGGACGTGCATGCACAAGTTGGGCTAGTTAGTTAGGTTTTACATGCACATGAAAACATGAGAACGTAGGCAACCTTGAGATGGCACACACATGCACTAGGTGTGTACATGTCAAAATGGTGCACACTTGCCAAAAAGGCCGTGCGGGCGCTAAAAAGGAAAAATTCAAGACATAGAAGAAAAATAGGATTTTTGAGAAGAATGTTAGTTGATGAATAGGATAGTGTAGACAAACTATGAGTTAGTTTTTTTAGAAGTAAAATAGAAGAGGATAGATAAAGGAAAATAAAGTTTTAAAAAATTGTGTTATCTCGTAGAGACGATGATCGCGCTACAGATTAGAGAGCGACAAGGTCAGCTAGCTACCTTGGAGGTGAGCTTCCGTTGAAGGGACAAGCTGATGATGGATAGCCTATCAGAGGTCATAGGGATAACTCACATAGCACTTATGCCATAGATTACCGTAGACCATGGCCTATTCACACCCTTAGCTAAGAGATGGCACAACAAGAGCTATTGCTTCTCGGATCCGTCTTTGGAGAGATGACGATCACATTCAAGGATATCTGGCATATATTGTGTGGGCCTATCTAGGGGAAGTTGATTGAGTATATTAGTGAGAGAGCTGATATTACAAACTGCCGATCAAATTTTTTTCCAAGATGAGATACCTCATTGAGGTATGACGGTGCAACTGCACCAATGTATTACAGATCTAGGGCTACATTGCATGCCCATGTACTTGATGGCTCTTGTCAGTGGCTTTCTACTTACTGAAAAGACATGTACTTCTTTTCCACTTGGCCTCATTAGTGTTATACGAGGATTTCTATGAGGTGAGAGATATTGTTGGGGCCAGTGTATGCTGACACATCTATATTGGGATTTACACTTGATTACATACCACGATAAGAAGACCATGGGTCTTTCCATGCTACTACAAAATATGGGCATGGGATCACATAGTTGTTTTTCACCCTGTAGGCATTCTATGAGTCTGGGCTCTAGATGAGCCATCAGTGATGGGATGGGTCCTAGTTAGAGATGACATCAAAGCATGCACATTGGTGATATCTACCATTACCGCAAATTATTTCATTAAATTTAAAAATATATGATATGGAGACCTTACTCCTAATATCAGTGGAATGAGGACGCATATGGGTAGAGTATAGCCATGGTAGATCATTTGCTGATTGGCGATTAGGGATACATCACTGAATATTACATGGTAGACTGATGTTAGTGATAGTTTGGTTAGGTGTAGGATGTTCGAGGTCATGAGTTGTGGTATGCACATTGAGTCATAGAGAGATTTGATATGGGGTCACCAATCCAGACTACTAGGGCTTGACTTTGCTTTGATCGGATGTTACCGTAGGTTTGGGCTCCATTGAGACAGATCGGATATTCAAGAGTGACAAAAAGTATGGGCCATGGTAGATGGTAGTTTTTCCTCCTTTTAAGTATCCCACTGGACATATGGGATGCAGGGGTTAGGCTACAAATAGAGGGTTTTAGTGAAAGTAATGAGGGCTTAGATGATGATGATGGATTTGATGGTCAGGGCCATGATTGCAAAGAGGACATGGACCAGCATAGGGTCACATGTAGATGCCTAAATAGAGATAGATCCTAGTTTCACCATAGATATAAATTCCCCATGTGGGAATAGCAGTTGGGATATAGACACTATTACAACAAGTTCCTTCTTAGAGAGTAGCACCACAAGGTATGCCATAGAGAGTAACATGACATTAGGGGCCGGTTGGTATCCCACCACATAGTCCGCCAAGAGGTGGAAGGGGTAGTGGTGATAGAGGAACTAGAGGACATAGTGGTGATGGATCCATATGGTTCTTCAACAAATGGCCACCTAGATGCTGTAGGTTTAAAGATTATTACAACAACCCATGGCCAAAGTACAATAGTTGACTATAGAGAGAGACTAAGCCAAAGCACATGTACAAAATATTACCGTAGAGAGGGATTAGGTGAGTGCCACGGGGGCTTAGTCAAAGGAATTGATTACGAGTGATATTATTTGTAGGATGAGTGGGCAGTGTGACAAGACAAGATTGCTATAATTTTTGCAGAGGTTGCCTCATTTCGACGTAATGTGGGAGTCACAAAGACACCGTATATGGACATGGAATTATCAAAAGCCAATGGGAGGGCATCTTATTATATATTTTTATACTAGGAGGTTGTCCTGAGGGTCGAGAGCAACCATGTATAATTAGGTGTCCATGTATGGGAGATCATGAAGACCATCAACTTCATCTAGATCAGTTTAACAGCTAAGAGATCAGCAGACAAGGCAATAGTCGGCCAACAGGGGTCCACAGGGTGATGGGACCCCCATATCGAAGGCCATTAGCTAGTCCCCATGATGGATCGAGTCAGACATGATTCATTTTCATTTGTACACACAAATGTATGTATGACTCGGTATGAAGGCTCAACTTTTTTCGATGTATATGATGTATCATTTTTTAATTACATCTCATGATGAAGCATTGTTTTGTATCATGATGATGTATACCTTGAGACACATATTGTATATGGACACTTGATTTTGACATTATGAGAATTATGATGATTGGACTCTATATTATGATGTTGTTGTATATGTATCATATATTTTTGATTTAGGATATAACCTTAGATGATACCATTTGTATTATACATGAGATGCTTTTAATTATTCCACTTGATGATTTGTATGATACTAGCATGGGGGATAGATTCGATATTTGAAACCCCTCTTTCCCTATTGATGATAAGATATGTGATGATTATCTTAGCATACATGTATGATGTAGACTTATCATTTTATTAATATATGATGTATATGCTGCTATATGTGATCATATAGATAATGATGTGATAACAAAAATGTACAAGTAATGAAAAAACAAGCACAAATAAAAGTTAACAAATCTACGAGATATACACACTAAACAATGTAACAACACAACTACTTATAATCATTCATAAGCATGTAAAAACAAACTCCATATGTATAAATAAAAATGAGCCTAATGTAATAAAGAAAAGAACAATCTAAAAGAGAAGTATGTTTAAGAAACATGTTATACAAATGTTCAAGCAAGAAAAACTATACAAACAATGTACACACAAATAAAAAAGAAATAAAGAAACAAAGAAAGTAAACTACTAATATGTTTTTGTAAGACTTTTTTCAATTTGTTTTGTGTTGTTTGTGGAATTTTGGAAAAAAAAATCTATTATTTTTATATCTTCTCGGTTTTCTAATGTTTTGGGGTTTTCAATCCTTTTCAAAAAAATTTGATTTTCAACATATTTGAATGTTTTGGATCTTCAAAAAAAAATTCGAAGCTATGTACAAGAAACAAAGAATTGTGGATTCTCCCAACATTACATGGGAATATAAAAAGGTAGATGGCACGTGTTATAAACAAGAAGGTGAAGATGTTAAAATGCACCCAGCTTTTAGATCGGAATACACAAAGGAAATCTCTTCACTGATTTAAAAGAGGAGAACCAATCGGATCAAGACTTTGACAGGATAGGCTCACAAAGAATCTCATATGTAGGTGCAGAACTAGCTCTAAACTAAGCAATCGTACCATTCCGATGCGAGATTATTGTGAACAAAGAATCCTTCCAAGGTTCCATAACTAATTTTTCACCCAGAGACCTATCTAAAGTGCCACAATTGCAAGGTTTTCAAATTTGGATGAACTGTTTTCTATTTTTCCTTTTTTTCTTTTTCTCTTTTTTTATTTTTCATATTTTTTATGTTTTTGGTTATTTTTATTTTTATTTTGTCATGTTTAATCATAGAACCACTTGATGTGCATTATGTTTATGGGGTCTCACACTCATCTCTTTGGGATAGAAAACTTTTCTTCTCCTTACCCCAATTTAGCCAAAATGATATAAGGTCCTAACAAATTAGGTTTGAATTTTCCTTTCTTTTCTATCTCCTTCACTTTGTGTTGAATTTTTTTTCCTTCAATACAAAATATTCTACCTCAAAATGACAAGGTATGATTCTTTTATTGTAGCTCCATGATACTCTGTTCTGGTACACTTTAATGTGGTTGAGTGCACGGATTCACCTTTCATCTATTAGCTCAATTTTTACTAGTCTAGCCACTATGTAATCCTCGTCTTTATCAAAATAGTCCCTAAGATATATGCTTAGGGAGGGAAGATCTACTTCTTGGGGATGATGGATTCAGTTCCAAACACAAGGGAATAAGGTGTCACACCAATTGGGGTTCAAATGGAGGTCCTAGAAGCCCCAAATGGCAGGTGAATTTTCAAATGTCAATTGCGACCTATTTTATTCACCATCTTCTCCATGATCCAAACAAGTTTTTATTAGAGGACTCGCTTGCCAATTACCTTGAGAGTAATATGACATGGACCACTTTAATTATATCTAAAATCAATGACATAGAGCTTTCAATGTCTTATTCTTGAAATATTTTACATAATTATTGATAATGGCGGAAAGAATTTCATAACGGTAGATGATATTTTTTATGATGAACTTTGATATTCGAGTCCCTATAACATATGTCGGTGGAACAACCTCCACCCACTTGGTGAAGTATTATGTTGTAGTTATAATGTGATTATGAGCATCAGATGAAGTACTTGTAAGCTTCCTTTTAGTTCCAATCCCCACTTAGAGAATGGTTATGGTGTTGTGATTGGATGTAAAGGTTGTGACGGTGCATGGATGAAGTTCCCGTACTTTACGCATAACACAAACTTCTTTACATAATTACAGAAATATATCTCTATGGTTGGCCAGTCATAGCCTACCCTTAATAACTTCTTTGCTAAAACCATCCCATTTGTATGGGCTCGCACACCCCTTCGTATAACTCCTTGATTACTCATAATGAATCTACTACATATAAACAATGTGATAGATTACCATCATAGCCAAAAATTAGAGGGTGCCTCGTAGGAGGGTATAACATGTTATTTTTAAAATAAGGATTTTTTTAGTATGGGAAATGCTGGAAGGAAAGGTGGAAGGATAGCCATACATTTCTCCACCGTCAATCGGGTATCCAGAGCCCCAACGGAGATGTATTTGATTATAATCACAACGTTTCTCTACTTCCAGCTAGGCGTCTATAGCTCCTGTAGAGATATTAGAAATACCCCAAGATAGAGTTATATATCAATTTTCTTATTCTTTTGATTTTGATTTCGATTGATTGATTCTTTTTCTTTTAGCATTTTGAAAATTTTATTTCAGCTCTCTAGTTTTGACAAAGGGTTAAGACCCATTGATGGCTTGATGGAAGGATATGGAAGTGATTTTGATGAGGACATTGGCTAGTGTCAACAAATATTCCTAATAATTCTTCGCAACAATTTTATTAGATGTAGATACTGATAGGATCTCTAAGAGGTCAATCGTTCTTTAATTTACCAAGGTGATGAATGACCAAGGTCAAATGGATATGATAGAGATAAATTTTGCAAAATGTGTATGAAATAAGATAATAAAAATAACATTGAAGGGATGGAAATGGTGGATGAATTGTAAAGGAATATGAAAGAAAGGGAATAAATAATATCCATGTGTATGAAATAACTAATTGAAATGTTTGATATTTATACCTTTGATTTTATTTTTAAATGTTTTCTCATTTTTGTATTTTTGAAAAGTTCTATGATTTTTCTTTTTTTTGGGAAGTTAGGACCAAAAATTTCACTCAGATGATAATATCCAGCAATTATGTTTGTGATTTCCTTAAAAAGGGAGACGAAACATGTTTTTTTATCAATCGTTATATAATTTCAGATCTCGATGATTGTGGTGAGTTCCAACTCAATGAATGATTGTGATTTGTTTTGAAACGTGGATATCATATGTGGGAGCTTGAGTTCCCTATCTCGTAGGATTATACACTTTGTGCCATACTTGATGACTACGTTGGTTTAAATTTTAGAATCATATTTGATTTTTAATTTTATAATCATTTGATTTTTGGGAGATTTCAAGCTTTACGGAGTTTTTATCTTATCTTGTTAAATATTTTGTCTAGGTTTTCTATAAGCTAATGCTTGACTTGTATGATCTTGAGAAGTGGGAGGATAATGTATACATTTAGAATTGATGAGAGGAATGTGAGGAATGATAGTGAGCTTGCCACAATCGTTTATATAATAATAATGTAATGGATGAAAGGTATATGGTCCAAGAATTGAAGAAGATGGGCTACTAGGAGGTTAGCCAAGAATACAAGATGAAGGGCTAATATGATGGGCTACCCAGAGGTGTCCTGTTGATAGAAGACAATGGAAGACTTATATGTGGCCCTAGAATAGAAGGTAATGGGCTACCCGAAGGAGACCCATAGATATATCAAGAAGGGAAACTTGGAGGTCACCTATATATAGAAGAAGACGATGGGATACTTGGAAATGACCCAAAGTACGATTGTGATTGAGGCATTGTGATATGTAAAGAATAAGTGGGTGATGAGAAGATGGGCCATAGCTCAATACTAGATCCGGATAGTTCATCACAAAATGAAGAATGTATGGATGGAAGAATAAGAGGAGGATCAAGTTACATGGTCCGAGGATATTTCTCTTTTCTTGATAAAATAAATAAACCTTTTCCACATAATACATGAATGCATTGAGGTATAAAGAGATTCCTTTCTTGTAATTTGTTAGAGGGATACCTTTGTGTGCTGTTATAAATGCCATGATATCTTCTTCATTATGAAATAAATCGTTCGGTATGGGTTGTTGATCGACCATAGGGGTTTGTTTGGAAGAAAAGGTCTATTATTTAAATATGTTTATGATTTAATATAATAAGATGATGCAAGAAATGAAGTACAAATGGATCTAGATGTCTCTTGAATAGAAGAAGATGAAATGTACCGACCTATACAATGATATAGTGTCGTTAAACTAGTATGATTGAGTCCTATATCCATGGTTTGGGATGTGGTAGTCGACTCGAGATGATTCACTAGAAGGAATTTGAGTTAAATGAATATTTGAAGAAGGAAGAGTGTATTGTGGTGAGTGATGAAAGAGGTCGTATGTAGAAAGGGGGACTAAAACTTAAGAGTCATATTAGATGATTCATTAGAAGAATTAGGATCCGTGTAGATAGGTAAAGGAGGAAGAGGCCGTTGAGGCAACCGATAAAGGAGGTCCTGTGAGGAAAGGGAGGACCGCGATTCAAGGATCACATTATATGAATGATTAAACGGGTCCTGTGAAGAAAGGGAGGACCATGACTTAGGATTCGAATTAGAAATTTGATTAAGGGGGTCCTACGAAGAAAGGGGGGACCATGATTAGAGAATCATATTAGATGAATTATGGGGAGATTTTTGGCGGCTCAAATATTTAAAGGAGGAAAAATTAAGTTAGTTTATTGATTATTCCTTAGAATAAGATTGATTGGATGAATTTCAGGACACATGAGAAGCCGAATAATAGTTTGGATAAGAATAATCATGAGAATTAGAATAATTAGATGAATAGTTTAGATTATAATCATCACAATCATAAGAAATGTTTACATTAGAATCAAAATAATCATACCACCAACCATGAGATGAAGATGGGGAGAGGAATATTTGAATGGGTTCTCTAGCGTGAAGAACCAAATGTGGTTTAGTCATGATGGGTGTCTTTAAATGTGAACACCGGAATTTTGACTCTTTATTTTCTTATGTAGAAGGAATCTTTCTATAATCAGTCATGGTTGGCATTTTTTGGGTCCAAATGCCTAGACCTAGATAATGTGATTGAATTCCTTCAAATAGAAGGAAGTTCCATGTCAATTCAGGAAGCATAATGACAATCAAATAGACATTTCATGGATAGATAAAGGATTTTTGTCCGATTTTCCAAAAGGGTTCTAAGGAAATCATACATCACAATAACGCAATTTAAACAATCCAACAAGTTTTGGGGAAAAGGTTACATATTCAAAGGATCAAAAGTATTTTATTAAAGGGATGATTTAATATGAGGAAAAATTGTAAGGAACACTCACACACAAAGTGTAAATTAATCAATCAAATAAGGAACTTCTTCCTAAATGTTTTCAAGCAATAGTTTGATGTTAAATGATCAAACTAATGTCACTACTCATGTCAAGTTAAAAAATGAACAAGGCATAAGTAATAAAAAGAGGTTGATTTTATTTCCAACTAAAGTATACTTAAAGTGAGTTTAATTCCAACCAAGACCTAAATGTCAAAATGTGGGGGTATGAATATGAGCAACATAACAATACAACTAAGATACGTTAACCAAAATTTATGGAAAAGTAAGGTATTAGTATCAAAATAATATTAGTATGATGCACATAAGGTAACAAAAGAATATTTCAAAATCGAGGTAATGTTTGAAAGAAAAAAAGGCTAAAGTATACAAAGGAATTGTTAAGGTGCATGTAATGTAACATTAAAGTCTAGACACTTAGGTTGAATTTGTAAGAAGAAAGACGTAACTATCATTTTTTTGTAATACGATCAAAGAAATGTAATACTAAAAATAGAATCAAGTTGATAAATCAATCTAAACTTCAATGACGATTGTTGGGAATTTGGGACTACGGAATATTACTATCATTCAATAAAAAACAAAATCATGCATATGGGATCTAAAGAATTCCCCAAAATCTACAGTAGTGGAAGTATAAACTAGAATAATCCAAATCAAGAAAAATTACACACACATAACACATCATGTACCATGGTTCACCCAATGTGGGCTACGTCCACCAAAGATAGAGATCTCATATATATAATACAACAAGAGGACAAACTAACTCTTCAATACAAGAGTACAATGCATCTCTCCAAGAGTATATCCTCTCCTCCATATCTCTAAACGGATCTCCAGGAGTGCACTACAATTGTTCCTCCAAACACCATCAGAAAAATCACATAACTAGGAACTACTACATCTCCGAACTAATACCATGTTCTCTATAGATCTACAAACAAGACCTCTCACATCAGTCTACCATATGTGCAACAATAGTTGTGTACCAAGAAGTAAGTCTGTCTCTCCATCACTACATGCATAACCCGTGCAAACATGAACACAACCTCCTCTACAATATCTCTATATCTACATGGATCAAAAATATAATATGATCTCATGGATCTACAAAACAAGACTATATCTACATAGATCTACAATACAAGATCTCACCAACACGTGGATCTATAAGAAGAAACACTACGTGCTTTACATATTATGCAAGCCATTATAATGAGACAATGACTATACAAAAGAAATACATTAGAATATGTTACCCTCTTCTTAACATTTAGATGTACCTATTATTTCCTTCTTTCCAGCTCCTCTCCATGGAGAATTTGTCTTTATCTAACGTATTATTTCTTTCTCTTCTTTTTCTTCATCTTCATCCTCTCAATCTAGGAGAATCAAGGATCTAATTCAATCCTTCTCTTAATTCTCTTCTAAACCCTATCTTTCATGCTTATATAGGCGTATATAAACTTAGGGCACTTAGCCATGCAATTACAATTAATAGATTTGCTTTAATGTTAAAAATAGATCTAATTCCTAAGAGTTAATGAAAACATCCTCATACAGCTTAACCACCGCCGGTTCCTCCTTTCCTAACTAACACCGGTCATAGGTGACTGATGCCAGTATCTCCTAACCAATGACATTTACTATGTTTTCTAGTCACTTTGTAATGCATGCTCTAGTGAAGCTATTTATCTCCATAACCTAACAATCTTCCACATGGAGATAAATTGTTGAATCTATGTACCTATAGCTATACCCATACATCACCATCCTCTACACACCATGAAGACCATATATTCTATCCTTCAACAATTATCTCAAGAATAAATAAAACCAGAAGATCAAACCATCGTCTCAAACCAATAAGATAAAAACATGACTTACCAAACCACCACGAAGCTATAACTGATCCATGATATCTGAGCTATCCTTACATCAAGCTCCCACTGAATCATAACACCAATCCTCTCATGCTACCAAGCCATCATGACTAACACACCTATAAGATATCCCACTCAAAATGAAGTACTGAGCCTCAACTCCAACTATAGCCATACCTATAAAACTAACCATGTTCTCCATCCATATATCCATGTCTCCATGTAACCACCAATGAAACTGTCCAAAGACAATTCAAACTCGAATATGCAAAAGAAAAACAAGATCCCGGTAAAAAAAACCTTGAATGAGTTCTACATGCAACAAAGAGGTGATCAATTCACAAACACCATAACTCAAAGAAATCCAAAGACTACAATTTACAAATCCAACCCTACATGAAAACTTAGCATGTCCAAGGAATTCATCTGTAGATAATATATCTATCAAGGAATAAAATAGTAATCAAGAGGAAATATAAACATCCCCTACTCATGGTAAAGGAATCTAAAATTTGCTCATAAGCATCCATGTGTAAATCAAACATCTACATCATCATAGACTCACAAAACTGAATCTATCCACATGTATAAACTCACCTATACATCCATCTATATCATTGGGCTCTACTGAGCGCCAAGTCTCTCACCGAATAACTCTAAAGCCATATATGAATCTTGTGCTCATCAATGTCAATAACAAACAACCATGCTAAACCATGTAACTAATACCAAGTGCAAATACCAGCAAACATGTCATTAACATACTACAAAAACCAAACCAAGATGAAAGAAAAACAAGGGCACCATCTAAAAATGGTAAATAAACACTCTGTCAAAACTTGTGACCAAACTGATCATGGTTTCCTAACCAACCTTGGTCACTTCCCCGACCAACCACGCTAATCCTAACCGACACCGGTCTCTGTAACAGTCATATTTTCTCCTTAAACCCTTAAAAATCTGAAAAATTGCTCTATCATCTTCACCCAACTGAATCTAACCATCAACTTTGTAATCCCATAGGGATATCTAGGCACCACAAAATAAACCAGAAGTGACATCACAAAGAAATAAACTCAATATACCTACAAATTCATGACTTCCCTCCAAAACCAACTAGTGCCTCTGCCACTCTGAATAGTAGCAATCTCCTCTCACTCTGCATGTGCATCATGTATCCAATCCTACAATGCCAACAACCATGGCTTGCTCCCACTGAACATAAGATTACCCGAAATGCCTCTAATACCAAGCTCAAAATCTAATATGTCAGTGAGAAATAAAACCAAATGAAAGAAAATATAAAATGATTCCCTTCTTATCAAAGAATACTCCTATATCACAAAAGTTTGGACTTCTTGTGAAGTAGGTGAATCAACTTCTTTTCATCCTATGTACTCAACATCTTCCGTTATTTGTAACTATGTCTAATCATGACTTTTCATTGAGTATCTCATCCTTAGACTAGATATCCTTGTCCTCAAGATTCCACACAACTAGGAAATAAAAGTAAAAAAAAACCAAAAACATGGTGTAAATTTGTGCACACTATCTAAACATAATATCAGTTACTCCAAAAGAAAGAAATAAAACATGAACCATATAGAGATACCTGACCCAAAGTCTCACTGGACTAACCAAGCCAAATCCATCCTCTTTCTGATCCAAACATTGAAGTGATCAACACAGTTTCTACCTATACACACTATGCAAGAAACATGATCCTCCAAAACAAGACACTGAACCATCCATGCCCTCTTCTACTGTAAGAAACCATGTGCAAAATCGTTGTCACAGAGACTGACTATGGTTTTTGACCACTATCGGTTACCCTTTGTGACTAACATCGGTAATGCTGAACTCACCCAACACCAAAAATTGGCATAGGTCACCAAACTAGGTGCCTACTCTGACCAAAGTTGATAGTTGTGTTGATCCAGTCATTTCAAGAAGCACCCAAATCTTGCACAAAAACTTAACAACAATAATACATGTAATAAAAATTGCACCAAGATGAAATACATTACCTTACCAAAGACTAACATACTCAACCGCATCTTCAACTGAAGAACATGCTTCTCTGATGGAAACCCTATCTTCACATTGTGCTACTACATTATGCCTCTCTAAGAATCCCATGCATCTAACTGCACCAAAGGATGCATAACTACTCCTTTTCTCTCATTCTCAAATCTAGATCTACAATCCCAAACATGCATGTGCAACCAAAATAATATAAGCACTGCAATACCAAGATAAAACCATACCTCAATAACTGGATCTATAATTTGACCAACATGCTTGTGCCTCCAAGAACTAGGGACACCTCAGCAACCAAGATACATTCCATGCATATTCTTGATTCTTCGTATATGTGGTTTCTAGTTCCAAACTAGGTTACCCAAGAACCAAAAATGGTCACACTCAGTAACAAACCACGGTAACCTTGTAATCAGACCATTGTCACTTTGCCGACACGAGTTTCCACTTAACCAATGCCGGTCACCGTAATTTATAGAAACCATACTCTACTAACTCCCACTTGAGATTGAATCTCTTCCAGTGATCTTATCATCGGAAAAAAATGCTGCTTTCATACATACATCATGTCAAGAAAAACACTAACAAAATACTCAAGAAAACCTTGCTCTGAAATAACCAAGATCTGATATCGCTTGTTGGGAATTCGGGACTTGAGAATATTTCTATGATTCAATAACAAACAAAATCACGCATACGAGATCTAAAGAATTCCCCAAAATATACAATAGTGAAAGTATAAACTATAATAATCCAAATCAAGAAAAAGTACACACATAACACAACATGTACCATGGTTCACCTAATGTGGGCTACGTCCACCAAAGATAGATATCTCATATATATAATACAACAAGAGTGCAAACCAACTCTCTAATACAAGAGTACAATGCATCTCTCCAGAATATCTCCTCTCCTCCAGATCTCTAAATGGATCTCCATGAGTGTACTCCAAGTGTGCCTCCAAACACCACCAAAAGATCTCACATAATTAGGAACTACTACATCTCTTAACCGTGACAAATTTCTCTTTGGATCTGCAAACAACACCTCTCACATCAGTCTACCATATGTGCTATTATAATTGTGCACCAAGAAGTAAGTCTATCTCTCCATCACTACATGTATAAACTGTGCAAACATGAACACAACCTCCTCTACAATATCTAAATCTACATAGATCAACAATACAATATGATCTCATGGATATACAATACATGACTAGATCTATAATACAAGATCTCACCACCGTGATGATCTATAAGAAGAAACACTACGTGCTTTTGATACTATGCAAGCAATTACAATGAGACAATAACTATACAAAGGAAATACATTAGAAGATGTTACCGTCTTCTCACCATTCGAGATGTACCCGCTATTTCCTTCTATCTAGCTCCTCTCCATGCAGAATCTTTCTTCATGTAACCTTGTTATTTTTTCTCTTTCTTCTTCTTCATCTTCATCCTCTCAATCTAGGAGAATGAAGGATCTAATACAATCCTTCTCTTAATTCCCTTCTAAACCCTATCTTTCATTCTTATATAGGCGTATATAAAATTAGGGCACTTAGCCATGCAAATACAATTAATAGATCTTCTTTAATGCTAAAAATAGATTTAATTCCCAAGAGTTAATTAAAACATCCTCGTAGAGGTAACCGATGTCGGTTAGCCTTAACCACTATCAGTTCCTCCTTTCTGTGATGTCGATCATAGGTGGCCATCTGATGGTCTCTCCTAATTGATGACGGTTAGTATGTTTTCCATTCACTTTGTAATGATTTCTCTAGTGAAGCTATTTATCTCCACAACCTAACAAAAATCTTGACTTGGGTATCAAGATCAAATGGCTATGAAGATATGAAAACTTACTAACACAAGTTATCAACATTTACCATCTAGTCTCAAGAAAGAACGAATGTAAATGGGTGTAAAAGTGGTGGACACGATGGATTGATAACACACACATGGTTTCTATTCTTTTGATTAAAAAGTTTCAAAAGAAAGCAATCGAAGTAGATCAAGTGAGGTTGAAAATTATTTGGCTTCACTTCAGAAGCGAGTGAAAAAATAAACAAAAGTAATGCTTCACAATTTTTTTGTTAATGAAGCTTAGTTTGAACTTTAATGTACTCTTTGTTTGTTCAAAAGATAAGGTTTCAACTCAAAGAAAGTTATATCACTGCACGAAGGCTCTTTATAAAAATGTTTGGCTTGATACAATCATGTTTTCTCTAGGACAAAACAGATTTCCTACATGGTTCCCTCAACTAGGTATCACAAGATACCCTTGTGAGCTTCATTTTCCAAGAAATTCGCACTTAGTAGTCTTGGAATATCCCATATTTACTTTACCCCCTTCAAATACAATGAGAAATGAATGCGTATAGTTTTATACTCACGGGGTTGCAATATGGATAACTTTGACACTAAATCTCACGTGTAAACTATTCAAGTAGGTGTACAAGGAATTTCCCATTTTGTCAACAAAGTTCCTGTTGCATGGAATAGTTTGGGGTTATTAGGAACACCCCCATTGTTGTATCTTAAGGCTTATTCCAAATGGGTTATGTCCTAGTTTAAAGCGGATGGGTCATAACCTTATCTCGAACCTACATATAGAGTGTGATGAATACGGTGTGTTTTTTATCATTTAGACTTAATGTGGTTTTTATCACACACCATTTGGAAACATGTAACACATGCGTAATTAGAAACATTGATCTGATCCCCCTTTCTTTGGAAATAATTTTTACGTCCTCCACAAATAGCTTAGTAGCTTTCCACAAATAAAAATGATGATAAGACATCATTTCAGATTCTCAATATCGTCCTATGACGTAAAAGAAGAGCATATGTGACGTAGAATTCAACTATTTAATAAACAATGGAAAATACTTAACTTAAACACACATTTTTTCATTTTATCCAATTGAAATTCATTCCCTTAACCACAAGTGTAATGAGATGTTTTCCAAAGGATAGAAAATATGTAGAAATTATTTTTGATTCCCATGCTCACCTACAAGGTGTGAGGGAAGAGCATATGTGATTGTAATATCATAAACAAACATGCAACATTCATTAACTTTAAAGAAGTCAAATTAGCAAAAAAACATGAAGATATACCCTGCAAAATCAAAATATAATATCAAATAAACTCCAAGGAGTTAAAACATCTAGAAGACAACCTTTTATGAATTTTTAAAATAACACTCAGATTTGTCTTTGTGACACCTGGGTACCCTTAAAATTTATGTGTGCCCTTACCAACATGTGTTCACAGATAATAACATGTGCACACTTGCGCTAAAAATGACAGTGAGTTAAGAATGTGCAGAGGAAAAGAGTTGTATGTGAAGGAAAGCTAACATGTGTGCATGCCTATCAAAAATAGGGTAAAAATGATGTCTAACAAATGTGCATGCACCCGGAGAGGCTCCTGCATGTGAGTTCAAGATATGTGTGGACAAGAAAACTACGAGAAAACATAGAAAGCTAAATTTCATGTGTGCGGACAGAGAGAGGTGGATGCGTGGTATTTTGAATGTATGTGTGGGTCTAACTAAAACTAACATAGGTTACAATTGGCAAAAGGGTAAGTGTGTAGATCAAAATGTGTGTGCACACCCTTGTAGACACCTCCATTTGATTTTGAATGTGTTTGTGCCCTTGCAAGAAATCACCTACGTGTGTACCTATAGATGATGTCAAAATACAAAAATATGACGTATCCACCATCAAAAAGATCAAAGTTTTCCTCATTAAACTCAAATATAATGACAATCTATCACAATAAACCCCACAAGAGAGACTCAATGGATATAAAGTTAGTGAAATAACTTAAGGATTTCAACTTTTTTAAGAGGTGCATGATTTGGGTTAGCAAAATTTGAGAAAAAATAGTAAAACTCATTAAAATCAAAGAGACTATGAATCACATCCCATTGGGCATGAAAAATGTTTCTATGTATTCATTAGATAAGATAAGAGAATTGAAAATAACACCTAATAGTTCCAAAAAAATCTAACTAAACATATATCATCATGCTAACATCTTAAAGAGACTAAAAATCAACAACATGCATAGAACATTCAAGGAAATCAAACTAACATGCTAAGAATTATTCTCTAATCTTTGAAATCTAACTATAAATGGAACTATGTAGATCTTTAACAATCAAAATGAGATTGTTTGTTTGATCCCAAGGGTTTGAGAATGGAGTCTCATCAAGACATGGCTACAAGGACATTTTGGTTCTCTCCATATTATCGAAATCTTGGATGGATGAAATGTAATATTAATATACTTAGCTCAACACTAATGGAGGATGCTCAAAGATGAAAATGTCTATGTTTTATGTCATATGAATGGTAAGGTGTAAGAAGAAAGATAGGAAAATGGTTTTTATATAACCCTTTTGTTTTAAGAAGATTTGCATACCATTATATTTAAGATAATAAAAATATAGGTTAGTTAGGGATAAGCATACTTGTAATGGAATTACTTGTATAAATCTAATTATCAGCAAAAATATAACAACAATGAACACAATATTTCATAGAAATGATCTTAATGTGCAAGTAGAATAGTTTAGCCACTTCGAGGGGGCAACCTCCAAACCAAACAATAAGACTCAAATGCTGAATATCATGATCAAATACTACCTACTAACCCTATATATACTATTCCTCTGCTATGGCCAACACCAAGGCCGACCCACTAATGAAAATATAACATTCAAGAAAGAGATACATAATGATAAGAAGTTATGATAGCCACAAGTTGGCTATATACATCCAATATAAGATATATGATTAACGGCGTAGCATGCTCCTCCCCTTTAAAGAAAAATTTTCCCCAATGTTGAGAAGATTTGGATCTTGCTACAGGAAGTTTGCATCCTCCCAAGTTGTGTCTTCATTGTCTAGATATTTCCACTTGATCAAATACTTAGTGATGACCCTTGTCCTCAATATCTTAGGGCGTTTCTGAAGGATGCATTATGGTTCCAGGATGATTCTTCCTTCTTCATCAAGCTCAGGTAACATTGTCTAGGTTTATATTGTCTATCCAATTACCTTCTTTAGGAAAGATACTTGGAAGACTGGATGAATTCAAGTAGCCAGAGGAAGTTTCAGTTTGTATGCTACATTGTCAATCTTCTCTAACACACTTTAAGGGCCATAATACTTAGGTGAAATCTTGTTGTCCTTTTTCATTTAATTTAAGGAAATTTTGTTTTATGGTTGTAAATGCACAAAAACCCAATAAAATAATTCAAAATGTCTTTCACTACAATATTGGTCTACCTGTTGCTTCATGTGATTTTGTGACATGGCCAAAATCTCCCTGAGACTAGAAAGCACATCTTTTTGGTGTTGAAGATGTTCTTTAACCGCTCAAACCCTTGGTTGGAATCTTAAAGATGAAGTGATATATGGTGGATGGTACCCATATAATGCCAAGAAAGGAAACATTTTAGATGAAGTATGAAAGGAGGTGTTATACCATTCTTCCAGTGGTAAGCATTGGACCCATCTCACTTTCTTATTTGATGTAAAACAACAAAGTTATCCCTCCTAGAACTTATTTACCACCTCTTTTTCTCATCGGACTAGGCATGATAAGATGAACTACGAGCTAGTTGTGTGCCCAAGCATGAGAACAAATCAGTCAAAAATTCCTACTAAAGATAGGGTCTCAATCACTTACTATAATCTTTGGTGTCCCATCTAGCTTCTGAATTGTATACACGAAGTTTGTTGCTCTGTACTTCGCAACAAATGGATGTGATAAAGAAAGAAAATGGGCATGTTTGGTGAGTCTATCCACCACCACCATCATTAAATTTTTACCTTCTCATTTAGGAAATGCTATGATGAAGTCCATGGACACCTCTTCCCACATCTGGCTACGAATAGATAGAGGTTGTAAAAGACTTGGGGACTTAATTGTTTCACTCTTATTTTGCTAGAAAACCATGCATTCTGCCACAAACATTTGGACATCCCCTTTAATCCCTTCCTAGAAAAAATCATGCTTGATTCGATGATAAGTCTTTAAGAAGCCAAAATTCCCCCAACTGGAGAAGCATGGAGCTTGGATAGCACCCTATTTTTAAGGATTGAATTCTTACATAGATATAATCTATCTTTATACCATAAAGAATCTCCTTTTCATACAATTTTTTCTAACATGCTTGGATCTTGTTGGAGATTCCGAATGAGATATTGTGTAGTGGGTAATTTTTCCATTCGACCTTGCATCTTATATCCAATCCTCCCGTAATACAAATATGGCACACAACAATGCCTCGGTAGATTCATTCTTCCAAGATAAAGCTTCAACAACTACATTCTCTTTCCCTTTCTTGTATATTATCTCAAAATCATGCCCCAACAATTTTGAGACCCATTTTTGTTATTCTTCTTATAATAAATGTTCTTTAAGAAGTATTTCAAACTATCATGATATGTCTTTACTTTGAAATGTCTTCCCATTAGATATGCTCTCCATTGCTTCACTTCATGAAGTATTGCTAACATTTCTTTCTCATAAACTAGTTTAGATATATTCTTACCTTTGAATTGGCAAATCTCGAAGGAAATGGGCCGACATTCTTGTATGAATACTTCCCCCATACCATACCCCGAACCATCACACTCAATAATTATTTTTTTGGAAAAATATGGGGTGTCTAGAACTGGAGTGGTGCACATGGCCTCCTTCAACTTCTCCAATGTTGTACTAGCTTGCTGATTCCAATGGAAATAGTCTTTTGATAAAGCTTTGAGTGGTGCTGCAATGCTACCATAATTCCTTACAAATCTAAGATAATAACTTGTAAGCCCCAAAACATCCTCAAATATTTTTAGGGTTTTCAGACCTTCTATTCAAGCATGGATTTTATCTTGTTAGGATCAAATTTTAACACCTTCATAAGAGACAATATGATCCATATATTCAACCTCCTTCACAGAAAAAGAACAATTAGAAGGCTTTGCATAAATTTGATGTTGTTCAAGAGTTTCCAACACCTTATTTACATGATGCAAGTGTTCCTCCCATGTTTTACTATAGATTAATATATCATCAAAGAACACTAAAACAAAATTTCAAAGAAATGTCTTAAAGAAGGAAGTCATCAAGCTTTGAAATGTAGAGAGTGGATTGTTAGTCCAAAAGGCATTACCAAGAACTCATAGTGTCCTTCATGTGTCTTGAAGGTTGTTTTATGAATATCTTCATCCCTTATTCTAATATGATGATATCCAGAATGAAGATCAAGTTTTTAAATTAAAAACACCATGTAACTCATCTAGTAAATCATCAATTACAAGAATAGGAAACTTATCTTTAACTATGTACTTATTGAGTTCCCTGTAATCTGGACACATGCGCCAATTGTCATATTTTTTCCATACCATCACTATAGGAGAAGAGTAAGCACTCTAACTATGACGAATAAGTCTTGCTTCTAACATCTCTTGAACTATCTTCTCAATCTCACTCTTTTGCATATAGGGGTACCTATAAGGTCTGATGTTGGGTGGTTGAATCCCTTATAATAGTTGGATGGCATGTTCATGGTATCTTTTTTGAGGCAAACCCTTGGGCATTCCTCCAAACACCATTGAGTGCTCATCTATAACTGCTTCCATATATGCGGGTATAAATGTATTGGAATGATGTGCTTGCAATGAAAATAGTTGTGCCATAAACCCCTCTACACCTTTTCTAATAAATTTGTGTATATGATGAGAACTTACCATCTATGGGGACTTTTCTCTTAGTCGTTTTAGTTTAAAATTCCTCCCTTCTCGAATGAAATTGCATGAATAACTCTTGAAAATTCATTTCAATGGTTCCTAAGGTGGTAAGCCACTGAAATCCTAACACGATTAGTGCTCCTCCCATTTCAATGGCATACATATTTCTAGTTAGAAAGTAATATCTCATGGTGAGATTAATTTTAAGGCATTTTCCTGAACAACTAACAATTTTCCCATCAGCGATCATGACTTGAAATTCTAGAGTTTGATAAACAAAGGAGTTCAAGTGTATCGCCAACTTATGATTGATGAAGTTGTGAGTACTTACTAAATCAATCAACACGGTTACCCTCTATTTTTTTAAGAATCCAACTAATTTGAGAGTTTGGGGAGTGTTAATATCAGAAATTACATGGCATGATATTGTTGGCTGGGGATCTCCTAATTCCTCCTCTAACTATACCTCTTCACCTTCTTCATTTTCTTCTTCTCTAGTAGGCCTCTCAATGTAGAACAACTTCTTTTTAGCACACTTGTGTCCTGGTCCAAATTTTGTGTCACAATTAAAACATAACCCTTTGGCTCTCTTTTCTTCAATTTTATTGAGGTGTTAGTATAACTAGCCAAGGGAATGATGGTGGAAAGGTGCTACAATCTCTGATATTACTCACAGTTTGTTTCCTACTGGAAAGAAATTTTTCCTCTACCCTATGTGCCATGATCATAGAGTCTGAAACCTTATGAGGATTAAACATACATACCTCAATCTCAATTTTTTCTTTAAGACCCCCAAGAAATAAGTCATTCAGATTTTGTTCAGGAATATTTTCCACCCATAAGGAAAGGTTTTGGAATTAATGTATGTAATATTTGATGTCTGTTTGTCTTAGCTTTGCTAATTGACTAAAATAATTCTATAACACACTAGAACTATAGTGCACTCAGATATCTTTGGTGAAGAATGTCTATGTAAAATTGAGGCCACTCTTTTGCCTTTGAGAACATAACCATCGATACGAAATGAATTGGTCGGAGTTCAACATACAATGATGTCATGGTAACCTTTTGTCTGATGGAATCGATGAAGATCAAATAAATTATCCATCTAGTTAATCCAATTGAGTGGATCTGTTCCATAAAAATTATGCATTTCCCTTTTGGAATCATGTTACATGCTTGCATAGTGTTTGTATTTGGATTGGTCATGTTTACGATCCGCCCGGCTAGTTTTTCTATTACTTTAACGTAAAGATCCACCTTGGTTAATATGAGAATGATTGATTTGTGGCTAATTAGGAAGGATATGATGACCCGTGATATTATGAATAAATTGGTTAATGAAATCCTCCAATCGTTGTCAATATTTTCTACATCTTCTTTGCTGGCCACTCTACCCTTGAGGTTTCGTAACTCTAACTCAAGATAACTAACCTTATGGTTTGTTGAAGTAAACCCTAACCTTGAGGACTCTTTAGATACCCCTTATGACTCTAACTCCTCAACTATTATCTCATCCTTATCAGGGGTTTTACTTGGAGTGATGTGATTCATTTGGCCTCTTATCAAATGCCCAGCCATGATGCCCAAAAATGGTAAGATTTAAGGATCAAGGTCAAAATTTAGGGTTTGGTATTTCAATAGTAATTTGGCAAAATTTTATAAAACTCAAACCACTAACTCAAACTAATTTTTAATCCTCTTTCTCGAAATGTAAATAACTTTGAAAACTTCAAAAATTGCACCCTATGTAGCTGAATTATGAAAAAACATAAAAACTATAACTTTTACAAACCAAGCCAAAAAAACTTAAAATTTGGAAGGGAGCTTACTTGACTGATTTTGCCACATGAAAAATATTTTCAGAAAAAAATTGGTACCAATTTTGGGATATGGATGAACCTTCACAGCTTAAGGTTTTACGCAATGCTTGGCGAGTTCAAGCTCGAGACCACTCGTAATGGAATTACTTGTATAAATCTGATTATTAGTAGAAATATAACACCAATGAACACAATATTTCAGATAAATGATCTCAATGTGCAAGTAGAATAGTTTAGCCACTTTGAGGGGGCAACCTCCAAACCAAACAATAAGACTCAAATGTTGAATATCATGATCAACTACTACTTACTAACCCTTATATATATTATTCCTATGCTATGGCCAACACCAACGCTGACCCACTAATGAAAATATACCATATATGAAAGTGATACATAATGATAAGAAGTTATTGTAGCCACAAGTCGACTATATACGTCCAATATCAGATATATGATTAAGGGCGTAGAAATAATTTAGAGTGGTTGAGTTTACTTTAGGAGAGTTGAATTTATCATTAGTGATTGATGGGGGTTAAGGGAGGTGTATTAATTAATCAAGATTAATTAACTAAAAAGTAGGTGTGTAATCTTATAGATGCTTTTAGAGGAAGTTAGCATGATGTAGGTTATTAGATGATTTTAATCGATAAATGAAGATTGATTGATTTAATAGAAGGGGAGGTTAATTAATTAAGAATAATTAATTAACCTAGATAGAAAGGAACACTAATTAATGGAATGTTGTTAATCAATGTATTGAGCGATGCGAGGGTCAATTAATTAGAATAGTATAACTAATTAATGGTGATAGAGGAGAACTATTGCATTATTGACAATATGTTTTAAATTTGCGGGAAAGGGGATAATTAGTGCAATTTAAGTATTTAAATTACTCGATCAAAATTATAGGTGTCTACATATACATTCTATATCTTTCCCACTATCATTTGTAGAACCTATATAAGGTCATACTAGGGCATCATTTCTACACACACAAGAATTACATAGAGTCTGAGATTTCTTGTAGCACTCGGTTGTAAAGTGCACTCTTTGGGTGACTACCAAGGCTAGTCCTACTCCCATTATGTATTTTACTTTTTAGGTTTGATGTGGTTTGTAGGTATGTGAAATTGAACTTATTTCATGTAGGATAGAAGTAAAATATCATATTATATAGTGAATCAAGAGAGAAAAAAAAGGATCAACATCGAATTCTATGCAAGACCAAAAGATCCAAATCAACAACATCTACTCCTGACACCAAAGGTGCATAGATTTATACACCAACACCTAGGTGCTCCTGACCTCTTATGGAATCTCTTTTACTATTCATTTTCATAGTTCATAACCTCCATCAAACCTTTGTGACACTCTTCTCGAGACTCTTCCTATATTTTATTAGCGCAAAATAACTTCATGTTCACTCGAAAATAGGCTAAGTCCTCCTATATCTCCCACATTCTTAGGGTTTTAAATCATTTTTACTTGTTTCTTGTTTCTTAATTTATATTATCATTTTTATATCAATAAGAACAATATCTAATGTAAAAATAATATTTAATTAATTCAATTTATATTAGAATAAACTTTTCTTTTAATGGTGGTGGTAGTTAAAGGGTGAGATGAGACAGAGGGGGAAAGCTAGGAAATATCCTGGTGATTTAGGGGCATGTTGAGTTCATCAACATTTGATATTTAAGGACAAAACCCATATATTTGGCGTACCCAAGAATAAACACCAATCTATCCTAGATCAAGCCATTCAAGATGACCCAACAAGTAACTATGATGACTTATCATCTATGTAGGTGAGTTGACCTAAGTAGCCAAACCACATGAAATATATGAGTTACTTTTCACATGGAAAAGTTACATTCCCAATTCACTAGTAACATGGGGTAGAGACATAAACCTAGATCCCCACAATACCCAAGTGATTCATCTACTTCTCATAGTAATGAGCGTGATCCTCCTCTACTGGATCTCTAAAATTCATACAAACAATACATCATTAGTTGTAGGCAAACATACTATAGTACTAAGAGGGAAAATAAAGAAAAAGTGACATATGACCACTCTAAATGAAACATTTCAAAATGAGCCAAAATATCAAAAAGCTAAGCGGTCAAATCATATAAGTTAGTTAACCCTAATTAATCAAATTGAATGGGCCTAGCGGGTGCTCTAAAAGGTAGGGTTTATATTTTTAAAGTTATTTCCTTTTAACTTTAAATACAAATAGCAATCATGTGTGAAATGTGCAATGGAAATTCCTAAGGTTATATGTTGAAGTAGCCAAATTAGAGGAGAGAACAAGCGGGAAATAACATGTGTGAAGGAGGTGTTTGACAAAGTGGAAAAGTGTGAGCATGGTAAAACTTTGAATGGGGAAATAATATAAAACTCGAACCCTCCAAAATCCTATAAATGTGTTCAATTTCATACATGTGATTTTTCTCGACTATCTACATGAGCTTAAAATGTCCAAAATAAAAATTTGGACACTTGTAATCGGTTCTTGGTTAAAAATCAAGTATTGATGCTTTCTTTTTATAACACTTTGTAGCCCCTCTTTCTAGTTGCGAGCTCAGAAAATGCATGAAAAAACTAATGTAAAACAATTCAACAATAACAGGGCTTGCACATTGACTCACCATATGAATGATAAGTGGAAAATATATGTCAATTGAGGCCAAATACTCAAGGTTTTTGATTATACAAAATTGATTTTGTAAGATACTTGACAAAGACAAGAATTGAATGTTGGAATTGAACATGTGCCTACTAATTAAATTTTCATTGAATTTTAGTTAAGCGTATTGAATTCGGATTAGGTGTACTTAATTTGGATTATTTGTACAAAATTCAAATTAGTTGTACATAATTCTTAAGTTTAGTGGTTAAGGATTGAAGGGCTAGATTTTATTTCAATAAAAAATTTATTCCATAAAATTAATTATTTCATTGAATACGTATGACAATATCCCAACTTCATACGGTTTTACTCAAAGAACTCTTAAAATTTGTATTTACATACCTTTTTAGCTAGTATCTCTTGATATTTTTATTTAGTGAATAGTTAGACAAAACATTTTAAACCATCATTCATATTATTGAAATACAACCCATTTGATATTTGAAAATTATTTAACTATCATTCAATTTTATTTTTTCTAATATTTTTATGTATAAAATATCTATACTAAGCTTAATACGAAACACAAATATAAAAATGTGTGATATTTATTAATTACAATCTCCAATTCATCCTATCATAGTGTTTTCCATCCTTTTTCCCACCGCTTATGTGGTGTCGCACCTATAAATGACCAAATCTCTCCCTAGTGTAATGACTATTGCTATCGGGTGAAAATGGCTCCCAAGTGCGCAAGGAAGTTTGTTTCAAAATTCTACGATGAGTTATGGACTCAACCCTCTCCTAATTTAGTAATTTCTAATGATTTTTTATATCCTTTGGTTCGGTGGTATAAAAACCATTGTCTTATTTCCTACTTCTATGCTAGCATCACATTTGAAACCTACTTACAAAGCTAGATTAAAAACCATTGGGATTCTATCAGTATCTAGGTTTTAGAGTCCATGCCCTTTTTCTTAAGTCAACATGTTGGTATTTAGGTAACACCCTACTTGCGTTATCCCAATCAACCCGAACTTCAATCCAAAAAGCCAAGTTTTTCTCAAAATCCGTATTTGTATTGAGCTCCTAGTCCTTCACATACATCTTTGGTCTTTCTTATCAGATATTGTCAAGCCCATTGGTAGGGTGATATGCCATGAATAGGAAATTTTTTTCTTCACTTGTCCTAATAAGAGAGTGTGTGTTGAAGTGGACTTAGTGAAAAATTTGTGGGACCGTCTGAATATTCAAATTGGGTCCCTATGAATCTAGCAAAAGGTTGTTTAATTTAATCTCCCAATACATGCTTTCGTTGTCAGGCCCTGGACCACCACATTTGGGATAGTCCCCTTTTGTCTCATTCCTAGCCTACTCCTATGAAACACTAATAGCCAAAGTCTATGATTGACCCTCCGATCCGATGGCTCAAAGGTCATCCGGTTCTAGGAAGAACTCGGGGTTAAAGATTTTGTCAAAGTTTCACATCATCCTTCTTCACCACCTCTATCAAGGGATGAGCCATGGATGGAGAAACATAGCCCATTAGTTTCCATTCCTTCCTCTCGCCTTGCGTAGAACCATGTTTTTCAATGAATTCATAGAATACTATGAATTTTCCTCAACCTATCTTCCTTTGCAACGTTCAAAGATTCCACCTTGAGATATTTCAAGTGGCACGCGGGAGTAAATGGGGAAAAACACAACTCCATTCAAGTTGAGCATAATGATTTAGAGAAGCTTCTTCTTTCCAATAAATTTTCTATTCTCATCTCTGATGATGGAATTCTTAATAGGGAGGGGGAGTTTGATATGTCTGATTTTTCATAAATTTCATGTCTTACAATGTTCAAGGTTTGACAGATCCCTTACAAAAATTCTCTATTCATTTATCTTGATAGTTAACTAGCATTTTTATGTTATCTACTTACAGAAATCAATAATTCTAGTTTTTTTCTTCATACTACACACTGATATGTATTACTTCCAATTTTGTGCATTTTTATACTCAACACATTGATGGAAGAGGTGGAGCTAGTATTTCCATTGCACTAAAATTTTCAGAACTAATTGGTTTTTTATTAATGGTAAAAGGTTTTGGAGGGACCTTACCTAGTAGTAAGAAACCATAAGCTAAGAATTTGAGATAAAAAAATTATAACAATGTGGTTTTTTTTATCCTTTGGGGCTACACCCCAACCAAATAAAAAAAAAAAAAAAAAAAGGCAAGGGCCATTTGCCTACAAAGAGCCCAACAATGAACCAATAACAACAAAACCACATCTAAACAATAACACCAACACAAATTGCACTAAAGGAAGGGGCTATCGGCATTAATTGTGTCCTCGGGTGGGACCATATTAATAGTGTGGTTTCGGTGATTATGACTCTTAATGATATTTCTATTGGTATTGTCAATGTGTATGCCCATAACAAAGGACTAGAAATAACTTTATTATGGAGATGTATTGGTGACAACTTACCCGTTGCTTATTAGTTGGTTTATTACGACTTTATTATGGTGGAGCATGCAGATGATAAATGTGGCACAATATCAATGCATCGGTTTCTTGGTGAATGTGCAGCCTACAAATACATTAAAATATGTTGGGTGTTAAGTTGTGAAGCCTAATTACTTCATTTTATCATGTAATTGGAACTTGCTAGAAGTACGATGGAACCGGCATCGGCGGGAAGACCGGCATCGGTCAAATAAGTAAGTGGCACCACCACGGTTAGGTAGAACCGCGCATCGGTTACCTGTGTGATGAAGTTTTAATTAAATATCGAACTATATCTATTTTTAGCATTAAAATAGATTTACTTGATTGTAATTGTATGGCTAAGTGCCCTAAGTCTATAAACGACTATATAAGCATAAAAGCTAGGGTTTAGAAGGAATGGATGTATCATAATTACAAGATAATTATGTGAGAGAGAATTCTTGGTGAAGAATCAAAAATCTTGAAGGAAGAAAGTACTGAACATCTGAGAAGTGTAGAAGATTGTAAATCTTCATTGTATATCTTGTCAAATCTTTAGATAATAGATTGGCTTGTTTCTTGGTGTACATAGCCCACACTGGGTGAACCATGTTAAATCTAGTGTTGATTTATGTCTCTTGTTTTGTATAATTATTCTGGTAGAATATCTACTTTTAGATGCATGTATGCTTAGATATGATATATTGTTTATACAACCGGTGTGCTAACGCCAACAACTCGGTATCGAGCTTTGTTTGAGGGTTTTGTGTGTTGGCATTTAGTCACATAGGGTTTTTTGATTGAGTGGGAACTACAAAAATGACAAGAAGATGATAAATACAAGGTAGAGAAGTTTGACGGTGAAATTATATATTATGAAATATGCATATTGAAGATTATCTATATCGTAGAGATTTGTACTTACCGTTGGATGAGAAGTCCGGACCTATGAAGATGACTAATGAAGAATGGAAGATTCTTGATAAAGGCTTTGGGATCTATAAGATTGAGCCTGGAAGCATTTGTGGCTTCCAATATTACAGAAGCGGCTTCTACGGTAGACTTAATGAAATATATTGCTAATTTATATGAAAAACCTAGTGTTTCAAATAAAGTTTATTTGATGAAGAAACTTTTTAGTTCTAAGATGCATGAAGGTGAATCTACCTCTAGTCATTTGAATGATTTCCGATCTATTGTAAATCAGTTAAAATCAGTTTTAATACCGTTTGATGATGAAGTAAAAGCACTTTTATTCTTATGTTCTTTTCCTAATAGTTGGGACAACTTGGTAATGGTTGTTAGTAATACAACATATGCTAATAATATTTTGAAGTTTGATGATGTGGTTAGTATAATTTTGAATGAAGAAATTCACAGGAAAAGTACAGAGGAAACATCATCTAGAAATGCTTTGAATGTAGAAAGCAGGGGCAGACAGAAGGATGGATCCAAGAGTAAGAGTAATGGGAAATCAAAGTCAAGGGATAGCAGATCTAAATCCATAAGTAAGAGAATTACTTGTTGGAAATGTGGAAAGAAAGGACATGCAAAGAAAGATTGTTGGTCAAAGAATAAAGAGAACCAACAACCAGAAAAAGGTAAAAAGGTGAATCTTGTTGCATCAGAGGTAATGCAAGATGATCTTATTCTTTCTTTAGATAGTAGAATTGAATCATGGGTTTTATATTCAGGAGCTTCTTTCCATGCAACCCCTAATAAGGGTTATTTCAAAAATTATGTCCAGGTAATTTTGGGCATGTTTATTTGGGTGATGATGAACCTTGTAGTATTACTGGTAAAGGGGAAGTTCATCTAAAATTACAGAATGGAAATACATGGGTATTGAAAGATGTGAGGCATGTGCCAAGCCTCAAGAGAAATCTTAGTTCTGCAGGGAAACTAGGTGAATCTGTTTTGCATGGTTACTTTTACAGAGAGACTTTTAGAAATTCACCAAGGGTGCTTTTGTTGTGGAAAGAAATAAGAAGGTAGGAATGTTATATTTATCTACATGTATTACTAATTCCTTTTCTGCATTATCTACTTCAGATTTAGATGCATGCATGTGGCATAATCAGTTGGGTCATATGAGTCAAAAAGGAATGTAGATCTTAAAGGCTAAGGGTAAGTTATCAGATTTGAAAGATTTAGATCTTGATTTTTGTGAGCATTGTATCTTTGGAAAGAAAAAGAGAGTGAGATTTCTCAAATTTAGGGAAACTAAGAAGGAGTAGAAATTAGAGATTTTATACTCGATGTGTGGGGACCAGCTCGTAGCTTCACATGGTGGATCCCAATATTATGTTACTTTCATTGATGATGCTACAAGAAAGGTATGAGTTTATTGTATTAAACAAAAATCTAATGTTTTTGAAACTTTTAAAAGATGGAAGGCCTTTGTTGAGAAGTAATCAAATTGTAAGTTAAAGTGCCTTAGATATAACAATGGTGGTGAATACTTGTAGTAAGGCTTTCAATGATTATTGTTTAGTGAATGGGATATGTAGAGAAAGAACGGTTCCAAGAACACCATAGGAGAATGGTTTTGCGCAGAGAGAACATGAACATGACAATCATGGAACATGCTAGAAGTATGAGGATATATTATGGATTACCCTTGCATTTTTGGGTAGAAGCAGTTGATACAACAGTTTATTTGATTAATCAAGGCCCTTCAAGTTCACTAGATGGAGGAATACTAGAGGAAGCATGGACCAGGAAAGAGTGGATCTTTCTTTTCTTAAAGTTTTTGGTTTAGAAGCTTTTATGCATGTTGATAGAGAAAATAGAAAAAAGTTGGATACAAAATCAAAGAGGTGCACTTTCATTGGTTATGGATCTGGTAATTTCAGTTTTCATTTTTGGGATTTAAAGAATTCTAAAATTGTTAGGAATTGTGATGTTGAATGGAATGAAAAGAGAATGTACAGGGATCAAATTTTGGTACCCAAGGATGAGAAAATTGAGAAGTTTATTGATGAAAATGAACTCTCGGGTTTTAAAGAAACACCTTTAGAAATACACAATAACCGTGGTTAGTTAGGCCCTAACCAAGATCGCCGATGAACCACCGAAGCGATTCTGAGAGGATCAAAACTGCATCGCTTAGCCGAACCGACATCGGTTCGAGGTGACTAGTTTTGGTCACTTTCGTGAAGTTGATACTAATGTCCAGGAGGTCCAGATTGAGCCTCCGGTACCCAAACTCATGTGAGAAGGTCACAAAGGGTAAGTAAACTTCCAGAAATATTTTCACCTTCTCTATTTTATCTATTATTGACTGATAGTGGTGAACCATAAAGCTTTGAAGAAGCAATACAAGATAAAACTCACCATCAGTGGGAGCATGGAATGGATGAGGAGATGAACTCTTTGGAAAAGAACTAGACTTGGGATTTTGTTAAATTGCCAACAGGAAAGAGAAAATTGCAGAACAAGTGGGTTTACATAACTAAGGAAGAAGAGCGTGGACGAGATAAGGTATAAGGCAAGGATTGTAGTAAAGGGATTTGCACAAAAATTAGGTATTGACTTTGGTGAAATATTTTCTCTTGTTGTTAAGATGACTTCTATTTGTACTATATTGAGTTTAGTTGCAGTAGAAGATTTGTATTTAGAGCAACTAGATGTGAAGACAACTTTCCTTCATGGTGATTTGGATGAAGAGATTTATATGCAGTAGCCACTTGGGTATGAAGTCAAGGGTAAGGAGAAATTAGTGTGCAGGTTGAAAAAGAGCCTATATGGGCTCAAGAAAGCTCCAAGGCAATGGTACATGAGGTTTGATAGTTTTATGCATGAGCATGGTTACTTGAGATGTGAATCTAACCATTGTTTTTATTTCAAGAAGCTTGAAAATGGGAGCTATATTATTTTGTTATTGTATGTGGATGATATACTTATTACAAGATCTAGTATGCAGGACATTGGTGAGCTTAAGAGAAAGCTAGCTCACACATTTGCAATGAAGGATTTGGGAGCTGCAAAATAATTCTTGACATAAAAATACATAGAGACAGAAAAAACAAGAAATTGTATTTATCTAAGGAGGATTATATCTACAAGGTGTTAGAAAGGTTCAACTTGTAGAATGCAAAACCTGTTAGCACACCTATGGCTGGACACTTCAAATTGAGTAAAGATCAGTGTCCTTAATCACAAGAAGAGGTCAAATACATGACGTGTGTGCCATATGCTTCATTAGTTGGAAGTCTCATGTATGATATGGTTTGTACAAGACCATACATTGCATAGGCAGTGGGAGTTGTGAGTAGATATATGGCTAATCCAAGTAAAGAGCATTGGAAAGTTGTCCAATGGATACTCAGGTATTTGAAAGGGACATCTAGCATGCAGTTATGCTATGGAGGTTCAGATATTTCATTACGTGGCTATATTGATTCGGATATGGATTGAGATCTAGATGGTAGGAGGAACACTACTGGATATATTTTCATAGTAGGTGGAACGACAGTTTTGTGGATTTCAAGATTGTAGAAGGTTGTGGGTTTGTCTACTACAGAGGTAGAGTATGTTACAGATACAGAGGCTAGTAAGGAGATGATATGGATGAGTAGGTTCATGGAAGAGTTGGGAAAGGAGAAAAGTAATTATAAACTATTCAGTGATAGTCAGAGTGCAATTCATTTGGCAAATAACTCAGCATTTCATTCGAGAATGAAACACATTCAATTGAGGTATCACTTCATACAACAGGTATTAGAGGATTGATAGTTGAATCTGGAAAAGATTCATACGAGCAAGAACCATGTGGATATGCTAATGAATCCATTAGCAAAGGAGAAGTTTGAGCTACACTCCACTTCTGTTGGTCTTCAAGTTTGAGACTTGAAGAGGAAGAAACAAAGCCAAGGAAGTATTCAAGAATGATGATGTACATGTATGGTGCAGTAATTAAAATCCAAGTTGGAGATTGTTGAGTTGTGAAGCTTAATTACTTCATTTTAGCATGCAATTGGAACTTGCTGGAAAATACACTAATTGACATCGGTCAGGTATGACTGGCATCAGTCAAGTAAGTAAGGAACCAACCCCGGTTAGGTAGAACCAGCTTTGGTTACCTATGTGACAAATTTTTAATTAACTCTCGGGAATTATATATATTTTTAGCATTAAAATAGATTTATTGATTGTAATTGCATTGCTAAGTGCCCTAAGTCTATAAATGACTATATAAGCATAAAATCTAGGGTTTATAAGGAATGGATGTATCATAATTACAAGATAATTATGTGTGAGAGAATTCTTGGTGAAGAATCAAAAATCTGAAGGAAGAAAGTACTTGAACATTTGAGAAGTGTAGAAGATTTTAAATCTTCATTGTATATCTTGTCAAAGCTTTGGATAATATATTGGATTGCTTCTTGGTGGACGTAGCCCACATTGGGTGAACCATGTTAAATATGGTGTTGATTTATGTCTCTTGTTTTGTATAAATCTTACGGTAGAATATCCACTTTTAGATGCATGTATGCTTAGATCTGATATATTATGCATGACAACCAAAGGTGCTAACCCCAACATGGGGCCTTTCCGATGTGATCTTGAACCGAAGGCATGAAGTTAAAGAATAACCTTGGTTCACTCCTCGGAATAATCTTCAAGAATGATATTATCGGTTATTAAATTGCCTTGATCGTGCTCTTCTTTCATATAAGTCCATTTTTAATTTTGACACACATCGATCTGTCATTATCAAGGTTTAGCCAAGTACTTTTATCAAACCATCATCCTATCACATTTAAAGTTGTTTGGCACGGGCCCTACCAAGGTTACAACTATAAAATTATTCATTAATGTGTCATTGCTAAGTCATCCGGAGTGGTCTAGCTCATTTCCAAGATCTAGAATATGGCACCACATTTACCATTTGCTTCAGTTGGATTTCATGGTGGGAGGTAGTGATTCATTGCACCACCAAGTTCCTCCACCAGTTTAGAAAATAGGTCACCCAGATTCGAACATGGGCTGACTTGAATTTGCACAAAGAATTCAAAATAATGTACCAACTCTTGAGGCTAAACCTTTTATTGCTGATATTTTCCTAAGATTGTTTGGCCCGAGAAGACCGGTTTTGTCAAAGGATTATTGATTTTAGATAATCTTCTTACGCTTAGGCAAGGCACGGAATGGGTGTGTGTTTCATCGTAGAAGTATATTTTTATTAAAATTATCTTTGGAAAATATTACAATCACATTGAATGGACTTTAATTCTTACTATGCTTAAAGCTCGGGGTTTGGAGAATTCATTCAATCAGTTGTGACCATGGTTTATTCGAATGCCTCTACTTGGATCACTATTAATGGTCACAAGTAGACTACCATTGGCCTCTTCCAATCCATTAGACAGGGTTCCCTCTTGCGCCGGCTCTATTTTTTATTGCTATGGATTCCCGGGATACTTAATTTCCCATAAAAATATTCACGATCGTATTTGGGGGATTATTCTTCCAAATCACATAACACAGTTGATCAATGTACACTTTACAAATGATTCCTTTCTTATGGTGATGGAATCTAAATAGAATGTAGTTGAGGTATTCAATTGTCTTAGTACCTTTTTTCTGGCTTCCGGCTCTAACATATAAATGCCTAAAACCTTAGGATTTCAATAGATATGTTTACCTCTGCCAAAAAGGTTAAAGGCTTACCCATGGAAGTGGATTGGGCACGGTGAGAAATTCATATTTCTTGGCATTCCCTTTGCATTTGATAGTGACTCAAACACTTTGTGGAATTATGATCCTAAAAGAATGGAGCAGAAAGTTACCGTATGCTCTTCTAAACCCTTATTTTTGTCTAGAAAATTCCAAGTCTGAAAAAAAATCCCTCACAACTACTCATGTCTCTTGGTTGTTTCCTTCTTTCCCTTTGCTCAATCAGTTTTCCAAGCTACTTAGGGAATTTCTTTGGTATAAAATTTTTGGTCCAGGTCATTCACCATGTTTCCTGGGAGGTTTTCTCTCTTCCATGTGATCAAGGTGGTGTGGGTATTATTGATGTGTATCGATAAAGTGTGACTTTATGTGCTAAATGGATTATTAGGTGCCTTTTGGGTTCACAAGATTGGAAAATTATTTTGTGGTATGGCATTGAATCCTAAGCCCCTTATGGAAATAAGTGTTGAAGCATAATTAGATTACATTCTCTTATTTGATTTCTCCTCCTATTAAGATTTCTTTCACCTTTTTCACAAAGAGTATTTGGAAATGCTTTGAGTAGGTGAAGCCGCTTATGAGGTGGGTTAGTGATGGATTTCACACTGCCTTTCATTTAATTCACAGAACATCTAGTGGTCTCCTATTATCATTGATGGCACTCTTCCATTAGCGACATCCCTACCATTAAAGCCATTCTGCTCTATCGGAAGAAAATTCATACCATACAGGATCTTGTGCATCGCAGAGATTGGATTCCTTGAGCTAAAAACTAAATTCAATTTGATCAATTTGGACCTCCTGTCAATCTACAAAATTTAGGAACTCCTTCCAGATGTTATGCTTCATAAACTTGGCCTCCATCCTTTGGCTGCTTGGTGGCATGACTGACGATGGAATCAGGACATTACTTTTTTGCATTATAACACTCGACTATTTTATCAACTTTTATGTCCTCTTTCTCTAGCCATTGATAAGCTCAATGATCGTTGGGGATTACACTCTGCATAGTCTACCTAGCTTCGTCAGCTTTCTCGTACTTGGAATCCTCTTATAGATCCTAAAGTTAACCATTTTATGTGAAGTCTTGTCTATCAATTTTTTCATGTAGGTGAAAGGTTTAGACATATTGGCATTACCCCTCCAAATTTTCCTTTCTCGTTTATGTCCCAAGTCATTTCTTCAATTTTTTTGGTCTTGTCAGTGCCCAATCTATTTGGTGATGGATACACTCTTTGTTTCAGCCTTATCATCATGAATTCTTCCCATGGCGTCTGGCCTTATTTGGTGATTTTATCCCTTGTCCTCATTATATTACTAATTTGTGGCATTTGTTTTGTGCCTATATTTTGTTTCATATTTGGAAAGCTCACAATGCCTTTATTTTCAAAAACTCTCATTCTATTATAATATTTTATCCTAATGATACGGTGATTATTTTCTCTACTATTCACATACGAGATACAAACTCAAGTTGCTAAGGTTTCTTTGGAATTTTCTCATCTATAAGAGCTTCTGGATCACTCGAGGAGTGCACCATGCATGATGAGTTGGGTCCTGTCAGATACTCCGCTATTGCCACCCTCTTCTTTCACCTCCTCGATGACCACCTTTTGCAGAACACACAAGAGGAGCCACTCATGTAGCTAACATTCCTCTTCATCATGTGGCCTCCCTTCTACCCCTTCCTCCTTTAGACCAGGTTGGAACCCACCTCTGTGGGTAAAGGTGTTGCTAGTACTTCCTGGTGGGGATATCCACCAAAGTGATAATGTAGAATCTTGCTTGATATCCACCTCTCGATTGGGGAATTATGGTGCATCTTAAGATCAGGTATCCCGATTACGATGATTGGCAGGTGGATCATTCATCCGAAGAGCGTGATAGTGGAGCCTCCATCCCTTCTGGAGATGATCCTCCCCCTCGTTGTGTGGTGGTGACCTATGCATGATGGTGTTTGTTTTTTGTTCTCTCGGTTTCCCTCTGGACATTCTAATGTAAGCCTTCATGGCATTTCATGGGACCGTGAGTTGTTCATCACCCCTTACTATATAAGCCTCATTTATTTTAAGTAACATTAAGGTAAGTTCAAATAATAAATTACCCATACTAAATTTAGTAAATGTGTTAGTGAGAAAGTTTTTCAGGTAGACAAACTTGTGGATTTCTTTCCAATGCTCTGGGAATTTGAGTCCCTCTACTTAATCGGTACATCTATCATATTTGCATGTGAATGAAAAGGTAGATTTCTGTGGTGGCCTTTCGATCGGGTATCGGTACGTTACCAAAAATATAGGTACTATACTATCAAAAATTGGTTACGAAACCCCAATGATGATTCGATCTCTTCACAAGTTGTTCATAATCTAGAAAAGCTCGCCTTAATGTACATTTGCATCCCAAATGCCTTATCCAACCTCCGCATACTTTGTTCTTACCTTTGCCCCATTTTTCCTTGCATTTTGGTCTTTAAGTTATAGGATTACCACCCTACTTGGGGCGGCGGTCCCGTGACCTCTGCCTGGGATAGGGTGGCAGTCCTATAATCATCGCCCGCATAGAGCAGCTTCTTGTGCACGTTTTCTACAAACATAAAAGTTCAATTTGCATCGATCATTTCTCAACCACTCTTAATTTAATTTATGTTTTGGTTGCACAGTAAATAGTGATTTCTCTTTGTTTATGATAAAAGAGTTCAATTCAGACTTACCCTCTAGTAAATCCAAATTCTATAAATACCCATCTTGTTTACAAGAAAATGGCCCCTCTCTCTCTATGAATTATTATTCAATGTGTTTTGAAGTTCTTCCATAAGTTTCAATAGGTTTAGATTTTACATGAATTCTCAACCTCTCCTTTCTACTCTAGAGATCATTTAATCTTCACACTTTCATTTTTCTCCATTGCTATCCTACATAGTCAGCTTAGCATAAGATAGTTTCAGTTCTAGATTAGAGTTCATTTGATAATCTTAGAGTTGCAGGTTGTTGTTTTGTCACAAGAAATAGATCCCAGAATTCTTGGTATATTTGCGTTGTATCCCCGTAATAAATCCTGCTAGGAATCTCATAGTCAAGCTTTGTTCACTTTCACTATCCCTTGCGTACTTGCATTGTATTCGGTTTATATCCAAAGATGCCATTGTTCAAGTATCTTCTTTTGCTAACGCTATCACATTCACACTTTTCTGGATTCACGAGAACACGAAGGAACAAAGAGATCACACTGAGGGGACAAGTCATGACACAACTGGATTTACCACTATTATGTAAAATTCTAGGTTTGAACTATCAAATTTGTAGTTACAATATATCAAATAGAGTAGCAAATCATTTTATTTTAGTTAAGCTCAATTTCAGCATTACTAGGGAAGTTGTGGGGAATGATAGCTTTTGAGAAGCTGTGATTTATTCCTCACTTCTGAGGTAATATTGAAGGTCTTTTGATTAGATTAGTTAGTTATTTAAATATTTAGGATAAATTCACAAGTGCACAGGAAAATAGCTATATCAGGCTAACTTGCTTGTTTTAATTTTGTTATTAGATTAATTGTTCATTATTTGAATATATTAGAATAGTTGCTCTTTTAATTTTTTTCAAATACGCATCATCGAAAATACAAAAAAAAAAAGGAATGTAAGCATAGTGTAGATATATCTTTCATAGTTAGTTTACTTGGTTCGGTTAGAGTTTGATTATCTCTTGCATGACAATTATGGGACCTAGAGAGCTTAGGGACTACGTATTCAAACCGGTAGTACCTTAGCCAAATATACTACCAACATTAATGGATATAGATCAAGGGCTTAGAATTCAGGTATTTCAAATGATAATAAACCCACAAGCAATTAGTGAACAATTGAGACAATTGAATATTGAAGACGAAAAAGCATACACATTCTGGTCAAGTCAACCCAACTATAGATTGCCCTGATAGGATATCCGCATGACCATACAAGAACCCGAAAGAGAAAAAATATTTGGTTTTGATCCATTAGTTCCGCAGCCAAACGCAGGATACCTTCTCATCGACATAGACACAGGGTTACGTATACAAGTTTCCAGAACACCCATAAGGTATTTTGAGAAGATCGCACAACTTCTGGTATTAAACATAGAAGCTGAAAAGGCTTATGACCATTGGATAGTCAGAATAAGAGATTGATTCTTCACATGACCATAATAGGTCCACAACAACCAAGAACTCATGGTTTTGATCCCCAAGTCCCACAACCCAACTAGCCTCCAATTCAGTTAAATATTTACACAAGTTTACGTATGTTGGTATTTAGATCTTCACCACTCCCACCGGATATCATAAAATAAAACTCTGTATTAAACGTATAATCTAATCAAGCTAATATTTTCTCGAGCTAGACCAGAAAACCATCCACGCTTTGTTATAAATCCACTACACGTCTCACTACCATTTTACATGACCTTTTCGAAATATACACGAAGCACCTACAGTCACTTTCCATGTATGTAACAACCAATAGATAGGATCTCAGTAGAGCTTGACATTTATTGGAGCCTCCGAGAAGATATTATATTTGAACGATCCATTACACCAATTTAGGTTAGGAGATATTTCTTTTCCTTACATTCGCAGAAACCTTTATTGCGTGTTGAGGATATAAGATTTCCCAACTAGTTTGTCTGTATCCACATATATTCCATTTCCACCGGTTGTCTCGGCATGACCTCGGGAGGTCAGGTACAAAGAAGAGCTACTTGTAGATTCTCATGCTCACATGTCACTTTTTAATCATACAGATCCAATAGGGGCACTCCACTGACCCTACGGAAAAGCTAGAAATATCTTGCTAGGGAATACTTTGTCTAAAGAGTGGGAAAGGGGAGTGAGAAAAGAGGTAGGAAAACTAATTCTATAGGTATAAAATCAGATTCTTGCACACACACTAGTTAGAAACTTCATCACATGCATTCATGAGAAGAAACAACCCTACAAATAGCAACAAGACCAAATAGAATTTATTGACCACAAAGTATCAAGAAACCCCTTAGTCAAAGAAAGCTAGAAACTCCTTCTTCTTGTATTGATTGCTTAAACCAAAGTTGTATATAGTGGAGAAATAGAGGAAAATTTGAGAATGAAGGGAATGGAAGAATTTGGCTTTAACCTTTGTCCTCTCAAGGTAGAATGCACTCTTGAGTCTACAAGATCAATTGCCAATCCTTTGCAATAGGAATGGTGTTACAATTTATAGAATGAGAGGTCACTTATCGTCTTCCTCATGACCCTCCATATGCCTTAATATGACTTAATAATATTCATATTCCACTTTAAATATTTAATTCCCTTTTATAATAGCAAGGAGAATTAATTTACATTATATTTCTAAAGTCACTTTCAAGTGACTTAAAGGAATATCAAAAAGTGCAAACTCCAACAAAGAATTAAAACATTTTAAAGTAAGAAAAATTTGGGGGAGGAGAGAGAGAGAGAGAGAGAGAAGAAGAAGAGGAGATGTCACCTGATGAAGTCCATTGATCCTCATTGATGGAAAGCTCCAAATGCAGTGAAACTCTGAATCTTTGAACTCCTTGCACACTATGAAAATCCTCCAAATTAGCTCACGAACACTCGCTAAGTTAAAGGAACTAAGGTGGATCTTCAATGCCCCGTGAAAATGACTGGGATGCTCTCAAACAATGATGTCCCCATGAATGGTTATCCTTATATATCCCATTGTGCCAAAACTTCTCTTTGAGTGTAACTTACTATTTTTAATAAGTGTGAAAAAAGAAACTCCCTCGATCCTTTGATGAGTGTTGTGACCTTGATTCCCCTTTCTCCCTGCGTTCCTCACTCCTTTGGATCAAATTTCTATTTTTAATAGGTTCTCAAGGGCCCACTTAATATTTTTATTGAGTGCCAAAAACTTCCATTCTAGTGAATTCTCACTTGTATTGCAGCTCCAATGTCTTCATCTCCTTCGCAGGTTCTTCTGTTGATGACTTTCTCAAAATAGCAGTTCCTATGTAGTAGACCTACTATTTTTAGAAATTTGGCCTCTGGGAGTCGATTGATGTGGAAACGAAGTTTTTTGATATGTTTTTTTGTCCAATATCATTCCTCTAAAATTTCGGGCCCGCCCATTGATAATGCAAGAGATTTAAAAGTTTTAATTTTCGGACTGGTAGTGCTTCTAGGTACGGTAGCCATTAATGGACTTCAAAATTACAAGTTTAGTTTTGTCCTCCATTTGTGAATAAAATTATATTTTTGATGTGCGCTTTTTCTTCCGGTGCTTCACGTGTGATCTTACTTCAATGCGCAATCAATTTGACGGAAATCAAGATTTTTCCTTCGTAAAGTTGGAAAGAGGGTTTCTTCACTGTGAGAAATCCTTGATGAAAATTGGAGGTTTGAATATGATTTTTTAATGGCCTTCAAGAGATTAAAACTCAGCAACAAATGGTTTGTCAATCTGAGCACCGGTTTGCAAGATATGTTCGAATCTTCATTTTCATGGCTATGGGGATTTCCATTGTTCTTCTTCTCTGTTCTTTGTTTCTTCTTCTTAGATTGATAAAAATTCCTTTTAAGACCTGCATATCTCCATGGAAAATTTATTTTAGTTCCTTTTCTGATCTGGTCTGATTTTCTTGCAATGGTGGAGTGGTGGACTTGTGTTCTCTGTAACTTTCTTCTAGTAATGGAGAAGCAACAAGAAAAAACTAACAGTTAGAATATTTTTCAAATTTTTGAGTTGGATTTGGGAGCATTTTTTCATGTTTTATGTCCCTAACCTCAAGGACGTGAGGGACATCAATTTCCATAATGAGCAAGATGCTGACATGTGGCATTTAATCTAACGGTGGGGAATGAAGGAGGAAAAACTACTTTAAAGCACCGAGGGTTGATCGGTCACGTGGGTGTCCAAATGACTCCCATAGGGGATGGGTCAATTTTTCAAGGTCTGATGTCCCCCATCTCGGGTAAATAAGGGAAATTAGTTTCCACAGCTGTCCTAGACGTGACACATGGCACCCGATCCAACGGTAGGGAATGAATGCTCCAAAATTACACAGGGGCTGAATCACACTTCTGGAGGTTACATGAGTGTACAAGAGGTCATATGAGGGTTGACAGGCTTCAAGGGGGCTGTACACACTTTTCCAACCTTGATGAAATCAAAAGGATCTGAGATCTTGACAAGGGGGGTGAAGGGACTGATTTTGGAGTCTGGACAGGCTTAGGAGTAGGATTTTATGTTTGAGGAATGGAGGATATTTTGAAAGGTACACTAGGAGCTTTCAAAGTACTAGATTTTACAGGAGCATATTTAGATTTAGACTTGGAAGAGACATCAGAAGACTTACTTGGGATTGCAGGAGCCTTCTTACTTGCTACAGAGATTAGGCTCCAACAATGCAAACTTCATGGAGGATGGAAGTGGGGATCCTCGACTGATTATTTTTTTTTGCGAGTCACCATAGGAGGATCATCAACCTTATTTTTCTTAGTAGCAGTGGAGGAAGAGGCTCCTTTCTCAAACTGAGAATGAGTGAATACCACACATGAGAAACTAGGTGTATCTTCTTCATCTTCTTCATCACATCCAGAATAATAACAAAATCTGATTTGTCTATTGTTCTCAAACTCATCATTTTCTAGGAAATTGCCACCTTCACTTTCTTTTTCAAGCTCTTCTTCTTCTTGAAATCTAGAATTTATGTTCATGGGTGGGGCATCTAAGGTGAGCCTTTGAGGTGCTCCCACAATCTGATTTTTGTTACTTCTTTGGAAAGAAACACATTCAAATATTTCCCTCTTCAAATATGCTATCTCATTCACCAACTTTTACAACAATGGATTGGTTCTCTCATCTTCAGGATGTTGGGCCTTGCCCTTAGATGGATTCTTGATATGTCTAGAGAGGATGATATCATCATCTAATTCAATGGTCCTCCTTTGTGCTTCTACAATGTTCCTTTCTTGAAATATTCGTAGGAGAAATCCTACCTCTGGTGCTTGAGCATTTATGAATAATATTTTGATATTTTTCTGAGAGGTCGAATCTTCTTCTGGTATCCTATGAAGCAACCATTTAAAACAAGCCATGAGGTCTCTCATCATTTCACTTTCTCCTTTCCTCATTTGAGCCAACTGCACCAAGAGGTCTTGAAAATATTCAATTGATTTAAATCTTTCCTCGAAGGCATCGTTGATGTCATCTTAACTAGTGATGAATCGGGAAGGTAGGAGGTAGAACCATTCTACTAATTTTTCTTGGAGCGACTCCACGAACAATTTTACAACAACATCTTCATGTTGGACACCAAGAATTCCACATGATGTCGTGAAAGCAGCAATGTGTTCTTTAGGATGCTCTGTGTTTTCACCTTTGATCTTTAGAAAGTTCTTGCGTAAAACTCATTGGTAGATCATGAAGAGGAGGTTCAAGAGAAAGTGAGCATGTATTCCTTCCCATGGAAGGATTGGTCGAGGTATTTCTTCTTTGTCTTCCATTATTGTTTCTTTTTTGCTTTAGTCCTTGCTTCTACAAATTCTTCTTCATTAGGGAACTCAAAGCTCAATGGTCATTGAAAAATGGAAGAATTTGAAGGAGGAGTATCAACAAGAGTTTGGATAGGATTTCCAGGTGAACTACTCGAAGTGTCAGATGGAGAGGAGGCTTGAGAGAAGAAGTATGGATTATCTCTAATTCATTCTTTTTGATTTTTCAAAGCTTCAAAATTGGAATCATCAACACCTCTCAACCTACTCAACTTGGTTTATTTGCTTTCGTTTAGCTTTTCAAAAATTCTGTAGTCGGAACACGAAAGGGTACTGTGGAATGTGAAAATTCTTGTGTATAAATCAGTAGTGTATCTTTCGGCAAGGGACTTTCATGAAATCCTTTTTAAAAAAAATTCAATATTTGATTTATTTTTTGTATTTATGGACCTTGCGGTCATATTCAGGTGTAGATGTTGCTAAATCTACCACATGGTGGCACAAAAAACTGTTGGCAAGAAAATTTGTTTCGTGGACAAACTTGTGGATTTCTTGCCAACACTGGGAATCTATTTCCCTCTACTTAACCTAATAGTTGTCATATGTGCATGCACATGAAAAGGTGGATTTATGTGGTGGCCTTTCGACCGGGATCCAATAGGGGCACTCCACTCGACCTCAGTGGAAAAGCTAGAAATCTTTTTCTAGGGAATACTTTGTCTCAAGAGTGAGAAAAGGGGAGCGAGAACTAATATTGCAGGTAGAAAATCAGATTCCCACACACACACTAGTTAGAAACTTCATCCCACGCATTCATGAGAAGAAACAACCGTGCAAATAACAACAATACTAAATAGAATTTACTGACCACAAATTATCAAGAAACCCCTTAGTTAAAGAAATCTAGAAACTCCTTCTTCTTGTATTGATCACTCAAACCAAAGTTGTACATAGTGGAGAAATAGAGGAAAAATTGAGAATGAGGGGAATGGAATAATTTGGCTATCTCCTTTGTCCTCTCAAGGTAGAATGCACTCTTGAGTCTAAAAGATCAATCGCCAACCCTTTCCAATGGGAATGGTGTTACAATTTATAGAATGAGAGGTGTCTTATCGTCTTCCTCATCACCCTCCATATGCCTTAATATGACTTAATATTGTTAATATTCCACTTTAAATATTTATGTCCCTTTTATAATAGCAAGAAGGCGACTTAATTTACATTATATTTCTAAAGTCACTTTTAAATGACTTAAAGGCATATCAAAAAGTAAAAACTCCAATGAAGAAGTAGAGCATTTAAAAGTGAGAGAAATTTGGGGAAGAGGAGAGAGAAAGAGGGAGAGAAGAAGAAGAGGAGATGTCACCCGATAAATTCTGTTGATCCTCATTGATGGAAAGCTCCAAATGTAGTGAAACTCGAATCTTTGAACTCCTCGCACACTGTGAAAATCCTCCAAATTAGCACACAAACGCCGCTAAGTTGAATGGACTAAGATGGACATTGAATGCCCTATGAAAAATGACTAGGATGCTCTCGATCAATGATGTCCCCTAAATGATTATCGTTGTACATCCCATTGTGCCAAAACTTCTTTTTGAGTGTAACTTATTATTTTTAGTAAGTATGAAAAAAGCAACTCCGTCAATCCTTTGATGAGTGTTGTGACCTTGATTCCCCTTTCTCCATACGTTCCTCACTCCTTTGGATAAAATTTCTATTTTAGTAGGTGCTCAAGGGCCCACTTACTATTTTTAGTAAGTGTCAAAAATTTCCGTTCTAGTGAATTCTTAGTTGTAGTGCACCTCCAATGTCTTCATCTCCTTCGCAGGTTCTTCTGTTGATGACTTTCCCGAAATAGCAGTTTCTATGTAATAGACCTTCTATTCTTAGAAAGTTGGCCTTTGGGAGTCAGATTAAAGTGGAAATTTTTTTTTTTCATATGGTTTTTTTTCCAATATCATTCCTCTAAAATTTCAGGCCCACCCGCTTGATAATCCAAGAGATTTAAAGTTTTTATTTTTAGACACAGTAAGTGCTTCCACGACATCCATTAATGGACCTCAAAATTACAGGTCTGGTTTTCTCCTTCATTTGTGAATAAAATTATATTTTTGATGTGGGTTTTTTCTTCTGGTGCTTCACGTGTGATCTTACTTCAATCCGACAATCGGTTTGACGGGAAATCAAGCTTTTTCCTTCGTAGAGCTGGAAAGAGGGTTTCTTCACTGCGAGCAATCCTTGATGAAAATTGGAGGTTTGAATATGATTTTTTAATGGCCTTCAAGAGATTAAAACTCAGCAACAAATGGTTTGTCAATCCGAGCACCGGTTTGCAAGATATGTTCGAATCTTCGTTTTCATGGCTATGGGGATTTCCATTGTTCTTCTTCTTTGTTCTTCATTTCTCCTTCTTAGATTGATGAAAATTCCTTCTGAGACCTGCATATCTCCATGGAAAAGGTATTTCAGTTCCTTTTCTGATCTGGTCTGAGTTTCTTGCAATGGTGGAGTGGTGGACTTGTGTTCTCTGCAACTTTCTTCTGGTAATGGAGAAGCAACTAACAGTTAGAATATTTTTCAAATTTTTGAGTTGGATTTGGGCACATTTTTTCATGTTTTATGTCCTTAACTTAGGGATATGAGGGACATCAATTTCCACAATGATCAAGATGGTGACATGTGGCGTTTAATCCAACGGCGGGGAATGAAGGAGGAAAAAGTTGCTTTAAAGCACTGGGAGCTAAAAGTCGGTCACGTGGGTGTCCAAATGACTGCCCATAAGGGTTGGGTGAATTTTTCCATGTCTGATTTCCCCCACCTTAGGTAAATAAGGGAAATTAGTTTCCATAGTTGTCCTAGATGTGACACATGGCGCCCGATCCAACGGTAGGGAATGGATGCTCCAAAATTACACCCAGGGGCTGAACTATCAAGTTTGGAGGTCACATGAGTGTACAAGAGGTCATATGAGGGTTGAGAGGGCTTCAAGGGGGATAGGAACACTTTTCCAACCTTGATTTCTATGACCTTGGAAGATGTGAGGGACACAAAATCCCACCAGTGCTCCCAGTGCAATCGAGACATGTCCTCCAAAAAATTTAGCTAAGTCCCGAACTTGTATGTGACAACTTCAGCTCACGATGGAATTTTTAAGAAACATTTTATATGATAATAATTTTAAATGGAATTCTAAATCCAATGATGGGGGTATCATGTCTTGATTGTTCCATTTGGTCGATAAAAATTGGATTTTTTTAATTTTTGCTCCACTTGTTCCCGAGAAAATTACTTCAAAACCTGATGTGACAAAGTGTTGTGAAAAATATTATTTCACCATCATGTAGGTATTGGAATCCTATTTCCGATGATTTTTTTTACTTCTAACTCCATCCGGAGCTCCCAAAATCTTCTTCTAAAGCCCAACAACTGTTTTAGACCTTTGTACCGCTAAGCTTATGAACCCTGTTTTTACTCGTACTACTCCAAGTCTTGCGAAAAATCTCCAAAACTTAAAAATCATTTCCATTATGTTCTAAGGTATTTAATTCACCTCCATGTTTAATTTTTCCCTTCCATTCCACTCCATGGGGTTGATCCAGTCCTGGGAAGGCCAGTGATAGCCCTTCCCTGACTCCCCAAAATTTGCATTTTCAATGAAATCCTAAAATCACCTAGGGGGAATGAATGGAATTTCCTAAATCACCTAGGGGGGTGATATAACATTGGTTGGGAGGTCATTTGGACTAACTGGATAGAGCTGGGGTTGCCTAGGAATGATAAAACTTGAAAAATTTGACACCGAGGTGTAATTGTCGTGCTAAAAACGATCAATTTCCCTCTTGCACATTTTTACGAAAATAAAATGAAAACATTAAAATTTTAGATTATTATAAAAATCATTTATCGATATTTTTTCTTACTTTACATAATATTTATTTACATATTTGGAAATTAACAAAATTTTAATAAGGCTAGTTTTTCCTTTGAAAAAAACCAACTAAATTAAACTTTGTAAACAATGCAAAGAAAAGTAGAAACCCACGCATTAATGTAATTTTTAAAATAATATTGTAAATTTTTTTTGATAGAAGGTGAAAAAAGGGTTAAGGGGACCCTACCCCGTACAATAGTAGGAGAGAAAGATGAAACAATGAAGACCACGTGGAACAACCTCTGCCAGCAATGAAAAGATAAACTAATAGCAAAACCAAGAAAAACTAACAACAAAAATGTAAAAAACCATCAGCTATCTCAAACTTTTAACCCCTTCCCTTTGGGTCTTAACTGCATCTTGAGGGGTGAGATAGACCCTTTCTTCTTCCTACTCACAATAGACCAGACTTCAGATGTATTTGGATTTACATTTTCATTATGGATTGGGACCGAAACTTCTATCTGTTCCTTAGGAGTCATAGGCTCGTTAAAGCTTCCTCCTTTTCTAGATCTGTCAACATAGGTACGGAAACCGAGTCACCTTCTGAAGGATCATTCACCACTAAGAAGCTAGGATTAAAATTCTTCCACCATGAATTGTTCCTTTTAGCATGTTTCCTTATCACGTGACAATTAGAAGCAAGATGGCCCAGAGAAAAGCAATTTCTACACCTGAAGGGAAACCCTTCATAGTCTAGATTTTGTAACCAAGTTTGGTCCTCCAGTTGAGTTTAATAGTGGCAGGGAAATTCACTAAAGAGTCCATATCAACCAAGATTCTAGGAAATGCTTTGTTCTCTAAATCATCATTTTTCCGATCTATAGATAAACATTTCCCTAAAGTGTTGCCAATAGTGGTTAAATAGATTTCCATCCAAAATTGGAGGGGGAGATATGGAAGACAAACCCACACCGGTCTAACATGGAAGGCATTTGAGATTGGGTTAAATAAAGGAAACCATGGTTTCATCATAAGCATATGGGATTCAAAATCCTATATTTTCCCAAAAATAAGATCTCTATCCGCAGCCAAAGCAAAAGCAATAATAAAAAAACCCGAGCTCGGGGAAAATATCTAGCCTACCTTCCAACAAGGGGGCCCATTGCCTCAAAATCCATGCATGAAGTGTAGGAAGACCAGGGCAGAAGTTGAGGAATCTACATATCAGTCCATTCCTTTCAAAATATGCTTCTGATTGAACCACCTCATTACCAAAACAAACTGATGGGGTTGATTTTGCATAAGCCATTGGCCTATTACGATTGGCATCCATTAACATCCTATCTCCATTACGAGGTCTCTGCAGTGCATCCTTGAAAGATGCCTGAATGGGGGAAAAAATCTGTTTAACAGCAACAGGGGCTGCTTCATTTCCATCCATCTCCCCATGCTTCAAAACCTTTGTCCCAATTCCTTCCTACACTGCTAGGGAGAGCCGAATCATTACTCGCATTAGTTCGTAGACTACGGAAGAGATGTGCATAGGAGCACCTTTGACTTGAACTAGGGAACTCGGTGTAGAGAGAACCCCAAATCCTTAGGGTCTTGGATCATTCCCTCTGCGTCCACAAAAAAACTAACCTACGGCTTATTATATAGATCTAACGCAGACCCTCCATTGTGGCCATCGGTGAAGCAACCACCGAGATCTAATAGAGGATCCCCAAAAGCCTCATGTGCATTTTCGTGGCCGCCAAGTGCATCGCTCCCTCGCATAGGTTCGCCCTCAAAATTATGGGCAACCCTAATTCATAATATTGTGAATTTCAATGACACTCATTATCATTGATTGCATGTTGGTTGTATTATTGTTCTTCTTTTTTATTTGTTAATAAATTCTCACTAGGAATAAACAAAAAGTAGGAAATAAAGGGGCGGGATGCCACAACACAACTCGTAATGTTTCTTCCATGAAAAATTGACAAGAAGATGACTGAAAATGTGTTTTCCACATCATTCTTTCCATGAAAAATTGACAGTTACTGTAAAAATCCTTTGGATTTTTCTTGCACTCACAGAGAAAATTTCCTATTATAGGTCATCGGTTTTGAATGGAAGGAATGAGATGGACGACGCATGTGATTGGTGGTCATCGATCCTACGATTTGAAGCATCTCACCATCTGATTTTTATATAGTACAACATGCAAGGCCAATGTCGACCCAAGCGGTCTCCTCCACTTATATAATTTTGAGTAGGCCTTCAACATAATTAAATCTACTTAACACCCCAAGAGCTTCAAGATACGAAGTGGTTAGTGGAGTTTGTTATATTTCTTGAAAAGAGGAGGTGTAGTGGGAAAACCTCCTATAACATATTGCTTTTTGGTGAAATTTTTAGTGACAATCGCCAAATATAGAATTATAATCCCATCAAGTAAGCTAGTTGTAATTAGTTCAATTTATCGAACAAAACCCTAAATAGGAAAAAAAAATCTCCCAATTTTCCCGTAAAATCCTATTTTGAGATGTTGTAAAACGAAATTACCTTGAAAAAATGTTTTTTTATTTTTATTTTTGCATGAAACTATCATTTTGAGCAAGATAATGCTTGGATGTTGTAAGAGCCGAAAAACAAAAAAATCCTTCGACTCAATTTTTCTACAAAGTGCAATGATTTGATTTTTATACTACATTTTAATTATCTAACTTTTACCGACATGCCATTTATTTTTGAAAATTTTAATGAACCCCAATGGACAATAACGCTCCAAACATATTTGTGCCTCGAGTTACACCTACTCATTGGAAAGAATCATGCTTTATGGGAGATAAAAATTCATACACGACTAGAATTTTAGAACATTTGGTGTGTTATAGATGGCTTTAGAAAAATATCAAAATTAGATGCAACAAAAAAATTCAATTTCATAGGGCCAATCGAAGGCCAAATTTATCATCCTATTTGGTGTGTAAAAGGAAGTGTAACCATGCATTCACAATGCAAGAATCACCAGAGAATCATGGGTTAAAATGAGAACAATGTACACATATGAGAAGAAGAATACAATACTAAATTTGCAGAGTCATCTACATACACTAAAATTCAAGGCAAATGAGAAATTCGAGGCTTTTTTAAGAAAAGTTACAAGATTGTGTGCTTCACTTTTAGCCATAGGAGAGGATATCTAAGATGAAGCCCCATTCCCATTGTATTGAAAGCACTTCCTCTCTCTCGATATGATGTTTTTTATGAAAATGAATTTTTCTCGGTCGAGTATAACTTTTGAAAATATGGTGAAGTTGTTATAATAAGAAGAATCAATGTATAAAAATATGAAAATGAATAACACTCACTTTCTTCTCATCGAAAAATACGAACAAATTCCAATATTCCAAAGAGTCCTGGAAGTAGAAACAAAACAAAATAAATAAATCAAAAGTGTCCTATTTGTAATAAAGGCCGTGATTTGAAAAATTCTTGTATAACATGTACATGAAAAGTACATCAAGAAATTCAAGACCCAATAATAACAAATCTCAGAAAGAACAATACTACGATAAAAAGGGTAGAAGAAGGAGAATTAGAAGATTAAACCACATCATCAAGGTTACATTGTTGAATAAAATGATCAAATGATGGAGACTTCCTAAACACTTCCCACTATAATAAATTAACCATGTATACAAGTGATGTATGGCATATTGATTTTAGTCCTCAAAAATCTTGTCTCATTACATGATGATTCATCATACATTTTATAAGGTATTAGATACATCTCTTTAACTCTTGGTACAAAAATTGTAAATTATCCGATGTATTTTATGTCACTCATTTAACAAAAATATTATCACCACTTAAATTTTAGATCATAATCAATATTATTTTGACCATAAATCTGGTCAAGAGGTGTCTCATTAGAGATAAATATAGAAGATTGAAAATTTTTGTAATATCTTACAATATGGGATCGATGTTCCATCTTGACTTTTCCCAAAGAGATGATTAGGCACTCATGGAAAAAGAATAATCATTTTCACATTTCCAGCATCAAAGACATGGCCACATTACTTTTGGATATCTCGAGACACTCTAATGGTACGACATGGTGAGAGAATTGTGACCTCTCATGAAAGACATAGAAAATTTTCCAAACTTCCTAGTATGCACACAACACATGATCCTCATTCCGTAAAGAGTACATATCGAGCTCTAGGGAAGGTTTTTCTGGTCCACACTCATCATTGCATACAAATGTGACCTAGTCATTATGGGTTTTCATATTGCATGATTTTTGTTGGTTATTATTCTAGAAAAAGGGGATCTATTTTATTTATAATAGAGACAATAGATGGACAAATGACTCACAATAAAGCTCATGAACAGATAATTTTTTTCCTTAATGATTATAGTTGTTGAATTTGTTGAGCCATATATAGTTCAAAACCCCTATAGTCTAAAGTTTGTAAATACACCATATATAAAGAGTATTAATAAGTGATGAAGAATAAAACTTAGCATATTTTCATTCTTCCACTAGGAAAGAATCCCATTCTATGTAGATGAATTTTCAAAACAATGTACAAAGCAGATGGGACCATTCACAAGTATAAAGTGAGACTAGTATAAAATGGGTATGCTCAAAAGGAAGGCATAAACTATGAGATAACATTTTCTCACAAAACTAAGATCAAAATTATTAGGATGATATTATCTATAGCTACACAAATTGGATAGAAATTTCATCGATGGATGTGAAAAGTGTCTTTCTTAATTGATACTTATAGAAAGAAGTCTACATGACTCAACCATAATTTTTTTCATAAATTCATATCCTGAAGAGAAGAAAATTTATGTAGACTCCTCAAATCATCAGACATTCTTAAACTAAGTACCTAAGCATAGTGTATAAAGATTGATGAGCATATTATTCAAGATGGATTCTATAGGAATCATTATGATCCTAATCTCTAGCTTTAAAATAAGGACAAGATTGTAATCATTTTTATTTATGTCGATGATAAATTCATCATTAGTAGCATACTGAAGATGATTGAAATGAAATGAAGAAAGATGCTAATTAATAGTTCAACATGAAAAATATCACTATGATAGACTAATGTATTAACTTGAAAATATGGATTAAGGAATATCATATTTTTATTTCTTAGTAGAAATATTCCAAGACCACATTTGAGATATTTTGAATAATGGACTACATACCCATTGCTAAACCTATGGATACTAGATTTCAAATGTATATTACATATCCATCTCTAGAGGTAAATAGTATTGAATTGAGATTTAATTAAGAGTATTATAGTTTACCTAATTTATACTAGGTGAACTATTAAAGCTTTGCGGTTAGCTATCTTTCATGGTTCATATAGGAATCTAAAGTTTTTCATTACAAGGAAACATGACAAATCTTGAGAGACATCAAGGATATAGTGGATTTTGGCCTAGATTACAACAAGAATGACCAATTATTCTTGACAAGATATTTGGATTCAAATCATGCATGTAACATTGATGACAAAAATGAGGCTTTGGATTTGAATTTTCTTTGGGATATGGTCTAATATCATGGGAAAGATAGAAAGAAAACATCATTTCTTCATCTTCTAGAGAAGTCAGATAATGTGATACAGATGGAGTTGTCTAGGATGCAATATGGCTAGAACACATATTTGAGAGACTTGGAATACCATAAGAGAAATCTACCACGTTGTATGTTGAAAATGAGGGTGTTGTAAAGCTTGTTCCCAATCTAGTGTTTCATGATAGGACAAAGCACATAGAGGTACATGTACATGTCCTACGTGAGCATGTTGAGAAATATAACCATTGATCTAATTGTCAAACAAAATTCCTTCATGTTTTTGGTTAATTTCAACAAATCATATGGTGCCATGGTTTTTAGTATTGTTAAGCTTAACTTCCTCATTAGACTCCTATCTCTTACGTGGTGCTATTCAAATGAAAATATGAAAAGACTATTTTTCATGTTGATCACAAAGTAAATTTGATTTTTTTAATTATTAAAAACTATAATAATAAAGGAAACAAAATTAATATAATGGTATTAAATATTATTAATGTTTTTATTATTATGCAATATTATTGAGAAAATTTCTTCTAAACATTGAATTTAATTATGTGTTAAGCAATTTTTCTCCGAAAAAAAAAAATCTTTAACAATAAAGGAGGGTTTTTTTACTAGAACCCTACCAGTAAAAAAAAAAAGGGCCATAAGCATATATATAACAGGAGCCCTAAAATATAAGACTAGAAAATCAGCACAACTAAAAAAAAAAAAAAACCTACCTCACAACATACAAATAGATTGAAATAGGGAGGTCAAGGACTATGAAAAAGTAATCACGAAGCACATGTCTATATGAATTATTTAAACTTTGATTTTTGATAGTGTACCAAATTCCTTCCATCTCCCTCAACACGATTCTTGTTATCGTCCTACATTCTGGTCATTCTAATGTGATCTATATACCTAATACCTTCCCAAAAATTAAAGGTTTAAAGATATTCAAGATCAATTAGAATGGGGGTTGTCTTTTTCCATGACATATTATGTGACATGGTGCATTTTTCAGAGTGTAGCTTTTCAAGGACCAAAATAATTTCAATTTTTGTTTTTGAGAATAGGTCTTCTTCCACACAAGCTTCGCTTCCTTTTATTCTTCAAATTCTATTTCCACCATGATGTCATCCTTAGAATTTTATTTGTTTTCCTCCATAATTAAAGATGTCCATTTATTTCCTAGAGTCCTTGTAGATGATTAATCAAATTTTCACTAGAGGTTAAGGGTCCCAACCATAACTTTCATAAGATCCTCTACTCCCCACCAGTAATGATCTATGCTACTGTAGTGCCCACTTCCTTTGACACCTTTTGATAATGATCTTGATACTGTTGATTACATTATGAACATTATTATGGTTTTGATTTAGAATGATGTTAGATGTTGGACAATGGATTATTGTTGATCTTGATTTAGTTATCATGCATGATTATTATTAGAGACACTTCATATGTGGATGATGATATACTATTTGACATGGATATATTATGAATGTTGTTCGACATGTGATTTTTGGATATTGTGAGTAGACCTAGAAAATGGACATTATATGATGATGATATACTTGTTGATATAAATTGTAAGTGTTAGTGTTGATTTCCTTGATGTTGTTTGGATTCATATGTATCGATGATTTTGTGATTATATTTATATCATGTTGGATGTTTTGATATGGCCACGAGGCCGAAGGAGGTATTTGTGTTTTGCAGGTTAAAATATCACAACAAATATCGGGGGATTGGAGACCAAACACATTGGAATTCTAGATGAATTCAACAAGGTCACCATGACAACATGTTTTGTGTGTGTGTTGTTTTTGTTAGGGATTCTCATGGGGGGATTACCTTTGAATGTGACCAAAGGGATTTATGTATTTTTTAATATGGTTTCTTTTATTAATGTTTGCATGTGTTTTTACCCTTTTTCATTAGTTATTAAAAGTTGTGTTAATGTTGTAAATAATCATTTTGTTAAAGTAAAAAAATCAACATGTCATAAGAAAGTAATTAGTGAAGTGGTTGGATTTTTTATTAAATGTTGTAAATATATGTAAGTGACCTTATAAGTGATGTGTAAGTTTACTTCGAGTTTGAAACACCCCACCTTCTTGGAAATTTGAATTTGTCCTTGGAGGCTGATTTTGGAGGCTTGCGAGACAAGTAGAATTTGTTCCATACCTCTTAATTTTATTTACCAACCATACCTATGGTTGAGGGTTGAATTTAGACTTTATTTATGCATTTCAATATGACTAATTGTAAATTTTAATTGCACTCTTCTTACATTTTATTAAATTCAGTCCTTATGGGGTGTGGGCTTTTTGGAGTGTGTAAGTTTATTGTCATATTATTACCCCACCTCTTTATTGTGCATTGAGAATGAATTTGAATTTTGTGTTGGAGTTGAGGATGTGTGATGTGGCATCCTACATGGAGCCACTCATCCTCTTATCTTCCCTCTTCTATAAAATTAGAACTCCTTGCTTTGTTTTGGGTTGTTGAACTTTTTGAATACTTCCTTTTGGGTGAAATTTTATTGTGTGGAGATCTTGCTTTTGGAAAGAGATTGGAGACCTTTACATGCTTATTGGTTGTTGATTTTGGATTGGAATTTGGGATCGAAATCTTGTTGTTTTGGAATTTAGACAACTCCATGGGAGAGGTAAGAGCTTGGCTCTTGAAATACACTTTTTCTTTATGAATTTACATGTTATTGTGCGAATGTTTTAGCATATTTGTCGGTGTGTTTGGGTAAACCGCCTAGAAATGGTGTAGGATAAGGCTATTGGGAATCCATGTGGGGGCATAAGGAATGCCAAAGGTGGCATCGGTAATTCGTGTGGAGGGAGTTGTGATTGGGTTTCTACCTTGGAAAAGAAATGACATTGTATTTCTTACTTTGTGGGGGCATAAGAAAATTTATGGGGGCATAAGGATATATGGGAGATATTTTATATTGGTAGTTTGTTACATGTAGATACCCAATTCGCATAGGGAGGAATAACTAGCTTCTCCAATAGTTCCATGCTCCTTTGTTTTTCTTGATGAAGCCTTAGTCTTGTTTGTATGTTTTAAATGTAGTTGTAAACTACATTTTGTTTTGAACTATATTTTTTATTGTGAAATGTTGCATGTGTGTTGTGGAAGCCTTGTTGCCATGGGTCAATCACATATTCTATTGCATTATGGTTGGTTTAGGGGCCAATGAAGAAGGATGGATTCTCCTCTTGATTCGATTTCTTGGTTGGGTGGAGAGCGTTGCCTTTCCCTTCCTTTGTTGTGATCCAAAAGGAGAAATTTATGTTGTTGTTCTGGAGCAGAGGAGAAAGATAGTTTGACAGTTCCATGTGAAATGAAATCTCATTGTAACCTTTCCCACCTTGAAGTGGATGATTTGTATATTATTTGTAATGGAAAGATACTTTGTATTAAGCTATGAAAGTTATGTATTCCAAGTTGTGAAAGAGATATACTCTGTTTTGATCATCTGAAAGAAAGAAATTAGAAATTTGTTATTTGCATTCAAGGAATTGAAAGATGTAAAGTTGTATTGTTTTTTGAAATCAATAAAGGATTGTAATACTTTTTTTCAACTTGCATTGTTGCATTGAAATTGATTATCAAATTTTGATTTGAAATCTCTCGTTTGGAAAATTGAAATGAAGAATACATATGAAGGAAATATATGTTGTTACGAATATATTGTTTGTAACATTATTAATATTGTATTGTGTGCGAGTATTTAATATTATTATTTAAATGAGATGTCAAACTCATTTAATAATAATGTAGTGTGAGTGAAGTTGTTAAATAAACAACTCACGTAGCTATTTTGGAGTGTGAGTGATCTTAGGGATAAGCTTGAAATATTTATGGAGAGAGATATGAGGAAGAATAAGTGATAAGACTTGACTCCTAGATTATAGGATCAAGCATTTGTATAAGACGTTATCTCTAGATGAATACAATATCCCGAATGATTTCTAAATTATAATATTTCGTGTTTTATTATTGTGTAGTTTTTATCAGTGGTAACAGAGAAGGAAACCAATGGATATTATAGAGTTTTAATATTATTCAAGGGGCAGATTTTTTCTGTATTATTGCCCGTATTGACGAAAGTCTCATAAATCTGCTTGGCGTATTGATTCCTTCACACAAATCTGTCTATGTGTATTGTTTGTGGAACAAGATAATCGTATTTGTTCTTGTTGTATATATTGCATGCCCCTGCCCCTGCCCATGCAATTCATTCTTCTCTCCCTGAGTATCTTCATTCGCTGCCTCCACTCATACCGAGTTCACTATGAAGATCCGTTAATTCTTCCATTTCCCACGTAAGGTGCAGATTCAGTCGTGCATCGCCTTCATGGGAGTCTGATTTTCATGTCATCATTTTATCTGTCAGATCAACGTCAAGATTTGGCGAGCTTTTAATATTCCCGTGAGTTTGTAGATCATCCTGATTGATTTGTGCTCCTCTTCTCGCTAGAAGACAATTGCGTAAGTCTGAATGTTGCCCACTATAAGAAAGTGAACGCAAGTCTCTTAATGTGACAATTTCATCCATTTAATTATGCAGTTTCTATCCATTCAATTGCGATGTGATGAAAGACAGGTCCATGGAAATGCCGTAATAGTGTCAAAGTTTAATAATCAAAAAATATATTTTGTCACCGTAGTCCTTTGTGTCGTACATAGTCAAGTTTTTAAGTTTTAATTATGTAGTCAATATCCGTGTCATTTCTACTTTAAAACCAAAAAAAGCTCAAACAAAAAATAATCTCTATTTGGTTTAGCTTTGTTTTTTATAAAGTTTGTTCTATATTGTTTTGTTTTAAAGTTTTGTTTAAGTTTCTTATTTTAAAGTATAAAGATTTAGAAAGTTAATATTACGTGTTTTTTTATTTTTAAAATAAGTATTGTTTATTTTAAACTATATTGAATCATATAGTTTCTTTTTAAAGTGTTTTTCTTAATAATTTGTTAAAGTGATTATGAAATCATTTTTGTTTTTAGATTATTTGTAATATTATTTATATATATTGCCAAGTTTATTGTTTTGTCAATGTTTTAACTAGTTGTGTATTAAAGTCTTGAAAAGTTAAATTGTGACATTGTATTGCTTTTTGTTGTCAATTATTTTGTTTGTTAAAGTCATGTCATTGTAAAAAGTTCTAAAAAAAAAAAAAATTGCCTTACGGACGCATTTTCGGTGTAACCTGATGTCCAAGTTGAACTTGAGAGAGGAAATTTTCAAATGAGCTTCGTCAGTCAAATCCAAATGAGCTAAGCAAGCATGTTTGATGGAGGCTGGAGGCAACAGAGGAAGGAGGTTGATCAGCGACCTCTCATCAGGCACCATCGACGAGGCCGCGGTACTGATTTGGTGGCCAAGTATTTTCAGTTGTGTGGTAGATAATAAAAATAGATGATACATTCTTGTTATTGTAATGTGTGAAAAATTCCTATATGTAACCTTCTGATGAAAAATATAGTGGGGAAGTAAAAAAACACATGCAAACATGGATCTTGAAACAGTTCGTGGAGATCCAGAAAACCACATGAGGTGAACAATAGAGTGGAGAATTGTTCATGTCCAGGTTGGTGGTAAACCTGTTGTAAAACCATAGAAGGTTGAGTGTTGCTCCCTTCATTTATATCAAGGTCATGAGCTACAGGCGTGCCGTAGGGGTTGGCATTCTGCTGAGATGTGTAAACATTTTTCTACCTTGTTCACATTAGGGGAGTGTATATTAGGAATTAATAATGTTAACAATAGGGGAGTGAATGTTACGAATATATTGTTTGTAACATTATTAATATTGTATTGTGTGTGAGTATTTAATATTATTATTTAAATGAGATGTCAAACTCATTTAATAATAATATAGTGTGAGTGAATTTGTTGAATAAACAACTCACGTAGCTATTTTGGAGTGTGATCGATCCTAGGATAAACTTGAAAGATTTATGGAGAGAGATATGAGGAAGACTAAGTGATAAGACTTGAATCCTAGATTATAGGATACGACATTTGTATAAGATGCTATCTCTAGATGAATACAATATCTTGAATGATTTCTAAATTATAATATTCTTTGTTTTATTATTGTGTAGTTTTTATCATATGTAACTCGTTCTTTTGAAATATGTCAACATTGGAAATCAGACTTTCTATTTTGGCTCTTAAATGGTTTGATTAAATCACTTAAATGTATTAGACTGGAATGGAAATGAATCTCCATACTTGGAAGGTGAAAAATGATAAATAAATCCTTTAGAAATTGATCTCTATTTTGTATTTCATCCTGGAAAATAATTTATCTAAAATGAACAGTTTGAACCTGCAATTCAAGAAATAAAAATGAAACATTAAAATTGAACATGCTATGATGTAAATGAATTCAATTTGACAAAAACACTTAAGGAAATATTTTAAAACTTAGCAAAATCGGGCTCAAACCGTTTTGCAGTCGTTTTCTGTCAATAAATGGAAATGTTCAAATTGTAAATCATTTAGACAAATTGAACCTTGAATCCTCCCTTAAATCCATTTAGGAACAATCCTTTATGTCTATTTAACATGTTAAGAGAGGACAAAGATCAAATTGAATAGATCTAACAAGTTAAAATTTACCATCTCACACTATATAAGCCTCGTAGGATGTTATCTTTAAATTTACCCCTTCAACTTTATCAAAAACTAAAATTAATGATCTATATACAAAGAGGACGTCGAGATATTTCTAGAAAGTCCTTGTTTTCCCAAAACCGAGCTCTCTATCAAAATTTATGGCCTTCTAAAGTTTTCTTCACTTGGTGTTAAATTTTGGGAAAATTTTCTCAAGCGTGCCTATGGCCCGAATTTTTCCCTTGGGACTTAGGAATTTTTTTTAGGAAATGTTTTCAACTTTTCCCCACCGCTCCACCATCCCACACCCAATCGAAGCTTCCACGTAACCTTTTGTGGCAACGGTGGAGGTGCGAACTCCTTTTTGACCTTAGCGTTTTAGAAAACAAAATGGGAAATATTTCTAATTTTACTTCACCGCCCCACCACCCGCAACCAATGGTAGGTTGACACATGGCAGCCTTAGGCTTTGACGAGGCGCGAAACATTTTACAACTTTAAAACTTTAACTTTTTGCTTTGGAAAAAATCCCAAAGTTTACCCACTATCCCGTGGCGTGCAACCAATGGAAAGCTGACACGTGGCAGCCTTAGGCGTCGGTGGAGGCACATAATGTTTTGTACCTTTGAAATTTTTACCCTTAAAATCTTAAAGTCAAAAATCTCTCCGACAACCCGACTTCCCGCCAGATCTTTCTCAAGCCGACACGTGTCCTCTTCGGGCTGCGGGCGCGCAGAGAGGAAAATCACGCTTTTTCCCCAAAAGGAAAAAAAAAAACACCAAAACTCTTCCCGCTCCGCCGACCCACGCAAGGGAAAATTTTCTCCCTAGGCCCGCAGGCTCGCCCTTGGGAAAATTTTCCTCCCAAGGTCCGCCGGCCCATAACTTGAGTTTTATGAGGAGTTAGGAGGACTTCTTTATATCAATGGAAAGGTGAGGAAATTTCCTATCCAATGGGAGTAATTTAGGAAAAATTTTAATTTGTTAAGGGTGAGAAAAATCAATTTGAAACTTTAAGTCTGTTAGAGAGTGGGTATGGTGAGGAATTTTTCCCTCTGAACCTAATTGAAACTTCTAACCCTAAATTTTGGACCTTGTGACCTCTAATAATTATTAATAAAAGAAAATTATACTCTAGTAGATTAGAATTGTTCTAGAACCTGTTAGTGACAGCTTTTGTCTTGTAACATGGTTGTAGATTCTTTTTAATCAAAAAAATTATTCCATAATTTTCCTAACCCTAGGTTGTTTCTTGGGTCTCAAGTGGGTTGTTTTAGTAGGCATTACACTTGGTATCTCGAGCATTGGTTAAAAATCTTGGACCGTTGGGCACACTAGAAAACTAGAGACATAAAACTTAAACCTAGCACACATTTAAATCTAGAAAACAACTTAGTATAGAAATTACATATTTTAGTAAACATGGAAATTGAATAAAACTTAGAAAAGTGAACTAACTCTCGCATTGGTCTCGTGTAGGAGGCGCCATGGGAATTTTACCATAGACCTAGACTTACCACCACCGTATCATGTTGTAGAAGATATCTTACCCCATATTTTATAGACTCTTTAGGATGTTAATGTCGCTCTATGTGGAGGATAAGCGGGAGGACATACAAATGAGACATGACAGAGTCCCTTTCATTGAGGGTCGTATCTCCTTGACCCAACAAGGAGCATGGTGGAGAGAAATCCCATACGTGAGTCGCTAGGGTAGATGCACCAGAGAGAGGATAGGGTGACCGAGTTTCAGGACATAGAGAGAGGTCTCGAGCCCTAGTCTTATGGATGAGCATGTAGAAATACCTAGAGGCCATCGGACCACAGTTGTAGATCACATCAGGGAGATCCTAAAGCTTCATCCATCACATTACTCTGGTGACATAGGTAGATTTTAGGTAGAGGCCTAGTTGGTGAGCTTGAGCAGATGCTTCAAGCTCTATCCTTGTTCTAGCAACACAAAATCTCATGTTGCAATCCATCTACTGAGAGATGGAGTTGGTGTTTGGTGGAGGATAAAGGAGTAGAAGCTCCATGTTGATTCTGAGACAATTACTTGGGAGGTATTTGAGGAGCATTTCAGGAATAGATATTTATCACAGAGGTTTGTACAGTAGCAAATATATGAGTTCCATGACCTCCGACAAGCATCTCTTATAGTGATTGAGTATGAGAGTAGATTTCTAGATCTACTCTAGTATGTTGGTTATATGTAGGATGAGTAGGTGTGGATTCATAGGTTCATCCGGGGCCTGAATCTAGACATTGGAGGTGCAGTGCAGATCCATTGTCCACAGACATTAGTTGAGGCCATCAAGAAGGCCTATATAGCAGAGGAGACTCGGGGAAAGACCCAGCAGGCTAGAGATCGAGTCGGAGCCACATGCAGCAGTTGTAGGATAGCAGATCGAGGGGATAAATACCTCTTCCTCATGGTGGAAAGGGTTCAGCACAATAATCTTTTAGACCTCAACAGCAGCATTCCCGCCCACCTTATAGACCTTCTCAGAGGTTTGATGCATAGAGAGGTCAAAATATGGGGCCTACTCTTGGGCTCCCATCAGAAACAGGTGGACCTAGAGCTTAGTCAATGGGAGCTCACCAACGAGGCTGCAACAAATCACCGCTAGATCATCAAGATCTATAGTACAGAATTCTAGAGCACCTACTGGAGGTTCTACTCATTGGAGAGGATCAGGCGTTTATTTTGGTTGTGGAGTTCCAAAAATTTTTGGAGAGACTTCCCTCATAACCCTAACAAGGGTAAGACACAGATCTTAGAGCCAACTATTGGTGACATGGGATGTAGCCACAAGATTTATGCAGTGGTTGAGAACCATCAGGATGAGCATCAGAGTACAGTCATTGAGACTAAAGGTAGCATTGGTGGCATCCCTACCTCCATCTTGTTTGATTCTGGTTCTTTTGATTCTTTCATTACACCATCTTTAGTACATTGATGCAGCTAGTGGTAGTTAGGCGGTATTTGTTGGGATGTTGAGATGGCTTCCTGAGCCAAGATCTTTATAGACTCCTTAGGTAAGGAGTGTGTAGTGGATTCAGGACCTTTCACCACTACCTTAGATCTCCATATCCTTCCTTTGAGCTCGTACAGAGTCATTCAGGTATGGACTAGTTATCTACCCACAGGGGACAAGATGGATTGTTACCACAAGATTATATCTTGTGTGGATTATTTGGGAGTTGAGTCAGTGATTTCAGGGGTTAGGAGACCTATTTCTATTCGCACCATCTCTGTTATGCAACTTAAGTGGTGTGTACAATGGGGTTTCTAGATGTATGGTGTTACAGTCAGTGAAAGATTAGAGGATGGGTCTAGTGAACTATCACTAAACCATCACTCCATTTTGAGAGAATTTGTAGATGTCTTTCAAGAGGAGCTATCGGGGTTACCATGCCCATGTGAGATTGATTTTCATATAGATCTAATTTTGGGAGCAGAGCCTATCTCACGAGCACCTTATCAGATGACCACATCGAGCTATGTGAGCTCAAGTTGCAGCTTGAGGGATTTTTTGAGAAAGGCCTTATCCATCCTAGTGTATCCCCTTGGGGTGCACCGGTGATATTTGTGAAGAAGAAGGATGGATCCTTGTGGTTGTGTATTGATTACCACTAGCTAAACAAGCTAATGATCAAGAATCGTTATCCCCTTCAACACATTAATGATTTGTTTGATCGATGCGAGGAGCCACAGTTTTCTCTAAGATTGATCTTAAGTCAGTTACCATCAGCTAAGGATTTCGGAGGTGGACATTCATAAGACCACCTTCCGTATGAGATATGGCCACTATGAGTTCATAGTGGTGCCTTTTGGTTTGACTAATGCCCCCACAGTGTTTATGAGTTTGATGAATGGGGTATTCAGGACCTTCTTAGATCACTTCATGCTCATCTTCCTTTATGAAATTTTAATTTACTCACATACGCATGAGGAGCATGAGGGGCACCTTTGCCAAGTTCTTCAGTGTCTTCGGGAGTAGCAACTTTACAGGAACTTAGAGAAGTGTGCATTCTTTCAGACGGAGGTGCAGTATTTGGGTCACATCATTTCTGGGGAAGGTATCACCATCGACCCTTATAAGATTAGAGCTATTAGAGATTGGCCAAAGCACCCACTATGGTGACCGAGTTGTGAAGCTTCACGGGATTAGCAGGTTACTACCGATATTTGCTCAGACTTCTCTTGGATTGCACACCCCATCACTTCCCATCAGAGAAAAGGGAAGAAGTTTGTTTGGTTAGACAAATGTGAATAAGCCTTCAAGACATCAAGGAGTGTCTAACTACAGCACCTATCTTTGCAGTATTGAATCCACATGGTGAGTTATTTATTTACAAAAATTATTTGTTGGCGGCCTTGGAGGTGTGTTGATGTAGGAGGGCGAGTAGTGGCTTTTGAGTCTAAAAACTCAAAGATTACGAGCTTAATTATCTCGACTCATGATCTTGATCTTGTGGAAGTTGTGCACACTTTGGTTTGATGGAGGTAATTTCTTCTTGGTCGAGATTCACACTTAGGACATATCACCCGAGTGTTCACCATCTCTTCACGTAGCACAATATCAATGCTCATCAACGGCGTTGGATGGAGTTAATTTATGAGTATGATATGGAGATAGAGCATATGAAAGGGAAGGAAAATGTGGTGGCGACACTCTCACCGTGACGGAGACATGTGGCTATGGCCACCTCAATTAGCTTCGATTTGTGGAGCAGATTCTTTACCGCTTTTTTCTTGACAACTTCTATATTATAGTTCGAGCAAGTGATCGATTCTCGAGACCACTCGAGGGAAGTTTGAAAGTTTCTCATTAGAGGCGAGATGGTCTCTCGGCACGAGGTTGGATTTATGTTCCAAAAGATGGAGGCTAAAGGTATGACATCTTGGCAGAGGAACATCATGCACCCTATTCAGCCCATCCCAGGGTGAAGAAGATGCACACAACCTTGAGATAGTTATATAATTGGAGAGGACTTCGAGAGATGTGGCCCAGCTTCATGTTACAATGTTTAGAGTTCTAGATATTTAAGGCCTAGCATCGTATCCAACTGGCCTTCTCTTTCCTCATGTTATACTGAATAGAAATGGGACACCATTTCCATGGATTTCATTGTTGGTATATCAATATCGAGATATCACCATGACGCCATCATGGTCATGGCTGATAAATTGACAAAAGTGGCTCACTTTTCTCCAAAGTGAAGACCACTTATACAGCTACGTAAGTGGCATGGGTATACTTGAATTAGATTGTCAGGTTACACAGATTCCCACGAAGATCATTAGTGAACGCGACCCTTTGTACATTTCCCATTTTTGGGCTACCATACGCAGATGCCCTCAAGAAGAAGATCAATTTCAGCACATCATATCACCCTGAGACAGATGGAAAAATTAAGCGGGTGAATCATATTTTAGAGGACATGCTTAGGATGTATGTGATGGATCAACAGTCTAGCTAGGAGGAGTATCTCGTACTTAGTGGAGTTTTCCTACAATAATAGTTTTCGAGTTCCATAGGCATGGTTCCTTTTCTCGGATTTGTATGGTAGAGAGTGCAGACACCCCTTAGCTAGGATAGGCTAGAGGATAGACTTTATCTTAGACCAGCTTTTGTTTAGGCCATGGAGCAAAGAGGTGGTATTGATCGAAAAAGACTACATGAGGCACAAGATAGATAGAAGAAGTATGTAAATCAGCATAGGATTGACCATAGTTTTGATGTGGGCATGAAGGTAATCCTGTGTTAGGCCACATAAGAGACATATCTCATATGAAAAAGGTTCTAAGTTAGCTCCTATATTTGTTGTTCCTTTTGAGATCTTGAAGCATATCGGCCCCTTGGCCTACCGTCTAGAATTTCCACCTAGCTTGTCTCGAATACATGATGTGTTTCATGTTTCAGTTCTTAGGAGATATATTACGATCCTTCTCATGTGCTTTGGATTGGACCTCATTGCAGGTGTAGGATCGGGGTAGGTGACAAAGGATCCCATCTGCATTACGGATCATAGGAGCCTCGGGCCTTCGAGATAGAGAGATTGATCGTGTCCGGGTGTAGTGGGACGATATGACGAGACTGCAACTACATGGGAGGATGCTACCTTATTACAAGTTTAGTTTCCATATTTTTTTTAGTGACTTCTAGGAGGAATTCGAGTCTAAGGGGAGGGGGATGTAGTGCCCACTTCCCTTTGACACATTTTGATACTTGATCCTTATACTGTTGATTACATTATGGACATAATTATGGTGTTGATTTAGTATGATGTTAGATGTTGGACCATGGATTATTGTTGATCTTGATTTACTTATGATGCATGATGATTATTAGAGACACTTCATATTTGGATGATGATATATAATTTGACATGGATATATTATGAATGTTTTTCAAACATGTGATTATTGGATATTGTGAGTAGACCTAGAAAATGGACATTATAGGATGAAGATATAGTTTTGATATAAATTGTAAGTGATAGTGTTGATTTCCTTGATGTTGTTTTGATTTATATGTATAGATGATTTTGTGATTATATTTATATCATATTGGATGTTTTGATATGATGACGAGGACGAAGGAGGTATTTGTGTTTTACAAGTTGAAATATCACAACAAACATCGGGGATTGGAGACAAACCAAATTGGAATTCTAGCTGAATTTAACAAGGTCACCATGACAACATGTTTTGTGTGTGTGTGTTTTATTTTTGTTAGGGATTCCCATAGGGGGATTACTTTTGAATGCCACCAAGGGGCTTTATGTATTAATGTGTTTTCTTTTATTAATGTTTGCATGTGTTTATTTTGTGGTGTTTTTACCCTTTTTCATTAGTTATTAAATGTTGTGTTAATGTTGTGATAATCATGTTGTTAAAGTAGGCAAATCAACATGTCATAAGAAAGTAATTAGTGAAGTGGTTGGATTTTGTATAATATGTTGTAAGTATGTATAAGTGACCTTGTAAGTGATGTGTAAGTTTACTTCTAAGTGTTGAACACTCCACCTTCTTGGAAATTCGAATTTGTCCTTGGAGGCTGATTTTGGAGGCTTGTGGGACAAGAAAACTTGTCCCATACCTCTTAATTCTATTTACCAACCATACATATGGTTTGAGGGTTTAATTTAGACCTTCTTTATGCATTTTGATATGACTAATTGTAAGTTTTAATTGCACTCTTCTTACATTTTATTAAATTCAGTTCTTATGGGATGTGGGATTTTTGGAGTGTGTAAGTTTATTGTCATATTATTCACCCACCTCTTTATTGTGTATTGGAGAATGAATTTGAATTTTGTGTTTGAGTTGAGGATGTGTGATGTGGCATCCTACATGGAGCCACTTCATTTTGTTCTCTTCCCTCTTCTATAAAATTAGAACTCCTTTCTTTCTTTTGGGTTGTTGAACACTTTATATACTTCCTTTTGGGTGAAATTTTGCTATGTGGAGCTCTTGATTTTGGAAAGAGATTGGAGACCTTTGCATGCTTGTTGGTTGTTTAATTTGGATTGTATTTTGGCATTGGAAAGATTTCTATTTTGGAACTTAGAAAACTCCTTCATGGAGACGTAAGATCTTGGCTCTTGAAATACACTTTTTTTTATGAATGTACATGTTATTGTGTGAATGTTTTAGCATGTTTGTGGGGTGTTTGGGTAGACCGCCTATGAATTGTGTAGGATAAGGATATGATGAATCCATGTGGAGGGGCATAAGGGAATGCCTGGCATCGAGAATTCATGTGGAGGGAGTTGGGATTGGGTTTCTACCTTGGAAAAGAAATGGCATTGCATTTCTTAATTTGTGGGGGAATAGGAGGGATTGTTAGGGGGAATAAGGATATATGGGATATGTTTTGTATTGGTGGTTTGTCATAGGTGGATACCCCATTCCCATTGGGAGGCATAAGAATTTTTCCCCATAGTTTCTCGCTCCTTTGGATTGCTTGAGTAAGCCTTAGTCTTGTTTGTATGTTTTAAATGTAGTTATAAACTACATTTTGTTTTGAACTCGTATTTTTATTGTGAAATGTCGCATGTGTGTTGTCAAATCCTTGTTGCCATGGGTTGAATCACATCTTTTATTACATTATGGTTGGGGCTCGGGGCCAATGAAGAAGGATGGATTCTCCTCTTCATTGGATGTCTTGGTTGGGTGGAGAGCGTTGCCTTTCCCCTACATTTGTTGTGATCCAAAAGGAGAAATTTATGTTGTTATTCTAGAGCAGAGGAGAAAGACAGGTTTGACAGCCCATGTGAAATGAAACATCATTGTAACCTTTCCCACCTTGCCGTGGATGATCGTATATTATTTGTAATGGAAAGATACTTTGTATTAAGATATGAAATTTATGTATTCCAGTGGTGAAAGAGATATATTTTGTTATGATCATCTTAAAGAAAGAAATTGGAAATCTATTATTTGCATTCAAGCAATTGAAAGATGTAAATTTGTATTGAGTTTTGAAATCAATAAAGGATTGCAATAATTTTCTTCAATTTGCATTGTTGCATTGAAATTGATCATCAAATTGTGATTTGAAATCTCTGTTTGGAAAATTGAAATGAGGAATACGTATGAAGGAAATATATGTAACTCTGTTCTTTTGAAATATGTTAACATTGGAAATCAGACTTTGTATTTTGGCTCTTAAATGGTTTGATTAAATCACTTAAATGTATTAGACTGGAATGGAAATGAATCTCCATACTTGGAAGGTGAAAAATGATAAATAAATCCTTTAGAAATTGATCTTTGTTTTGTATTTCATCCTGCAAATAATTTATCTTAATCAAGACTTTGAACTCGTAATTCAAGAAATAAAAATGAAAGATTAAAATTGAACATTTTATTATGTAAATGAATTCAATTTGACAAAAAAACTTGAGGAAATATTTTAAAACTTAGAAAAATTGGTCTCAAACCATTTTACTTGTCGTTTTCTATCAATAAACAAAAATGTTCAAGTTGCAAATCATTTAGACAAATTGAACCTTTAATCCTCCCTTAAATCCATTTATGAACAATCCTCCATGTATATTGGACATGTTGAGAGAGGAGGAAGATCAAATTCAATAGATCTAACAAGTTAAAATTTACCAGCGCGCACTATATAATCCTGTAGGACGTTTTATTAAAATTGACCCCTTAAACTTTATCAAAGTCAAATATTAGTGATCTCTATGCAAATAGGACATCGAGATCTTTCTAGAAAGTCTTCGTTTTCCTAAATCCGAGCTCTTTATCAAAAGTTATGGCCTTCTGAAGTTTTCTTCACTTGGCGTTAAATTTTGGGAAAATTTTCCTTGGTGGGCTGTGGCCCGCATTTTCCCTTGGGATTTAGGAAAAAATTAGGGAAAAATTCCAACTTTTCCCCACTGCTTTGCCATCCCACACCCAATCAAAATCGCCACATGGCCTTGCGAGGCAACAAATGAGGCACGAAATCTGTTTTGACTTTAGCGTTTTAGAAAAACATTTTGGGAAAATTTTCTAATTTTCCTCTGCCACCCACAACCAATGGTAGGATGACATGTGGTAGCCTTAGGCATCGGCGGAGTGCGGAACATTTTGTAACTTTGAAACTTTAACTTTTTGCTTTGGTGAAAATCCCAAAGTTTCCTCACCACCCCGCAGCCCGTAACCAATGGAAGGTGACACATGACTACCTTAGGTGTCGGTGGAGGTGCAGAATGTTTTGTACCTTTAAAATTTTTACCCTTAAAATATTAACTTTGAAAATGTCTCTGATGACCTGACTTCACACCAGAGATTTCTCAAGCCGACACGTGTCCTCTTCGGGCCTGCAGGCATGCGGAGAAAAATTGCACTTTTTCCCCAAAAGGAAAAAAAAAGGCCAAAACTCTTCCCGCTCTGCCGACTGCGTGCAAGGGAAAATTTCCCCCCTAGGCCCGTAGGCTCGCCCTTGGGAAAATTATCCTCCCGTGGTCTCAGGCCCCATAACTTGAGTTTTATGAGGAGTTAGGACTTCTCTATATCACTAGAAAGGTGATGAAATTTCCTATCCAATGAGAGTAATTTAGAAAAAATTTGAATGCGTTAAGGGTGAGAAAAATCAAGTTGAAACTTTAAGCCTATTAGAGAGTGGGTATGGTGAGGAATTTTTCCTCTGAACCTAATTGAAACTTCTAACCCTAAATTTTGGACCTTGTGACCTCTAATAATTATTAATAAAAGAAAAGTATACTCTAGTAGATTAGAATTGTTCCAGAACCTATTAGTGACAAATTGTTGTCTTGTAACATGGTTGTAGATTCTTTTTAATCAAAAATATATATTCCATAATTTTCCTAACTAACCCTAGGTTGTTTCTTGGGTCTCAAGTGGGTTGTTTTAGAGGGCGTTACGGTTACCCACTTCTCACATGCTATAACTTTCAACATATTCTCCTAAAAACTCTTCTTCTAAGGCCACTTGGTTCGAACTCGCACATGAGATATCTAATATAAGCGGATCCAAGCACCAAGATTAACACATTTCTCTAGGGATGCATCCACATTGGAATCTTATAAACATGAAAATAACCTAAAGGATTTAACTCCTCAAAGATTAGGACGTGGTATAGTCGGTGTTAAAACTTTCTTTCTATATAACGAGGGCTCCGTTAAGCACCATGTAAAAATCAATTTCTTAACAAAACGGAATAGAAAATATCCATTCACTAAATAAATAACCTATAGAGGGTTACGAATTTTCCACCTACTTTTGGCCGTGGTCTAGATGAATGTTGGGTATAATCCAAGAAAAACACCCATTCAAAACCATAAAAATAATTATCCTTTACTTGTTAACAATTGAATCGGGAATGAAGGGTCGGCCCATCTTTTCACTAGGATGGGGATCAAAGAATAGGGTGACATGCCTCATAGAAAGTGTGTGTTGCTCCGGATATCATATTTACCCAAGATTGAGATACCCTTATGAAGCCTTCTCGGACTTTTCTCGCTTGCATCTTGGATCAATATCCATGTTCCCACTCATCCTTATGCAAACATCATTCATAGTGTCTTCAAAGTAAAATTAATATTATTTGTTGCAACTTTATCGAGATAAAAATTTATGGACAACACTATGCATGCCCTTTCCACTCAATCTTTCACATTATATGTTTTCATACATTTTGAAAGAGAAGTCTAAATTTAAATAAAATACTTAGTTTTAAATAAAATACTTATTTTTAAATAAAATAATTAAATTCATCCCAAGTAAGTACACATTTACATAAATCAATTCAATATCCTAAACCATAACTTCCAAACAACACACACTTTATGATGGCAACGTAAGGAAGACATAAAAATTTGAATAAAGACAATGAGGTAAATAATAATAGTACACCTAAACCACTCATTTTACATAATGATTCTACTAATCAAAATAAATAGGCTCAAACCATTAAGAATAAACCCCAAAACATTAATGGTAACTATATGACATGAACTCTAAACCCAAAACCCTATTAACAAATCGCAAATACTAACCTTGAAAAAACCATAAACCTGCAACCCTAGAAGTTGTCCTAACATTAGGGTTTACGTTTATCCATGTAATTTATATGATTATTTATGGAATTGCACTGTTCTTTAGTGTTTATAACACAAATTTAAGGTTTAGTGTTTCTAGTTCGTTGGGTATAACAAAGTTTACATGTTGTCTTATTTACACTGCATTTAAAACTAGTAAGCTCCCAAACACATAGTGAACACATTTTAAATGATAAAAAGGCCCCTTAAAATATCATTATCATTATCGTTGTATTTTGAAATACATGTTTGGAAATATAGACCAATAATTATAAGTGTAGGGTATAGCCTAAATTATTTGGGACTTCATTAGAAGGTGCCACTGTGAACATTATCCAATAATAAATATGGAAATGTAATGCTCAAAACCATATGTCACTATGATATGTGTGTCGATAACATTGATTCCATACATTAATGCTTATAAAGATAGCATTTTATTTTCTTGAAATATATTTGGAATTTTGGTTTTCTTTTTTCACATATTTATTTTATGCAATAATTCGATATATTTTGTGATAGAATTATGTGTAAATTCCAAAGAATAATTATAACACGATGCTTTAAAGGTCCAATTATCACTATAAAAACTAATTGCTCACATTGAATAAAATTTTGAAAATCTATATATGACACCATAAATCGTGAACCAGAACACTAAAATCCCAACTCTAAACAATATATCATTAACCTTGAATACTAAACAAAAAATGCATAAAAAAAGATTAACTTCAAACTTCGTGAATGATGACGCTGATGGAAACGAAAGATTGTAAAATTGTTTGAATATATTACATAATATAATAACATAGAGGAGATGTGATTTGTACGGTAAGTTCCAAAACAAAATGCCTATGTGGAGGCATCCAATAAATAATTGACTAGACAATTCCATACTCATTACATTTAATACTAACATTCCCCCGATTACATTGTTTTTACAAATGTAAGTGCGAATAATCATCATTTTTTCACTATATTTTTGAGTCATGATATATCCTTTCAAATTTCTATGGTGATGACAACATCTAGATTTATAAGAATCACTATAACTAGATGTTCTGTTGATAGTAAAAATTTTGGATAAAGAGGTGAGCTTAGTATGTTCATTGAGTGAGATGTCGATATTCCCGAAGGTGTTCAATATCGTGTTCATCATCTCCATTGTATCCTTCTTCAAACTTGGAACTAATTTAATCCATACATACATCGAACAAGACTCAATGATGTAGTCCACTATGTCCTAGAATTAAAACTTTTGGAAATGTTTAAGCATTGCATAGTAGGTACGATTCCTATCATAGGATTGAATTCTCGTATTTCAAGTGTTGCACATCTACATGGTTTCTTGTACTATTCTAAAATATCTCGGGAACAATTTTCATGCGGTCATATTTCAACATTGTATGATATGTTAGTTGATCATTGTCGAATCTGCCCACATGGAATAATAACATCAATGTAGGAAATAGGCCTAAAATAAGAATGAGAAATGGGAGATTTTTCCCGATTGAACCTGGAGGGATCATAAAGGATTGGATCAGAAATTAAATCCAGAATAGGGGTAGATTCGAACCTTGAGGGACATTTTTTAGAAGAATCAATAGAGACTAATGGAGCACAAAGTATATAGTTCCAGGGAAGAGAAGCCTTCCACCAACTGATCTTAGCCCAAATTCTAAGCTTGCATTGCATACAATCCTTGATCAAGTGACCAATTTCATCACAACTATGACATCGAAAGCCAATTTTTTATATTCTAGTCTTTACGTCAAGACCCTTTTACCAATTTGTAGATTAATTTTTTCCGGAAGATCAAGAGATAGATCCAAGTCCAGTAAAATCTGAGCATAATAGGTATGCAAAACCTTTTTACTTGAAGCATCAACTCTAACAAATTCCCCAATATATTTCCAATAACTTAAAAGAAAGGATCATACCAGAGTTGCAATGGTAGACCCAGAATTCTAACCCAAATCAGCATCGAATAAAAAGAATCATTTAAAGGGTCAAAAATGGATACCATAGTGTTTTCATGAGACCAAGATCTCCCTAGAGCATAAATCATTGATGAATAGGATCTCAAAGCTTCACAAAATTAAAAAATAGAAATAAAATAAGCTTTAGAGCAAGAGTAGAGCTCAACCTTAACATTCATAATGAATCCCCACTCCTCTATTATCCATTCCTAATGCTTTGAGAATGTTATGGCCTTAGATAGTTGAAATGTCGACGAGACCACACTTGCCATAGTTATATTCACGGCTAATCACGTTTTGAAGAAGGTCTTCATCCAACTTGAGGACAAGGACTTTTAGGACATGGTCCAGGATTTCCTCGTCCTTTGTCTCCTCCTTCCTTTGAAATTTTTTACAAAAGAAAAAGGGTTCATTATAGGTTTCTAAGGAGAGGGATAGGGATTCCCCTTGCCACATTGTTAAGATTGCTCTCCTAAACCTGCATTTTGAGAGAAGCCATTATAGTCTACCTATTCACCTCCCTTATTAAACAAATTAATATCACCAACACTATAGGATCCCTGAAACTGGCCACCATTGTGAGCTATATCATCTCCCTTAAAGATAGGGTTTGGGCAGGGCATCACAAGCATATGATCATTGTTTTCTTTTTCATGTTTCCCATATTTTTATCTTGTAGAAATGTCCAAACATTTTCAAGATTTGATGCATCAATTGGTACCTAAAGGGGATCGATTCGGATCTCTAGTATTATGCAAAGCGCTAGGGTTCAACAAGACTTTGAGAGGGCTTGACATTGTATCATCCTTATTTTTAACTAAAATTGCAACATGGCATTCTTACTGAGTTTCTTAGTCATCAGTTGATAAGTTTACCATGTACTCAAGGCCATTCTCCTTACCGACTTACAAAATATCAAGGTCACCCATATTGCACTTATCATCGAATCAATAGACATAGTGATAATGATTGATATGCTCTAAAACAAAGAATCAAGCAAGTTTAGCATGAAGGGTTTATCACATTTACTTCTTAAAATTCTATTTCATGCCCATTTACACTCATTACATCCCAATGGGTTCCTAAATATGATTCATCTATGTCTAATAAAAATGATGCCATCGTTACTCATGTTCCTTCTATAATAAGTCAAGAACTTCCTAAGCAACCACCTTTGAAAATCTATATAACACCTCCTCCTCTCAAGTCATTTATGGCATCACCAAGTCAAATTATGCAACTACCTCTTGAAATCAGTCCACCTTCTCCTAAAAAGTCTTCTACACCATCATCAATACCACCATTCAAGGTTTCTCTACATCATACTACACTTTCATTTCCAATTATTTTTTTTAAAGAAAAAAATCCTTCTACCGATGGTCAAGACACATCTCTGCCACATTTTCATGGTATTGCTATTACTTTGGCCATACATGCTTCCATTACTTCATGAAAAATTGGTATTTGATAGGTTAATCTTAATGACACCAACATGTTCTTATGGTTCTTACGTGACTGTTGAGGGATCTCTTCTAGTAAGAACCCCATTTCATCTTCCCATTACATACTTCATGGACATCTCTATATATTACATAATAACTACTACATACATATGCATATGACCATCTATTTCTATTAATGTATATAATATGATCTCTCCTCCTTTTTCACATCACTTAATCAACAATACACTATATATTATACTTCATCAGCATTGTACATCAGCTATTTATCACCGAATAACACGCTCATCAACATACACTTAGGGGGCATCATACTTTTCTCCCTCCCTCTTTAGGCACCATCAGTTTTCTCACATCTTACACATATCTCATCTAGTATTTTACATTCATTGGACACACTAGCATTGACATTACCCAATTACGCACTCTTGTTCTTCAGTTCACACTTGACTATTGACGGCATCCTATACACATGAACCTCACACTCTACGTAGTAGACACTACACATCACCCATCTTAACATATCTTACATAGATACATCCTACATCTTATGTCTTACACTCATTATGCATCCAAACATCTTATCTCATTTATGCATCTTACATTACATACTACACATCCTACATTACACACTACTTACATGATGATTTATCCTCACCAAATCTACTAAAAATATTATAGATCCTTCTAATCTACTTACACGTGTTGCACTCACTACCCTTTGATACACTCTAGACTCATGGTCCATAGTAGATCGTTGAGGGTATACATCACAAATGGACTATATCACACTCATACATCAATATTTTTCTTATGTGAAATTCCTAGATTTGTGATATATGCTATAGAATATATCATCACGTCTTCTACAATCAATTACCGATACATGCTTTACTATACATCATTGCTTCTTCTACTCATCTTGTCATATGCACTTTAGGATAAATAAAAACTCATCCTCACACCTCATCTCTATGTCGAATATCATCACTACGCATTAATCTCATGACACCACACACAACACATTGTTTGAACCATTTCCCAGTGATACAATCTCATTTATGATTCATTCTTGATTAGTTTGGGGGCATAAATAAATGGACCTCACTACAAGTAATTCCATTCACTCTGGGGCATTCCACTCCTATCATTCACTCTTCATTCAATTTCATCCATCCACAACATACTTTGCATAACTTGGTTGCATTTAATCTTTCTTGGATTTACTTTTACATGTTCACTTTATTCCACATGCTATATAAATATCTTATATGTCATTATATTTATCATACACACATTTTCCTTCACATGATTTCTAATCTTGAACTCAAATTATACAGTCCATTACATATAACATCGATGCTTTGCCAAGTATCTAGTACTAGTCCGACACTAGCTTCTTGGGGCATCCAATTTAAATGCACATACAAGTGTTATTGTTTCATTTTTTCCTTAGCACCCTCCTTTATAGAATTATACATTCTTTGACATACATTTTATTCTTCTAAGATGCGAATGGGTGCTTCATGTGAAACATTTTTATGCAGGGATATTTGCTTCCATGCTTATATGTTACATTGCTTGTACTTTCTTGTCATTTTTTACCATTGTATGAGGGATTTTTCCTTTGTCTTGTGTGCACACTTGTATGTCTTTGGATTTGTCCACCTTAATTTTCTTGTAACATCATCAATGATGTCCCATGTTTGTAACCCTCTTTTTAAGGTATGCATTATCTTCTTGCATGATTATTTACATCTTAGCATACACATTGTCTTCGTACCATACACTTTTTCTCTATGTGCATGATTATTCGTACTCACACTTTTCACCAAGACACTTCTTTACACATGCCCCGGTTTCTATCAGAAACATCCATTTCCCCTATAGGGAAAATTTTTAGCATTTTTTCCTCTTTTGGGTCACATTATCTTCCAAATGATGTTGCATGTGTCCCCAAAGAGGGGGTGGGGAAATATTTGGGTGATCTGAAACCATAGAAATAGTTGTGTAGAGAGGATAACACCAAACCTTCCTCTCTACACAACTACTATGGTTTCGTATCACCCAAAAATAAGATAGTACAAAGATCTCTACAGCTTTGGGAAAGCAATTAAAGGTTGGAAGATAAATTATACTTTCCTCCCTATAATTCTTCATCCAATGGCATTAGATCACATAAAAACTCACGATACATCGATAGGATCCTTTGTACACTATTTCCTATTAATGGATTAGGTTCGTATGTTTCTTTTTCAGTATTTTTATATTACATTTATCATTCCATGATTTTTATACATATACATGTGTAGTTGACTACTTGGTCATCTTTTCTTTGATAGGTTTTTCCATATATGAAGAACGTAATCAAAATCATGAGACACATGATACTAATAATGGGTACATCAAACACATTGGTATTTTCACACGTGTTTCTACCCTAGGTTCATTTTCATCACCTCTTACACTTTTTGTCATTAGTCTCCATTCTCCATTTTATCAATCTATTATTTGGCTAGTACCTCGGCACATTTTCTACATCAATCTTCATCGAGATAAGTTACGTATCTCTATCTACTTTATGTTACCATGTATTATTCTAACCAACATAAGGTGGGGTCAAATTTAGACACAAAATCACCACTTTATGTAATTATCTTGTCTTAATAACATACTATTATTTGCATAATTTGTAAGTAACAAAGTATTATATATATATTTTTATATATATTCTTTTTGTTTTGCACTCTTACTTGCATAGTATTTATTTTCATGTCTTGGAATTTATTGTTCTTGACACCAAGAATATCGCTTAGGCACACCCATCCTCTATGGGTGCCCTTGTCCTCTTTGTAATTTTGTTACACTTTTTGGGTCCTTTATAGTTGTTTGGGCATATTATATTTTTGGTAGTCATTATTTTCGGGGTTAATTAAAAATACAAGCAAAGGAATCATATAAAGACAAAGTTATGTGATCATAATAAAGGACGAAGCTATAAGCATCTACTACCTCCACCTAAGTTTACATTCATCAAAGGAATATATAGCTCTATTTACATCTATATAGCTCCACCATAAGGGAAAAATGATGGTTCATCTCGCAACACACTTCATAGGAGAGAGTCTATTGTTTCTATGTACATGTTATTTACATTCTACATCTAGGTACTTACTCGCTACTCACAAAGTGCGACACACACAAGAACAACCTAGGGCACAATTCCATATACACACAAACACAAAATTACATTAGGTATGAGATGTGGTTTAGTGATCTTCTATAAGTCCACCATTGTGGCAACTAAGGATAGTTTTACCCCTTCATTTTCATCTTTCCTTTTTAGGATTTCATGCTTTGTTTGGGGTTTTATAGGTGATTCATTGATTCTATATTTATAGAGACATTCATGGAACATCAAAACTTACACATGAAAAAAGGAGAAAAGGTACGAATTTTGCGACACCTCAAAGGAGGTTTTACGAGAATATATGAAGATCGGGAGGCTAGAAACCAAACTAGGATTCCCATGGGTGACATATCCTACTCTAGGTGCCCCAGTCTAGTAAAATATACCGAATCCATAAGTTTCGTGATTATGTGTAACGGTGCTCCATCCGATAAGCCCGTCTCCACTATGACACATTCGACCAACATCTTTGAATCAACTAAGACTCTTCTAACCCTCTTTGCACATTAGTGTTTCATACTTTCTAGCTTAGTTTGCTTGGGTATTATTTCAATATTTTAGTATTCATTTATTTATGATAGACTTACACTAGATTAAGCTATTATTTTTCATTTTAGCATAATCGTTTTGGTGAACCCCACTCAAGATCAGTCTTTTAGATCCTTGTTTAACACATAATATTTTCTATCATTTCTCCTAAAGGTTCTAAAATTTCTTTGTATTATTTATTTAATGCATCGGAATTTCCAAGTTATTCTCAAAACATCCCTAGACACCATGTATCTCCCTAGCGATACACTTCTGTAACAAGTGAGTGTTATTTTAGATCAGCTATCTAAAGACCCTAGTCTTAGTGATCCTCCATCTAATCAATCTATGTCGACTTAATTCAATATTTACATTCTTTATTTTAAGACAAATATTAGGAAATGGAATCCACGATTACATCTCTCAAATATGAAATCTAAAAACTTAAGCTTGCTTCTCATGCTCATTTTTCTTCTCCTTCTACATCCCTTCTTCATTCTATGTCTTCTACATGTGCTTATATTAGTGAACCTCAAGTATTTAAATTACGTAGCCTTTTATGTTTAGTCATAATGCTAAGAAACATGACATTCTTACTGAGCTCCTTAGTCATCAATTGATCACTTTACCATCTACTCAAGGATATCCTCTTTACCAAATTTCAAAATATCAAGGTCACCCATATTACAATTATCATCGAATCAATGGACATAGTGATGATGAATGGTCTACTTTGTAATGAGTAATCAAGCATATCTAGGGTGAAGGATTTATCTCATTTACTTCCCAACATTCTCGATGCATGCCCATCTACAATTGTTACATCCCAATGGGTTCCTAAATCTTATTCGTCTATGTGTAATTAGAATCATGCCATTATTACTCAAGTTCCTTCTATAATAAGTCAAGAACCTCTTAAGCAATTAAACCTCAAAATCAATATAACACCTCCTCCTCTCAAGTCATATGTAGCATCACCAAGTCAAATTACTCAACTTCCTCTCAAAATAATTCCACCTTCTCCTACCAAGTTTTATGCAACATCATCAATACCACTAAAGCTACAACCATTCAAAGGAGGTTTTAGGAGAATATACGTAGATCGGGGAGGCTAGAAACCAAACTAGGATTCCCACGGGTGCCCTATCCTACTCTAGGTGACCTAGTCTAGTAAAATCTACCGAATCCATAAGTTTCAGGGATTATGTGTAACAGTGCTCCATCCGATAAGCTCATCTCCACTATTACACATTTGACCAACATCTTTCAATCAACTAAGCCTCTTCTAACCCTCTTTGCACATTAGTGTTTCATACTTTCTAGCTTAGTTTTCTTGGGTATTAGTTTAATATTTTAGTATTCATTTATTTATGATAGACTTACAATAGATTAGGCTATTATTTTTCATTTTAGCATAATCGTTTTAGCGAACCCCACACAAGATCATTCCTTCGATCCTTGATTAACACATAATATTTTCTATCATTTCTCCTAAAGGTTATAAATATTCTTTGTATTATTTATTTAACGCATCTGAATTTCTAAGTTATTCTCAAAACTTCCTTGACATCATGTATCTCCCTAGCGATACACTACCGTAACAACCGAGTGTTATTTTAGATCATCTATCTCAAGACCCTAGTCTTAGTGAACCTCCATCTAATTAGTCTATGTCGGACTTAATTCAAGATTCACACTCTTTATTTTAAAACAAATTTCAGGAAATGGAATCCACGATTACATATCTCAAATATGAAATCTAAAAACTTAAGCTTGCTTCTCAAGCTCATTTTTGTTCTCCTTCTACATTCCTTCTTCATTATATGTCTTCTACATGTGCTTATATTAGTGAACCTCAAGTCTTTCAATTACCAGAGCCTCTTATGTTTAGTCATAATGCTAAAAACATGACATTCTTACCGAGCTCCTTAGTCATTAATTGATCACTTTACCATATATTGAAGGATATCCTCTTTATGGAAATTCTAAATATCGGGGTCACCTATTTTGCACTTATCATCGAATCAATAGATATAGTGATGATGAATGCTCTACTTTGTAATGAATAATCAAGCATCTTTAGGGTGAAGGCTTTATCTCATTCACTTCCCAACATTCCGATGCATGCCCATCTACACTTTTTACATCCCAATGGGATCCTAAATCTGATTCATCTATGTGTAATTATAATCATGCCATTATTACTAAAGTTCCTTCTATAATAAGTCAACATCCTCTTAAGCAATTGCACCTCAAAATCAAGATAACACCTCCACCTCTCAAGTCATTTGTGGCATCACCAAGACAAATTACTCAACTAACTCTCAAAATAAGTCCACCTTCTCCTATCAAGTTTTCTGCAACATCATCAATACCACTAAAGCTATAACCATTCAATGTTCCTCCACATTACACTCCACTTTTTTTTCTAATTCATTTTATCAAATCTAATGATCGTAACCAAAAACACACTTCATCAATGTCAAGAAACACTACAAAACCAAACCTAAGAAGAAACAAAGGGTGGTTTACCCATGAGACACCATTTCATGGGATCTTTAGTTCATCTTAAGTGGAACATTTAAAGTTTTCCATCTCTTTTTCATTTCACAACCATTCAATCCTCCTCCTATTAGGATCTATGTTTTCATCGGGTGGATCGGTAAATTATTTCAAAAATATCCTTATTACAAACAAATGAATCCTTCTTAAAGTTACTATTTTATAAGAGACTAGAGGGAAAACGCGAAGGGAGCAAAAAACATAAGCATGATGTAAAGAATCGCAACCATCAATGCCAAAAATAGGATGAGAAACAAGGGTTCCCTCTCGTATACTGAAACTCACCTTATTCCTTCTATGAATCTTCTAATGAATCATCTAGATCACTCCCCATAGTCAACATAGTAGGTTAGGAATATTTTCATTTGCTTTATGTTTCACACTCTTACAGTCTAAGGTTATGTGACCCAAAGCACATAATTTTTGACATATGAAGGGTAAACATTAATATTCAAGCAGTTGGGTCAAGATTATTTACAAAACCCTAAGTTCCAATAGGACGGAGATCAATCGTGGCATCATGATATGAGCATAGGTAGTGTGAGTGTATAATTTAGTTTTAGTATCAATATCCATGAATTTTCCTAAAACATTTCCAATAGAAATAAAAAAATTGTCACCCAAAATTATACTTTGGAAGGTGAGCCAAACACACCAAAATGGGATTGAAATTTAAGGTTTTGGTGGTAGGGTTGAAAGATGGATACCATGGTTTCATAAGTAGGGGCAATTTTGTAGTTCCCAAAATCTGGAAAAATTATATCACTATCTTCAAGTAGCTTTAAAATAATGATAAAAACCATGTAGCATAGGGGAAAATATTGAATCTACCTTACGAGAATAGGTTTACATTTAGAAGATATCTAGGAATGTAGTATCAAAAGTCCCAACCATAGTCCAAAAACACATCAAATAAAACCTTGTTGGATGAGTTTGTTTTCCACATCAATCACACACACTCCAAAGGTAACCGAATGGGATATTTTTATAGGTTGGAGTGGTTTTAGACCATGACACTTCACATTGGTCACTAGAGCATCCTAAAAGGAGTTTTTCATAAAATAATATACTAGAGGTAGAGGAGTCTTGTTACCACTACAAGCCCACTCAAATGGCCTATTGTGCATCAAGGTAAAAAAATTCGTGATCATCCTTAGGAAAGAAAACAATCACAACCAATGCTACAACATCCAGTAACCATAATGTCGCACCAAAGACTGGGAAACTTACCATAGTAAGGGAATCGCACATATCACCGACATTCTGCAGAGTAAGGGAGTGAGATCCCAATCCACCTAGAATTGAAACTATTCTTCCATGCTTAACATGTCCAAAGGAACCACCAAAAAGTTCTACTCTGAATTTGAAAGCCAAGCTTTGGTTGTAAGCGATCTCGACATAGTCTCCATGGGCAAGATCTTGTTTAGGGTTCGAGACAGAGCCACCACAACCGCCATGAACAAGATAAAAATATTTTTGTGTAGATCCAAAGAATAATCCACCGCCACTATCATAAAAAGGAGGAGGAGAAATAGGTCTCATGCCATTCTTTGTCAACAGGAGGAGGAGCTACTGTGGAGAGCCAAGGAAAATTTAGGGTTTCGGGACATCGCGACTCGCGAGGAAAGACAGTAGAGTATTAATTTTAATATTTATAATAATAACGTTAATAATAATAGAAATAATAATATTACATTTTTATTTTTAATAAATAATAATTATAATATTAATATTAGTATTAAGATTAAAACGCTTCTTACACTAAATCGGACATATTGTAGTGAATTGAGACTCTAGTATTTCAAGTATGGGAAGAAATCCATCTACATTTTTTTTTGTATATTGGATTCCAATTATTGGCTATAGTGGATTCCATTATTAGCAATATTGGATTCCATTAGTAGCAATATCGGATTCCCATATTTTCATTATCGAACTTTTCGAGTTCTAATTTATCTATTATTGGATTCCAATATCGCTAATATTGGATTGCAATTTCCCTATTATTGACTCCAATTTCTCTATTACTAGATTTGAATAACGCTATTATTAGATTCCACTTTCACCACATAAGCTTGGCATCCACCCACTTACATAAGCCTAGTGGTTGCTATCTTATATAACCTAACCTATTGCTATCTTATATAACCCAACTAGTTGCTATCTTATATCGAATCGATTTATTATTGTGGTACACAGTAATAGAAGAGGAGATGTATTTTATAAACTTAATACTATTTTGTTGGCCTTATTGTTGTCCGAAAATAGTCCTCCGATGCACATACTCGGAAACCTCAATGGCTACAACATCGTTGACATTTTCAATGAAAATAGTTTTGAAGTTATTCATGTTAAGAATGTGTTTGCATTGAATGTGGTGGTGTTAGAATACAATGACCTATTTATGAAAAAATAAGGTAATACAAGATTACAAGAACCAAACATATTTTGGAGAACAAAAGAACGAATACAAATTTGTGAAAGGAGAATTCGAGGAACAAGAAAACTGTAAGATGTTTCTACTATTAAAGAAGCAACTATCCTAAAAAATTTAGAAAATGTAAATTTGCTATGTTGGCATCATGGCTATGTAGCTTTTTATCTTTTATTGCCTAAGGGATTTCTATCCTCTACGATTCAATGTCATATTCTGCCTTAAGGAAATTTTTGTAAAAGGATGCGGGTCCTTTCAAAACCCTTATATTAACCCTTATACAAAAAAATGGAAATAGTTTTTATACATCGAAATATGTTGTTGTGGCATAACCTAGTAGACTCTATGATGACGATATCTTACTTTATTTTGTTAATTCCTATTGATCGATAATATCCAATTACTATGGCCTCACATAAGCTAGTGAATGCTAAGCTAAAAATAAAATTCTTTTACTTTTTAAATGATAGTGATTCATAAGCTCAAAATTTTATATTGTTGAAATATTAGGTTACCTTAGTGGGTGCAAAGCTCAAAACATGTTACATACAATTTCTCGTCAATCCACCAATCAAAATAAATTTTTTTGTAGCTTTTCAACTTTCTAATGTTTGTAATTTATTTATATTATTTTTTAAATTATGAAACTTATTTATAGTTTTCCTTATTTGTTAGTTAGTATTGATTTGACCAATATGAGGCCTTGTTACAAGATTGATTTATTCTATTTAGTAATAATCATAATTCTAAGAAAACAATAAAGCATAACTAGCACATCTAACACAATCACACAACTAGCACATCTTCCATCTGTTAGGCATAAATTTTTAGCTCTATCTTATTTAATTCAAAATGTCATCAACCAAATTACTATTAACAAGTTTTATTAAATATAAGTGAACATAATTATTGGCTACTTTATATAGGGATTAAGGCACCCATAAACCTTATAATAGAATGCATCGTGAGCATCACCAAGAGAGAATAAAAAGAAACATGGAAAAATGGCTGAAATAGCTTATACCAAACTACAGTCCAACGAGATCAATAGAAGGAAAAATCACAAAACATGGTAGGAAAACATCCCAAATGATACAATCTATAAACAAGAAAACAAAATCTCCAAGAGCCAACAAACTAGTTAGTCTTCAAATGTTTATACTCCTCCTGTCTTTTCATATTATCATCATGCTCGATCATGATAGTGATGAGGTCTTCAACGTAGTCTTCCTCATCAGATCTAATGAGGTGGAGATTATACCGACAAAATTTGTGTACCTTTTATAGGTTGACCACATGCCCCCAACTCTAAAACCATGTTAGGGTTAAACACGTCTAGTGTACAAATATATATCGATCTAAGCATACAAGCAATAAATTTGGAAATAAACAAGAAGAAATAATACACAAGATATCACGTAGTTTATCCAAAGGTGGGCTAAATACACCAAGAAACAACCAATCTTATTATTCAAATCTTTGTAAATAATATACAACAAAGATTTGCAATCTTCCACACCTCCTAGATGTACAATGCTTTCTTCCTCACAAGCTTCTCTTTTTTCCCTCTCCAATAATTCCTTCTTACAATTATCCCTTATTAATGAGTTCCCACTTTCTAACCCTAGCTTTCTACCTTATATAAGCATATACAAACTTAGGGAAAATTATCTATGTTATTCCAAACATTAGATCAACTTTATATCAAAGGTTAGATCTAATCCCGTGAGTTAAATAATATAATCAATCATAGGCAAATGATGTCGGTTACCATAAGTGATGTCATTTCCTCCTTGCTTTAATTGATACCGGTCCCTAGGTGACCCACGTCGGTTAGCCGATCGATGTCATTTACTATGTAATCTAACAAGTTAATAAAGGATGCTAATGTGAAGCAATTAAGATCCACAACTCAATAATATCCAACTTGGAGATAAATTATTTCACTATACTATTACATCTCCATTCTTGGATCATTTCCATGGCCTGTTTTTTCCTCTTCAATTATCAAACTCGAAGAAAAAAAAATTGGAGTGTAGCTCCAACTTCACCTTTTCAAATAGTTTCGTTTTCATATCCGCACGGTTTTTATTTGTATGAATTTTCTCGAGTTTCAGCTACACATTTTCCAACACCTACCGTATGAAGTTATATCTCAACTAGATGTGTTTATTTATTAAATGAAATGTTGATTTATTTGCAATATGTATCACACTTTTACTATCAATGTACAATCTTCAATCCTCATGTTTCTTTCCCAACTCTTCCATGAACTCCGCTAATATAGCCAAATTAAGAATAAAACCTAATATCCTACAAATAATATGAACTCCAAAAGAAAATAGATCTCCTTATTTATTCCTGAATAATGAATAACAATTTTTCCTAAATAGGAAAACAACTCCCAACTTGAGTTGCCAAGAAAAGTCTAACTCGACTAAATATACTCTAGGTGGTGGAAATTACTATTTTTAGCAGTTTACTAGAACCTGCTATTCTTAGTAAGTTTGCATGCTTATTCGTATGGGCATAGAAATTTTCACACATCTTCTACATCCCTAAATTAGAGGAATTAACAACTTTCTAACTCATAATGAAACTAATAGACTAAAATTAACTAATGCCCAAAAATATGAAAAAACTAAACTATAACTTAAATCCTAATTTTCGGCCTCAAGATGGCAGGTTTAGGGACCGAAAATGTGTAAAAACTTGCCCCAACTAGTGGGGCAGGTTTTCACTACATTCATCTTAGTGAAACATGTGGTTTAAAAAAAAAAGGACTCAAACAGACACCTAGAGCTCAAGTTATGACCTTGTCAAGTCCCCGCTAATTTAGGCTCATCACCTCTCATCCATATCATCTTTTTTCTAGTTTTTGTTGCTAAAACATAATTTTCCTTTGTAGTAGACAAGGCCAAAACCTTATACAATCGATAAATATAGCTAAATTTTATCCCACCTACTCGTGAAAACATATTCGGTGCTTGTCCTACCATCCAAAACACTCGCCATATCTCGAATCAACATAGTCACATAAAGAAATATATGAACCTCCATAACATAACTGCACATCAGATGTGCCTCTCAAATACCTAATAATCCAATGGAATACTTTCCAATGCTCTTTACATTTATTGGGCATAAATCTTCTCACAACTCCCACTACTTATGCAATGTCTAGTCTGGTATAAACCATAACATACATAAGACTTCGACTCTTCAAGCATATGGAACTTGTGCCATGTTTTCGAATTCCACATGTGATGTAGGAAAATGAAATTTCCTCAATTTAAAGTGTCTAGCCATAGGTGTACATAAATGTTATGAATTCTTCATATTACACCTATTCAACACCTTACGATATAGTATTCCTAAGACAAATACAATTTCCTATTTGTCTTGTCTCTATAAATTTGCATGCAATAATTTTCTTTATAGCTCCTAAATACTTCATTGAAAATGTGTGAGCTAATTTTTTTAAACTCACCAATGTCCTAGTTACTAGATCTTGCAACAGTCATATCATCTACATACAATAACAAAATAATATATCTCCCATTTATAAGCTTTTGGAAATAAATACTATGGGCGATTCACATCTCATATAATCATGCTTATGCATAAATCTATCAAATCTCATATACCATTTCCTTGGATCTTACTTGAGCCCATAAAAACTATTTTTAAACATGCACACATGTTTCTACTTACCCTTGACTTAAGACCCAAGAAGCCACTACATATATATCTCTTCCTCCAAGTCACCTTGAAGGAAAGATGTCTTAACATCAAGATGTTCTAAATGCAAATCTTTTACTGTAACTAAACTAAATATAGTATAAAAATCAGTTTTACTATGGGAGAAACTATCTCACCAAAATCAATACTTGATTTATGTGAAAATACTTTTACGTAAACCCTTGTCTTGTATATTTTATGTCCATCCTCTTCTTCATTGATCATGTAAACCCATTTGTTCTGAAATTTCCTTTTACCTACTTCAAGAACTTAACCAACTCCCATGTCTAGTTTTGTTTCATGGATTCTATCTCCTTATCCATTTCATGCTCCCACTTATTATGGATTTCATCCTACATTGTTGTTATCACCGAATCACAGCACCCCTGTGCATATACTTGAACTTATGGTGTGATTGGATAACATGGGTACTATCTCCAAGTTGTGGGACTTGCTACTTGAGATAGACCTCCAGAGAAAGTTGGTTCTTGCTCCTAAACTACCTGCCACAGTCTACTCTAATGCAGGATAAGCTAACTGTTCTAATCTAAATTTCTAAGGGACCATGGAGAGAGAATGCATAAAATGAAAGCCTACACTAAAGCGGTGATACAACAGAAAAGGAGGGTGTGAGAGTAGTCTCCAAATCTGTGAAATACAGAGGCAAAGTGCACACTAGAAGAGGTGATGACAGTTCACCATAATCTAGCAAAATGCATTCACAACAATATTCCAAGCATACACAATGATAATGAATCCCTGCAAGAACATAATAAATAGACACAATATTCTTATAGAAAGATTAAAGGGGCAAGAAGAATGCAAGAAAACACAACAGGGGAAGATACATCCACAAACTGGTATTTTATTGCTTCATGATATGCACAGTTCAATCTATTACAAGATAAGGGCTTGGATCACCATGCAAGGAGTCCACTACAAGGGCCTGCAACACACTGGATTCACAAAGCAATTTTGGCAAATGAGCCCAAAAAAACTCTCTCTTTTACAATGAGCCCAACACTCCAATTTATAGAAAAATGAGAAGGAAAAGAGAAGGGAAAATGGAAATCCTGAAATCTGTCCTTCAACCACCTGTAAGAGGTATTAAATGGAGTGAAATGATTGTACATTACTTGCAAAAGGCTCCCCATACTGTCCCATGTGCTGCAGCAGAGAAAGAATGATGACCATGCCTCTTAATTGCACTCCCAACTACCAAATAAAACACTGTTATGAACCCGGCCACGTTTTGTTAAAAATATCAATAAATATCTCATAAAATATGGAATTTCTTGATTTATGTGTGTCGGGCTTGGAGCCACGATTCCAACGGTACCAATTTTGTGTGATTTCATTGAGAAATGCAAAAGTTATGGCCTTCTGAGTGCGGGCAGCTATTTTGGGTCGGCAGGCGTTTTTTGTCAATTGACGGGATTGAGAATTGACTAATTGGAGCCGAATATGTTTCTTTTGTGGCATAGAGGACGTCGTGCTCGTTCCAGAAAGTCTAATTTTGTGAAAATCAGAGCTCGGAGTCAAAAGTTATGGCCGTTTGAAGTTTCGCGGGTTTGACGTTGACCTTTCTTCTTTGCTATCGGCCGCTTCAGCTTTTCCCGTCCCACGCGTCCCTTTGGCCCGGATGTCCCAGATGAAAATCTCATCTTTCGGCTGATTTGGGCTTCCCTGTCCCTCTTTGCGGTGAAGACATGTATCAAAATTCCATTCGCTCTCGGCTCCTTTGGCTTTTCGCGTCCCACGCGTCCCTTTTCGCCCGGATGTCCTAAAGACGAAAGTCCTCATTTTGGCTGATCCGGCCGGTTCGCGTACTCTTTTCCCGCTTGTTCTCGGACTATTTGGGAAAAATTTTCCCGATTCACCCGGTTCGGCCGGTTTGCGTACTCTTGTTCCACTTGTCCCGCATCGCTTGGGACAAATTTTCCCGATTCCCTGCTCGGCTTCGCGCCTTTTGTCCCAACCGTCCCAGATGCATTTAAAGCTCTCATTTCAGCCGATCTGGCTGGTTCACGTACTTCGCGTACCTTCGGCCCAACTGTTCCGGGCTTCCTTAAGTCTTTTCGGCCGACTTGTGTCCTCCACGTACTAATTGCCCAGATGTCCTGCCTGTTTCAACAGTTAGTCAATTTTTTCACTTTTCGGCCAGTTTGGATTTCCGCGTCCCGCGCGTCCCTTTGTCCCACTTGTCCCAAATGCTGCGTAGACCACCTGGCGGCCTTTCGGCTGGTTCGCGCCCAGATGTCCCTCATGTCCCGACTGCCCGAGGACTAAGACTTAGCCATTTTTCGCAACTTTTCTCGGCCCGAGCTGCTTTTTTGCAACTTTTTTACATTTTTGAAACTTGTTGGGTTTTCCTCTTGGATAGGAGAGTTAGAAATAAGCCAAGGGGACCCCAGAGATACGATTTTTTGCCTTGAATCAACATAATTACTTGGGACTAAAGAATTTGATGCATGTTATCAAAATTACCTTGGGGGTGAATTTTGGATAACAATTGCTTCTTCAAAACTCTCTCGTTTACCACTATCAGTCAATATTGAATAAGATAAGGAAGGTGAAAATATTTTTGGCGCTCTACTTACCCTTTGTGACCTTATCACTAACATTTGGTGTGTTGAAGGCTTAGTTTTCTCATTCGACAATTTTTATCAATCTTGAATAGTAACCAACATTGGTCACCTCCTTTCAATGCCGGTTCATATAGCTGACACTAGTTTAGATCTTTTGTAACCGATGTCGGTTGGGGGTTAAGCGACACCAATCGAGGTCAACTCGACACCGATTACTATGTAAACCTATATGTGTCAATTTTAAATCTGATAATACATTTTCATCCACAAAATCTTCTACTTTGGTTCATCTTTCGGTACTAAAATTTGATCCCTATACATTCTCTTTTCATTCCATTCAATGTCACAAATCTTAACAATCTTAGAGTCTTCTAAATCCAAAAAAGGAATCTAAAATCACTAGAGCCATAACCAATGAAAATACACCTTTTGGATTTAGCATCCAACTTATTTCTATTTTCATTATCAATATGCACAAAATATTATGAAACAAATACTCTAAGAAAAGAAAGATCTACCCCTTTTCAAGTCCAAACTTCTTTTCGTAATCCACGATCTAGTGCACTTGAAGGTCCATGGTTGATTAAATAAACTTTCATGTCTAGTGCTTCTTCCCGAACGCAAGGGTAACCTAACATGTATTCTTATGCTTCTTACACATTCCTTGACTTTCCTATTCATTTTTTCTACAACACTATTATCCTTTAGTGTTCTAAGAACCATTCTTTCTCCGCGTATTCCATTTACTCGAATATTAATCATTGAAATGCTTTTTGTAGTACTCACTACCATTATTAGATCTAAGGCATTTTAACTTTGAATTTGATTCATTTTCCACAAGGGCTTTCCATCTTTTAAAAGTTTCAAAAACATCAAATTTACATTTAATAAAATAAACCCATTTCTTTCTAGTCGCATCATCAATTAAAGTTACATAATACTTTGGGATAATCTATGAGAAGATACTTGGGTTCGTCCCCACACATCCGAGTCCAAAATATCTAATTTTTTATCCTTCATTTTTGATCCAAACTTGAGAAATCTTACTCTTTATTTCTTTCCAAATGTAAAATGATCACAAAAATCAAGATCTGCATCTTTCATATCTTATAACTTACCTTTTAGCCTTTAAGATCTGCATTCCTTTTTGACTCATATGCCCTAGTCGATTATGCTACTCGCTTGCATATGAATATGAATTAGTTATCCTATAAAAAGAATAATTAATACAGGTAGATACATACAATATTCCTACCTTCTTTCCTCTTTCTACAATAAGATATCCCTTGGTAACCTTCCAAGAATCACCTATGAATGTAACCATGTAACCAGATTCACCTAGTTGTCCCTGTAGAAATTAAATTTTTCCTATAGCTTGGAACATGCCTCACATCTTTCAATATCCATGTATTTTCATTCTACAAATTTAGATGAAATTATCCTTTTCCAATAATATTGCATGTTTCATCATCTCCTAAATAAACATGCCCAAAATTACCGTCGACATAATTTCTGAAATAACCCTTATTAAGGGTAGCATGGAAAGAAGCTCCTAAATGTAAAACCAATTATTCAAATTTATTATCTAAGGAGAGAATAAGGGCATCTTGAGTTACCATAGATGTAACAATATTTTCGTCTTTACCATTCTCTTGTATATTCTCTTTGTTTTCCTTGAACCAACAATCCTTCCTTTCCACAATTCGAGAAGGTTATTCCTTTACCTATGGATTTATATCTCATGTCACTCTTCAAATTTGATTTCCCATTATTATTTCTTATCGATCACTACTTCTTCCTTCCCCTACTTGCTACGATAATTACTGATGATAATTCTCCGTGTACTTTTCCTACGTATTTCTTCATTTAGAATTATACTAACAACATCATCAAATTTTAAAATCTTAAAATCATACATTGTATTACTAACAACCATTACCAAGTTATCCCAACTATCTGGAAAAGAGCATAGAAATAAATTTCTTTCACTTCATCATCAAACGAAATATTCACTAATTTTAATTGATTTACAATAGACTCGAAATCATTCAAATGGCTTGATGCAAATTCACCTTCTTGCCTCTTAGAATTAAATAATTTCTTCATCAAATAAGCATTATTTGAAGCACTAGATTTTTCATATAAATTAGCTAAATATTTCATCAACTCTACCATGATTGCTACTTCAAGAATATTCAAAGCCACAAATATTGTTAGGAATAATCTTATAGCTCCTAGAGCCTTTCACAATAAGTTTCCATTCTTCATAAGTCATCTTTTTAGGTCTTTCCTTCTCATTGAATGGTAAGTATAGATCATTTGATACGAGATAATGTTCCACCTTTATCTTCGATAATTGATAATTATGGTCATGAAACTTTTCAATGTATTTTCCATCTTCTCATCATTCTTATCTCCCACTCAATCAAATCCCTTGGTGAGTAAATCATTAACACACAAAACCCCCAAACAAAAAAATATTTGATACCGAGTTCTTGGGGTTAAAAGCACCATTGTACACACACACACACACACATATATATATCATATCTAAGTATATAAGAAATAAATATGTAAATAAACTAGAACAAATAATACATAAGATATAATGTGGTTCACCTAGTGTGGTATAAGTCCACCAAGAAACAACCAATCTTATTAATCAAACCTTTGTAAAGAATATAAAATTAATATCTACAATCTTCCACACCACCTAGATGTACAATACTTTCTTTCTCACAAGCTTATCTTTTTTTTTCTCTCCAAGAAGTCCTCTTTACAATCCTCATGATTGATGATTTCTCACTTTCTAACTTCAGTAATATTCAAATCCATAGATGTTATTAGGATCAATCTTATAGATCCTAGAGCCTTTCTATCAATAACTTTTCATTCTTCATCAGTAATCTTTATAGGTCTTGCCTTCTCATCGAACGGTAAGGATAGATCATTATGATACAGATAATATTACACCTGTATCTTCCATAATTGATAATTACGTTCGTGAAACTTTTCAACTTTGTATTTTCCATCTTATGTCATTGTTATATCTCCCACTCAATCAAAAATCCCTTGGTGAGAAAATCTATCAACACAAAAAACCCTAAAACAAAAAAAACTTTGATACCAGTTCTTTGGGTTAAACACACCATTGTACACATATATATCATATCTAAGCATACAACCAATAAATATGTAAATAAACTAGAAGAAATAATATATAAGATATAATGTGGTTCACCCATTATGGGCTACATCCACAAAGAAACAACCAATCTTGTTATTCAAACCTTTGTAGAGAATATAAAATGAAGATGCAATCTTCCACACCTCCCTCGGATGTACAATACTTTCTTCCTCACAAGTTTATATTTTTTTCCCTCTCCAAGAATTCCTTCTTATAATTTACTGTGATTGATGACTTCTCACTTTCTAACTATATTTTTTTTACCTTATATAGGAATTTATAAACTTAGGGAAACTTAGTTGTGCTATTACAACCATTCGATAAAATTTATATCAAAGGTTAGATCTAATTCTCGTGAGTAAAATAAAACAACCATGCCTAAGAAATCGATTCCGGTTACCCTAAATGATGTTGTTTTCTCCTTTCCTTGACCGATACCAGTCCCCAAGTGACTACGTCGGTTAGCTGACCGACGTTGGTTACTTTATACTCCAACAAGTTAATAAAGCATGCTAATGTGAAGCAATTAATCTCTACAACTCAACAAACCAAAATTTTCATCTCTACCATATCGGCCTTGATAGAGTTTTGGGATATGTACATTTTCTTAGAGGTGTTGAAGCAAAGCATGAAATTGTTTCTCATATCCATTCCAACTTCGCGGCGACCTCCATATTCATTTCTCGTTGGACTCAACCTAAGAGATATTTTATCAAAATCAACATTCCAGCCTAGCTCTTCTCTCTCTTTCCTTTATACCACTCCCCTTTCATAATAATAATAGAACCTATAGCTCCAATACCAAGATTTACATTCCTTTGCGGTGCCTTACTCTTCTTTCTCCTAATTTTGTTCATATGGTCCACAAGAGTGAAATTTTCATCCGAATCCTGGATTTGGGCTCTAATTCCTTTTCCACCACTAGTTTACCATTGTTAAAAAGAAAAATAATTATTCCATGGTGTATTGGGGTATCAATATTTCCTTGTTAAAAATCATTCATCGACACAAAGAGTGACATAAACAAGAAAAAGGGAAGGCTCGTAGCAATCTTATGTCTAAACATATTAAGCATGGTGAGATGGTGAGTAAATATATTTCTATAATTTTCTTCAAGAGTAATGTACCTCATAAGGTGGAGACAAATTATATTCCAAATATGAAGGATGCAAAATCTAGCTATACCGTCTACCAGAAGGTAAACCATTTCCTTATCGTGGAAGAAAGTTTGAATTTCATGCTTGCATCAAATGCGGTCTTTGAATATATTTAAGCCCTCCATATCCATTTCATTCAGGTGTTATACTTAAGAATTATAGTCATTGATATCCATAAATGTATGTACGAAAAACATTTATGTGAAAACAATTGATCTAGGACATTTAAACGACATCAAATTCTTTTTAGAAACACGTTCAATATTTTCATTGAAACAAAAACATATTTTATGTAAAACATAAAAGGAATTTTATAATAAGTAACAAATATTTTAAATAAATACAATTTTTATCCTCAAATATTTACAATTCAATTCCAGATTAAGGAAATTAGTCTTCATGTTGTTGACCTTGGGAGTAAATCCTTAGTCCATTTTTTCCTCTAGAAATCCTTTATAAGACAACATATGTTTTGATAATGAATATGTTTAGTCTAATAAATAATATGTGACATGTTATACTTAAAACTTGTCTTCATTGATCTCCATCAATGCATGTAACTAAAGCATTTTTGTGAAGAAATTAATCTAGGATGTTTAAAACACACCGGACTATTTTAGAAACATGTTCAATATTTTTTCATTCAAACAACATATTATAAGTACAACATAAATGGATTTTTGTATTAATTAACAAATCTTTAAATCCTCTCAATAGTAGAAACTTCTAACATCCATAACACTAGTTTCACTTTTGTTTGATTAGTAATAAATTTAAAAAACAAGTTCTGATTTCACTTCAATCCCAAACTACCATATCTTATTTTGTTATATCACTTCAATCCTTCAACCAGTGGAAGCTCATTACAAGATTCAAAATGGAGATACTAGCGGAAACTAAAATCAATGTGTTTGTTTAGCTTATTAAATCATAGTGACTCTTTAGCTCAAAATATTATATTATTCAAATACATTCACCCTCTAAGCTCAAATTAGGTTGATTTAATTTGTTAAATCCTAGTGACAACTAAAATAATAATAATATCTCACTTTATTTTGTTGAAACCCTAAGAATGTGAAGATCCAAATATTATGTTGTGTCATAAGCTAGTGGGCGCTAAGTTCAAAATATCATTCAGTAATTTGTTAAATGAAAGTGACCACTACACTTGAAGGAATATAAACAACCAATCTGTTGACTATAACGCAACAAAAAAATATTGATTCACGTTAATATATATACCCACACCAGTTTGAAATTACGTAAGGGTTCAATATAAGAAGAAATTTAACATCCACGAGACTGGTTAAAAATGAAAAAGTATATTATTCTTGTCTTGTACACTGTAACTATACCAACCAGTAATTGTGAATGCAATTGTACCTATAAGAGAATACAAACCCAATAAGGATATTATTCTTGCCATGTACATGTAATTGTATCTACATTTAATTTTATATTGATCTAAACTAAACCCGCTAATCTTTGTTGAAAAAATCAGACCATGAGATGGGAGGACTCGTCGGGACACATTTTTTTAGACAACATTGTTCTCATCTTATTCTAGTCAAATAGTGTTTTGTGAAATCATATCACCAAATATCGCAATGAAATTCTCATCACAAGTGTTGCATGTGCTCCCTATAATAGCATTGTGCTTACCAACTTCATTTCCATGTGTAGAATGAACAACCTTGGAGAACCTAAATGTAAACTATACAAGTGTCAATAAAGAAATTGTAATAAGATATTGTTTTATGATTTGTTGTCAAATAATCTATACAAAGATGAAATCATGTCTAATAATATTAGTTATTTAACCTTTCTTCATTTTGTTTTCATATTCTTCTTTTCTAATATATATTAAATAAATAAATCTAATATCGCTAACATTCAAACCTTAAACCTTCACTTAATGAATTAATTGTAATAACATTAACTAATAAATGTTGGGGTTGGCTTAACATTAACTAAGATTACAATTTTTAAGGTTATCTTGAGGCATAACATCTTTTGGAAGAGGCAAGAGGATAGGCATTTGTGGATTTTCTGTGAATTTATGACATTCATAGATTGCATTCGTGTGATGGATGGGATCAATTAATGACTATTACTAATTAGGATAGAATTGAATTAGAAATCTTGGAGACACAAGGTGAAGATTGGAATAAAGGTGCATGAAATCTCTATTTAAGCATTGTCTATATCAAGACTTTGGTAATCACTGTCACACTAGCCTTGTTTACTATGGGTAGCACCATAAAACGCATTCAGCCTTCTTCCTATGAAGAGGTGAAGGTCAACCCGTAATATGGAATATTTTTCATGAAGGTGGTGTTATGGATTTTATGGAAATATTGTCTTGTCACTCTATCTAAGTAACCTACGCTTTTCGATCACCTAGAAGAAAGTAAGAGTCAAAGTTGGAAAGACTAAATTTATTATTTCAATAAAGTCCATTGTGGCTATGACAGGGATCCCTTCGGGGAATACATTTATTTTAAATAATTTCTTTAGGAGAAGATGGATGATTTCCTATATTTTGGTGAAAATCCGACAATGTATCACTCGGGATATTAACGGACTCACTTCCACAACCTTGGAATAGGGTTGGTGATAAATTAAGGAGGTACTTCATGCTACAATGATGCTAAAAATTATCTATGGACCTCAAATTTTTATTCTTGCACATATTTGACATGATCGAAAGGTAAACTTTACGTATTTTCTATTTCAATCGCTTGAGAGGTCCCTTAAAATGGCTAGAGAAGATGAAGGTACTTTCCTACACCAAGTCCTTTTGTATTTTAGCTTTAAAATTGAAGCTTCCCAAAATAAATCTCATGCTTCCCCTCAAATCCAGTAAGCACATTATGTCCCCCATCCTCTTCCTCAACTAACTCCTTATTTCTTTCATCGCTGCCTCTTCCTTTGTCTCCCTTCCGACTGATTCGACATTATGATCATTATACCTTGCTCTTTCATCCTTGGGTCTCCCTCATCTTCTCTAGTAGATCGTAACCTTTTGAGACTTCGATAATTCTCATAAGGTGTTTGAACCACTTTCAAATACAACATCTACTTCCTCTCCACCTCTTGCCAATGCTTCTCTAGCTTCTCCTCTCATCTCCACAGACATTGTAATGGCTACAACTAACTCAATCGACTCTGATCACATAAGCATGTGTAACTTCTCTCCACCTTTTTGCATGGAACTTAACATGTAATCGGAAATTCTAAATTTTTGTGGGATCTCTCCTTGGTTTACCCCGATTCTCCTCTCACAAAGAAAATGGACTCCCCACTTCAGCTTTGAAACACGGGGAGAATTTAGAGAAGATCTCTCTTGATCCGGATGAGGACATTGAATATTATGTTACACTCAATATCTACAATCAAGGAATGGAAAATTCATAAGGAAATGACTCTGAATGAAAATAAATAATGACTTCTGGAACACATTAATTTAGTAGATGTGATGGTTCAAGTACGTCCTATTTCTAATGTTAAGGATGAAGTAAAAATATCGTGATTATCCATAAAATGTAATTTTCCTTTGTCTAGTTTGGAACTTGTTATCTCTCGAAAGTGCACCCTATAGAGAGATGACTACATGGGTTCTAAGCTTGCTTTGGATCTCTCTTTCATAGATACAATGGAAACACCTCAAGTTTGTGGGTATACCTATTTTGAGGCGAGTCTCCAGTATCAAGGTCAGTTCCTTTTGATGTATCCTAAACTATTTTTTTGGGTTTTTGAGGGTAAAAAGATGACTGTAAATGAATTGAAAACTGGGGTCATACACCAAACTTGTTGAAGGATTTGACTGAGTACATGCACAAATAATTTTAGAAAATATTTTTGATGCACAAAACAATATTTTTAGTAGAATATTAAGGCAAAACACTTGATGTATTGATGGAATGATTCACAAAAATACTTTTAAGATAAACATGCAAACTTATATTATGCAAAAATTACAAAATTTTGCAAATAGGAAGGATGATTAATCAAGGAATTTGACATTCACAAGAAATAATAAGGTATACAAAACACTGCAAAATAATTGGAAAGGCAGAAATCAATTCTCATTTAAAGGGAAAAACTAGCAAAATCTACTTTAGCACTCCTATGTCCAAAATTCCTCCTCTATGTCTTCCATTACACACAATATATAGCAAGTTTAATCATCCCACCCATACTAAAAATATGTTAAAATATGTACCCTCCCATGAATCCTATTTTTATCCTTTATCATGAATAAATAAAGGAATAAAATAAACATGTTAATACAATGAAGCATTCATAGCCTCGGTTAAAAAATACATCCTAGTCAAACTGTAGTTAACTTTTCTATTTTTAATAGATTTGGATTATTAACTTGGCTAATAATAGACCTTGCTTGTTGTGTAAGTCTTCTCCCATGTGCATGCAACTTCTTCTCTGTCTCGTAGATGATGATGTGACATCTACAACTTGACCCACTTGCCATGATAAATTTAGCACCTTTACAATTTTTCCCCCTTGGATGCACATGCTAAAATAATACCCCTATGTAAGAAAAGATTATAACATTTTATTCTTACTTGGCATAATATTTTTCCACTTGATGTGGGGACCACACTTGATGTGTACATGTTAAAATTTGTCTTTTTCACTGCTTTGTCTCGTAGTGGGGGAATACAAGAATATAATTATTTTTAAAAATAAAGTAATTAGTGGCATATTATTTGATTTGCATGCTTCTTATGTTGATACTTCACATGCTTTGTTCTCCCATAACCCTGGCATATAATATGATTAAAAAATCATCTACACATTGAACTTATTACCACCTTTGGTTTGGTTGCACTTAGACCCTTTGATTTGGACATGGGCATAAACTATAATTTTTCAGTCTCGAATAATTATGTATATCATAGCAAGGAAAACCTTACCTTTCTGATCATCATTGTCGTCGACATTTTAAAGTATATTTTAGACCTTTGATAGGTCAATGCATATCATAAGAAAATTATGGGGCTAGCCCCTTTCAACGATGATTCGAACCTTCCCATGAACATCGATGACATACTTAATTATAACCTAATTAGGGTTCTTATATGGTTGACATGTGCATAATTTACAAACTTTGGTTGGGTTTGGTTAACTCAAGACTTGAGTTAGGATGTAAAATCATTACAACCCTAATTGTTTTTTCATTTCAATGAGCTCTTCTTCAAGCTAGTGAAGCTCAGTAGATTTTTTTACTTTGGACGATGACCATTAGAGATTATTTTTGAGCTCATGCCCGGATATCTGTGGAATTCTAAGCATGAATTTGTATTTCATTGCTAATTTTGCAACTTTTTTTTTTTGTTTCCATTACTCTTTGATAAAGAAACTTCCAAGCCTAAGGATTTTTCTTGCATAGTTCAATCTGAGCTTGTATTAAATAATGGCCACTATTTTGAGATCTAAATATCATGTTCTAATATGTCTTGTTTGATTATTTAGGGTATCCAATAGAGTTGGGGTTTCGGGCTATTCTGGTTTTTCCATGGAAGCTACCTATGCAACTTCATCTAGGTAAGTATATTTCTATTCTCCAATGTATTTACATTGTTCTTCTCTATTGGGGTTCAAATTTAATGACTTGATGAACTCTCTTGTTATATATATATATATTTTAGGATGTTGAGGCTCGTTGTGTGAAAACCTTCGTCTATCATGGGTATTTGCACATTTTATTTTGAAAATAGATGCTTCTTGGTAAAAGGGTTTTCACCATTCCACTTTGAAAAATTGAACACTAGTTTTATAGTGAGTTGTTACTCAACCTCTCGCATTGCATAATATTTCTAATTTTACTTAGTTAAGTCAAAATTCTTGAGGGTTACGAGTTATGTATCTTCACATTTGGTGGTTAAAAATCAGGTGGCCTTCCTTTATTTTAGGTGGTCACCATTAATGTTGGGTTTCAAGCTTTGGGTCATTGATATAGTTCTATTTTCCTCTTATGATTATGAAAAATAACTTATTCAATGAACATTTCCCTTATTCAACTTGATATGTAGAGAAATTAAGCTTCCAATTTTGAATCTTATGAACTAAATGCTTCCTTTTATCAAATCTGGGTTCCACATATACGAGTAGCTTCATTTTTATGCCATCGAGAACTTGAAAAGCCATACTTTTTTCTCCAATTGATTTCAGTTCGACCCTCTGTGTGACTCATTTTTGTTGCATGGTCAACCTTTTGTAATTTTGGCCCTAAAATGGTTACCATTTCAAGTTCTTAGCATCTGTGTTATTTCGATCTCTTTACGAATTCAAACATTGAGGCCATGTTCTAGGTGTTTTCTTGAATTGACTTATTTTTGCTTTAAATCTATGTTTCATTTTATGTTGAAGCTCATTGAAACTTCTCTAAATCTAGACATTATTTATCATTGGCTTAGGCTCAATGATGTTTTTCTATTTTATCTCGAAGGTTACGTTTATTTGTAGATCTCGTGCGTGTCATCTATTTCACTACAAATGTAGAATCTATATTTTACTTTGATTTTTTTGAAATATTCATCTCATAGTAAGATAATGAATTTGCATGTATTGTGCCTGAGAAAGGTCACCATGATTACTTTTTCATTGGTTTTTTTTTTTTTGTTTGCTCCCATTGTATTCGAGTTGATATCTCATTATAATAACCTTTCTACTTGTATCAATATATCGAAGTACTTGATTCATCTATAAGCAATGAATTAAGAATAGCATGACTGTTCCTGTAATCTCTTTTTGAAACATGTTGATTTCCATTTGATAATATATGTTGATGCTAGAAGTTACATTTTTATGTAATGAGTTCATAAATTGAATTTCCTTATTGCATAACATATATTCATTTGACGGTTACAATATGAAACCTTGTGACTTTTTTCTTATCTGGACTTTGAGCTTATTGTTATGGGAGAATCATATCTTCACGAGACAAAACTATACCCTTTGGATGGTTTGCATTTTTTGTATCAACTTCAAAGTTCTATTTATTTGTTTTAAGGTCTTCTACATTTGTGTAGCCTTCGTTTGAGATACGATTACATATCTACAAGGATTTCACTTGCTTATGATGAGTTCACTTTATGGGCTCATTTGAATTTGATAGAATTTGTATTCATATGTCAATGTCAAAGCTAACTCCATATATTTGATTACTCCATGCCATGAAAACCCTTGCAACAGTGTTCAATATGTCTAAAAGAATGAATATTTCTAACTTTCTACATCATATTGCTCATTAAGTTTTGATATTCTAACTTTCATGATTTGTTTTGGATTTCGATGACAAGTCAATATCGATGTTAAAACTTGTAGCTTGAGGAATATTTTCTAAAGATGCAACTTGCACTTCTTGAAGAAAAGTACATCCTTTATTATTTTGATTTCTATATATAAAAATTGCATCTACTGTATTTAATACTTCTTGAGAAGATGTTTGAAACATGCATCCTAGAATTTTTTATTCTTTGTTTCATTTTCTAGTCTTGAAGATGGAGCTTTATCTATGAGGGTATATTAAAACAATGTATCATGCATTCCTATGGTTACTTAAAATTTTGGCACTCACTTTATTCGCTCCCTACATGATCACTTTGAAAACTAGAAATTGTCTATTGCATCTTAGATTAGACTTTGTGATCTGGCCAATTCAACCTGCAACCTACATTTTCTAAATTTTTAAGCTGAAGTGGCATTTCTTATATATTTTCTGAACTATACTCATATTTTCAATTCTTGAGAAGAATTTTTTTAAGATATATGTAATTTTTCTATAATTACCATTCTACATGTAGAATTTTACTACCCTGTCTCTAGAAAGTGTGCAATATCATCATATAATTGAGAGCATTGAATGTGTCATTATCTCTAATTCTATTTGGCTGAAAACATGGCATTATTTGATGATTGAAAAACCAAAACTTGAACCATCTGTAAGTGATTTCATGAATCATCCTAATGGGTATATGGTAGGATCCTGTATGCATTCAGTGATGATTATGTTTCATCCTTTTCATTTGAATGGATAAATGTAGTGGCTTTTACATAATTTATATTGTTGCAACATGATTCTCTCCTTTTTAGTACTTGATGCATTGATTCTCATGACTGAATTCATTGATATGCACTATGTGATTAATCTATACTTTGATCATCTATTTGATCCTATCTATGATGATTTCTAAAATTGGAATTATTCTATGCATTTTATTGTATTTGTTTATGATTCAACTATAATACGAGATTTTCTTCTTGATTCTATCATTTATGTATCTTGTTTGTGCCTTCCTTAAAAGATTTAGTTACTTAAAACCGTAAACATTGTTAGCATACTTTACATAGTTCATATTTTAGGAGTGTTTGTTTTGTTTTTATCCCTTTATTTTCTCTTCCTTGGTGTATTCCATTATTCTCTCTCCTTCATCCAAATCTTCCTCCTTCAGTTTAGGGGAATGTAGTTGATTATTTCTCCTATATAATGTACGCACTTCTTCATAATAAAATAAGTGTGTTGAGAGTTATTCACTCCACATTCTTCTCAGGATCTATTTGATTCCTACATTTTGGTATCGAGCATCAAATCTCGGCTGTGTGAGTGGAAGAGCCTGCGTGTTGGATTGGCGCTAGAAGGAGGGAAAGGAAGGAGATATTTTTACAAAGTGGAAGATAAAGAAGAATACATGCATGGAAAAGCACTCCTCCCGAGACTGCGTATGTGGAAAGGAGACGTTTCTAGTCTCCTGAATGGTAATTGGGAGATAGACTTTGTTGCATGAAGAAGCTTTGTTGTGTTGAGTCCTTCTCTTGTTGCTGTGTGGAGGATTATACTAGAATTTGCGTGAAACATAATCGCTCTTGCTTGTACATGGAAGTCTTCCTGAAGAATTCTTTGAAACTCCGTGCTTTATCTCTTATGCGTGAAGGAGCCTTCAATTTGCGTGGACAAGAGATGTGTGTAGGTATGCGTAGGATAAAATACACCTATAATTTCAAAATGTGGCTTATATTTCCATTTATTGCATGGAAATATTCATTTCATCTTGTCTTTAGTTGTTATCCCGCATGAATCTATGTGAAAAGACAAGAAGAAAATCAAAAGAATCAACTCACTGCATGGAGATTAGATCCATGTACAAATAGACAACTTTGTAATCTCAACATAGAAGTAAATTAAAAACAATTTCAGTGTGGAGTTTATTTGTTGTAATCACTTTTCTACGTGGAGACAAGGAGTCTTATTTATCTACATTTAAAAAAAAATTATAGGTAGGCTGTGTGGGCAAGAGAAACTAATAGGACTTGCATCGAGGAGTCTTAAGAAAAGACAGGAGAACTGTGTGAAGAGATACTCTACCAAGGAAACATGGAGTTTCTACAACACTACGCCAAATGTCGAGTGTAGACAACTCGATTGAGAGCGTCAATAACATGGTCGCCATAGCCGAAAGCTAGAACATCGACTCGCCAAAGCAAGAGAACACCGTGAAGAAGCTCCTGAGGGCTCGGGTTCTACTTTTCTTTGTTGAATGAGCTTCGGAATACCGAAATCTAGCATTCAACAAGCTAGTTCGAGGACTTCTTGAATACTTTCTTTTCGATGTTAGATGCCAAGAAAAGCAAGTACATGAAGAATTAGAAGCTGGGTACGATGTTGAATGTGAGGATGAAGAAGAATGCCCCACAAAGTTTCGTTGTCTCACAAGACATGAATATCGTGGTCATCTAAGAGCCACTAATTCTTATCAGTGAGTCAAAATTGTAATTACTCTTGAAATAAATAAATACATATTTTTTTTACTATTATGTCTACTCCAAAGTTACTTTTGTCTAATGCTCAGTTGCTCAAAGGGTCAAATTTTACGGCTTAGAAGACAAAAATGAAGACAATCCTTCAGTTTGAAGGATTATGGGGAATTTTCACAGGGTTTGTGCCCGCTCCCATAGCCCCCGATGAACTAATAAAATATGAAATGGCTAGTGCTAAATCCTTGATGCTGATAATGCTCAGTATCAGTGACGATGTGCAACCGCATGTTTGGAATGCAGAGAAACCCAAGGAGGCCTAGGACAAGTTGGCAACCATTTATGAAGCCAAAAATAAGATGAAGATACTTCATCTTCAATCAAAGCTGTACACCCTCTCTATGGGGTCAGATGAGAAAGTGGAGGAATTCTTACGTCACATGGCTGAGATGAGATTGGATTTATTAGCACTTGGTGAAATGGTGGATGATAAACTTCTCATCGCAATCACCTTGAGAGCACTCCCTTCTCAATTTTGAGTGTTCGTTATGACACTGAATATTTCTAAACAAATAGTGACATTCGAAGAGCTTGTGAATTTTCTGCAGCAGGAAGAGGTCATCACTTCATCCCCTGAAGATTCTTAGGATAAAGCCTTATTCTCAAAGCCTTACTGTGGCCAAAAGAATTCGAAGGGTCCCCAGAGAATCCAAATCAAGTGCAATTAAAACAACAATAGAAATATCAAAAGTCAAAGAGATGGTGTCACATTTGCAGAACCAATACTCACGACATTGATCACTTCTGGAATAATAACATGAAATAGGGGTCTTCAAGCAAGAAAAGCACATCTGGGCATAAATATTTTTAAAATTCCAAACGACATCCCCATTGGAGAAAGTAGAAGGGACATCTCACAGCAGTAAGAAGATGATGAATCGATGAGGAGAAATCGAAGGAGCCCATTGTGGTAAGAACCTTGTACTTGTCTCTCAAACTTCTCACCCACCGAAGAACATCTCGGTTGATAGACTCTAGTGCAAGCAAGCATATGTCGGGCGATAAAAAGTCATTTGATTCACTACATGAATAACCAACTGGAGATTGAGTTTGGATAGCGAATGAAAATGAGTACATTACAGAAGGAATAGGGAATGTCACCATTCCTCTGGGACCACGAAAATGTACACTTACAAAGGTACTATATGTTCCTAGCTTGACTAACAACCTCTTGTCAATTACTCAGCTCTTGAATCATCACCTTAAGGTATAATTTCTTGTTCAAAATGGCATTAAATCATTCTTAATCTCCCAATAAGGTATGTTTCTTACTAAAGCTTTTCTAAAAGATAAGTTATTTTCTTTAGATACTGTTTCATCTTCTGCAGTAGCTTTATCTACTTCAATAATAGAATCAACTAGCCCTATGGAATTTTAGATATGGACACTTTTCGGTCAGTTCATTGCACTAGATGAGTTCAAAAGCAATGGTTCATGGACTACAAAAATTGTCTAGTTCCTTACCTATTTTCCTTGCTATCTTATAGGAAAACAACATAGAGATCCGTTTCAAGTGAGCACCTTCCATGCCAAGAAGTGTCTAGAGGTAGTTCATACCGATCTAAATGGCCCATTGCCTTGCCTACTTTATTTTCAGGATAGAAGTACTTTCAACTATTTGTGGATGCCCACTCTCGCAAGATGTGGGTATATTTCCTAAAAAGAAAAGTGAGACTCTTGAACACTTGCAAAAATTCTATCATCGTGTTGTCAAAGAGTCCGGACAACCACTTCTTCTAATTCACTCAGATCGAGGGGGGGAATTCACATCAAATAATTTCTTGGCCTTCCTGAACAAACAAGGCATTAAGCAACACCTGACTTGCTCCCTACACACCCCAGAAAAATGGCATTGTTGAGCATCGCAATCGCACAGTGATGGAGATGGCTCATTACATGCTAACAACAACAAAGCTAGAGGAACGCTATTGGGCTGAAGCAGTACAGATAGTTGTATATCTTCTCAACAGGGCACCGAAAAAGATTCTACAAAATAAAATGCCAGAAGAGGTATGGAGTGGTAGAAAGCCATCAATTTCTCATTTACGAGTATTTGGTTGCATAGCATACATGCATGTCCCAACTTAGAAGAGAAAGAAGGTTGAGCCAAAGTCACTCCCATGCATCCTACTTGGCTACAACACTACCTCAAAGGCATACTTGTCTCATGGATCCTAAGAAAAGAAAATATATGAGAGTCGGGACGTGGTTTGTGATGAGTCATCCTTTGACTCAATAGTATCAACAGAAGATCCACTTCCAACCACATCTCACCGATTAGTCTCCGAATTAGATGATGAGCCAGAGGAGACTACTCAGAGAAAATAAATACTGCTAGGAGAACTATTTTTGACCTTAGAGAAATGGAGAATGTGACTCCACATCAATCCACATGGAAATGAAACATTTCTTCTCAAAAGTAACCAAGTTCTCATCCAAAGTGGGTACAAAGCACCATCAAGGACTCACATTTGCAACAACTCCTAGATACATCATCCGAGTCAAAACAAGGAGTCAAACAAGAAATGAGGTAAACTTTGCACTCATGAGTTCACTGATTAATAGCTCTGAGCCAGATAATGTTTGTGAAGCACTCAGTCAACCTCAGTGGAAGGAAGCCATGGATACAGAATATGACTCACTCATGAAAAATTAGACATGGGAACTTGTTGATCTGCCTACATGAAAGAAACCCATAGGCTACAAATGGGTTTTCAAGACAAAATATAAGGAAGATGGATCCATCAACAAACATAAAGCACGACTTGTAGAAAAATGATATGCTCAGAAAGAGGGAATTGACTCTGAAGAAACCTTTGCACCCACTATGAAAATGAAGATCATCGTAGTAGTTTGCATACTTGCAGCAAAAAGAAAGGATAGAGACTTCATAGATGGATGTCAAGAGTGCTTTCCTAAACAAAGGTGGTCTCAAAGAATAAGTATACATGACCCAACTTGAATTATTTTTATGAAAAGTAGCCTAAGAAGGTATGTCATCTCATCAAATCACTTTACGGACTAAAACAAGCTCCTAGGGCATGGTATATCAAGATCAATGATCACCTTTTGCAGCATGGGTTCACTCGTCACCTCTCAGATTCTAATTTGTATATAAAGAAGGTAGGCAAAGAAATTTTCATTCTTTTTGTGTATGTAGATGATCTTGTGATCACTAGAAGTTCAGAAGATCAGGTTGATATTGTAAATAATGATCTCAAAAGAACCTTCGACATGACATATTTGGGGCTACTACATTACTATCTTGGCTTGGAGATATGGAAAAAGGAGCATCAAATTTTTGTCTCCTAGAAAAAGTATGTCAAGACACTCCTAGAAAAGTATAGAATGTCTGATCAGTAAACCTATATCCACTCCCATGGAAAAATACTTGCAACTTTAAAGATTCCAGGACTCACCTCAAGTAGATGCTACTCTCTACAGAAATTTGTTGGAGGGCTCATCTATTTGACATATACAAGACCAGATCTATGTTATGTTGTCAGCTATCTTTCCAAGTTCATGCAAGAGCCGAAGAAATGTCATTGGAATACAACAAAGCATGTTTTGAGATATGTCCAAGGAACAACTGATTATGGTTTGGAATATAAGAAGAATGGTCAATTCTTCTTACAGGGATACATCGACTCGGACCATGCTAGATTTGTTAATTACAGGAAGTCAACTACATGATACATATTGCATCTCGGATTTGGACCTATCTTATGGGTAAGCAAGAAGAATAATGTTATTTCTATATCATCCACAGAGGTAGAATATTGTGCCGCACGAGGATCTATGTGCGAAAGTGATATGGTTACGTCACATTTTGGATGACCTAGGAATTCCTAAAAAATAGTCACCTATTCTCTATTACGACAATCAGAGTGTGTTGAAGCTTGTGCAAAATCCAGTCTTTCATGAATGAACAAAGCATATTGAAATTTACTGCCATTTCATTCAAGATCATGTCTTGAACCATCAAATTCAGCTCCAAGATCGTCCCTCAAGCATCGATTCTTGCCGACATTCTCACTAAATCTCTTAGAAAAGTGAAATTTGAACTTTTCAGAGGTCACATTTGCAAGAATAATGTAATAAGGGGGAATGTTAGCATACGTTGCATAGTTCATATTTTAGGAGTGTTTGTTCTATTTTATCCCTTTATTTTCTCTTCCTTGGTGTATTCCATTATTCTCTCTCCTTCATCGAAATCTTCCTCCTTTAGTTTAGGGGAATGTAGTTGATTATTTTTCCTATATAATGTATGTACTTATTCATAATAAAATAAGTGTGTTGAGAGTTATTCACTCCACATTATTCTCAGGATCTATTGGATTCCTACAAACACATGGATATAGACCAAACCTAGAGCTCTTACAATATATACTCCATGTTCACAATTGCACTGTTGTTGGGAACCTGGAGATGAGGATGTAGCAGTGAAGATGAAAAAAATATGAGGATAATGAGAGAACCAACCTAATCGGGTAATGTTGTGTTTTTCTCTCTCTATTTACTTATAGTTTTAAATATATGCTTCTTTTTCCCAAAGACATATAAGTTACATCCCACGGCTTGTGTCGGTTCACTGTAATTTTATTCCTTATGATTAAATGAACTATTTTCATGTACTGAGATATATGCCTTTCTTTTTTGTACTTTCATTTGTATGGATAATAAATGAACTTATACAACTCAAAACACTTAAATAATTCACTTAATCATAGAAATAATTTAAAATCAAGTGTACCTTATTGACGCTCATTTAAAATGCCAACTTCTTGTAGAACTACCCTTTCTATGCTTCAAACTTGTAACTGAGACTACTGCCTCAGAATGTAGAACCTTACATATGTCATCTTTCCCGCCTTCACCAAGGCCTTGCAACAGTCTTCCTAGATTATTGCATTGTCTTACTAAAGACGATTTATAGAGAGGTGATATACGCAAGGTGTTTCCTTTAAGGGTAACACTTTCAACTGCTAATTTGATATATGGAATTATCATTTTGTCCAAAATAAAGAAATTGAAAATTGTATCCCTTTCCAAGATGGCTGCCCCAAACATATCCAAACCAATAACCTGACCCATCTGACAAACTTAAAAGTTTAAAGTTAAACTTTTTTTGCATGGGGTGTAAAAAAATGTCAACAAAATTTTTGGTTTTTTATTTTCTGTGCATATGAGATTGTTCTCTTCCTTTTTCACTGTAATACCTAGCCATGAGGGTGTTTTGTGCAAGTATGTGTGTCATTTGGGAAAACCCCTTTTACTCTAATTCTAAATAGTTTTATGTTTTGGCATATCATATTTGTAGCTAAGCTCCTAATATCTTAATGATTTTTCTTACATCCTTAAGATTGTTATGCTCCAAATATTATGTCTTGGTATAACTGAAATCTTTTCGATGATAGTATCAAAATAAATTTGATAAAACCTAGTGAACATCAGCTCAAAACATTTATGGTGTGGCATATCATACCATTGTCTAATATCAAAATATAATTCTCTTACTAGTTAGGTGGTAGTGAAAACTAAACTTTCAATATTATATTGTGGGTTTAGCACTAGAAAAGTTATGAATATCTACCTCTAATTTGCTAGATGTTGTAAAATATCTTAATTATGAATTATTAAAGCCTAGTGATGAAATCGCCAAATAACATGTTGCGGCAAAACCTAGTGGCCGCAAAGATAAAAATAATATATTGTTTAAGTACCTAGTGGTCACAAATCTCAAATTATGTTGATTCAATTTTTTTGATTCTCAGTCACCATTAAAATCCAAATATTATGTTTTGGCGTAACCCACTTGTAGCCAAGATAATAATATCTTATTTCTTTTGTTTAAACCTAGTGAGCGCCAAACACCAAATCTTATGTTATGTCATAATATAGTAGATGTTAAGATAAAAATATCATTCAATAACATGTTAAATGATAGAAACCACTATGCTTGAAATAATATATTATGGTAGTACCTAATATCCTCTTAGTACAAAATATGTTAATTTAATTTATTTAATCCTATCAACCGTAACCTCCATATATTACGCCGTTGTTTAAAATAGCATCAACTAAGTTATAAATATCTTCTTGTAATTTGTTAACTGCTATAAAATATTATAACTATGAATTATTGAACCCTAGTTAATTCAATATCCAAAAAATATGTTGTGGCAAAGGCTATCGGTTGCTAAGATCAAAGTATTTGAAACCACTGGTAGTATCCAAATATTATGTGGTAGTATAACCTAGTGGGCGCTAAACTCAAAATATCTTAATTCCAAATCTTAAATGCATATAAAAAATTCAACTAATTTATACTGGTCTTGATTACTATAAACATCTCCAAAGTCAATGTATTTCTTTTGTTTGTTAAATGCTATTGTTTTTTAGCTCAAATTATTTATATTCTTAAGTTCTTACTTTCTTTTGTTGAAACCTAGAGACTACTAAGATAGTAATATTATGTTGTGGAAAAACCTAGTGGCAAATTTGTTGAAAATATCTTAATTTAATTTATCAAATCCTAAACATCAATAGGGTGCAAAGATTTTGTTGTGGCATAAACTAGCAAGCGCTATGCTTGAAATATCTTAATTTTAAATATTAAAATCATACAATAAAAGAAACTAATTTATACATTTATTGATTGCTATACATTTCTCAAAAGTTAACATGGTTTATTAACTTAGAGATTGATAATATAAAAATAACTTACTTTAATTTGTGTAAAAGTACCAACTTATAATATTTTAATATAAATTTTTAGATTATTTTGAGGGGTAAGATTTTTTCGGGGCCACAAGAAGATACAAAGATCTACGGCTTTCATGGTCATTTATGACATCAATACTTTACATTCATGCAATAGAAAAAATCAATTAAGTGTTATAAACACATGAAATGTAAGATATTGTTGGGCATTTAGGAGTGTTAATGGGAAGCATGATATTTATTATAAGGATATCTAATTGATCATCTTTAGTAATGTCATACCTACCTCCTTTCGTGTGTTGTGCACTAGTGGCTTTATATATACAGTCAATTAGACATTTCACTACCCCTTTCCACTTTTCATCTTTGGTTGTTATGTTTCCTATCTTTCCGTGATGGTGACATGGTTTTGGTGGTTTTTGGGTAGCATGGATTATGGTCCTAGAAGGAATAGGAAGAGAGATATTACAGAAAAGGATGTTGATGATTGTTTTATTTCTTGTATGGATGGGAAAATTCACAACGCATCTATGGAGAATTGGCTCAAGAAGGTGCAGTGATCACGAGTGATTTAAGAAAGAATATGATGGTGATATTTGTGAGAGCATGCGTAAGGTAATTCTTGACTGAACTAGTCAAAGGGCGAGGAATGTTTTTGACATGGCTCAAGGGTTGAGCACAAAAATATATTGTCCAATTCTTCGGGGAAGTTTAGCTTGCACAAGGAGAATGCAAAGTTGGAAGAACATTTAGTTAGTATTCGAATCATGTCCATGATTTGATGGGGGGATGCACTCGATTACATGTTTTCTCGGAGGCGGTTGTAGAAAATCAAGGTATAAAACTCCTTTCTTGCACTAAATAGAAAATGCGGAATGTTGTACCAATTCATCCTCCTCCTTTTATCGAGTAAATGGGATGTGGATTTTGAGAACATTGACGAGGTGGACCTAAGAGGTCAAATGGCCTAATCTTTCATGGATGAATTTGTCTTTATTTTTTTATTAAGGCTAGAATGGATATTTCTATAGTGAAGAGTATAGATATAGGAATTATTTGTGGGTGAAATTAAGATAATTACAAGCTGTTCCCGATATTTTGACATATATTTAGTAACATAAGTTTCTTGTAATCATCATGGGAGTTCGTTCTTTGGAAGACTTATCTTTGAATGGTTCCTCATGTACTTTTATTCAAGACTTATCATCGAAATATCCTAGTTTAAAATCATAGAATCATAGAATGAATTCATCTTATTTATATATATATATTCTTTTGATACATAAGCTAGTGAATTGAATACCCAAATACTATATTGTGGCATAACCTAGCCGTCGTTAAGCTCTTAATAGCTCAATTTGGTTTTTAAATCCTAAATACTACTATGCTCCAATGATTATAGGGTAGAATAACCTAGCGGGCACTAAGCTTGAAATATAATAGTTAGAAATAACATATCGTGTTTTTGAAACATAACCTAGAAAATTAAATACAAAATTAACATGTCATGGAATAACCTAGCATTTATTAAGCACTTAATACAAGTATTCACTAAGATTGTATTATTATGTTTTGGATAGGTAAAATTCAAATTGGAGCATTAATCATGTCTATAGGGAAGAAAATCATGGCGCCGATCTTCTTGCTAATGAAATAATCAACTCTCTGGATGTTGCATTGATTTTGAATAACTCTGAAGATTGGCACAACTTGGTTGACTTAATTTCTCACGAAGGGCGAAACAACTTTAGCTCGCAACATTAATAGTGGCCAGTGCCAACCTATATTTTAGATGGTCATTGGCTTTCCTCTCCTCACTTTTCCTTATTTTCATTCTTGGGCTAGTGTAATATGGTTTTCTTGGGTTTTCCATTCATCACTCTCCAAAGTGAGAGGTGGGAAATGGACATCTCTTTGGAAATTTATCACATGAACCTCCAAGAATTTTTTCATTATGATTCAGTATACAAGGCTGAAGTTATTGAGTTTGTTTTAGGTGATTTTGTATGTAGAAATCACATGGGGCACGGCCCAATTCAGAAATATGTGTTGTATTTATCTCAAACTGTCTCTTGCTTCATTCGGTCACAACGGATGTCGAGGATATTGTAGAATATTTTTTTATCCGGTGCATAGAGAAGTATTGAGTGAGGAATTAGTAAGGTATCGTATCCCTAACCATTTTATTTGGTTGTAAGAGGTAGACGTAGAGGCAATTGACTTCGAGAACAGGTTAATTAGTTTGACATGAAATACCGGGAACTACTTCTTTATGTTGAGAAAGTTCATACCCTTTTCTAGCATGGTGGATTAGACCCCAATCGATTAACCCCTATGGATATTTTCAAATTTTGTTTTCCAATTGATTCATGAATTGATCATCTTAATGCACTTCAAGAACATGTTAGGGCATCCCTTCAACTTTTGCTTAGTAAGGCTATGTAGTGAGTCGGTGAAGTGTTGGTAGCATAGGTTTTGTTGAGGTGAATGTCACAAGGAGTAGCGGTGGTGACAGAGCTTGGGGACTTCGATGGATCAACTCATGGGCCATAGTAAGTAGTGGTGGATTCTTATGTCGATGTATGAATCTATCTTTCGACTCATTTTTGTTTTGGTGATGTGTTTATGTGTTCATTTTGGATCTTTTGTTAGTTCTTTTGGCATGTATTTTTTCTTGATGCGCTCCATTTTGTGGAGTTTTGGATTTTTGGGTTTTCTTGGATCTTTTTGGTGTATTATTGTAAGGGTGGAGTCTCGTAACCCTCTGATTTAAAGATATGGTAAAATACATTTATAAATAAATAAAAATTCTTACTTTCTTTTACTAAAACCTAGAGACTTCTAAGATCCAAATATTATGTTGTGTCATAAGCTAGTGGATGCTAAGCTCAAAATATAATTGAGTTATTTGTGTCATAACCTAGTGGCCACTAATCTTGTAATACCACAATTTAGATTTTAAATCCTAACTATTGTTAGGTTCTAATGATTATAGAGTCCAATAAGCTGTTGAAATTTTTGTGCTCATGAAAAAATGGATACTCAAACCTTCATTTTAGATGGAAGGCATTTATGTGGACCTATCGAAGGGGAAGACACACATTTTCTTAAAGGTTTTAAGTTGTAGTAAGTGAATCGGTAAAGCAATATGCGATTATGTGTGCTATTGTAGAATGTGACACCTCACGTATGCTGCATTTCCATGTTCACCTTCATGAAAGTTGCACAAATCCCCGAATAACTAAAGTAAAACCTTGATAAAGGCAAAAAAAGTTGCAAACCTAAGGATTTGGACTCCAGAACAAGAAACAAAGTTACATTCTGCATGGTGAAGGAACATTATAACTTACAGGTACATAACTCTTGTTATTTCTTAATGCTTGAATAAGATTAATTATGTTTTGAGTTGTTTATTTCATTCCACAATTATCATTTACATTAATCAAATGAAAAAGGAAATAGTCGACTCAATTCTAGAATTCAATTTCATTTACTCGTAAGAGAGATACAATTTAAATTTTGCAACACAAGTTTTGTGATGTAACTTATGACTATTGAAGTAAAATATGGATGTATGCAAAGATAAAAGAATAGGAATTGTTAGTGCGAGAATCACAACACCCCAGAATGTCTACAACCGGATGGGTTGAGACTCTCAAAGTTATTGCACAACATGGAGCATCTCTCAAATTGTTGGACCTTGTGAGTTGAGATAACTCTCTTGATTAAGGCCTTTTCCTATTCCTCTGTTCAGGTGCATGCAAATTGAAATCTTGTAGAGGATCTACTCTAAGCCTACTTCATCTTACCAAAGAGACAAGGTTGGCAAGATACAATAAAATAAACCTGATCTAATGAGGTGATGCACCAAAGGAATGTTCGACACTCGTTTTGCAATTTAGCATAGACCACAAAAATGTAATACAACACCATGCACAGGTAACCAAACTATAATGAGAGATCAAAAGGAAACAATTAAACACATGGGAGGGTTGAAAATCATCCACAAACATATATTATTGCTCCAAAGTCGATATAGTACATTATAGTGGTGAAGAGGAAAAACTTAGATTTCCAACTTGAATGGGGAGGTTAGGACTGCACGAACTCATCTGCAGACCAGAGGAGAAGGGAGGGTGTGTAACAGAAATGTCCAACCCTTTACAATGAGCCACACCCTTTCTTTTATTGATTCATCACAGAGAGAATAAGGAGAGAGAGGTGCGAAAATTCATTTGAAACTCAAATACCAGACCATCAACGCCACTACAAATTTAACTCAAATATGTCATGTCTAATGCTTTGTGTATGCGCTCCGCGTGTTGAAGAAAAGAGAGCAGGAGATTAAATGAAATCAGATCTGGTTGTTGAAGTAATCATATTCTTCATATTCATGGCATGAAGACGTTCCTAATTTTTCACCCACAAAACCTCTTTGTAATTAAATTTTTAGGTTTCCATGGTGTAGGTGAAGCCAAAACCTTTACAAAGGTGCCAAATTTGTTGAATTTTGAGCATTGGGTTGAAAGATATGTTCATTTGAATGTTTGAGTCAGGTTCATAACAAAATGGAGAAAACCAGTGAGCAGAATGGATCCACGGACCCAAAATTCACTTTGTACCTTTTGGCACCAAAAAACAAAAGTGCAAAATATTCCCCGCAGACCTTGCTTTTACTTTTCAACATGGCCACATGTCAAGTTGGCACTCATTTGGGAACTGCCTTTGGATTCAATCTTTGGAGGTGTGCCGAAGAGACACGTGGCACCTTCCACAACTTGCTCGGTTTCCTTGTGTTTTTGGCTAAGTCCTTCTACTTAACGAGGCCATAAGTCTAACCCTAAACACATGGAGGCTTTGCACTTGTTTGGGGTCCCACTCCAAATTTCTTGTTGAAGTAGTGTCAATGCCGACACTTGGCTCCTTCCGCCACCTACCTCTGCTTTGACTATTCAACCCCCGATTGTGTCCCTTTTTTGGATATAGGACATGTTATCACCGAATCACAGGCACCCTTAACTTTACACAAGTGCATATACTTAAGCTCACGGTGTGATTGGATAACATGGGTACTATATCCAAGTTGTGGACTTCTACTTGAGATAGACCTCCAGAGAAAGTTATTTGTTGCTCCGAAAGTACTTGCCACAATCTACTCTAATGGAGGAAAAACCAACTATCCTAATATAACTTTCCAATGGACTAAGGAGAGAGAATGCATGAAAATGAAATCCTACACTAAAGTGGTGATACACCAAAAAAGGAGGGGTGTGAGAGTAGTCTTCCAATGTGTGAAAAATAGAAGTAAAATGCATACTAGAAGGGGTGATAATAGTTCTCCACAATCTGGAAAATGCATTCACAACAATATTTCATACATGCACAATAATAATGAGTCCTTACAAGAGCATAAAAATAGACACAATATTATTGTAATGAAGGTTGAAAGGGCAAGAAGAGTGTAAACAAACACAACAGGGGAAGATGCATCCACAAACTTGTATTTTATTACTTCATGATATGCATAGTTCAATCTATTACAAGATAAGGGCCTGGATCACCATGCAAGGAGTCCACTACAAGGACCTGTAGCACATTGGCTTCACAAAGTAATTTTGATAGATATTTGGTACAAGAAAACTACCTCCCCTACAATGATCCCAACACTCCAATCTATACAAAAATAAGAAGAGGGAGAGAGGAAAAATGGAAACCCCAAAATATGTCCTACAACTACTTTCAAGGGGTCATAAATGGATTTAAATTATGGTATGTTACTTGCAAAAAGGCTCCCTATATTGTCCCATGACTTGGAGAAGTGAAATATGGCAGCCCATGCTTCATTGAAGGTGTCTAACTACCAAATAAAACCCCATTCTAAACTTGGCCACATTTTCTGAAAAATATATATCTATCATTCATCAAATCCATAATTTCTTGATGTTTTTACATCAGGCTTGGAGCCATGATTACAATGGTACCAATTTTGTGTGATTTCGTTGAGAAACACAAAATTTATGGCCTTCTGAGTGTGAGAAAATATTTTGGGTCTACTAGGCATTTTCTGTCATTTGACGAAAATGAGCATTAATTGATTAGAGATGAATATGTGATGTAGAGGAAATTTTTATCATTCTAGAAAGTCTAATTTTATGAAAATCAAAGCTCGGAGTAAAAATTTATCTCCATTTGAAGTTTAGGAGGTCAAACATTGACTTTTCTCTTCATTGTGACTATTTCGGCAAAATCGGGTCCGTGTGTCCCAGCTGTCCTAGACACATTCTTCCGCATCACCCAATTCAAGCTTCCTTGTCCCCACGCATTTTCCATTGATTGGGCCATGAGGGCCATTGACTTCCACATTTGACGCATCCCATTTAGCTTAGCTCCTTGTGCGGCGATTTCCCTTTTGCGCGTCTCGTGTGTACTTTTGTCCCGACTGTCCCGGACACATTTCTCCGCACCACTCGCAATGCTCTAACTTGGGGAAAAATATGATTTTTTTGTCCCACGCATACTTATGTCCCAAATATTCCATGGACTACATGGGAAAAAAATTTCCGACTTCACCGATTTCCCTTTGACTTGACATTGTTGCTGCAATGCGCGCCGCGTATCCCTGTTGAACTTGTGTGGTCTAGGACATAGAAAGCCAATTTAGCCAATTCCTTTGTATTTCAGCTCCAAACCTGGTATGATGAACCTTGGTACGATCCATAGCCTCCAGACCCACAATGCATTAAAACAAGCCTGCGACTTCAATTTTTGGATTTTTCAATTTTTTCTAACTTGTTGGATTTTTCCCTTGGATGGGGGAGTTAGAGAGAAGCCAAAGGGACCCCAAAACATGATTTTGGGCCTTGAATAAATTCTACTTGCTTGGTACTGAAGAATTTGATGCATGTTATCAAAATTATCTTGAGGGGTGAATTTAGGATAACATGACACGTGGAACACCAACACTTGTTTAGGGACTTCCTTCAAAATTTCCTTTTGAAATTGCACCAATGAGAGACATGGAGGCTTCTGCTGGTTCTCTATACTTAGTCATTTTGGGCCCGCTCTCTTTTTTGGTCCCTATACATGTGGAAGCCTCACACTCATTTGATTCTCTGCTCAGGGTACCACTTTTGAATATGCGTCGTTAAGACACTTGGCTCCTTCCATTGGCCTACCTCTGCTTTGACTATTCAACTCTCAACTTTGTGCCTTTTTTGGACCTGGGACGGAGTGGAACCCCGACCCTTTTTGAGTCTCCACTTTTAGATTCAATATTTGAAGTTGCTCTGAGTCGACACGTGGTAGCTTCCACTGATACTTCCATACTTAGCCAATTTTGGCTCACTTTCAATCATTTGTGAAGCCCTAAACCTTTGAATCTTTCTCCATTTCTCTCCTTTGAGCCTCTGGTTTTCTTTGACACTATTTTCTCCTTCCCCGACCCTGCTATTCCATTGTAGAGTCCACCTATAACCTGTTTGTTGGATTTTAAATGTGGGCTCGCACGACAGAACCGTCCCTTGGATTTCTTCTGCACAAGGTCATGTTTGATTAGTTTTTCTGGGGAAAATTGAGATAACAATTTAGCGACTCATGGGGACGTCTTCCTACTAGATGGAGTCATAATTAATAGCCTAATATGATCCTTTTCTTCTAAAAATGAACCTTTTGGGGACCGATTTTAGTTTCTCTATATTTGTTCTATTAGAAAATGAGCAAATATCACGGTAAATATGGGTCTCCTGTTATAAATGCTAAAGGGCCTAGTGCATTCACCGAAGACGTATCAAATTGTAAAATGAGATAACTGAGAAACAAAATTGTGCCATAGCACTTTGAGAAATTAAATTCCTATGCTAATATTTACGAGGGCAAGGAATTTTTCCTTTCGATGGCAATGTTTGAGGTAGATTCCATTAATCGGAATCAGTAATTCTTCACCATCCAACTTATCCAAATTAGAAGGCATTGCTACTTATACATCTTCTGACCATGTAGGGGCCACTCCAAATGGCATCAAACTTGGAATGCTTCCCTGGCCTTACCCTATCAGCATCCCGTTTTAGAACTAAGTCCCCTTCTTGAAAGATCATTATTCTTACTTTCTTATGAAAGGTCTTCTTGATCGATGTTTGATCCTTCTCCATGACCTACATTGCATGCTCTCTTTCTTCTCATACTTCCATCAACTCTGCATTCCTGATTTCCATAGTTGAAACTCAGCTAGCTCCAATGCTTCATGAGTTGCAAAGTGGGAAACTCTAATGATATAGGAAATCTTGCCTCTTTTCCATATACAAGCTTGTATGGGGAGGTTCCCTGTGGACCTCTTGGATGTGATCCTATCAGCCCATATAAGCTGGTTTAACCTTTGTATGCCAAGTTCTCTGATTTTCATCACAAGTCCTTGATAATCCTTAGTAGGTTCTTATTTGTGGAATCTTCTTGGCCATTACCTTGAGGGTAATAGTTTGTTGAAGTGTTGAGGTACACACCATTCTTGACTTCCCATCCAGGTGATCCTTTTAATGAGGAATGCCAATGCATTATCGATATAATAGTGACATGGACTCCAAACCTAGTTTTTATTCCTTAATAGAAATCCAAGATGTTGGATTCATTTACTTCTTTAAGTGCCATTGCTTGATCCAATTGGTGAAATAGTCGTGGGTGTAAGTATCCACTTGTGGCCTTGGATTGAATTTGGGTTTATCATCCCAATGAAGTCTAGTCACCACTACATGAATGGTTGATCCAATGAAATGGGATGAAGGGGCAAGGCTGCTAGCTTCTCTTTTCTTATGAAGAATGCACACTTTTTACACTTCTTGACCCATGAGTAGCAATCCCTAAACTTTGTAGGCTAATAATAACTTGATTTAATTATCTTGGAGTTGTTACTCTAGGAGAAAAGTGGCCTCATTTTTCTCCATCATGGAACTCATGCAACACTCTCTCAATTTTTCCTATCTCAACGCACCTCAATAGAACACTATTGATATCCCTTTTAAACAAGACACCACCAACAAGCACACATGGAAAGGCTTGTAGTCTAAAGTATCTTCTCTTTTCTTTGTTCCATTATGGGAGCACAAAATTGTTTGGAGGTAATGCACCAAGGCTAGGGTCCAACATGTTGGTACCCAAGTTTAATCTCCTTCAAATACCGAGAAGCATCAAGTATTTTGACAGAGAATACTCGAGAGACGAGATAGATAATCATGTATGTCATTTTGTAGCCAAGGAAGCAATCTATCGACTTGTTGCTTTCAGTTTCGAAATGAGTGGGTGACACCTTAAAAGAATGTGATTTGATCCTAACTATTTTAGGTTTTTCCTTTCAACCAAGGTAAGAGAACCTATTTTGTAACCTCTCTTATTGAAGAACAATGATAAATCCTTCTTTTATATAAATTTAATAGAGAATACCTTGCAAAATATGATTAACACACCAAATCTGAATCTCACAAGTTGTCACTTCCAGTTTATGGAGATATTTTCACAAGGAAAAGGTTACCAAAGACATTTGGGACCACGATTGCTTCTACGCATGTTTTGGTAATAGAGATTTAGCATTTGTATGCACACAGGACAAACAAGGGTAGTATAGGTAGGATTGGTTGTTTTTGAATGAATTTTTGGTGGGAGGTGGGGAAGGATGAACTTGATTCACCAAATCCTTTAGGAATCTTACAAAATGGAAGGTTAAACCGATGAAATGCCACATAATAGCTAAAATGTTTCTTTAAGTAGAATGTGTGCTTCGGTGAAGGCCTAGATTAGCACTTTTTCACACAATATTTGAGATTCTATCATGAAGGCTCGAGTTAGAAAATCTAACAAAGCATAAAGATTTGAGTAAAATCACACCTAAGGTACACCCAGAGGCTTACAGACAATCTTTGTCAATAAATGAAATAAAAGTGATTTTAAATCATTTATTCCAATCCAAGATGAAATCTCTTCTCAGAAATGAAATTACAGATGCCACTAAATTGTCACAAGGATTGAGGCATGTGTGATTGAACCATAATTTAATACAAGATTGCAATATAATCAAGAAAAACTATTCGCATACATTCAGAAATAAAATAAACACATTTTTCTCAAGACAACACAGAATAACTTGAATTTGATTAAATCTATCAGCAGGAGAAAGTTTCTAGAATAGTCTCAGAGCTTGTCAATGGATGTACACTTGCAACCACCTTTACATGATAAGATTTAATACCAAAGAGATATACAAGCTTCTTAAACAACTTCTCAAAAATTATGGGCTCTATCAAGCTATTTATACTAGAAAATTTAGTCTCAACCCCTAACACTCTAACCTCTAACCATTTACATGATAAATTTGTGCCATTTATAACATTTACAAAGAACCCCTTATTCCCCAAAAGACAAAAATGTTTAATGCATCTATGTTTGCCATGATTTTGATTGTGATACTCTGAATCAAATCTACAAAAAGTCACCAAGTACTTGAGGGGGTAGATCTCATCGAATATCTCCCACATTCAACTCCCTTCTCAGGTAGATCACTCTTTCTTCAATTTTCCAACCACTTCCACCCCTAATCTATCAAATCTGGCTCCTTGCGTGCTTGCGAGAAGAAAAATGGAAAATCCCATCGAGCACGATAGTCAGACCATTTTAATGGCGAAATATGTCTTCCAGATATTTCCACAAACTTAGATATCAACATTAAATCCCCTCTCTAGCTTGGCATGTAGGAAGTACTAAGAAATCATGAAGACTTGCACTTCCAAGTGTGTTTCATAAAATGGGGGGAAAATCAGATTTAGACTCTCAATTGCCGTTGATCTTTACTTTGAATTTGGGTCATCCACATGGAAGATTCAAACTTAAAAATAGACTCGGGGGCTTCCTCTGACTTTTTACAACTTTTGAAAAAATGGAAAAAATTTCTATTTTGCTCTGAATTTCTGCCCTTGGGAAATGAATCTGACACATGTCCTGAGGTAGGTCCCAAAGGAACCATGGATAAATTCTACCATTTGATCCTCTTTTTGGAAAAGGAATTTTCCAAGTTTTCCCTATAGCTCCGCCCTTGAAAAACGGGCCCAACATGTGTCCCAATATGGTTCCAGTGGAACTATGCTTCCCCTTTTACTTTTAACTCTTTTTTCCCAAAAGGAAAATTCTCCAAATTTTCCTTGAGAGTCTGCACCCCCGCCATTGGTCCTGGAGCAAGCTTTGACCTTTCCTTTATCGGAGCTACGGCCATTTTGATGTTTTTAGTCATTTGCATGTTAAGGGAAAAAAATCCAAATTGTCCCCAATGGTCCACCTCCCTATCCCTTTGACTTTTCAAACTACCACATGTCACCATGGTGCACCTTGAGATGGTCCCAAAAATTTGATACCTTGAATGAGCACGAGCTCACCACATGTCTTGACCCGAAAAAGTTTGTCTAAATGCTTAAAGCTCAATGCAAAAGGCACCATGTGTCATGCTCTGAGGTAGTCTCCTTTGGCTATTGAAAAGTCTAAGAAAATGCAAAGTGAGCGAGAGGCCTCCACGTGTCTCCATGGTGTAATTTCAACATGGTGCCCAAAGTGGAGACCCTGAATGAGCACGGGCTTGCCACATGTCCCCATTTTCTGCCACACTATTTTAGCTACATAAAAATTTTCTAAGTCTAGGAAAAGTAGCGAGAAACCTCCACGTGTCCTCTCGGCGCTACTCCAAGGCCAAACCAAAAAGTAGATCTTCAAATGAGCGTCGTTCCTCCATGTGGACACATTTTTAAGTTGAGGTGATTCATAGAAATTTTGAAGTACCCAGTGAGCCACGTCTAACCAAAGGTTCCACATCCCCTGTCGATGCAAGGATGTAAATTTGACCAAGAGAAACACTTGTCAAACCGTAAAATATAGAAAAATGATCATTTGAGCCTGAAAATGAAAATTTCTCTAAGGATAGATAATTTAGAAGTGTTACTGAGGCTCAAATTGTTTCTCGGAGATACATCTAGTCATTTTTTCTTCAAGTATTTACAGAAGAAATGACAAGGAAGATAAATCATGACCGTGTGGAGAATGGAAAATATGAGAGAACCTGAGTTTTTAGATGAACAGAGAATGGGAGACCCAAATTACAGACCTTTTCTGGAGGAACAAAGAAACAAGGAGAAAACAATGGACCCATAAGTGATCTATGACCCATGAATAGATTAAAAATGGAAAAAAAGATTAACCAGGCACAACATGGGGAAAATAAAAGTGACAGAGGTCATAAATCGATAGATTTTCAAAGGAAAAGCTGGGCAAGACTATTTTTAGCACCAACACAACATGTAGTAGCTTGTATAATTAGCTAGTTGCTCTTGATCATTATGTAGAAATAGGAAAACCTCTTTTCCACCCACCTTTGAATTATCCTATTTTTGGCAATAAGCTATTCACAAAAACCCTTTCCTCAAACCAGTTTGGTCACCATGATCTCAATGTCATATTCCATTACCCGAGTGATCCACCTAATCTCTTCTCATTCAAGTACTTGTTGAAAAGAAAATACTTGACACCGCGGCATTAGACACTAGTAGTTAGATCTTACTTTTTGAGACCAAGTTTCGAACTTCTTCAAGCTCCTAATAACAAGTAAGGACATTTTTTTCAATGAAAGAGAATTTTACCTCATATTCCTCCAAGCTTTGGCTAAAGAAGCCTATGGCTTGTTCTGAACCTTCATGGTTGGGCTGGACCAAGATGGCTTGAGATGGTGTCTAACCCTCCAAAAGCATATAGCATGAAGTCTTTTGAGAAGTCTAGGTTAATAAGAGTTGGAGCCTATGATATTGCGAGCTTGATGGCCTCAAAACTCTCTTTGCCTTCTATTGTCCATTTAAATGCAAGAATCTTCTTTAACATCATTTTTAAAGGATTCACAAGAGTGGTAAAATTAGGTACAAACCGACGAAAAAGTTTATCCTCCCCAAGAATATTTGGAGATATTTTTTGTGTTATGGCAATGGAACTATCTAGATGGCTTCCACCCTTTTAGGATCAATTTCCAACCCTTCTCTTGAGAAAATGTGGCCGACAATTTCCCCTCATGAGCCAGGAACACACACTTATTCGGGTTTAGTGATACTCCGAACCTTCTACACCTATGAAACACCTTCCTCGGGTGGAAGAGATGGTCTGCAGTATTCTTTGAGAAGATGGTAATATCATCTAGATATAATAGGACAATATTATTGATTAGGCCTTTAAATGCCATTTCCATAGCTTGGTGAAATGTTTCTCCAGCGTTTGATAGTCCAAATGACTTCTTCTTATATGTATATGTGCCCCATTTGGTAGTGAAGGTTTTCTTGAACTGATCTTCCTCTTTCACCATTATCTAGTTATAACACGAGTATCCATCTAACAATAAAAACCTCTCGAACCAGCTACAACCTACAAGATCTATTCCATTAATGGAAGTGTATAGTGTTCCTTGAGTGATTCTCTATTCAGTCATAAAATTCCACACAAAATATGATTTCTCCAATTTTATTCCTCATAGGCACCAAGTTTACAATCCAACTCGAATGGTTTATAGCAAAGTTGATACTTTCCTCAATTAGCTTGTTCAACTCTTTCCTCATGAGAGGCTCAATGTGAGGATTTACTGGCCTCTACTTTTGTCTGAAGGGCTTAGATAATGGGTCTAGCATGATAATTTGTTGTGCTAGCTTTGGGTTCAAACCTCTTAAATCTTTGTAAGTCTAGGAAAAGATGTCTGGGAATTCTTGAAAAATTTGAATAAAATCAGATTTTTCTTGTTGAGTGCTTACCTTGCCAATCTGCAATGTTTTTCCTTCTTCTATGAAAATGGGCTCTAAATCCTCACCCTTTACCTGAATATTCACCTTCTCCTTTCAAAATTGGTCATTTGGGTTGAATATTGATTCCAAAGTGACAAGACCCTTTGGTAGTTTGTTGGTCCTCAGCTACACCACTTGATCGCCATACTACTGCTCCAATTTGTCTTTGTTCTTGGAGGAGAACTTGGCTTCTTCTTGTAGAAAGTTGACAATTTGTTGATCATTTTCAAAGACTTGCCAGCTTGTGTTGTTGTCTGGGACAGATTAGCCTCACAACCAACTTGATATGGGGCTCGAGATTTATCACTCTTGATACTCTCCACAACGTCAAAGGCTGCTCCAATTCGCTGCCAATTTTTCTACTCGCTTCATTCTTCTTCCTTGGGATGGAATTGATGTTGAATGCTTCAAAATCCTCAATGAGGTCCCATACCCGTTCTTGTAGCTCTTTAGTAGATTGTTCTTGGCAGCATTTTTTCCTTGTACCTAATTAGCAACTAGTTCACTATCACCAAACACTTGCAAGTTCTTTATACTCCTTTTCCTTCCTTGATGTAGTACATGGACCAAATCCTCATACTCTATTGTATTGTTTGAACAAGAAAATTGGAAATGGAAAGTTGAGTAGTATTTCATACCTTGAGGTGAAACAAGCATAGCTCCTCCTCTGGCTCCTTGCCTACTTCTTGATCCATCAAAGAATAATTTCCATACTTCATTATCATCTTTATGGTCTGGCTTAATGATGTCAAGAAGAGGATAATTCTCCTCATGCAAATAGTAGACTCCTAGCTCAAATTCCTCCATCTCCTTATAGGGGTAAAAATCATGCCTCTTGTTCTCCCACTCATCGAGGGTCAATTTTGGGATACACCCCACCTTGGTATCTACTTCACAAGTGCTTAGGAGGTCCTCCTGATCAAAGGATGAACAATTGGCATTGATCGGGATGGGTACATAAGACTCAATATGGTAATCTGCTATGGGCGTAGATCTTATTGTGGCCTTAGCTCCATAGATTTTTCTAAAGAGCATGTGCAATCAATCAAAAGATAGGTAGCCCCCAATCTTAGCAGTGAAGTCTCTTGACAAACACAATGCAAAATTTGATATCAAGTCTTTGATTTATACATTTTTCAATATAGTCACATTGGGGCATGCGTGCAGTGTGAGGCTCAAATATTTGATGACTCCAATAATTGTAACTCTTATCCCATCCAATTACACTACCCCCTAGAGATGACTTCGTATTGAAGGCCTAGTTGATCGGCTATTTGCTTTGGCATTACCAAGTTTCTTGCTCCCAAATCAATCATGCAAGTATGTACTAATTTGTCCCTAATGATCAATGAAACATAGATTGGAGGGGGCTTTAGATTCTTACCTTGTTGTCCTTCATAGTTTTCCCTAGTCTGGGATACATTGGTAAACACCTTCTCTTAGTAGTTAGGGGTTGATTTGTGTGCTTGACCATACCGGCCATCTCTACCTGGAATGGCTACTCCCACATTGAACAAATCTCTCATTTTTCCCCTTTTGTTGTAATGCACATGCGTTGTTATAGCTGGTGCTGAGTGGGTTTGGAAGGTGGCTCCCACATTGAAATTTTCTACATTTTTGAGGATTACTTCTTCATTTCCTTTTCTTGGACTATGTATTGGCAGGTACACTTTGATGATTCATCCCATAGATCTTCCCCACCATGTTAGTGATTTTCTTCTTGTTATGACCTATCATTTTTCTGCCCCTTTTGTTGTAAATTTTTCTCTTGCACATGGGTTGTTATAGCTGGTGCTTGAGTGGGTTTGGAAGGTGGCCTACATCGGATTTTCATATTGGGAGTTGCATTTTGAGTGCTAATACAATGTGGAGTAATGGAGGGTTGAGGATTACCTAAGATTGGTTATTTTCCTTCTCCAATATTCCTTTTCTTGGACTATGTATTGGCGGGTACACTTTGAGAAGGGGCTTGATTCATCCCATAGATGTCTTCACCCACCAATTAACAAGCATAGTTTTTCTTGGAGATGCTTATTGTTGAACTCCTTGTTAGTGATTTTCTTCTTTGTTGGACTCTTGTGACACACCAATGGTCTGCATTACCATCAAGTCTGGTTTAGTACACCATTAAAACACATTGATTGGTTATGGGGTTGATTGCATGCTAACCACTAATTATATTCTTGTGCTATATTGTTTTGTGTTGGAACCAAGGCCCTTGATGTTTGTTGGTTTTCAAATAGGACTTTTTAGAAGAACAACAGTCAGGGGACAAGAAGTCCCTCCTCTTTAATGGGAGAGGTTCCCTTATTCTGAAACAAACTTATTTACAAAAGTACAGAACATTATTTTATGGTCGAACTTGGATATTACGAAAGTGTTCTTTTACAAGGATTATCAGTTACACAAGGGCTGAAGAAAGGGAATTAGAAGACAGGAAGAATAACAACATTCGGAATTATAGATGGCAGAATAATTCTTCGTGTATGCGAAAGCTTGAAGGATTTAAGACAAGATCATTTGCGTTGGTTGAATGAGATTAAATTTAAGGACACAAAGTTCCATAAATAACCTTCTTCAGATTTGTTAATCAAGGACACAAAGTTCCTTCTTGGTTGTACAAGATCACTGTATTTGCAAAACAGACAGGTATGCAATCAGAGAGACTAAACGAGTTAGGAACAAAATGATCTTCACAATATTAAAGGAGAACACAGAGACAACAAGAATCAGATAGACAAAGAATGGAAAGCCCTTTTGTATTGATTTCTTTAAGATCTATTTACACTTTCAGCAAATATCCAAGTTCTTCCTCCTCCGTAAAATGGCGTGGAAAGGCCATTATATAGATTACAAATCCGTTACTCCTCGTAATTGTTTCTTTTAAATAAAGAATAGTTAAGGACCACCAATTGCAATGCCTTAACTAATTACAAGGAATACGAAAAGAAAGGGAAGAAGAGAAGAGAAAGGAGAAGGAGGCAGTGTCGAGTTAAGAGAAGGACCCACTGTCTTGAAAACCACACTTGAGTTTTCTTCCATCTCTCAAATACGTCTTTGCCACGAGGGACACACCAGACGTTTCATCTTGAAGATGTCAATGGATATCCTTGAAAACTGATGTAACCGACGTCTTGAAAGTTTCGTCCTTCGTAACTGCTTCTTGAAATTTGATCTTCGGATTGATAGCATCAGAGCCGCAACTTAAATTTATTTTTGAAAAACAGCATATTCGGGTCGAGCGGGAAAAACTAAGTGTGAATGACACTTGGTACGCTTGGGACAGGTGAGATGCGAATGCGCGAAACACGTGGCTCGGGCGAAACAGGGAGAAGACGCACAAATGTATTTGGGACAAATGGGACGAAAATGTGTGAGGTATGCGATTCGGGTGTTTCGGCCGAAAATGGAACAACAGTCCGTTCTAACTTGGGACATTCGGGACGAAAAGTTCGGAGTCTGCGCGTTCGGCAGTTCGGGTGAAAATGGAAAGCTCGCACTTTTTAAATGGGGCGCACTTTTTTTGGACTTGGGACATTCGGGACAAAATGGAACAACGAGTCCATTCCGACATTCGGGGCGAAAAGTTCGAGTGCAGGTTCGGCCGGTTCGGGCGAAAATGGAACGACTCGCACTTTTTACTTGGGACATTCGGGACAGGAAAGTGCGAAGTACGCGGGAAGGATGATTCGGCCGAAATGGAACAGTTTGCATTTTTGGCTTTGGGGCACTTGGGACAAAAACTTCCGACAGGCCCGAAAATGGGACAAATTCGGAGGTTTCGGCCGATCGGAGAACAGAAGACACTTTCGTACTTGGGACAGATGGGACAAAAAGTTCCGACAGGCCCGAAAATCACACAAAACGACCCAGAACACAGATTTTTTCGATTTCACGACTTAGGCACCTCAGAGAAAAACACTTAAGACTCAAAATTTTGAAATTTTACTCTTATCAGAGCGGGGAATTTTGAGTGGACAACAACTGGCTCCTTCTGGGGATGACTTGGTATAAATTCATGGAATGAGACAAGGCGAGAACTTAGATAACTCGGTGAAGCGGACCCGATGCCTTATCCATTGGGCAAAGGAGTCAAAAACAAACCAATACAGAGGGCAACACACACAACCGAAGGGAAACACACCAAAAGTAGGAAAAGCAAAAACACTGTACAGAATATACAAAGGGGCTCCCTAGTCACCTAGGACTTGAACGACTTCAAATACTGCCCACTATAAGGAAGTGGGAGGGGAGAACCATCCATGTAATCAAGATAGAAAGAGTCCTTACCAGCAAAGTGTCTTATCTTGAAAGGTCCAAGCCACAGAGAATCAAATTTTCCATGGCTGCCACGAGGTTCATGTCTTTTGTCCCATAACAGCACAGTATCACCAACTTGGAACTCTCTGGACCTAGCTTTCTTATCGAACAGAACCTTCACCTTCTGCTGGTGGGCAGATATTCTGTCAGCAACCTCCAATCTATCCTCGTTCAGTTTGTGCAGGTACATGATCCTTTTGTCCAGAGCATCATTGAAACTAGTGTCTTCAATGGCCTTCATCAGGTGCAAGGCTGGCGGTTCCACTTGTCACTGGCATTGGGCCTCTACTCCATACACTACTTGAAAGGGGACATTCCAGTGGCTCTTTTAGGTGTGATCTGTCTGCGCCCAAAGAGCATCATAAAGCTTCTTATGCCAGTTTCGCTGAGACTCATTGACCAACTTCCTTATGATAGTCACCAGATTTTTGTTGGTGGATTCTGCTTGTCCATTTCCACAGGGATAATAATCGAAGAATGAGCCGAGAGATGCCATACCACGTAGCGTGAAATCCATGATCTCAGTTGAGGAGAAGTTTGAAGCATTATCTGTTACAATCTTGTTAGGTACACCATACCTTACCAAGATGTTCTCCTTGATGAAGTTGCATACTACTTCAGAAGTAGTGCTCTTGACTGGGATAGCTTCCACCCATTTGGTGAAGTAGTCAGTGGCAGTTAGCACATGAGTGTGCCCAGCACTAGAAACAGGGTTGAGTGTACCAATGAAGTCTAGACCCCACTGTTGAAATGGTTCCTCGATCACAACTGGCTTGAGAGGCAAAGCGGCCAGTTTGGGTCTTCCCACAAAAGTCTGACAGGCCTCGCATTTATCCACCCACTTGGATGCATCTCTGAACAAGGAAGGCCAGTAATACCCTCCCCGGAGTATCTTGTGAGCTGTGACTGTTGACGAATAGTGCCCTCCACACGCCTGATCATGGAAAGCTGAGAGCAACTTTCTCTGTTGTTCCTTATCAACACATTTCAGAAATCTCCCATCTAAGCCACGCTTGAACAAAGCATTTTCCCACAGTACATATTGCGCTGATCTCAATTTAACAGTCCTCTTTTCCTTGGCAGTTAAATGAGAGGGGCATTCCCCATAGGTGAGAAAATGGGCGATGTCGGCATACCATTCGTCGACTGAACTAAGGAATAGAACAGTAGGAATGTCAGTTTTCTCCTTCAGCAACTCATGTTTGGCTCCTTCAGCAATGAGCTCACAAAGACCCTTGCCACGAACCAGCTTGGTCGGTTTGATATCAATGTCATACTCCTGGACCTTAGCCACCCAGTTGCCCCTCTTGGATCCAAATTCTTGTTGTGTAAGGATTGACTTAACAGTCGTATCTGGAACCAGCACCATGGAGTGAGAATTGAGGATATAAAAGCGAAACTGCTTAACAGCCTTGACTACTGCAAAAGCATGCTTCTCCATCATGGTGTACTTTAGCTCATGATCCTTCAGGATATAGCTCATGAAGGCAATTGGTAGCTCATGTCCATCAGAATCTTCTTGGGTTAAGACAGCAGCCAGGGTATTGTCTGTAGCGTAGCAATAGATGACGAAATCTTTGTTGAAGTCAGGGCAGGCCAAAACTGGAGTTTTAGCAATGGCTTTCTTGATACCCTCAAAGGATTCCTTTCCTTCAGAAGACCATCCAAATGTTTTCTTCCCTTTCATCATCTGAGAAATATTCAACGTTAATTCAGCAAAATCAGGGATAAATCTTCTTAAGAAATTGATCTTACCGAAGAAGGAATGCACGCCTTTTTTACTAGTAGGGAGAGGAATTTGCTGGATGGCCTGAACTCGTTCAGGATCAATCTTGATGCCGTCCTTTGAGACAATGTGCCCTAATAGCTTTCCTTCTGTAACACAGAAGACAGATTTTTTAGGATTTAAAGAAATCCCATGCTCTCGGCATCTCTGCAGAACTGTTTCCAGGTGGTCTAAGTGATCTGCTCTTGTCTTTGAAAACACTGTCAGGTCATCAAGGTATATGACTATACATTTCCCTTTCAAGCTTCCAAAAGCCAAATCCATAGCTCTCTGGAAAGTGGCACCAGCATTAATCAGCCCAAAAGGCATTCTCTTGTAGGCAAAGGTACCCCAAGGAGTGGTGAAGGCTGTCTTGTGTTGATCTGCAGTGTCAACCTCTACCTGATTGTATCCCGAGAATCCATCAAGCATAGATAACATCTCGGATCCTGTTACTGCTTGCAAAATCTGATCCATCATAGGCAAAGGGTAGTTATCTTTCAGAGAGGCTGATTCGAGTTTCGAAATCAACACGAGATGCGGATCTCTCCATTCTTTTTTCTAACAGGCACAATGTTTGCAATCCATGTTGAATGGTGAATGGGAAAAATAATCTTAGCCTTCAACAACTTCTGGATCTCCTGAAAGATGGTGTCAGCTATTTTTGGATTGTACTGCCTTTGCTTCTGCTTGAAAGGCTTGATTCCTGGTTTGAGAGGAATAGAGTGCTGCATTTCCTTTGGCTTGAAGGCTTTTAGATCTTCATAAGAATATGCAAGAACATCCTTATACTTCCTTAGAAGATCAATTGCTCTTCTCCTCTCTTCTGTTGTGCAACATTTCCCAATATTTACCAGCCTCGGGTCATCAGAACTCCCAATATCAATCTTATCATACTCAGCTGATTGCTGAGGTCCGGTAGAAGCTTTAGATCTCACGTATCTGTCGTGTTTATCAAACAACTCCTCCAAACTCACCAAACCTTTGGGAATCTTGTTTCCTTTGAGCTTGATGCACCCTTCCTGATCAGTTTCTTCTCCTTGGGTGACAGCTTGGTCAGAGGACACACTCTCACGAGGCAGGTTGTCACTTCCCTCAAAATACAGTTGCTCGAAATTCCCCTTGAGTTCCAGGAAGGAAAGCAGATGCTGGTCATCGTTGAAAACTTGCCAGTTATTGGTATTGTCAGGGACACTAGGCCGATGGACCATTTCAATAGTGAACTTATCCTGAGAGAATTCAGGATGGGGAATCAGTAGTGACCCCGAGACAGCCAGTGAATCAGCCCTGCTGTTCTTTTCTCTAGGTATTGCTTCAATAGAGAAAGCATCAAGGAATTCAATTGAATCCCAAACCTGATTCCGATAATGCTTCAGCCTTCCATTCTTTACCTGAAAAAGGCTTCTGACTTGCTTCACAATCAGCTCTGCATCACCACGAGCCAGAAGATTTTTTACACCTTGTTCTTTGGCTACTTGCAGTCCAAGAAGGAGAGCCTCATACTCTGCCGTGTTGTTGGTGTTCTCGAACTGCAACTTAAATGAAAAAGGGTGCAGGCAGCCTTCAGGTGATACTAGCAAGACGCCAGCTCCAGAACCAGCCGAGGAACAACTTCCATCAAATTCTAAAGTCCAGATGCCGTTAGGATCTTTTGGTGATACTTTGGAGGGTTGGATTTCATCAGGGGATAAAATCATGTAATTACCATGGCCCCTGTCCTCATAGAGTATTTGTGCCTTAGGATCATCAGTCTTCTGCACAATATACTCGGACTGCTTCTCAGGTAGTAACTTCTTCATTTGTCCATGGACAGGTATGAGTGCGTGTGACCAATCCATTTGAATCTCTCCACCCACATCTTTACAGAAGTTCCTACTTAGCAACATTCCATAGGAAGGAGGAATGTCTGCTACTAGGATGGTAGCCAAGACCTTCTTCTCAGGTAAAGCAGCAAAAGCCACTTGTGCATCTTTAATCCTTCCAACTAAAGGTACTTCCTTACTTTCCATGGAGTAGCAAGATCCATAAGTGCGAGTAAGGGTCAAGCCTAAAGCATGAGCTACCTTAGCAGGCATCACATTATCTGAGGCTCCGGAATCTATGACACAGTTACTGAGCCTATGGCCAGCTATAAGGAGTGTTACATAAAAAGGCTTGATTTTGTCTCCAGGTGAGGTGACAGCAGCTACCAGGCTAGGTTGTGGTGCAGAAGGAGGTGTGGGCAAAAGGCCTTTAGAGGTGGTCTTGGAATGGGAATTTACAAATTGGATCATCTTGGCAAAAGCTTTAGGGTGGGTTTGGTAGTATTCAGCTTCTGAAATTTGAACTTTAGTCCTTTTAAGATGATCAACAATATCAAAGGATCCAGAGGTGGATGGGCCATCATCATTTGAAATTCTAGGCTTATCAACTTTGGGAGAAAAAGAAGAAGAAGCAACTTTGGGAGCAGGATTGACAGTACTTACCTTTGGTGCAGATGAGGTAGGGATAGGAGATCCTCTTCTGGAAATTACAGGGATAGTTGCCGGCTGCTCCTTAGATTTCTTTAGGGGCTGTGTCACCTTCTCCTTCTGCCTTGTCTGTTCTCGAGTCATGACAGCAAATGATTCACTGTTCATGTCTGCTACCACTTCATCATAGTCATCTCCATCATCAATGCCTTCAGTGGTAAAGAAATTGACTCGAGATCCTTCGAGTTCTTCTGCCTCATCATCGAATTCCTCTAGGAACTCCTCACAAGCTTCATTATCATCTTCTGGCTCTTCAACCTCACAAGTTGCATTCACCGGAACTTTGACAGGAGGTCCTTCAAGTGCCAGTCTTGTGTGGGGAGCTGGCAAACGGTTTCTGGGTTGAAAATTTCTTCTCGGAACGTCTGCATATGGTGCATGCTGGGCTAATTGTTTCTTTATAGCCACTAGATCATTTGCAAGTTTCTGGACTAATGGATCAGTATTGGGTCCAGAGGTGGAAGAGGAAGAAGCAGTAGATTTAGATTTAGGAGGATCTCTTCTCAACTTCCCTGACATGATCAGGTCATCCTCGACACTAACAGCCAGTTCTTGATCTAGAATTAACGTTCCGAGATTAGCCCTTCTTAGAGCATAACTGACTTTAGGCGTTTGGGCATTCAAAAAGAAACATTTCTGAATTTGATCAACCGGTCGAGTATTTACAGGAATTTTGTTGATCAATCTGTTGAACCGAGCCACAAATTCTCTCATAGGTTCTGATGGATCTTTCTTTATCTGAGAAATCTGGGCAAGCAGGGCATGCACATCTTCTGCCGGCTTGAAACGGCTTTCAAATTGAGTTCTCATTGTATTCCAGTCGGTGATGGCACCAGCCGGAAGGTGATAGAACCAGTCAGCAGCATTATCCTGTAACGTCTCAACGAACAGTCTTACTGAGACGTCTTCATGTTCAACCCCCAAGACTCCACAGGCAACTATGAATGCTGCAATATGTTCATCAGGGTGAATTTTGCCATCTCCTTTAAATTTTGGGAAGTTCTTTCGGTTACCTCTAGGTAACTCATGCAAAGGCTGCGCAAGAGCCAGGGGCCCGACACGTTGACCCCATGGTAATTGTGCCATTCTTGGAAATACGGCTTGGAGGGGAACTGTAACACCGGCAAGGATCAAAGCTCGTAGATTAGGACTAGCAGGCTCTGAAGGAATACCACCCGCAGGACTTCTATCTTGGACAGGTGGAGTGCTCGTCGAACGAGTTCTTCTATTGGAAGGGAAAGGAAAACCCTGTTGCTCCAAAAGCTGAAACTGAGAATCTTCGATACCAAGGGCCCTTCTCCCTCTAGTGAAACGTGGAGTCGCCAGATCAAAGGATGATCGAAAAATTGCAGTACTGGAATGCGATTTTCCCCAGCGGAGCTGGAATGCAAATTTCCTCCCCAGCGGAGTCGCCAAAAACTGTTGGTTTTCAAATAGGACTTTTTAGAAGAACAACAGTCAGGGGACAAGAAGTCCCTCCTCTTTAATGGGAGAGGTTCCCTTATTCTGAAACAAACTTATTTACAAAAGTACAGAACATTATTTTATGGTCGAACTTGGATATTACGAAAGTGTTCTTTTACAAGGATTATCAGTTACACAAGGGCTGAAGAAAGGGAATTAGAAGACAGGCAGAATAGCAACATTCGGAATTATAGATGGCAGAATAATTCTTCGTGTATGCGAAGCTTCGAAGGATTTAAGACAAGATCATTTGCGTTGGTTGAATGAGATTAAATTTAAGGACACAAAGTTCCATAAATAACCTTCTTCAGATTTGTTAATCAAGGACACAAAGTTCCTTCTTGGTTGTACAAGATCACTGTATTTGTAAAACAGACAGTATGCAATCAGAGAGACTAAACGAGTTAGGAACAAAATGATCTTCACAATATTAAAGGAGAACACAGAGACAACAAGAATCAGATAGACAAAGAATGGAAAGCCCTTTTGTATTGATTTCTTTAAGATCTATTTACACTTTCAGCAAATATCCAAGTTCTTCCTCCTCCGTAAAATGGCGTGGAAAGGCCATTATATAGATTACAAATCCGTTACTCCTCGTAACCGTTTCTTTTAACTAAAGAATAGTTAAGGACCGCCAATTGCAATGCCTTAACTAATTACAAGGAATACGAAAAGAAAGGGAAGAAGAGAAAAGAAAGGAGAAGGAGACAGGTGTCCAGTTCTGAGAAGGACCCACTGTCTTCAGAAACCGCCGCTTGAGTTTTCTTCCACGTCTCAGCCACGTCTTTGCCACGAGGGACACACCAGACGTTTCATCTTGAAGATGTCAATGGATATCCTTGAAAACTGATGTAACCGACGTCTTGAAAGTTTCGTCCTTCGTAACTGCTTCTTGAAATTTGATCTTCGGATTGATAGCATCAGAGCCGCAACTTAAATTTATTTTTTGAAAAACAGCATATTCGGGTCGAGCGGGAAAAACTAAGTGTGAATGACACTTGGTACGCTTGGGACAGGTGAGACGCGAATGCGCGAAACACGCGGCTCGGCCGGTTCGGGTGAAACAGGGAGAAGACGCACAAATGTATTTGGGACAAATGGGACGAAAATGTGTGAGGTACGCGATTCGGGTGTTTCGGCCGAAAATGGAACAACAGTCCATTCTAACTTGGGACATTCGGGACGAAAAGTTCCGGAGTACGCGGTTCGGCCGGTTCGGGCGAAAATGGAACGACTCGCACTTTTTACTTGGGACATTCGGACGAAAGTTCCAGAGTACGTGGTTCGGCCGGTTCGGCGAAAACGACTCGCACTTTTACTTGGGACATTCGGGACGGGAAAGTGCGAAGTACGCGGAAGGATGATTCGGCCGAAATGGAACAGTTTGCATTTTTTGCTTTGGGGCACTTGGGACAAAAACTCCCGACAGCCTGAAAATGGGACAAATTCGGAGGTTTCGGCGATCGGAGAAATGGAAGACACTTTCGCACTTGGGACTGATGGGACAAAAGTTCCGACAGGAAAATCACACAAAACGACCTGCGGGAACAGATTTTTCGATTTCACACGACTTAGGCACCTCGAGAGAAAAACACTTAAGACTCAAAATTTTGAAATTTTACTCTTATCGGGGGAATTTTGAGTGGACAACAATGTTGAAGTTGCGTTTGGATCATATGACCGGAAGGTCCTAGCAACTTTGAGGTTTCCTTGATTTTGGTTTTGATTTAAAGCCCAGTTGTTGGCCTATTTTTCATACGAGAGGGTCTACCCGATAATTTGTATGATTACGGTATGGCCTAGAACTCGAGCTTGTTACCTTTTTATAGTTACTATCTCATTCCCTAGGTTCTACAGCTATTTCATAACTTCTTGAATCTCTTTTAAGGTACTTGAGGATGAGGTGGAGGCTTCAGTTAAACTCGACTCCTAGGAGTAGGTATATGAGCCAATATGGACTGTATGAATAGTACTTAGATCTCCCGATTAAGGGTGTAGAGGCATGGGTGGCCTAAGAGCAAGTTTAATAGCTTGAATTAAACAATTTTCAGTTCTTATGGAAATGTTATAGGTGTAGGTAAGGTGATGCCTCTCATGGATTGAATCATTAAAGAAATATATTAATTTAGAGCTCTAAGAAAGTATAATAACACACCTTCATCTGGGCCTTACATTCAATGGAATCCTTTCCCATGTCCTTTGAAATCTGAGGTTAAAATCTAACAACTACTCACTAGAGGCCCTCTTGATTTTTGTTAGGTGCTCCAATAGGGATAGATTATCTCCCTTATCTCTAAATTGATCATGAAGAGCTCTGCATATATGGTCCCATCTTTGAATAGATCCTACTATTAGACTCCTAATTTTTTTGAAACTTTACTTTTGACTAAAGAGGCTAGTAACTTGACTACAATGTTCATCTAATTGATCTCATTAATTGCATAGACATTTGCAATGTCTTGAATGTGGTCACTAGGAGAAGTCTAGTTTGCTCTAGTCAAATATGGGATGCTCTTTAAAGCTACCATGGGGACTCAATTTTGTGCATTGAGGGTGAGTGGGCTGCTACACAAAGGAAATTGACATAAGGATTTGGGTTTGTGCCATCCCGATTGGTCTTAGAACCCTTATTGATTGAATGAACATCCTACCAGGAGGAGGTCTTAAAAAGATTCTATTTGGTGGAGATGGAGACCTCTTGGTTCTTATCCCTCTTCCCCTTCTATCTAGGGACAAGTGTAGCTAGGCAAATAGTCCCTCCTCTCTGGTTCTTGATCGTATTTATATTCTTCTCATGAACTTGAAAAGCTTGGACTATCAAACCAGTTTATTTTGATTCGTTTGGGTTCGCTAGATGTACAATTTCAGGGCTTCTTAAAATCTTAAAACTCACATCAAGTGCACATCAATCTTGCTGCAATAAAGATGGAGACCTCTTGCTCCCACTGCGCATGCCAAAACTATTAGTGTAGAATCACAACACTCCTGAATGTCTACAACTAGATAGGTTGAGACTCTTAGCGTGATTGCAAAACAAGTAGCATCTCTTAAAGTGTGGGACCTTGCGAGTTGAGAGAGATCTCTGGATTAAGGCCACCTCCTATTCCTCTGCTTGGTGCATGCAAAATGAAATCTTATAGAGGATATACTCTAATCCTAATCTATCTTACCAAGGAGACAAGGTTGAGAAGATACAATAAAATAAACCTAAGCTAATGAGGTGATGCACCAAAGGAATGTTAGACACTCATTTTACAATTTAGCAAATACCATAGAAATGCAATAAAACACCTTGCATGAGTAACCAAACCGTAAGGAAAGATCATAAGGCAACAAAGAAACACATGAGAGGGTAAAAATCATCCACAGACATATATTATTGCTCCAAAGTCGATACAATACATTATAGTGGCTAAGAGGAAAAAATTAGCATTACAACTTGAATGGGGAGGTTAGGACTCCATGAACTCATCTATAGACCAAAGGAGAAGGGAGGGTGCACAATGTGAAATGTTCAACCTTTACAAGAAGCCCCGAGCTTTCTTTTATAGATTCAACACAAAGAGAAGAAGGAGAGATAGGATGGAAAATTAATTTGAAACTCAAATACCACCATCGATGCCTCTACAAATCTGCCCTAAATCTGTCATGTTTGTCACTTTGTGTCCGCTCAACGTGTTGTAGAAGGGAGAGTAGTGGATCGAATCAAATCAGATTTGGTATTTGAAGCAATCAGATTTTGCATATTAATGGCATGAAGACATTCCACATTTTTCACCCACCAAACCTCTTTGGAATTAAAATTTTAGGTTTCCATGGCATAGGCGAAGTCAAGAATTTTTCAACGGTGCCAAATTTGTTGAATTTTGGTTACTGGGTCAAAATATATGTTAATTTGAATGTTTGAGTTGGGTCTATACAAAAATGGCAAAAACTAGTGAGTAGAAATGATCCGCGGTCCCAAAATTCACTTTGTGACTTTTGGCACTGTTGTTGCTCATTTTGATATCACACCATTTGCCATAATTTTCCTTCGATCTCCATGTTATGAAATTTTTTGTCTCTTGATGTGGATGTTCTGAAGATTTTACCTCCATTTGAATGCCTTACATTGTTTACAGAATCCATTATCGTGCCCCTTTTTGAAGAAATCTCTGATTTTTCCTTTTTTTTGCCTTAATTTCTTCAAAATCCATGGGCTCTACCAATTTTTCCTATTTTGCCCCAACCATGGAAGCTCGAGAATGAACAATTTATATTTTTATGCCTTTGAAAATCCAAATCCATGGTTAAAAGATGCTTGGAACCATGATTCACTTGCTTTTGTTTCAAAAAAATCATCCTTAGTGAAAAATCAGATTCTAGGCATGAATGGTGAATTTCTATGTTTTTGGCCTGCAGCGGGCATATTTTTCATGTAAAAATTATTCCTTAGCATTCAACAGTAACGTGGATTCTTTTGGTTGGTTAGGGGACAATGGGCAAATGTTTTAACTTGTCACTTTTTTCTTTTTTGGTAAAAAGGAAATTTTGGTCCTGTAGCTCCACTCAATTCTGATTGGTTCTTTTGGTACTTACGTGGCTTCTTTTAATTGGATGTGGCATGGTGGGTTTTTTTTATGAACTTGTTCTTTTTGTATACTTTGGAAAAAAGTATGAATTCTCCCATGGCCCCACTAGGATCTAATTGGTTATTCGATAAAATTTAAGTGGCAAGGAAAAGTGTTACTTTGACCTGCAGGAAGGACATGTGGCAAAGGTAAAAGCGAGATGCGGGCCTTTGAAATAAGTTGGATATTTTTCCCTTTTGGAAAAATGGAGTAAAGGTTCTAAAATGTAAGTGTGCCCTTGCTAAATCATATTGAATCCTTATAAGGTTCTTGAAGCTACGCCATAAAGACACATGGAGGTTTCCTCCAAGTCTTCCTTAGAATTTTAAGCAACTTCCTAAAGGGCCTAAGATAGGTGGTGAGCCCACGATCATTTAACAGCTCTATTTTTGGGGACCATCTCAAGATGCGCCATTGAGATGCATGGTAGTTTGAAAAGTTAAGAGGCGGGGAGGTGGGCCATCGGGAAACTTGGAAAAATTTATCTTTTCCAAAAAGAGGTTGTATATTTTTCCCTCCTCCGGTAAATATAGACATGAAAAAGGATGCGCCAAGGCACGAGTAAAGGGTGCATGAAAATGGATGTCGACACGTAAATGGATGCGCGAAGGCGCAGGTAAAAGGTGCAGGTACAGGGCGCATGAAAATGGATGTCAACACGTAAATGGATGCACCAAGGCGCAGTAAAGGGTGCATGAAAATGGATGTCGACACGTAAATGGATGCGCCAAGGCACAAGTAAAGGGCGCATGAAAATGGATGTTGACACATAAATGGATACACCAAGGCACGAGTAAAGGGCGCATGAAAATGGATGTCGACACGTAAATGGATGCGCCAAGGTGCAGGTAAAGGGCGCATGAAAATGGATGTCGACACGTAAATGGATGCACTAAGGCGTAGTTAAAGGGTGCATGAAAATGGATTTCGACACGTAAATGGATGGGCCAAGGCACAGGTAAAGGGCACATGAAAATGGATGTCGACACGTAAATGGATGTGCCAAGGCGCAGGTAAAGGGCGCATGAAAATGGATGTCGACACGTAAATGGATGCGCCAAGGCGCAGGTAAAGGGCGCATGAAAATGGATGTTGACACGTAAATGGATGCGCCAAGGCACAGGTAAAGGGTGCATGAAAATGGATGTCGACACGTAAATGGATGCGCCAAGGCGCAAGTAAAGGGTGCATGAAATTGGATGTCGACACGTAAATGGATGCGCCAAGGCACGGAGTAAAGGTGCATGAAAATGGATTTTGACATGTAAATGGATGCGCCAAGGTGCAAGTAAAGGCGCATGAAAATGGATGTCGACATGAAAAAGGATGCACCAAGGAGTAGGTAAAGGGTGCATGAAAATGGATGTCGACACGTAGATAGATGTGCCTATGACGCGTAGTAAGGGATGTTGACACACACATGGATCTGCCTATGGCGCACCTTCGAGGCGCAACATTCTAAGCGCCGACAGAAGCGAGACCCTAACACGAGATATTCAAATGGCCATAACTTTTCACGAGGAGCTCGGATTCATGCAAGGCTGGACTTTTCAGAAAGCTTACGAGGTCCTTTGTCCAACTAAGACTGGATATATTTAATTAGGTGGGAAAAAGTTCTTAATAATGCAAAATACAGTTTTCCACTTTTTGGGTTTGCTACTGGTTCTCACCTACCACCATAATGAGATAAATTAAATGCAACTGGAGGTGGTTGGGGTAGATTTGGATTTCCTCTCTCTTTTCTCTCTCATTCTTCCTATAAATTGTAAGGAGGGGCTTCTTTCCGGGGTGGTTCATCTTTCTACTCGCCTCTCTTCTTTTCTTCCCGTGGTTCAAATGGAGTTTGAACCTCCTCCCCTGCTCTGTAATGGCATTTTTGCCTTTTACTATTGAAATGATGTTCTGTGCAAACTTCTAGAGCAACAAAAACATGTTTTGTGATGCATCTGTCCATCCCTGCTCATTCTTTTGCTTGTTCTCTTCTTGCCTCTCTTCATTGCAGGTATTTGTGCATGTTCTAATGTTCATTACAGGTCTGGAGCTGTGTTCATGGAGTTTTGGGACATTTTCTGTGTGAAATCTATCCTTGGGTTTGTGATGCATCTGTCCATCCTTCCCATTGCTCACCTCTCCTTGTTCCATGGCAGTTTTGATAGATGTTCAACATTCTCCTTCTCTGGTGTATCACCGTTTTAGTGTAGGCTTTTTGTTCTTTTTCTTCTCTCTCTCTCCCTGTCTCCTTGGTGGTTAGATTAGGATTAGATTAGCTTGCCTGCACTGGAATAGCTTGTGGCAGGTAGTTTAGGAGGAGGAACCAACCTTCTCTTGAGATTCCTTTCTCATATTTGCAAGTGCCACACTTAGAGAGAGAATTCAATGTTGTGCAATCACACTTTGGATGCCCGAAACATCAACTTAGAACCCGATTTACATCCGTGGGTGCTTTGCTGATTTGCACTAACAGAGGTGAAATAGTAGAATTTAGTCATGATTCCTTTGGGACCCACATTGGGACACGTTTGAAGCCCATTTTCCAAAGGCAGAGGGGCGTAGAAAATTGAGAAATTTTACATTTTTCCCAAAAGGTGTAAGAGGTAAAAAGGAACCCTCGGGCCATCTTAACTTGGATCTCCCATGTGGATGTTCTAGATTCAAAAGATAGATCGACGGAAATTATGCGTCGTATATGATTTTCTACCATTTCGCTCCAAAGATCTCTGGGATGTGAATTTTTACGGTTTGTTATCATTTCTTGGAGTCTCATGCACGCACGTCAAATGAAGAGGAATATTAATTTGGTATCCTTGGGTGATAAAAACTGAATACGTCTTTTTCCATTAAGATGTGATCTAACCATTGGCTTAGATCTAATTTTCTAGTTTTTCTTTCCTTGGCATGCAAAGAACTAGATTTGACAAATTGGAGGAGGGAGTAGTTGGCATGCGAGATGAAGAATGACTTACGGATGAAGAATTGAATGCTAAAAATATTTGGAGAGATTTTTCCTCTGCGCACCTAACAATTTTTTTGTAAATCTGATTGAGGGAGTCTCAACATGTAATGGTGCTTTGTATGTCTTTTTGTTTTGGGGAAAAATCTGTTGTAAATGAGGTATTATAAATTGCATGAATTTTTCGTGCAAAGGGTTGGATTATTAGAGGTCGGGACTCATTTTTTGAAGAGAAAATCTTGATAGAACTCATCCTTCGAGAAACCATCTCAAGAAAACTATTTATCTCCTTTGTGTTAAATTTGATCATGTCAAACTGGTTGTGAGTGTATAGCCATTGACAAGCTCTGAGATTGTTCTAGAAACTTTCCCCTACTGATAAATTTAATCAAACTTGAGTTAATCTGCATTATTATTGGAGAAAATTTGTGTTTGCTTCATTTACAATGTCTGCAAGTAGTTTTCTGTTCCCGTTGCAATCTTACATTGAAATATTTTTCAATCACACAATATCTTATCCTTGTGATAGTTTGGTGGCATTTGTAATTTCATTTATCAGAAGATATTTCATTTGATAGTGAAATAAAAAAATTTAAAATCAATGTGACTCCTAGCATGACTATAAGATTGTTTGTTAGCCTTTGAGGGTATCTTAGGTGTGATAAAATAAAGTTTGATAATGTTTAGTTAAGTTTTCCAATTTGAGCCTTCATTTTGGATCATTGCTTTTTGTGTGAAAAGTGTTGATTTGGGCCTCCATTGAGGCACATATTCTTGTTAAAGGAACATCTTAGCTATCCTAAAGAATTCTATTGTTCAAGCTTTCCATTTTTGTAAAATTTCTCAAGGATCTGGTGAATCAAGTTCATCTCTGCCTCACCTCCCAGTAAAAATTCATTTAAAAACAACCAATCACACCCATACTACCCCTATTTGTCATGTGTGTGTACAAATGCATAATATTTGTTACTAAAACATATAGAAGAATTTAGGTTTTCATTGTCTTTAGTAGGTTGAACCTTTCCTAGAAAACATCTCCATTATCTAGAGTGACAACTCATGAGAGTTAGATTTTGCTGTATTGATCATATTTTCTTCAAAGCCTTCTCAATAAATTTATAATGAAGGAAATATCTATCTCCTCCACAAACAACAAGCTCCAAAAGGGTCCTTTTACCCTAGTTGAAAGGCACAACCATAAATTAGTGAGGATAGATCAAATCCTCTTAAGGGTGCTACCCATTTCTCCACATTTGAGTGACAAAGAGAAAGTTGCATTCCTTCCTCAGATACAAAATGACACACAATGTGCTCTACTTTCATCTAATCTTCTTGTTAATATCGTGATGCTACTCAAATTTCCTTCGAGGAATAATCAATTTGGGTACCAACAGCACTAAAAAACAAAAATACAAAATTTGCCTCGCACCTCGATTTGACTTTTCAACATGGCCACGTGTTGATCGACACTCGCTTGGGAACTACCTTTGGATTCAATCTTTGGAGGTGCACTGAAGAGACATGTGGCACCTTCCATGGCGTGCTTAGTTTCCTTGTGTTTTTGGCTAAGTCCGTTTGTTTTGGCAGGGCCATAAGCCTAACCCTAGACATGTGGAGGCTTCACACTTGTTTGGTAGCCCACTCAAAATTTTAATTTTGAAGTAGCATCATGCTAACAATTTCCTCCTTTTCCTGGCCTACCTCTTCTTTGACTATTCAACCCCAACTCTATCCCTTTTTGGAACCTCGGGACACATGGAACCCGACGCTTGTTTGGGACCGCTTTAAGAATTTCCTTATAAAACCACACTATTGAGACATGTGGAGGCATCTGGTTTTCTTTGACACTATTTTCTCATTCCCGACCCTTTTATTCCATTGTAAATCTCACCTACAACCTATTTTTTGGATTTGAAACACGGGCTTGCACGAAGGAACCGTCCCTTGGATTTCTTCCTGCACATGGTCATGTTTGAGCAGTTTTTCCAGGGGGGAAATTGAGATAACAGGAATATAGAAGAAACCCATCATTTCCTTTGGGTATTCTCTTTCTCTTCATTCCTCTAGTTGCAACTTCTTCATCTTCTTTTTTGTCATCCAATCCGTCGATGTACTTGAAAAGAAAGGAGAAAAGATTGTCATTTATTGAGCTTAGGGGTTGATTTGTATTCTTGTGCTGATAGTTTCATGAAAATGAATCATTTGAAGTCAATAGGATTACGATACATGAACTAGATAAAGAAAAAATAAAGTACTATCTTGAAGAAGCACATATGATTCTCATAATCATGACAAAAAAGAAGAAATAAAACTCACTATGGAATGTGAGAGAGGCTAAAAGCCTGTTATTTTTCTAAGTATTTGTCGTGAGTGTGCAAGTACATGTAGCTAATGAAATAAAATACCGATTATTGTATTTATAAGAAAAAAAACAACTTTCCCAGAAAATAAGTATTGATGAGCCCATATAAAAGTTAATCATTGCATGGCATAGTTTGAAATAGACATATTAGAAAGTACCACAGTCTACAAGATGAATCAAGGATTGCATACATTTTATAATGATCAAGTACAATCAAATAATAATATAGCTTAAGCTTCATATTACAGTCTTAAATCTCACATGATCAAGTAAAATTTGGAAAAGAGTGTCATGATAGTTCACAAGAGAAGCTATAAGAGATTCTAGAATACATAATTACTTTTCCTTTTTCAAGTTTCACGAAACAAGGATTTTATAGGCTTGTAGAATAAACTCAATACTTGAAGCAATTCATCAACATCAATGACTCATCACAATCATGACATTTTATGAGAGAAGGAAAATTCTAGTCTTGCAAAACAAACTCAAGCATTGCACAAAAGTAATGGATTCTATCAATAGCAAGTGAAGATGGGTGTGTAACTTTTGATGGAAGGAAAAGAAACAATGACCTTCATTTTTCTAATTTTAAAAATGCAACATACAAAACAATATTACTTTCCCGATTTGAAGGAAAAGAGATAGAGTAAAGAAGTGTCTTAGAAGTAGAGAATAGTTTCCATATTGCAAGAAGTAAGATATGGAACATCTCAATCATGCATAACATTCTCAAAATTGTACAACAAAGTACAACATCAAGTATGTGATCAAGCTCTAAGTTCTAGAAACATCTCAAAGTATAGTTTTATTAAAAACTTGGGAAAAATCATCAAGTACGCTTTGAGATTTCTTTCATTTGATAAGAACAAGAAAAGATCAAATTTACAAGATAGGTTAAAGTTTTAAATCAAAGAATATTTCAAAACAACATGCTATAGTATACCCTTCAAAAGTTGGAATGTAATTTTCATGAAGTACAAAAGTAAAAGAATAAAATAAGAATTAATTCTACAAAGTTCAAACAAAGGTAAATGATAAAGCCCAAATTTCAAACCCTCAAAACTCATTACAAGCATCGTTTGTACAAATCAAAGCAAAGTCTACAGTGAATAGTGAGTATCCACAAGCAACCCATATACAAGACTAGGCTAAAGAGTTAAATATGAAGACGAAACTCTATCTTAAGTAGTACAAGTAATAATTAGAGATCGAAGTGAATTTATAGAAATTGAGTCAAAAATATTTTTACTAATTTATCGAGAAAAGGTATAAGTATACAAGGTTTACAACTACTCAAAAGAGTTCCAAAAGCTTCAAACAATCAACGAAGTGCTAACAAGATCAAAGATACAACTAAACAGAAAATAGCTCCAACCCAAATTTTGATATATAGTGAGTAACGAATCAATATACCATGGATTCCACTTTTTCTACTATTATAGAGTTACAAGTGCAAGTCCAAAAGTATTAATATGAGTAATTTCTAAGGAGAGAAAAGTTACGTTTTGGAAAGAAAAAAATGTTAAAATATAATTACCTGATCAATATTGAGCTCGTATATATTATTCAAAGGTTGAATATAAATTTTGAGCAAGATACAAGGGCATGTATACAATGAAATCATCAAAATGATGACCCGAGTTCGATAATAAATGGAAATATCAAAAGTTTCAAAAGAAGAAGCTTTATCTTTTCCAAAGTTGTTATATTTTTGAAAGTTTTACAAGAAAACTTAGAAAATGGAAAAGGATCTTACCAATTTTGATCGAATATTCAAATAATCGAGTAGAAAAATGTTGAAGCATGAAATTCAAAGACCTAGAATGAGTTTCAAACTCAAGATACTAGAGAACAGAGTAAAACAAAAATTTTGAGGCTCAAAGCTATAAAGTCAAAAAAGAAGAACGAAGCATTTACAAGACTCAAGAAGTATGCTTGCCACCTTCTCTCGAAATGATGACACAAAGGAGAAAGTAGGCCATGTTGGTTCTCAATTTTATCTCACCACGATTGTCCTTGAAATTATTCAATTTGCGGGCCCTGTCATATTTTATATCTCCCCGTATTGATGCATAAAAACTTTGTCCTCCATTTGGTTGCCATGATCAGTCCCTTCCTTTGGTCGAGGATCACTTTAAATCTAGAATTTGTTTTCCATTCCTTTTTCCATGTGAAATATTTGTAACTTGGGCGTAAAATTGATTTTTTTCCCTTCCTTCCATTTTTCCATAGTCACGTTTTGTGGCACAACAGGATGTATGCGGGCACACAAAAGGAAGAGCAGGGATGACCAATTTTAAGGCATCTGCAGAAAGACACACAAGGAGGGTGCGAGGGGATAGAAAAGAAGGTGTGTGCATGGGAAGAAGGGAAGAAATCGAGTGTGCATGAGCAGCAGGTGTGAGGGGATAGAAATGAAATCACTTTCATGGGAAGAAGGGAAGAAAGTTAGCATGGGAGGAAGGTGTAAAAAGGGGGAAATAGGAGGGTGGAAGAATCAAGGAAGAAACAAGAGGGTCGGTTCTCATTTGAGGATCTACCTTAGGGTCCCGCCTTAGCTTGCGCTAAGGAGACACGTGGTGAGCCCGCACTTGTTTGGGATCTCCAATTTTGGGGACCATCTCAAAGTTGTGTTAGGGATACACGTGGACGATTCTACCGCATCTCGATCTATACTTAATCTTTTCAAAGAAATTTTGAAAGGCATGGGACACATGGAGGGACCTCTCCTATTTGGGGGACTGGCCCTAATTTTTATTTTGAAGAAGTGCTAGAAGGACACATTGAGGCTTCCGCTCAATTCTTCCCTTTCTTGGAATTTTCAATGGCCACGGAAAAGCTGTCTCGACCCTCGACACATGGTGCCTTCTGCTGATCCTTCAAAATTTTAACAACTTTTCCTGATCCGAGACACATGGTGAGCCCACACCTATTTGGGGTCTCTACTTTTGGTGACCATCTCAAAGTGCACCATTGAGACACATGGAGGCTTCTGCTAGCTCCTTTTTTGTAAATATTTTTGTGTACAGACCAAAAGGTTTTTTTCTTGGGCCAGGGAACATGGAAGCCCATGCTTGTTTGTAAACTTTCCCCTATACTTTTCCTTTACGGTTCCACCAAGGAAACATGTGGACGGTAATAAAATAAAGTGGAGAAGGGGCGGAATCAATGGTTGATGTGAATTGCATCTATTTTTCCACCATTTTTTCTCTAAGACTCTTGGAGATGCGAATACAAACTATTTTTCATCATTTTTTGATGAAATTCCTTGTCGTCTCTATCTGTAAAGTGTCATTGAATGGATTCGAACTTAATTTGTGAGTCCAAGGATTGTTGAGGTTGATATTTTGAAGTTGGAATTGCTTAGTCACCTGTAAAAATGGGAATTACCAGAGAAATTTGATGCGAGACAAAGTGGTAGAGGAAAGAATGGGAAAACAATGAAATGATGATAGTAGCAGGCACAAAAGATGAAAAAGGTGTTGCCTCGAGAGTGAAAAGGATTACCTATCATATCTAGTTGTACAGAGCCTTTAGAAAATGTTTTAAAAGGGGATTTCTCACATGACATAATCAAAATGATTCGAAGGATTGCCAAACATTTGTGGCATGGCATCCTAGTCATTAGTCGAGGGCCCAAGAATTGTGATTAGTTCACAATTGGTCCACCTAACAACTTTTGAATGTGAATTTGTTAAATGTCACATTCTCGAGGAAAATTTGTAACAAGAAAAGGTCCTCGAATATTCTTCTCTTTTAGGGGGAAAATTGAGATAGTAAAATGTATAAATGTAATAAGAATACTCTTGTAAATGGTCGGTGTTGAATTCTTAAGAGAAAAATTTGAGAAATTTTTCTTCCTAAGAGACCAACTGAGATACCCGGTTAATTTCTTTTGTGTTATATTTTCTAGCATGTCAAGTTGGTTGCAGATGTATAGCCATTGACAGGCTCTGAGATTGCTTTGGAAGCTCTCCCCTGCCAATGAATCTAAGAAACTTTGAAATTAATTTGTGTTCAATATATAGCAGCTTGTTCTCGCTTTGTTTCGAAATGTCTAGAAATGGTTTCTTTTGTTCTATTGCAATCTTACATTGAGATATTTGTGAAATTACATAGGATCTCTTCCCATGATAATTTAATGGCATTTGTAATTTCATTTGGAGAAGATCCTTCAACTTGTGATGATGTAAACAAATTTAAAATCAATCCATTGTTATTTGTTGATAAATATTGTCTGTAAGTCTCTGGGTGTACCTTAGGTGTGATTGATAAGATATTTTGGTGTTTAATTGAGTATTTTAACTCGAGCCTTCATGTTATATTCTCAAATATTGTGTGAAAATGTGTTGATTTGGGCCTCTATTGAAGCACACCTTCTAGTTAAAGGAACGTCTTAACTATTATGAAGCCTTCTATTGTTGAGTTGTCAATTGTTATGAAGTTTCTCACAGATATGGTATAATCAACTTTATTCTACTTAATATCCCACCAAAATTATTGAAAAACAATGAATCCATCCTGAAATACCCTTGTTTTCCCTATACATCAACAAAGGAACAAAATATATTTACTAAAATATGTAGAACAATCAGGATCCCATAATGTCTTCAGTAACCTTAGCCTTGTTTTGAAAGTATCTCCATCTTTTAGAACTGAAAAAGTCTTGAGAGTTAAATTATGGAGTATTGATCATATTTTCCAAAGGATTTCTTCATAAAATTTGTGAAAAAGAAGGATATCTCCATATTCTTCATCAAACAGAGGTTACACTATGGGTCCTCTCACCCTGGTTGAAAGGTACGGCCTAAAGTAGCGAGGATATGTCAAATCCTCTTGAAGGTGTTATCCATCTCTCTAAAAATTTGAGTGAAAAAGGGCCAGTTAGATCTCATCGCTGGCTACAAAATGACACACAGTATGATCTATCTGTCTCTAAGCCCCATGTTTAATCTGTGATGTTGCTCGTCTTGAAAAGGAGAAAAAAATTGGATACCAACAAGCCATATTATTCATGCTTAGAAAATAATAAAGAGCTTGAAATACTAAAAATGATTGCGAATAATTATAGAAAAGCCAAAGTGACCTAAAAATGATAGAGAATCCAAAATATTCATGGAGGACTTGCAAAGCTCCAATTTTTGTAAAGAATTGAGCACAAGATCATAAAAATGACGACGAATGAAACTTTTTTTAAGGATTCACCTACATGATTGAAATGTAAATGAAATTAAATATAATGATTTCGAGTTGTTTTCCCAACTCAACCCAACTAACTAGTAACTTTAATCATTCAATAATTTTGAGAGATCAAATGTAGATTAATAAGGCAAAAATATCAATGGTCGAGGATCAAATCACCAACTTCCAATGCAAACTCTAGTGATTACTCAAGCCTAACCGTGTTCAGAGAAAAGTACCAATGTGGCATTCGGTAGGTAAACCCTAACTACACAAGGCGGTTATATTAATCCAAGAAGTTCAAAGTAATATGTGGCACCATCTTGATTGAAGATCAAACAACCTTATCTAACCCAGGGTTAGTTCTCGGTCACTAAAAAATGTTGATGGTAAGTCATCATGGCAGAGGGGGACTGTGTCTTGATTAAATAATTGTCTTTGCATTGACCTTAACTAAGGTATAAAACATAACAATGGAAGCCATTGAAAATTCAATGAAAATCAAAGTATATACCAATGCCCAAAGTCATGGAGGGACCAATGATAGGTCAAGTAAAACCTTGTTATTTCTACCTTAAAATTTACTAAGGGAACCTCGTACAAGGTGAGATTAAAAGAGTCAAAAGCATTATTTTTTCTTTCACATATGTATATTTTTGCACCAAGACAAAATGAACAAGAAGGAAAAAAATTGAGCATGTGAACAAGTGTCGATCGGCATGGAATGATTATTTCAATAATGCAAGAAAGGATAAAGATGGAAATTGGTTGTTATCTCTCGAAAGTGCACCCTGTATAGACATGGATTTAGGTGTTCTAGGATTGCAAAATTTATCTCTCTTTGATAGATACAATGGAAACACCTTAAGTCTATGGGTATACCTATTTTGAGGTGAGTCTCTAGTATCAAGGCTGGTTCCTTATTGATGTATCCTAAATTGATTTTCTGGGGTTTAAGGGTAAAAGATGATTGTAAAATGAAATTAAAACTAAGGTGATACACCAAAATTGTATGAGGTCTTTGACTGAGTACATGCACAATTTATATGGGAATGGATTCTTGATGCACAAGCCAACAATTTTCTGCAGAATATTAAAGGAAAACACTTGGAGGTATTGAGGGAAAATATCACAACAATACTGCTAAGCTAAACATACACATTAATATCATGCAGAAATTACTGAATTTGCAATAGGGTAAGATGATTAATTAGGGAATTCATATTCACAAGATTAATGGGAACATACACAAGACTACAAATAATTGGAAAGACAGAAAATACTTCACATTCAAAGGGAAATACCGCGTAAACCGCTTCAAAACTCCTATATCTAAAAAGTCCTCATGATTTCGCATTGCAAGGCACACAATATAAATAAAAATTGATTCATCCACCCTTCCTAAAAATAGACTAAGGTTGTACTCGCCCATGCATCCTAAAAAATAAAGCAAATTAATACAAAGAGGCATTAATAGCTTTTGATTACATCACATTCAAACTCAAGTTGATCGTTCTATTTTAAGAAAAACATGGGTGAATAATTCCCTAATAATAAATCTTTCTTAATGAGCAAGTCTCCTCTTAGTGCATGCAAATTATGTCCTCTTGATGATCTATCCCTTTGTGAAGGCATGGAAAAATATCTCTCTGAGAAAAATTAATTACATTATTTGTAATACTTGCAATAATAATTCATCCAAATATTCACTTGATGGGGACCACCTCCAAGCTTAGGTTCTGATGTTGACATTCCTTGTCTTCTAGTGGTCACATGAATAACATACTGTAAATCATCTACAACTCTTCCAATAGTGGGGACCACCTTTGCAGTTTAGTATTAGTCTTCATTGGTTTGGCCACTCTTGTGGACTTAGCAAGTCACCATGGTTTTAAACACATGTGGGGAGGTAACTTTGTAAAAATCCACCATCCTATATTCAGCCACCTTTGTGTAACACATGGTCATACTATAGTCGCCACCTTTTGATTAATATTGTATTGTATAGTTGGTCAGATTTTGTATTGTGAATAGAATAAGGTGGGAATCACCTTTTGGCTTGATCATTGCATAACATGATTTGGAAGGCACTTTTGGTATATTCGAGCTTGGACTATAGTTGGTATGTCAAATGTAGATAATTTTTAAAATAACAAGGTGACCCCCTCATGATGATGACTCACCCCTCCATGCGCCTTGTCGGTGACATATGCAACTCAGGTTGAGTTTTCTTTGATATTTGGTGATCAATTTCTAAGCATTGATCTAGTTTCCTTTGTATTCATGGTATTTTATCTCTGACCCATGATTAGGGTTTATTACTTAGCATTAAATGTGGTCGTGACATCCTAATCATCACGGCTTTGTTTGAGCTTGGGATCAATTTGGAGATGTTGATCTGCTGTCCTTTTGCATTTGATCCATCGATCATTGACTGTGGTTAGGGTTTTATGACCTGAATTTTAATGTATTAATTGGTATCTTACCACGGTAACTTGCGTTGAAATATGTATCGATCCTCAGCCATCGATCTTTACACCACTTGATCTCTGGTCATTGGTTCTTAACTCCTGGTTGGGTTCTGTTGAATCACCTCTCGAGTTTGCATGGTAAAGGGTAACTCGACCCTAATGATCATTTCATTTCAATTTTTTAGTCTATGGGTGAAGCCCTAGTAAAATTTTGTTGACGCCATTGTTGTGAACTCATTGAGCTCGACCCCTCTCCATAATTAGATCTCTGAGTTCGATTGAATCTGTAACTTTGTTGTTTCTTCTCTATTCGAGTTTTTTGAGAAAATTGGTTATGGTTTCGCTGCCATGATTGGATTTTTGGAACTTGGGACCATGTTATTCTTTGGTGTTTGAGTCTCTGCTTCTTTCAAGCTCGAGAGGATCCTGTAGGTCTCGATTTTTTCATATTTCTGTGATCATTCCTCTATCAAGCTCGGCTCTTGAACTCTCTGTAGCATTTTAATGGCTACCATTTTGATTGTTTTGAGCTCTGAGTTGGCTTTCCTTACAATATTTTGGTCGATTTTACCAGTTGCATTGCCTTCGAGCTCAAATTTTCTTTAAAAGGGTCCCTGTCTTCTTTCTTGACCACCATCGTTGAAGTCTGTCGAGCCTAGGACTGTGTAACTATCACACTATTTGATGAGGTAAGGTAAGTCTTGACCTCCTAAGTATCACTATTGATTTATCACTGCTATTTCGGCTTCAAAACACTGATAATCATTTTTCCTTTGCATTTTCATGTGATCCCTTGGTTTCTTTGGAGATTTTGAGTTGAAAATAATTCTGGGTACTCATTTTTTGCTCTGATTTGAATTCGTGACTCTGAGTTCCATCTTGATTCACTAAAATTTATGGGAGAAGGTAAGCTCATGGATTCTCCTTAAATACTTTCCACTGTTTATTGATTATTGACTCTCCAAAGCTGTAGATCTGTGCATTTTGAGATATGGGTATTCAGGTTTATCATCCCACTGCACATTTCTTTTAATGGTCATCGGGTAGCTTGACATCTATGTATTTACTCACTATGTTTTTAAAACTTGAGAGTTTTGTCAAATATTTTACACCTTTTGACTTGATCTTTATGAATTTCCTCTCTATATGAATTTTGTGCTTCACCACTTTGAGCTGGGGTTTCATAATAATAATGCTCAATCTTTCTTCTACAATAGGGTCTTCAAATCTTTTGTAAATGTTGCATTCTTTGATTATAGTATTGAGTTATCATCATCTCCTTCATTCTGATCTTGAATTGATACACTTATCTGAAAAGACAACTATACTTTAAATCTAGGTTATTATGACTTTTCATAGCCTTTTATAATTGTAGATGTTACTTGAATTGCTTCTGGTATGAACTTCATGAGCTCACTTGAATGATGTTTTAAATTGTAGTTTAAGGTTGAATGGTCACTTTGAAAAAAATGAGATCTTCAATTAATACTTTGAGTGTATAATCACTCTTTCATGGAAATTTGTACTGCTATTGGCCATCTTTTATTTGTATCATCCTTAGTTTGTACATAAGGATTTGTTTTCTGTTTAACCATGACTCTCTTCTATACTTGTTGCTACTATATGTTGAATACAACTCCATTCCTTGAATTTGTACTTTGTAGATAGTTATATCTTTTGAACTGTATCTTGATAACCATCATTTGTAACTCAGAAGATAGCTTAGTTATTGTTTCATCAAGATGACTAGCATTGTATTTTCCATATCATCATCCTTCTCTTTTGTTGTTGTGTTGAGCATAGGTTGTGACCTTGTCTCTGTGAGATGTAAATACATGTTTCCTCACTGCTTGGCCCTCCTGAAATTTTTTATGAGTATTCTTCTTTGTTTTCAGTTGTAAAATGACTTGAAAATTTGATTTCGAAAAACTGAAAACTGTAGAAGTTAATCATTCACTCTGATTTGAGAGATTGGAAAGGACATAGCTGAACATTGAAATTTTGTTGATATGTTGTAGTTTCATTTCTTTTCTGCTTACAAACTGTATTTGAGCTTCATTACAACTTTAATATGCATGCTGGAAAATTTAAAATGTCCATTTTACATGGCGAAGCCCTATCAAAATTTTTCCAAATTTCCTTCCTCATTTTTTTTTCAGTTGTAACCTTCTCTTTCCAGCTAACTTCAACCTTTGAGTTATATTTTGAAACATGTACTTCTATTTGCAAGTCTCTTCTCAATCAGATTGTAACTTCTTCTATTTTCGAATAGTTCTTTGAACTTAGAGTTGCATTCTTCGTTCATGATAGCATGTACTTATGACTTATCTTCTTCATGTACCATAGGATGGAAGTCATTTAACTATGCAATCTTTATTTATGGTGAGGAATGTAAGACATAATTTATTTCTTCTTGGCTGCACCTTTGACTGCACACTTAAGAAAACAAATCATAAAATATTTACACTTTTTGGCCTCTCTTATGTCCATGGTTGTTACTTTTCTTTTCTCCTTATTTCTAAATGAGTAAATCATGTATGCTATTTGATTTTCATGTAATTTATAGCTCCTGTTGTTAAGAGATCCATATGCACAAATTAGGATAGTATAGGAATATGGATTAACCCGGCTCTTATAATTGATAGTTTTTCTCTTTTCTTCTTTTCAGGTTCAGTGCTTTCAGTAGTGAAGATGGAGATGGAACAAATTTTGAGATGGAGATGCCTCAACTGGAGAAGAAAACTCCAAGGAAATGATGGGTTCACTCATACTCCTCTATTTTCTCTTTCATGCATATGTACCTCTTATTTAAGTAGTTGTACTTTACTTTTCAGTTACATCCCACAACTTGTGTGGGAACATTTGAAATTCCTTATGAATAAAACATTGAATTCTGAAATTGAGTTGTGTATTTCTTTCTGCATTTCAGCTTTCTGTATGGATTTTATGATGAACTAAACAACTCAATAATATAATTAAATGTCTTAATCATAAAGGAAAGAACATCAAAGAATTTCTGTAACATCTAGCAATGAACTTTGATTACTACAATCTGTAATTATGATTGTTGTTCCAAAACTTAACACTTCATTTATTCTGACAGTTTGATGTTTTAATCAAGACAAGACAAATTTGTCCTTCGGGGATTTGTGTTATTTTGCTGAAGATAGTCATGAAATTGTAGACTATGTGATCTGTTATGTTTTATAACAGTACACATAGCTGTAGATTTCATGTAATCATTAATTAATTCAGCAGAAAAAAAATTGATTGAAAGAATCTCCCCTAGCTTAGGTCCATTTCACCAATTCCATCCATCATAATGAAGTTTTGAGTTTCCCATTTTTGCACAAGTACAAAAATTGTCAATAGTGGCACAAAAGACAAAATTGCATTCACATTGGATGACTAGCATAGGAAGAAAATGACAAAAATACCAATCTATTTATTCACCAAAATACCTTAATTCTTCCAAAGTCACTATACCATTCATACAGGAGTAAAATTAGTTTGACTTGAATTATTCTTGGAGAGATTAATACTATTTTTATATTTTAACAACCTTGCATGTTTTTTTTTAGTCCCTTTATTATTAAAATCAATTTAAGGGCTGTCAATATCATACAAGCACTAGTTAGACTGTATTCTATTTTTAGGGGGTTGGGTGAATAATTTTTGTTTTATATTGTGTAATTGAAAAGCACAAGGGGGGATTCTTTTTGAGAGATGAAGCCATTGTGTCATATTTTCCTTATATGAGAATCAGTTGTTTCCTTTCCAATTTTTTCTAGTAGTGTGTATGTATGTAGTTTATTCTTCTAAATTGTATGCCCTAAATTTCATTAAGCTTTCTTAGGTTGTTTTACCTTGCTAAACATTTTGTTTTCTAATAGTTTTAGTGTGTAGCAATCGCACTTTTGTTGTGAGCGATCCCTCAACAAGAAAGTGTTTTCCTTGCAATTAGTTGAAATCCATTCTTTCATTATTATGCAACTTATTTTACATGCATCTATGTAAAGTTTCCCAATAATTTTTGTGTATCACCACATTTTAAGTTCAAGATTCTGATCATTTTTTACCCTTAAAACACCAAACAAGTAGTTTAGTAGACATTAATAAGGAATTGGACTTGTAATCCGGATATTCACCTCAACATAGGGATACCCATAGCCTAAGGTGTTTCCATTGTTTCTATAGAAGTGAGGGAAAAATTAAATTAGAACAATTTTTATCCCTATATCACAGGTGCACTTCGAGAGATAACAATACCGTAGTGGGTGCTAAGCTTGAAATATCTTAATTTAAAATAACATATCATGTCTAAGAATCATAACCTAGCGAATTGAATACCCAAATAATATGTTGTGGAATAACCTAGTGGCTGCTAATATCTTAATACTAGTACTCACTAAGATCATATTATTATGTTTCATAGCCTACCAAATACTATGCTTATAATATATTACTTTCTTTTTACTGAAAACTTGAGACTTTAAAGATCTAGATGTTATGTTGTTTCATAAGCTAGTGTACGCTAAGCTAAAAATATAATTGGGTTATATTGTGGCATAACCTAGCGGTCGCTAATGTCTTGATACCTAAATTCGGTTTTAAAATCCTAACTACCGCTAGGTTCCAACAATCATATGGTAACATAACCTAGTGAGTGCTAAGATTGAAATATCTCAATTTTAAATAACATATCATGTTTGTAATAAATAACCTAGTGAATTGAATATCCAAATACTATGTTGTGGAATAACCTAGCAACCACTAAGCTCTTAATACCATATGTTACATAACCTACCCACCGCTATGCTTATAATATCTTACCTTCTTTTATTGAAACGTAAAGACATCCAAATATTATTTTGTGTCATAAGCTAGTAGATGCTAAGTTCAAAATATAATTGGGTAACTTGATAGATTATATCGCACACTAAGCTTGAAATATTATACTATGGACGTACCTAGTGCCCAGGTTAGCTAAAACTACTTTAATTTAATTTGGTTAATCTAACCCACCATAATGTATTAATGCAATACAACGTGATATATTCGATGAAGCATAAGCGGCTTCTAAGATATTCATTTTCATAAACAATGTGTCTCGCTTGACCCAAAAAAGTTTGTTTCATAAAAATAAATAAATACTTAATATGAGAGAAATAACAAATTGATCTCTTGACCCAAAAATTGTGTTTCCTATAACAAAATCAACCAATCCTTGAGTCCGCAAAAAGGTAAACGAAGAATTTATCCAAATAATAATTATAGCCTAGTAGTCACTAGATTAGGAATGTTTTTTCATTTAGATCGTATTCGAAAAGGAGTTTATATAAACGTTAAAAAATAAATCTGAAATTTATATAATAGTTTACGTATAGACTTACACTAATTGTACCTTCTCAGGCTTTTAAGCTATACTTAAAGGTAGAATATTTTTACATTTATTTAAAGAAAAGAAACATGGATTAGTGACCAATAAATTTTACTACAAGTTTTTAAATACAATGTAATCTACTCGTTGCATCCTAGCGGCCACTAAGCAATTCCTAAAGGTAAATATATCATGCTCATAAATGTTATACATCCAAATTCTTAATGTTTGCTAGAAATCATATTGAAAAGTTATAAAAGATAATAAATAAATCTAGTGTTTATATAATGGATACATAAATATACGTTTAAAATCATATCTTTAATATTTTATACTAGTAAATGTATAATTTTATCTAGTTCTTACAAGATTGTGGAAGAATTATTTTACGATTATGAAAAAATATGGAAACTCGAATTGAGTATGAGAACTTATAAAACAAGATTTTACATACAATGCCTTCTACTCATTGCATCCTATCGATAACTAATCTATTCTTAAATGTAAATATATCATGTTCATAATGAATTTATTTATAAATCTAAATTGTTAATCTTTGTGAATATAACAGACGACGAAGAACAAAAGAGATCGGTAGGAACAAAAAAATGTTGTGTTGCCTATATAAAAACAATTGATCCACAAGGGGCCAAGGAGTATGAATTATTTTTCCAAATCGGAATTGTAGCCTAGCGGATATACTAGGGTAGACAGATTTTTCCTATGGTAGAGTTTATTCATAGAAAAATAAATCATATTGATATCATACAAATGGTAACAAATAAATGCGAAATAACCAATTATATTATGGAAGCATCAATGCTATGCTATTTTTGGCATATATTAGCGGGCTCAAAAGGAAGAATATATTAATTATAAAATGCATATTTATTAAAATTATAGTTAACAATATTATTTCATTTATAATATGTTTAACTTGAAATGTACATACCATAAAAATAATGAAGACATTACACTTGGTTAATTCTACATAGAAACACGTATATAATTAGAAATAATTATCATACAATTGAATTCTTGATATAATTTTATACTTTTAAATTGTTTTTAACTTTGATATATTTTCCTAAAATATCTAAGTGGCAATCATGTAAACAATGTAATACACATTAATAAGCGAGGTTTCTTTGCATCATATTGATGAACACCTTTAAACTATTTTTGGTTCTCCCAACCAAAATCATATTAAAAATAAGGTGATTGTTCCGAAGCTATCATTATCCTAAAAAAACATTTGTAAGAATGAGAACAAAAAATCGAAAACAAAAATAGCCAAAGAGACATAGAATGGCGAGAAATGGGAAAGAATTGAATATAGATAAATACTAGAGAAAAAAGTGATTAAAATTTATTTCATTAACGAAAAAAGTTATCTTTCATGAAGAACAAGGCAATTTGTCATGAAGATCAAAAGAAACTAGAAATCAAGGCTTGACTATGGAGCATGATTCAAGAGGAAAAATTAGGAATTGTGTGGATCATGATTGGACTTCCATGAAAAACACATGAACTAGTCAACTACAGAGAAACTAATAGATCCCACAATAAAAAAGGTACACCTTTACTATAAATACCTAGTTTAGTAATATCTAGGATTATTTCATGCTTTATGTTGTCTATGAAACCTCCATCTACTATCTCATTCAAACAATCATCACGATTATTTTCACAACCTCTGTTGCTACCTCCTTTGTGTGTGTCCTTTGTGTGCATCCTTTCTAAACTTATTTTGTGCGGCTTTCTCTGCAAAACAAAATTCTAATCACATGAAATAAAAATACCGGGATTCCAACAATCAACCAGCCTTGCATTCTATGGTCCACCCATTATTTTTAATTTTGAAAACATGCTTTACTGATTGAATGAAAAAATCCAAAACCCTACTCAATTTGTCTCCGAGGTATTTAATAATTTTTTTAGCACATACCACAAAATAAATTTCAAAAATAGAAAAAGAGTTAGATATGAGAATTTGAAATTTTCACTTTCCCCCTCTAAAAGCAAAAGGGAGGGCTATTGAAATTTCAAATATTTGAAAAACTTTCCCCCTCTAAAAATAGGGCGGGTTATTGAAATTTTAAATATCTGGAAACTTTCCCCCTCCGAAAGGAAAAGGGTGGGCTATTGAAATTTCAAGTATCCAAAAATATAGGGGAATTCGAATTTCCCTGTTTTTATTTTTCCATGGTTTAAATATTAAAAACAAAATATTTTTCATTTTATATAGTCTATAATAATATAAACATAATAAAATATGTATTATACAACATATAATTGAACCAAGCATAACAAAAATATATAGTAAAAAAATTGAAGAATAAAATCCTAAACATACTTTTGAAGATTATTAGAATAATATACGAGACATTTACATTCCATTCTTTATCAAAATCGATTTCTAAATTGTTACATATAGTGTGTGCTAATTTAAATTAATTATCCAATGAAAATATGTAACATGCAAAGTTCGAATAAGCTATTTCAAATACATAATAAGTCTAGTGATCCAACACTTAGAGTTTGTGTTCTTGTCGACTATTTTCAAAATAAGAAAGGTTTGAGCCTAGGGTTGGAAATGTCCTTTCTGTCACTAAGTAATTGAGATTATCGGGAACTAATAATTTTCTTTGTTAAGAAACGATGTGAAATATGTTTTAAAATCCATGTATCTTATGACAACTACATACTAAGCCTAGTGATCCTTGGCTTTACAGAGAGTGTTTGAAATGAGAAGATGTAAAGGTAGGACCCTAGCGGTTGATAAGCTAAACCATGATTTATTATTTTATGTCTACTTTAAAACTAAGAAAAATGTAGCTTAGGGTTTGAAATGTCATTTACATCAATAAGTAAAGAATCTTAGCAGTAGCTAAGCATTTTCTTTGATAGGAAATGATGTGAAGTATGAGTTACAAACTATGTATCTCATTAGAACTATATAGCAAGGCTAGGGATACAAAACTATAAATATAGTGTTTAAATTGAGATGAGGTAAAGTTGTGGGCCTAGCATGTTGCTAAGTTATACCATTATTTTCTGTTATTTTATTGCTATTTTTAAAACAAGAAAATTTTGAGAAAAGGGTGTGATATTCCATTTCCACTAAGTTAAACATTGATTTATTATTTTATGTCTACTTTCAAACTAATAAACTTTTCAGCCTAAGGTCTGAAATTTTGTTTCTGTCAATACGTAAAGGAACTTAACGGGGCTAAGCATTTTCATTGTTATGAAATTATGTGAAGTATGAGTTGAAAACCATGTACCTCATTGGAACTACATACCAAGGCTAGGGATCCAAAACTGTAAAGATAGTGTTTAAAATGAGAAGAGGTAAAGGTATGAGCCTAGCGGTCACTAAGCTATACCATGATTTGTTGTTATTTTATGGCTATTTTCAAAATAAGAAACTTTTGAGACTAGGGTCTGATATGCCATTTCTATCAATACGTACAAGATCTTAGTAGTCAATAAGAATTTTCTTTGATTTTAAACGTTATAAAATATGATATGAAAACTATGTATTCTATGGGAATTACATATTTAGGCTAGTGATCTAAAACCTGTAAAGATAATGTTTATATTGATAAGAGGTAAAGGTAGTGTTTATATTTAGAAGAGGTAAAGGAAGGAGCCTAATGCCCACTTGATCTATATCATTCAATTCAATATATTATGGCATTCCATTAAAAATTTACAAAATCTTAGTAGTCGTTAAGAATTTTCTCTCATAAAAATAGATGTGAATTATATGTTACAAACAATAAGTCTTGTGAGTACTACATAATAGATGAAAAAATAGATGGAGCATCTAAGATAATTCCGGTATATTGGGAGTAGTGTGCTTGATTATAAATTTTTAAGGTAAATTCGTAATAGCAAGGTATTTCGCTCTTGAATTTGGCTCATGTAATGTTACGGAGGCACAAGCCCTTCTCGAGGGACTTAAGTTGGTGGTCCAAACTTGTTACGAAGCATTAGAAATTGAAGGGGATTCCCAAGTGGTGATCAATTATATGAGAAAAGGAAAGGCTATGTCTTGGCATTTGGATTATTTCATTAGCAATATTTTGTTTTTGTTAAATAAAATTCCAATTTGGAACATTAAGCATGTTTATAGGGAGATGAATGGTGCCACTAATCTCCTAAATAATCGGGGCATTATTTATAGATTCAGCCCGAGTCATTTGCAAGTATGTGAGCGATTGGGAGGAATTGGAAGAAATTATTACTCGGGAAGGGATCTCAAATGCTCTTTAATTTTAGGCGGTGTGGGTTGTTTGCATCTTATCTATGTTTAGTGGCCCATGATGGTAGATGATTCACTCCGCTTTTCAATGGAAGTTCAGCCTCTTCATTATTGTTCTTGCATGGAGAAAAGAGGGTGATGGCATTTCATGGGGAGGTTTCGTAGGCATATCTATGGATTATTTTATGGGTCGAGTCCGATTACATCGGGGAAGCCATTAGTTACATTCGATGGTGGAATATCTAGTGGAGTCACCTCGTTCTCGTGTTAACTATGAGATGAATTATTGTTTTGTGTTATGGATGTTGTTAGTGAGGTAGATTATTGAGAATTTTAGGGTGATGGATATGCATTTCATCAAACCCATGCATCGACCTAACTTGGTGGAATCTCTAGAAAATTTTTGTAGAGCTCGGCGTTCGCTTGACTCGATTAGGGACGGAAAAGCTTTAAAGGAGGCACAGAAAGTGATAGCGGAGTTGTCGGCTAGGATTGTGGTATTGATGAAGTTCATTGAAGAGGTGCATTCTACCTGTGTGGAAGGGATATTTGAAGGGAAATGTCTTGAGAACTTAGATTTTCCAGGTCTATCGGTGTCATTCTTCACATATTTTGTAGGCATCGTGGGGCTTTGTCGTAAAATTAGTTTTTCCTACAACTTCCTCCTTTAGACGACTCATAAATGGGGCATTTTGGGAGGTAGGAATATGTTTAGTCATCGCCAACCTACTTCTCTAGTTTAATTATTTTGTTATGTCCTCTTTTGGTTTTAGGTTTTTTTTCTAGTTGTCTCTGGTGTGGCGTTTGGGCTTCTAGTCTCCCTATATGCTTGCAGATGTCTTGTTCTTCCGATTTTGGTGGATGGTTTATGGTATGATCGATCTTTGTATTTGGGTGGGATCCCTCCAATCCCAGTTCTAAGCTCTGTAAAAGTGTTTAAATATATAAAACAAAATAGATGAAAATAAAGTAGTGACCCAAAGCTATATACATATGGTATTTATAATGACTAGTAGTAATGATAGGAGCCTAACGATTATTAAAATATAGAATAATCTTTTATTTTATCGTTATTTTAAATTTTTAAATTGTTAAACGTAGCGTCCATTATGCCCTTATTTTCTATAAGGAAAAAATACTTAGTATTCACTAAACATTTTCTCCCAAAAGATCTGATGTGAATTATGTGTTTCAAACAATATACCTTATCGAACTACATAAGGATTGATCCCTCATCTACCGTAATCAATCTAATAAATAAAAACATAGGAAAAAATACCTACCTCTAATATTGTAGGACTCAAAAATAAGAAACTAAAAATTTACCTACCTTTAATATTGTACCTTAATCACTCTAAGAAACAACAAAATATATTAGTTAAAAAAAAAAGAAAACAAAAGAGAACAACCCTAAGTTCAAGTACGATAAATACGTAGGGTTTTTGCTATTATTATCTTTTAGTAAGACACCAAAAAGTTGTAGAGGATTTCGAAAAGAGGCACTTGTTTGAAGTATTAAGGAAAATACTTGTCGAAGATGGACTCATCTTAGGTTGCGGAGGTGTTATTCGTGTGATAGGAGGAGAAATTGGAGCAGCCTCTTTATTGACTGTAAAATTGGTACTTTGGGTCTTTCACCAAAGAAAATTGGAGAAGACATTACGAAGGATACTACAAGATATTGGAAGGGTTTGATGGTTACTTTGAATCTCACTCTAAGAATTCATCAAGCCAAAGTTACGATTATTCCCATCGCAGATGCCTTGGTGATTAAATCCCTATAGGAACCTAAACATGACAAGAAAAAGATGAAAAATAATTAAACATCTTTGGGAACATCTTTTTGGACGATGTTATTGAAATTGCGAAGTTCATGAATCCCAAATCCATGCTAAAACATATTGCGGGAACTATGAAGGATATTTTGGGTACATTTGTTTCTATCGGGCGCACTTTCGATGGTAACAATCCCAAGGATTTACAATTAATGATCAATGAAGGAGAGGTCAAGATTCCAGAGGATTGACCAGGAAGGAAACAATTTTGTTTTGGGTGTGTTTTATTGAGTTTCGTGTATTAGGCAATTTTTTTTTTTAATGTTTGATTAGGGAACAATGGCTTAAAGATTTATGGGTCTTTCATTGAATAAAAACGAGTAACAAAAATTTAGTTATAATGGGTTTCATTGCTTATTTAATATTTTTGTATTTTCTTGTTTAATGTAATCTATACTTATAGGCCTAAATTCCTTAATAAAAATGAGTTATTTTGGTAATTTTAGACTCTAAATATCAGTTGGAATGATTAAACCAAAATAATAAGTTATGTCTAGTAGCATACTTAATTTAAGGTTTGTAATAATTTCCTTTCAATTTAGAATAAAAATCTCGTTTCTTATGAATTTGGGGCATGAGGCTTAAATCATTAACAAAAATTCTCATAAGTGGTGGTGCAAAGGCTACAACAAGGTTGGGGTTTGGCCGAGTTGGAAAATGACCCAAATCTATGATGGCTATGTTGAGAGAAAAGGGGTTATGTTTGAAGTTGATGCAGAGAGGAGTCAACTTGGATTATATAGTTTTGAGGTTTAAGGATGATGTAAGACTATCTACAATTCCTTTCCAATGATATTTCAATACAATCGGATGAATTATAAACACAATATTGATGATAGGTTTTTAGTACCAAGCAAATGATGAGATCTTAATGACCACTAAACTAGAACATGATCTTTTATTTTTTCGTTGTTTTCAAATTATTAAACTTTTTAGCCTAATGTCCACTATGCCCTTACTTTCGATAAGGAAAAAAATATTAGCATTTGCTAAGCATTTTCTCCCATATGATCCAATGTCAATTATGTGTTTCAATTAATATACCATATGGGAACTACGTAAGGCTTGATACTTCTCTATGGTATGCGGTCAACTATTGTCTCCACTAGGTACATTCCAGACCAACATGATATACTTATAATCAATGAAAAACACTAGCAATCCAAAGTTGTACATGTAGTGTTTAGGATGACCATAACGGTAGGAGCCTCGTGATCACTCGGCTAGGTCACAATTTATTATTTTATCACAATTTTCAATAAAAGAAATTTTTAAAAGTAGCTTAGAATGTGTCGTTACTTTGAATAAGTAATGAAATTAAGTATTAGATAAAAAAAAATTCTGATATGAAACGTTGTAAAGAGGTCCATACATATGTTTAGGAAAAGTGTAATCCTTCCCGTTTGTTTTTGATAGCTAGTTGTGGAATTTCACACAAGTGCCACGCTTAAAATATCGTACTTAGAGTAGTTATAGATATTTAGACATAATGAATAAAGTATGTCTGATATACATATATTTCACATTTTCTTGTATAACTAAAAATGATGAGCTATCACTATCTCCATTAATTTGATTTGTTTCTCAAATACTCTCCTCAAAATACCAAACATTAATTTTTCCAACCGCTATCAAATAAACATGTTCATTAGTCTTGTTACACACATCTCATCCTCACTACTACAAATGACCAATATACACATAAATCACATATTCTTGTAAAAAAACATTCCCAAGCTACATAAAACTCTGTTCAAAATACCAAATATTACATCTTAATGTCCTCTATTGTTTCTCATTAAAAATGTGTAAATGGATTTAAAATTATTTTAGGCTATTATTTTATATGTTGACTAGAATTCTATTTACCACTACAAGATGTATTTTTAATGTTCCTATCATTCCATCTATAAATTGTTATCGCTTGTCGGCTCACATGTAATACTTTAAAAAGTTGCAAATGGTTTCATATTTTTCAATGCATCATAATTCAATTTTAGACTTTTATAAAAATCCTGTTTTTATTAATTTAATCCACAAAATATGAATTATCAGTAACCAATTGAATGATACATAAAATGTCCTATCAAAGCCTAGTGGTAACTAACCATTAATTTAATTACTCTGTTATGATACATAGTAAAGAAATCTAAAAATTGGTGTCTGCTAGGGTAGTATTTAAATTCTTTAATGCAGAAATGTCGAAAAAAATTTAATGTTAAGAAATGACCTAATTATTAATGTATTTTACTCTAAATATAGGTAAAATTTCTAACATTTTTGCACTCTATTCAAAACAATTTCATTCATCATTGCGAAATTTATTGGAAAAAGAGACTACGAATGGTTTTGGAACTTAATTCCCCTAAAAACTACCACGTCGACATGTGGTTGTTTTTTGTTATAGATAAAAATCATGAGGATGTTGGTATTGTTCTATCATTAAAAGTTCTTGATTTGGGGATATTGTGTGTTTGGGTGGAATGCTTTGAATTTGAAAACAATAAGTGTATTATTCTTGATATGGAGATGGATGTTTCTTTGTTGACCAAATGGGAAATGCATGCCTCCATAAATAGTGGACTATGTTCTTGTTCAAAATTTGGTTGAAATTTCAAGATTCTAGCAGATTCTAAAAAAACCGGATGTTCAAATGTTGAATTAATTCAAAATGGTACATTTACTGGTATTAACAAAATTGTATAGAAACCATAAAACATCTTTTGTTTATCATTTTTACATAGAAAAGTTTTTCTTTCATCTCCAAAACATGCCAAGTTGTTTAATATATTGAGGAAAACATAATTGGCTGAATTGGAGATAGACCCATCTAAATCAAAATTTCATGGGTTGAAAAGGAATACTAAATCAACTCGGGTTTTTTGAGGCTAGTGTAATATTAGAGACATTTGATTCTTACTACTTGCGAATAAAAGGATACAACAAAATGAGAGCGCAATTTCTACATTATTTGAGAAATAAGCATCTAGATAATATTGTATTGACATCCTGCAGTGAATCAAATGTAATCGAAAAACTAAAATTGCATGAATCACACTACCGCTAGTCAGTTGTCTATAGTGTTGGGTGAAGAGAGCAATGGAAAAATAAAATTTGATTCCCATATTGAAGAAAATTGTAAAAAGGAAAAAAGACCATGAGGTAGATGAAGTTCTTCCCGTCACGGATCATATAATATTAGACAATTATGTGATGTCATTGGAAGGAAATGTACCAATAAGGATGAAAGTCACAAATAATTTTTCTTATAAATATGCATATCAATTCTAGCTTCCATCAACTTTATCAGCTATTCCTTTGACTAATTTTTGATATTTTTAATGTGTGATCACTGATTTTTGCAATTTGGCAAGTGATATTTTTCCAATGTCATATTGGAACTTCTAACAATTATCAAAACCAATGTGTTTGGATTGTATTATTATTGTTCTAATACCAACCGGTTATTCCAAAATTTTAAGAGACACAAAGATAAAGATACATGGGAAAGTTTAAAGACATTGGAGTATTAATTTAGGATGGATGCTATAGACTCTACGATAGAAACATGATATTCAAAATTTTGAGTCTTACGTAGGCAATATCTTGTGTACACAACCACGAAAATAATGATGATGATCAAGAAGAGGTCACTATTGATTCGATGGAGAAAATACCACAAAAATTTGAAACTACAAGTGATATTTACCTACAAGGAAACATCCATCCATTTCTTTGTGAAATATCATATTAGTTCTAGGCTAAGATGTTCACTCCATGTTGTTTCGTAAATTATCTAGTACTAGTGTTTTACAGTGGAAGTGTCGCACTCCACGCATTGGTGGATTCAAAACTATTTGTCTTTTTATTGTTGAGACACATAGTCAAGCGATGTTTACTCAAACCTTACTATACTCATATGAAGAGAGGTTTGTATTTGAAAACAACTTCAACAAGTGATTTTGTTTAATGGATTTTAACATAATTATGCTAATTATACAATTATTATTTATCCATACAGCCACAAAGCTATATAATTTGATGTATAATCATTTCACCGTGACGCTACATAACAAATTCAACATGGTGATTTACTTTCAATTATTTTCTAAATATGTTTAATGATCTCTATCTTCAATTATCATGGATTTCATTTTTATAACAAACCTATGCTTTTTACTGTTCGGATGACAGATGTGGAGGATGCGAACACATCAGCCAAAAATATGCCATTATATCAAGATATATTAATCATGTGAATTTACAAACAAAACCACTAATAAGACCCAAAAATTTATAAGATGGTAAATGATTATGAAAACAACCAATAAGGCCCACAAATCTATAGGAAATGATAATTGACAAACATTATTCTATATGTTTGGCATAGGGTTGAAGAATTTTTTTAAGGAAATCCATTTTTAAGCTATGATAACAATTTTAAAAAAACTATGTAGAGCTTAGTGGAATCTATGCATCCACGTTCAATATAAAAATGGTTTGACTAAAACACCTTACATTCATCAATATCTCATTGATTTACAACTTCATACTATCTACGATGTTTCACTAATTCACTATTACATACTTGACTACATAAATTGAATTAACATTGTTTTGGATTCAACATCATCGTAAATGTAAATACATACGGCTTGATCCATCTCGTACGTATGTGAAGTAACACTTTTCTAGCCTCATTAAAGGTTTTCCAGCTAAGTGTAGTTCGGCTAATAATGGCATAGCCTAGCGGTCGAAAATACTAATCAATAGTTGAGGCTTGTTCTTTGTCAAAGGGTGGCTCAACGAATATAATCGTAGATTAACGATTGCTAAATTTTAATTATAATACAAAGAATAATTGATATTGTACTTACCATATCACCACATAAACCCTTATGTTTATCCATTTAAGTTTTCCACAACATGAAATCGATTATGAATTGATTAATGTTTATTTCAAATAAATTATGATTGTATTTTAAGTAGGAAGAAATAGATTATGAATTGATGATTTTTTATTGTAAATATCTCTTGGATCAACGGATCGAGAAGCATGTAAAGGCGGTGTAATCCAAGTCACAAGCTGAATTAGTAATTGTTAGTTGTTAGATAAAATTTTGTTTATTGTAATTGGTTGTCATTGATCTACCATTGAAAATAAAATTTATTTACTTCCCTAATGGTAGCGATAAAATTTATTTAAGTATTTTTGATATGGAGGACCTGATATATGGGATAAACAAAACATACAATAGGAAGATGCCATTCAGTTCAATAGGAAAGTTTTAAACTGCGAGGTGGCTTGTCAAAATTTATAAAATTACTATCACAATACTATGAACTAGGTTTGACACTCTCATTTCTTCTTATGTCAAAAAGATATCAACATGCTTCAATAAAAAAACATCTACCGTAATGAATCCAAGGATCACTTGGGAAATGAACATTCAGCAATATACTCGAGGAATAAAAATTAGAGACCTAGAAAAGGTTTGGAGTAGAAATGACATTTCATGCAATTTGATAAAAAAATTTGTATAACATTAGGTGCAAAGGGAAATGCTCCTGAAAATATAATGATGGGTATGAAAAGTAGATGCAAAGATTGTACAAAATATAAATGGTTGATGGTCGATTTGTACAAAACAATATCACAAATAGTGTCTCAGGAATTGAATGTGGTAGAGGGCATTAAATAGTTGGAGAAAGAAAATGATAAATAACTATTTATCTTTTCAAAATGTTGGTTTGATTGAACTTCATAACATTTCCAATAATATATATTGTTTAACATTTCCAATAATGTATTTATGAATGTATTTGCGTAACTCTATTCTATTATGTTGAGATTTTCAAAATATAAGTTGGGCGGATGTAAATTTTCATTGATTATAGGATGACATTATGATTGAGTCGGGGTTCATTTTAAGAAACCTCTAGAAAATTGGAGGTGGAAAATACAGCGAATATTCCCTTGAACCGGTTTCAACGAAAGGAAAATTTGATAGTTTTCCGTATGAATTTTCACCAATTTTTAGAGTCGGAGGGACTACAGATTTTTAGACACCGATGCGTCATTGACACACATAAACAAGAGCTCACTAACGTCATGTTGATGTGCATCAACAATTACCATTAACACGCATCAACAAGGGCTATTGATGCGCGTCAACGATCGTTGTTGACACACGTCAATGGCCCTTGTTGACATGCGTTAATGACTCCTCTTAACACATGTCAACAAGGGCCATTGATGCATGTTAGAACCCTTGTTCAACATTCCATTATATTGATACAAAACTTTGAAATCAAGGAAATTCAAATCGGTCTTCCTTTATTTAGTATGTGAAATAAAGTAGAGAATTGTATGAGTTTTTCATGTAGATTTGTTTGATTCATCTTACCAATTTGCGATGTGATCGTTCCTCCCTTTTCCACGAGATGTCTCGCATTTTTCTGCTTCTGCCTCATAATCTACTACGTATCTAAAATGCATGCATTATTTTTTAGTTTTCCACCAGTGTGTTTTGATTTTCTAGCCATCTCGCCCTATTACGGTCAAATATTTTTTCCACAATGTTTTTCTATATTGTCCAAATTTCATTTGCATTTTTGTTGCTTTCCCAATTTCCACTTACATATTATATGTGTACACTTAGATGAGATCTCATTAGAATTAGATGATTGTATAGGCTTGATAAATGGAAATTTAGCTACCCAATCAAACTCGTATGACCTACCAATGGTCCACATATTCTTGTACGTTTTTAATGTTTTACTTTTTTGAGTAGAATTTTGAGCAATATCACAATCACCTAGTTTCCTCTGTCATGAAATGGAATTTGAATTTGATTTTTGTGTTCCATTTTGCTGAGTATTTCTATGTGTGATATCTTGATGCACTTCTGGTTGCACCCCAACATGTGGAATATCTTCAAGATCTGGCATATTATTGTAGATGTCATTTGTTTGATACTGTGCAGAATGCATGTCCACCTCAATAATACCTTCCACAAAGTCAAGATTCGATTCTTTCTCGTGGCGCGATTATATGGTTGTTGGTAGTTTCAATATATGTATCAACAGAGTTTCCAAAATACTTGAACAATGACGTCTGATATTTCTTATTTAGTTTTAGGGTCTTCACATTCTTAGGACTAGCACCTTCCATTATTCTAAAAAATTCCTGCATCAACAAAATAACCAAGTGGCGACTCAAATAATCAAATTCAAAATTATTGTCAAATGCGTCAACCATGGTAATCCCTATCACGCGTCAACAAGGTGTCAACTAGCTCTATTGCACATCAAATCTGTCCCCTGTCACGTGTCAATTGATTACGCCCTTGTCGCGCACTAATTCTCTCTATCGCACGTCAACAAGGTGTCATTGTCTCTGTTGCATGTCAACTTTATTGCTCTCGCGTGTCAACTACTTACCCCATTTTCATGCATGTGCAATATCTCCTTGTCACACATTTGCAATAACTCTTTGTCATGCATCAACTATATCCCTGTCGTGTGTCAACAACTAACCCTAACATGCTAACAACAATCTCTAGTGCTTAAGAGTATGTGAGTTCAAACTTCACGGTATTGGTAATTTGGTAAGCTACTTGTGGTAGTACCGTAGTATACTACCCGAAGAATCACCTAGGTTTTATAGGAGATGTTTTCAAATGAAGGTGAATCGACCCAAAATATATATATATATATATATATATATATATATATATATATATATATATATTGTAAATTTTAGGCAAACAGGACACCGACCCTCTCCGAAAAAATTTCCTTTTCAAATTTTCCTAAAATGAATTTTTTTCCATATTACAAATATTCACCACTAAAATTATCCCTAGATTGAGTAACTTTTTTGGTGAATTATAAGATAAAATTTCCCTTGAAAATTTGTAAAATAGTACTTTTATTTACACTTTTCATAAAATAAATATAAAATTATACTATATATACTTACTTTTTTAAAAATATTTTTTAATATAATATATATATATATATATATATATATATATATATATATATATATATATATTTAATTTCTAAAAATGGATGGTTATATCTAAAATATGTAACTCATACTTGATAGTTATTTCAAAGATTTGCAGCTATTTTATGGATAAAATCAAAAAAAAACATCTAAATGGGCTTAAAATTTAACACTATGTTGTGGCCTTTGTTGCAACCATTGAAGGATGAGACAAGAAGTTCAAAATGATATTTGATCAAAAATTGAATTCGAGGGAAATTTTTTTGGATCTTCACTAAGACAAAGCATAAATAACGCTTAGCGGCCATTAGCTTTTTTAAAACATAACCATTTTTGTATATGACATAACATAAATTATGGCGGCATTCTAATAGCCGTAATAAAATAGAAACATCTTATGTACATAACAAATCATAAATAATGCCTAAGCATACTAGCCTATATAATGGATCCCAATATTTGATTTTCTAGATTCCAATATATGGGACTTTGTAGTACATATAAGTCCAATATATGTGATTCTGGATTCCAATTTATGCAATATTGGCATCGGGGATAATTTTAGCGGCGAATATTCATAATATGGCGAAAAATTCATTTTAGGAAAATTTGAAAAGGTGAATTATTCGAGTGGGCCTGTGTCTGTTACTAAAATTTATAGTATACTTTTTTTGGGGTCGGCCGCCTTCATTTGAAAACATTAGACCTATAAAAACCTAGCTGATTCACCGGGTAGTATACCTCAAGTAGCTTAACAAATTACCAATACTGTGAAATTTGAACTCGCATACCCTTAAGCACCAGAGATTCAGATTATTGTTAGCCTGTGATTGTTGATGCGCAACAAATGTAGTGATGACGTGCGACAAGGGCATTGTTGATGCACGATAATAGTTGTAATGACATGCGACAGAGGAAGTGTTGACACGCGACTTAGGCGAAGACGTTGACGCCGCAAGGGCGTGTTGACGCGTGGCGATATATACGAGGCAGTGGATGCACGACAGGAAAAGGGTTGTTGACGCACAACAAGTGCAGAGTTGACACGTGACAAAGACCTCAGATAGGGGACGCGCGACAAGACCTCAGACACTGGACAGAGTCGCTACTTGGACTCTTTTCAGAATAATGGAAGGTGCCAGCTCAAAGAATATGAATAACCTAAAAGTAAGTAAGAAATCTCAGAAATCACTCTTCAAGTATTTTGGAAACTCTACGGATACAGATATTGTAAATACCAATCATATAGATGCCACCACAAAGAATCAGAATACTGACTGTGTGGAAGGTATTATTGAGGTGGACATGCATTCTGCACAATATCAAAGTCAAACAAATAGTATGAGACAGATAGTCTAACGAGAGAGAGAGAAACTAAAACATAAGGCCCAAATAAAACATAGTGACGCGCATCACTAGACCTCAGTGACGCGCGTCACTGACCTAGTGATGCACGTTATTACGGTTGTTGGCGCGCGTCGGAGGTACAACAAATATTGATGCATAGCAGATGCACGACAAAGAGTTTGTTGATGCGTGACACGACATTTTTTGATGAGAAAGCAAAGGTCGGACAACATCCTCAGTGATGCGCGTCACTAGACCTCAGTGACGCGTGTCATTACAGTTGTTGACGTGTGTCAATGCATTTTTTTTTACGCATGACAGTAAAATCTCCCGTTGCGCATCTGCAGCCTTCTGTCGCAGCACTTGACAATCAGGTGAAATTTTTTCATACAACCCCCAAAAAATTTGCCTTCCCGTGAAACCGGTTTCGGGGATATTCGCCAGGTATTCTCCACCTCTGATTTCCATGAGGTCTCTTAAAATGAACCCTAATTGGCATCCAATATGTGTGATTTTGGAATCCAATATGTGTGATTTTTGAGTATAGACAATTCCATTATTTGACATTTTGGAATCCGAAAATAACAATATTGGATTCCGATATTGGATATATTTTTTAGCTATTAGGACTGAAATAGGTCCCAATTTAGTGAAAAAGAATTTTAATATTAATTATGATGAGCATGAGGAGGAGGAGGATGATGATGATGATGATGATGACAAAGTTGAAGACGATGATGGTGGTGATGGTGTTGGTAGTGGTGGAAGTGGTGATAATGATGATGAGAATGATAATTATGATAGTGATGATGATAAAGTTAACAATGCTTGTGGTGAAGATGGCAATGATGACAATGGGAGATTGAAAATGATGATGAGGGAAATGAGAATGATGAAAATAACAATGATCATGAAGATAATGAGGGTGATGATAATGATGATGACAATAAAAATGACAATGACAAGAAAAATGGTAACCACGACCTCAATAAGTATGAAAATGATGACAATGAAAATGATGATGATGATAAGCATGATGAGGTGAATGAGGATGATGAAAACGAACAAATATGATGATGGCTATGATGATGACGATAACATTGATGATGATGATATTACTATTATTTTATATAAAATTCTAACAATATTATTGATGTTAGTTCCAAAGTGGCGGCGAAAGAGATGAGCACAAGTAAATGTTTCAATGTGATGGGTTGGGTGGGCCCAATGGGCAAGAAGGAATTGTGATAAATTCAAATTATTTCTTTGATGTTGTAGGTGGTTCCATTGCAAATTTTACCTTTGACTACTTCATGGTAGAAGTGAATCATTCAATTTGATGTGGAAACAATTTGGTGGTGGGTCGACGGTTGTGGGATGCCATGGAGGGTAGGTTCAAGATGGTCCTCGGGACGATCAAAGGTGGGGTTCATGGTGGGGAATTTGTTAGCTGATTACGCCGAAGGTGTTCCCCCTATGGTAAAGGTCCTCTAGACATTTCTGCAGCAATGTTAAATTTGATGGTCGCTTGGACGTTTTTTTACCTTTGATAGGAAGAATGACGGTTATGATGGCCTTGTTGACGTTCTTGGTTTTCCGTCTATTTTCAGCAGTTCTACTTTATTTTTGAGGTTTTGGATGGTTGTAGCAAGTGCGAAGTTAGAGCTTTACAATAATTCTATCGGTTGCATCAGAAGATTTAAAGATAGGAGATGAGTCGCATAATTCTTCTTCTTCTTCAAAGCAAATGAGTTGGGGTCAGAAGGCTTGGATTGTTGTTGGTGTAATGTTGTTGTTGGGGATATTGTGAGCAGGGGAATCTTGAGCAACTCCATGACCGACCCTTCTCGTATTTATAGTGCCAACATTGTGGAAAATTCCTAACACGGTAGGGCAAACCACGGTGGCACTTTTACCACCGCCTTTACCAATGCCTATAAAGTTTCCACCACCTCTTGCATATTTAGGGCTCAGTCGAGCATCACTCGTAACTCCCTTAATGTTAGAGGCTATTTTACCACGCACTAGAAGATATTTCACCACTAGGGCCGCTCCCATGCCCACCACTATCCAGGCCCCCAAGACAAAGGTTTCCTCTCTCATCATCATTATTGCCTCAAAATATAGAGCTCTGAATAGTGTCACCATGAGTAAGAATGTGACTTGCAGTGATTTTGAATTTATTCAAGGCCATAGGATTTATTATTGTTTGTCCTACATTTCTACCTGCTTGTCAAAATTCATGCTTTTCATTCTTAAGAGGTTTGATTGCTTTTTTGTTAGCGTTGATGTTGAGAATTATTCAAGGCCAAAGGATCCACTAATTCTTAACACTTAATATTTGCATATTTTTAATTTTTAAAAAAATTTAATGCGGGGTTCTATTCATACAGTCCCGCTTTGACACCTCTGAATTTATGATTGCAATCCATGTAATTGATCTAGAAAAATATAGGATACCTTTGAAGAAGGCATGCACAATTTATTTTTATGATTGTTTATGACTTTATTCATTTCTAGATGTTTTTAACTCTAACCAAGTCAATCTATTACTTCTCGGTGCATAAGGGCACTTTATTTCAAGACTGTTTGAAATGACCTTATTGCCATGGATGATTTGTTTTTGTTTAGCAATGCATACTCACTTGAGATTTTAAATTTTTAAAAAAATTCATGCGGGTTCTGTTCATATAGGTCCCGCTTTGACACATTTTGAAGTTCTGATTGCAATCCATGGAATTGATCTAAAAAGATAGAATACCTTTGAAGAAGGCATGCAAAATTGATTTTTATGATTGTTTATGGATTTTTTCGTTTCATTTTTGCTTCACACTTGTGGTTGCAAGGCGAAGCTTTGTTGAATCTTTGGGTAAAATTTTTGTGAGAATATTACCGTGTTAATTTTTTTCTTTCATCATTTTGTAAATGAATGACAAACCGAGCTGCAAGCAAATGTCGGTTAACCTATGTATGGAGAAGGTTTTTTTATTTACCAACTGTTATTTACTGTCAAAAGTCACTTAAAATTGCCTAATATCAAATAATATCAAATACTAATCCCACTATCATATCTCATACATGAATCAGGAGCTTAAGCTAGGAGAAACTGGCCACATTGATTTTTTAAAAGTTGATGTTTTGTTGCATACATTCCTTCTGCAAACAAGAAAGCTTTCAGGTTTGGTCTTGCTTGTAATGTTGTGTTGGCTCTGATTTTTTTCTAGGAACAAGCTTGATAATTAGCCTTAAAAAGTGCTTAGGTTTGTAATGAATATTAGAACTCTAACAGCATGCCACATTTGCTAAGATTCAGTAAGAGAACATGCCAAATACAATCAGAATCCCTTTGCCTTTTACATCATCATGTTGGGGACTATGTTTCTTAGGGATCCCATGCTCACCATCTACAGACTATCAGGAGTATAAACAGACTTTTTATATTGTTATTCAGTAAATAATCTCATCTTCTCTATTGTTCCTATTGTGTTCTTTGATCACATGCTTATTTTCTAAACATAAAATCGTTAAATAAGTTCTTCTATACTAAGCATAGTTGTTATATATGCGTATTAATGTCGCATTCTTTGTTGTTGGTAGTATATTGATATTAAAAGGTTAATATTTGGTTACTGGCTAAATATTTTCATGCTTTGATATTTAGGAGGCTAAATATTTGTTTTGACACTTTAGGTTGTCGAAATTAGCAAAGGAAGTAAAGTGAAGTATTAACTCGACAAAAAACTGGTCTGATCAAGGTAAAGCTTGTTTATTTTTTGTCTTGGAAAAATTACATTTCTTCTAATTGCCCTTTTCTTTACACTATTGCTTTGAGCGGGTTCTATTCCATTCTTGGGTTCACAAGTTTTATTGTGTGATTTATATGCGGAGTTGATCGGATTTTGTACTCAAAAGTTGTTTATCCTCATAATTATGGGTTGATTCCACGAACATTGTGTGAGGATAATGATCCATTAGATGTATTGGTTCTCATGCAAGTAATATAGCCTAAAATAACATCACTCATGTATGCTCTCTTTCTCTCTCTCCCTCTCTCTCTCTCATACAAGATTAGGTAGATGCTTTCATATTTCTCAATTGCCTTTAAGATGTTCTAACACCGCCACCCCCTTGCCCCCTCTTTGAAATTTGGAACCATTTTTGTGTTAGTTGTTAATGCATATTGTGTACGCACTCTAGATATATTTTTTGACAATTTTTTTCACTTTTTAGATGTTTCGATTAAGAAAATGTCCTTCTCTCGAAAATCAATAGGAACTGTTCTTCCGGAGTGCTTTATTTGGGCTAGTCAATTGCTTTGATGCCTATGATTGATCAGGTATGCATCTATAATTTTTGTCTGGAAATGATCCTAAGTAGGCATCTTTAGTACCTCTATTTTTAAAATTCTAGAACATAGATGCCTGGTTTTTAAGCTGAATTTTTGTGCTTTGTTTAATCTATTAACCATTAGTACTTGGTAAAATTATAAACGGGATGAATACAACTAACATGCTAGCTATTTTGAAATTAAAGATTTTTCATATATGCTTTAAGCCTTTAACTCAAGTCTATATTCGAGTAATACCTAATTTTTATTTTGACAGGGAGAAAAGGATAACAAGATAATTGTTGTTTGTCTTTGATGATCCCGAGTTTCGTCATTACAAGAACATCTCGAGCTTCCTCCTCGTCGCTTACAAGAAATTAGGCGTTTCTTTTAAGATTGTATCCTTTGTTTAATAAGAAAGTTACTCCACTAAATATGTTTTGTTATAGTTATTTCTAATATTATAGTGTGCTATCAAGGTTATCTTTGTACACATTCTATATGTAGATACTTAGTTTTTCTTAACAAACAAAAGACGAGAAGAATGAGAACAAAGAAGTTGATGAGAATGAGTTCTGCCGGCATCTACTACTTGTGAAGTTATAAATCACTCATTGTAAATAAAGCTTTACACCATAATTTTATGTTTATGAATATGATATTTAGAACTAGCTCAAGAGGTGGAAAGACTAAGCTTTAGTTTTGATTTATGATTTTGCAGGGACTTGTATGCCACATACATTGTGGAGAGCTTGCGAAGATGAGAAGTGTATCTCTAGGTTTCTAAAGTAAATTCAAGTTAACTTAGTGGTGATATTGTTCCATTTAAGGACTGGTGATAGAGATTTTCTACCTATCACCATAGTGCTTTGAAAATTGTTAAGAGTGAAGTAAAACTTGTCTAATAGGTTCCTTATATTTTTGTAGCTTATGGGTGTATGTAGTATATCAGTATGGCAAATTTTTTGTATGTTGCAACGTAACATGGCCAACATGCTTTATTGTATTGTGCCTTTGATAATGGTTATAAAACATATTATATGTAATTTGGATAATTTGTTTATAATTTTTTCTTTCTGGATTATTGCCTAGGTAGCAATTTTTGGGCATCTAGTATTTGTTTAGTAGTATAGGGTCCTTATGTGTTACAATAATTGAAACTTGTTTGACATGGCCATGAGTGCAGAAAAAATTATTTTAAATTGACCCAAACTATTATAAAATGAAACAACAATATTAATTGTTGCAGTTAAATATGTCGAATTGTCCTAATATGTGTTTTAATGATGTCTCATTACTATCAATTACCATATTTGAAAAGCAAATGAATGTTTCATGTTTGAATAACACAAAAAATTAGTGACTCAAAAACTTTTTCTTGGCATTTACCTATCATGGATTTGTTAGGAAATATATCTTAGTGCTCCATTTCTATGTATGGGTGAATAATAATTATATGTGTAATTATTATTATTATTATGGTAAATAAGTGAAAGTGCATTTACTATGTAAATGTAAATAGTAAATGTAAAATGTGGTTAGTATGTGGTAAGTTAGTAAGTTAGAATAATAAAACAATTAGTATTGTTTTATTATTATATTAGTGAGAGTTGAAACCATACGGGTGTATGGTTGTATATGAAGACAAATATTGTTGTGAGAATTGTTATTATACATCTCCTATATAATGGAGTGTAATGAAATCGTGAAAGAATAAAATATATGATATAGAGTTGCTGATTTCAATTATTGTGCGTGTAGCTATTTCATGCAATCTATGTATTAGATCGGACTAATTTCTACATTTGGTACGGAGAGCGAGTTAAATTTGTCTCAAAGAAGATCTCGTAACATTTGTTTTGCAATTTGGGTTTCTCCCAACTTTTGCACGTATAACGATTGGTTAAACAGAAAGCTACCGTAGAAATTTCAGCAAAACCCAATTCATAGTTTGGGAGAAACATGCAATTTACTATAAAACACATTGATCACTCTGCTTTTTTTTTAAGAAATCAGAGAATCAAAGGTAATTTAAATCTACATTCATTTTTATTTTTTTATATTTAGATTCAGTAAAATGGATACAACATTATATAAATTTAATGGGCTGAACTTCCATACATGGAGAGTAAAAATCTAGATGCAGTTAATGAATAAAAACCTATGGAGGATAGTAGATGGAAAAGAAAAAGCACCTACATATGTAAGCAAAATTGTAGAATGGGAAACTAGAGATGAACAAATAACAGATGAAATTGACTATAACTATGAAGAATTTCTATACTAAGTGAAGTTCTTAGAGGAAGGAGGCATAGGAGGTTGGAGGTCATTCAGCGACCTCTCGTCAGTCACCAACGACGGGGCCGTATCAGCTATGGTAATTATTTTTTTATAAAATGTGTTCTGTTGTTTCTTTGTATTTCTAGCAGATGTTTGGTTGCTTGTTGTTCCTATTGTGGTTTGCAAAATAAAGTAAATTTCACATTGAGGGGGAAGATGATCTCAATGTTCCATTTCTTATTTTCTACATTTACGGTATTTTCTATATATGCACGCAGATTTCAGCAGAATTTCCTATGTTATTCCCTACAGTGAGATGTGATGAGGGCTAAGAATAGTACTTGGCATATCATGATGTGGTTGTAGGTAAACCACTTGAAAACCTTCATTTTTGGTTTGTGGTACACCACTTGTAAAACCACCATTTTCGGTTGTTGGTAAACCCTATGCAAAACCATCACCCTTTTGGTTTGTGGTAAACTAGTTGCAAAACCATCATTTTCAGTTTATGGTCAACCCTGTGAAAAACCATCTATTAGGTTTATGATCATCCTGTAAAATCATCAGATCATGAAAGTAAGTGCAAGTACAAAGGAAAGTTTTCCCCATGTTCGCACTAAGGGGGGGAATGTTAGGAAATATATCTTAGTGCTCCATTTCTATGTATGGGTGAATAATAATTACATGTGTAATTATTATTATGGTAAATAAGTGAAAGTGCATTTACTATGTAAATGTAAATAGTAAATGTAAAATGTGGTTAGTATGTGGTAAGTTAGTAAGTTAGAATAATAAAACAATTAGTATTGTTTTATTATTATATTGGTGAGAGGTTGAAACCATACGGGTGTATGGTTGTATATGAAGAAAAATATTGTTGTGAGCATTGTTATTATACATCTCATATATAATGGAATGTAATGAAATAGTGAAAGAATAAAATATATAATATAGAGTTTTTTATTTCAATTATTGTCTATGTAGCTATTTCATGTAATTTGTGCATTAGATCAAAGTAATTTCTACAGAATTTCCTTTCGTTATAGTTGTATATCACTTAGGTTGTAACATGGGACTGCAAAATTTAAAAGTTAGATAGGTTGTAACTCGGTTTTTGTTGAGTATTAGTCTAGATTAGGTTGTATTGGCACACTATTGCTTGTATTTTGGGATGTTATAGGTCATGTTCACCTTTGTATTTCTCTCTTGTCTCTTCCCTCCTTTACCCCTTCCGGTGTTTCTATGGAATTTCTTAGAAATGTATAGTGTGCATTTTTTTGGTGGTAGGCCATTTTGACCCACTTTAGGTTTTGGTTTTGGTTTTGGTTATGATTCGGTGTTGTAAGTTTTTTTCTTGGTTTGGGTGAATTATTTTTGGCTTATAAGCTCGAAGCCCTAGGATTTGGTGTCACTTTGGGAGTCACAACCTATGACAGGAGAAAGCCTATTTTTGATCATATGTCGGTAAATCATACATTTAATATAGAATAAGACATATTTTTGTTATTTTATTTGTAAGTCTTACTAATATTATGATAGGTTAGGGAGAAATTATATTTCCATCACTGGAAGGACATTCATATTGTTTAATTTATAGAAGCTAGAGTTTTTGGGTCCTTTTTGATCTTAACAAATGCTTTGCTGAATTTTGGATTTCAAGTGTCTATTCTAGGCTTTCTCAAGATGTACGCTAAGGGTTTGTCCCAAACACGCCCAGGGTATGCCAAACTCCAGCATACCATGGCATGTACCTATTTCTGAATCCTGTCAAGGTGTACCTAGCTACCTGGTAAAAAAATTTATCTGACAATTGAAAATACTAAATCATTGCTTGCTTCACAGCTTGTGGTTGCAAGGTTGAAGCCTGCTGCATGCTGGGTAAATTTTTTGGTGAGAATATTACCTTGTTAATTTTTGCTTTCATCAGTTGTAAATGACAAACCGAGCTGGTGGAAAATGTAGGTTAACATATGTATGGAGAAGGTTTTTTATTTACCAACTGCTATTTATTGTCAAAAATCACTTAAAATTTCCCACAAGAATATGCCTCTTACTTCTGGGGAAGTGAAAGGAAAATACTGCAGTTTTCTGTTGCAACTGCAGAATTCTGTATGCAACTGCAATTTGCATTGAGTTAGATCATTGTTGTCACGAGCGGTTGGATATCTTTATACAATACAACATTTTCTCTTATTAAATGTGTTAAACAAGCAGTTACTAAATGCTCACATACTATAAATTCCCACCAATTAGAACCCCTTATTGGTAAATTTTCTCCTCCTCAATGGATTCCAGCAGAGCTTGTGTCAAAATAAGAACCTCATTGTTGAAGTTCTTGTTAAGCTTAAAATTGAGTATGAGTTGAGTTCCACAACAATGATTGCATAGTACTGACTCATACACTAAAACACACGTTGCATAGGGAGACTTGTTCCAACGACTCATATGGGTGGGGAGCTCTAAAGGTTTGTTTTTGCATTCCCTTTTTTTAGACAATCATCCCAGAGCACTCATTGCGAGATGTTTTCCTTCCAATTGCACTTCCTTCCAAAATAAATGATTGGAAGACTCGGGACCCAATGCAACTAATTTCTCTTACGAATTTGTAACAAATTTGATATGTACAAATAGAACCTTTCAATGTAATGCTTCATCTATATTCATACACTTACAAAATCAATCACAACCGTTATCAATCGACTACAAAAGTAATAACTATCCCTATAAATCAAATAACATATACCGTTCGGCATTGACATTGCATTGTACACATGCGATTGCTAGTTATAACTCTGTGTTAATTGTAACTAACACTCTGTTTACTCATAGTAGTATGGATAGGTAATAGTTTAGTGTAGGTAACTATTACATTCTATTTAACACTTGTTTTGTATCTCCCTGTTCCTACGGGAAGTTCGTGCATTCTAATTTTGTATAAATTCCCCTCTGTGGTTGATTAATAAAATAATAATCATTGCATGCTTTGTTTTTAATCTGGTACCTACCATTCGAATGGAGTGGTTGAGTGAATTTTTTCATCAGAGAGTGCAGCAACATCATAATCTACAGCTTGCAGATGTGAAAGCTATTTTGGTGTGGAGTTTTTTTTAATCAGGACATAGAAGAACCTTTTCTTTTGACAGAGATTTATTTGTTTCCCAGTAGCCTTTTCTTGGCTTTTTTTTGCTCCATTGACGTGAGGAGGGTGTGTTTCTATTTGGCATGGAAAATCCTTCTGTTTTTGGCATTTAGATTGTTGATTTTAGACGTAGAGATCGAAAAAAAGTCACCTGCTTGCTATTCTTTTGGTGTGGGAAAACTCTTTGGCATCAACCTGCAATCTGCAATCAAGACGTGGCATCTTTCTTTGCCTTTTCCTGTGGTGGTGGAGTCAGAGACCTATGAAGGAAATTATTAACACTTTAAACCTGCATTGAAACCTGGTCCTTGGAGCATATACATGGCAGTTTGAAAATTTGTTTTTGGCATTTAGATTGTTTTTTTGTAGACATATGCAATAAGGAGGAAAGAAAACTTGTTTTCATTTTGGTGTCGAGATTTCTAATCCGGTGCATGGAGAAAAGTATTAAAACCAACTTTACTGGAGGTGTCTCGACCTGTGTTGGACATGCTTGTTTACTTTCGGCTTCTTTTTGCTGCTGTGTACAAAGGCGTATGTCGATAATGCAAGGAACTGTTGGAACCTTTTAAATCCATATAGATGACAAATAGGCCGCAAATCACACCGCTGAAATCCATGTAGAAGACTCACTGAATGCAAAACAACGCTATGGAGAGCTCCGGTTTTTATTTCGCCTTATTAGAAGTCCTCCGTGACACTAAAAACCTTCAGTTCAATGAGATGATCGTTTAGGGACTTCTGGACTATTCCATGTCGGACGTGTACTTCAAAGAAAAGATAGTAGGAGTAAAACTCAAATCTGGATACGACGTAGACTATGAAGACAAGGTATAATGTTCCAAGAAGTGTCCCCATCTCTCAACTCATGATTACCGAGCTCATCTTTAAACTTGATTATCTTGCCACTAATTCAAAATATTTCTAATTTTGTCCCATAAAGTAATAAAAAAATAATTTTTGTCATAATTTCTTATTTAAAATTGTTTTTTTACACCTAACTTCTCAAAAGGCCAAACAATTCGTTTAAGGTACTATCGGGTATCATCCCATGGTATATGCATATTCTTATTGACCTCGATGAGCTATTGAAGTATAAAAAGGATGATGCCAGAGCCTTGATGCTAATTATCTTAAGCATCAATGATGGCATGCAACCACATGTCTGGGATATAGAGACTTGGTCACCATCTATGAGGTGAAAAATCATATATAGATCCTCCATTTAAATTTCAAGACTTCACACCCTATCCATGTGGTCCGACGAGAAAGTCAAGGAATTTTTACGTCGGGTGGCTAAGGTGGGCACGAAATTGTTACCCCTCGGTGAGATGGTTGAAGACAAAATCTTGGTCCCAATCACCTTGAGATTTGTCTATTCCCAATTCAAAGAGTTTATCATGAAGTTAAACGTCTCTTAGCGGAAAGTGTCTTTCGAATAGCTCGTTAACCAGCTCTAGTAAGAAGAAGGAATCAATTCTATCTTGGATTAGTTGCAATACAAATCCCTTATCTCGAAGCCGCAACATGGTCAAAAGTTCCGCATGACGGACCCTCGACAAAGCAACGCGAAAAACAACAACAACGACACTCTCCAAAATAGTACAAATATCAAAATTCAAAGACGTGGTATCACATATTTCAATTTACACCCGACACGAAAAACTACTGGCATAATGGCTTGAAATAAGGATCTTCAAGTCAAGAAAGCACATCAAAGTGCAATGATTCTCATAAATGAAACATACATCCACGACAAGCGGAAGGGACATCTTACATCTCAAAAAAATTATCAATCGATGAGGAGACACCTGAAGAATCTAATTGTGATGCACATACAAACATAGTGCTAGTCTCCAAAACCTCGCAACCCATGAGGAATGTTTTCTTGATATATTCATGTGCCTATAAACACATGTAAGGTGACAAGAAGATATTTGATTTACATGATTGAGAATCACGGATGATAAAGAGTATGTTGCAAAAGGAATATGTGAAGTCACAATTCCTCTCATAACACGCAAATGTACACTCACAAAGGTATTATATGTTCCTAGTTTGAAATATAATCTCTTATCAGTCAGTCATATTTTGAATTGTCATCTAAAGGTGGAATTTCTAGTTGAAAATGGCATGAAATTCTACTTGATGTCAAGAAAATGTGTGGTTTTTGCAAGAGTATTTTTGAAATAATATTATTTTCTTTATATGTTGTTATAGTCACAAAATAACACACTTACTACTATAATTATACCTCCAATTATGTTATTTTACATATGGATCTTGTGTAAGAAAATTATTCATTAATGACCCATCCCCTAGTCCTGGCGTCAGTCTAGTTGGTATTCATCGTTATTTGTCTCACACAGTCATCACTCACTTACAAAGTACTAATCATCTCTCGGGGAGTCTTAGCTTCCATTATTCACTCATTTTTCGTCTCTTGTCTTTGACTAAGGCACCTACAAAGGGATTAGAGTGCCGTGGGTGCCCTATTCCTCATTTTTAGGTGTCTTGGTCCCAGTCACACTTGGTCCTCATTTAGATGTTCGAGGTCAATGTTTATGATTTTTCATCCCATTCCCCTAGGTACTAGTTGGCAAGTCAGCTCATTAGTTTCATGTGTGAGAAAATGTTTACGTGGAAAAATTAGGTGTCTCCAACAATGTTCATGGGGCTACACCCACAAACATGTATTGAATGACACAACTCCCATTATTGAAAGTAAACTAATCCTAATCCTATATAAATATTGTGGGTTGCCATTGCCATTTGGTGAGGCTCATATAGGGAAACTCCACTTGAACTGTGGCAAAGTGCTTGTATGATGGGGTACAAGGAAGAAATTACAGGTGATAAAGGGAAAAGGGTGGAAGTTATGCAAGGAAGATTATTTCCATGAGTAGGTTACGAAATCACACCTAGTAACCGAATTAGTTTGACCTTGAATATAGAGGAAAGCATGGTGAAGCTATCGAGAGCAACGAATTAAAACAACATGTTTTTAAATTCATCTAACGAGGACACCAAGTTCCTCTCTAATTCCATACATGATCAATTATTCTTGCAAAGTTCTTGAAAGAGAGAAATAGAGGAAAAAAAGAAAGGGAAATAGAAGAAGTGTAGCTTTTATTCCATTTGTAGTGATGAATAAAAAGCTTCAACCAAACTATCACAATTCACAATGCAACTTAGTAATAGTTCTCCAAAATATCAATCCCTTGGAATGGAGAGGTCATCCCAATTTATAGCAATTTGAATTGTCCTTTCACCTCCCTCACACGACTCTTCATTTCCATATTCCACTTGTGACCTTCCATTTTCCATGAATTAAGTATTTTCCTTTAAAATGTGTGAAAATTCTTTTTACAAAATTAAAATACATCACTTAAGTGAATAGGATGAAATACAATAATGACGCATAACAAAGAATTAGAATGGAGAGAGAAAGAAGAGAGGGAAATAGAGGAAGAAGGAAGGAATGAAGGGAAAACACTCCTTTTGACTTAATGATTTGAATGCTTTGATACATGATCATGAACTTTGAGCGAAGATTTCTTCTATTGGTGATCTTCTACACTGATGAAGATTGCTCCTTGAATAACTTTGAATCATTTTCCCAATCTAGTGATGACCGCAAACTCTTGGACCATAGAATGAGTGTTTAGAAACATTGTTATGAGGTTTACCAATGCAAGCTCGAGATGAACACATACAATGCCCATGATGACCCTCCTTGAAACTTGGTTGATGAAATCTTTGACTCATTAAAATCATTCTTATCAACTCTCTTTGAATCACCTAGATCCTTAAGTGATGAAGATGAATTCACATGATGTGCCTTGTGATGCCTTTCTTTTTAATATGATATGATTGTTCCAAACCATGAAAAACCACCATCTCTTCATGATTGATTACACCTAAGAAACTAGACCAACCTGTGCACTTGAAATTCATGTTTCCTTAACACTTACTATATTTGGAAGGGAAAACTTACTATCTTTAGTAAGTGTTGGATTTTTCCTTTCTAGACCCCAAATGGTGATATCAACCTGAATGATTATCCCTCAATGTCTCGTTGTGCCAAACTTTCCCTTTGAGAACAACCTATTATTTTTAGTAAGTACACATTGAGCAACTTACTATTATTACGAAGTGTCGTAGTTAGCTTTTTCCAACCTCAACCGGCTATGCTAGCTTGAATTATTTCTTCTTATTGTGTTCCTCTCACCTTTTAGACCAATTGGATATTTATAGCAGGGTTTTGGAACCACTTACTATTTTTATTAAGTGTCAATTGGGAGCCGATATGACCTTTTTGATGACTTTTCATGCGATACTCCCTTTGTGTTCACTGCCTTCTCCATAGCATCTTCACATGGTGGCTTACCCAAAGTAACAGATCCCTATGTAGAAAGGCATGTTATTTATAGTAAGTGCGTTGTGGATGTCGGTTGCGACAAAAAGGTCTTGAAACTCGAGTTTTATTCTCAAGTTCCATGCCTTGCATTTTGAGTAATTCCTTCATCTGAAAAAGTGGGAAAATGAGATATTCATCAGTTGGAGAAGGGTATTGAAAAAATATGGACTTCATGGCATGAAAAATAGTTTATGTGAAAATATATTTTTCAACGATCATTCCCTCCAATTTTCATGCGATTTTACCCTCTGGAACCCTAAGAAGTGAAGAAGTAGCTAACTACCTTTTTCACTATTGTTCTTCATGTGACAGAGTAGAAAATATGATGAAAATTCAATCCTCCATATCCCTAGAAAAATAGGAACTCCTTGGCATAAAAAATAGTTCATGCAAAACTAGATTTTTCAATGATCATTCCCTCCATTTTCGTGATTTCACCTCTTTAGAACCCATACAAGTCGAGAGGTAGCTCACCGATTTTTTTCATTATTGTGTCTTAGAGGCCATTAATGGAGATTGAAATTTTCAGGAGTCATTTTTGTCCTCATTTATGATGAAATCAACTCCATTGCGATATGTTTTTGCTTCTTGCCTCAATGGTAAAATTTATGTTCGATCCAGTTCCTAGTTTGACAGGAAATAGAGCTTTGTTCTTCACAGAGCCGGAAGTGAAATTTCTTTACTATGATTATTCCTTTCTATGAATGGGAGGTTTGAAGGTGATTTTTTAATGGTTTTTTATAGAGGATCAACAGAAAAATATGCTCTGTTGTTATGTGTAGTGGTTTGCAATATCTCTTTGATTCTTTGTTCTATGTCAATGGAGTTTTCTGATTTCTTCTTCTCTGTTCTTCATATTTTCTTCTCAATTTGATGAAATATTCTTCTAATACCTATATGCCATCATGGATTAGAGGATAATTTGCTATGAAAGAGTTGGTTCAAGGTTCAACAATGGTGGAGGGGTGATAGGAAGTTGCAGAGGAGTTTGCAGAGCAAGTTGTGCACGGAAGGTTAGATGTTAGATGTTAGAAGCAAGAGGGATTTTTAAAATTTGAAAATTTTCAAAGGCATGGAGAGAGGTGAATTTTCATGTCCCTGACATCCCTCAACTCAAAGGGATGTGAGGGACATCAATTTTCACAACACACCTCAACTTGACATGTGGCGAAGATCCAAAGGCATGGGTTTAAAGCTAAAAAAATAGCTTGAAAGCACTGGAACGGATGAGAAGTGGTCACATGAGGAACATTAAGGAATCATGAGGGATGGGAAAATTTTCTCATCCTTGATTTCCCTCACCTCAAAGGGACATGAGGTACATTAGTTTTCACACCACACTAGATGATGACATGTGGCAGCGCTCCAGTGTGAAGGCTTTGAGCTCCGCAAGCAACTAGGGGTTGAACAAGCGATCCTGGAGGTTGCATGAGGGTCCAGAGGGCTTATGCGTGCTAGGAAAATTTTCATGACCTTGATTTTTCTAACTTATAGGGATTTAAGGCACACAAAATTGCGTCATGCTCATGGAGCTAGCATCATCCTCATCAAAATTTGACTAACTCCCGAACTCACTCCAAGAGGGAAACTTGAAATGGTGATTACTTGATCTCCCTAAGGAAGTTTTTGATGATATTTTATATGCTATTAACTCAAAATATCATTATGCATCCAAACAGGGGGTATCAAGCTATATTCCTCCACTCGATCCCTAAAAACTTTGATTTTTGATCTGGTACTCGACTTATACATGATAAAAAAATGCTTCCAGACTCATTTATTTAAAGTGTTATGAAAAAATAATTTCCTCATATTATAGGGATTGGAATTACCTTTTTGATGATGTTTCATTTTTCTCCTAACTCCATTTAGAGTTCCTAGAATTGCCTTTGGAAGTTCAACAATTATTTTGGCATGTGCACCGCCTAATCCCGTGGACCCCAATTTTAGTGAAACTACCCTAACTTCTTTGGATCCTTCCTGAATCTTCCCAAATAAATTTCATGATTTTCCTAGGCCTTGATTCACCTCTTTGTACATTTTTTCTTTTTTATTCTTCTCCATGGGGTTGCTCATGTCCTAGGAAGGCCAGGTGATATCCTTTTGCATTGTTGGTGCTCAAAATAGTCTCACCCTAGTTTTTCTTTGAAAATCTCTCGATTTATGACGTCTGTCACTTTATTTTTCCCCATGCTATGCCTAGGTAATCTTTGTTTCCATTTTTAATTTGTTCTGGGTCATAGATCACTTATGGGTCCATGGTTTTCTCTTTTTTTTGTTCCTCTGAAAAGATCTCATGTCTGGGTCCCCATTCTCTCATTCATCTAAAAACTTGGGTTCTCCCATGTTTTCCATTCTCCACAGTCACGATTCATTTTCCTTGTTGTTTCTGCCCTAAATACTTAAATAAAAATGAATGGATGTGTCTCTGATGGACATATTTGAGCCTTGCCACTCTTCTAAATTCTCTGTCCTTGGAGAAATTTTCATTTTCAGGCTCGAATGATCATTTTTTTGTATTATATGGATTGATAGGTGTTTCTCCTGTAGAATTTACATCCTTGCATCAACAGGGGATGTGGCACCTTTTGGTTAGACGTGGCACGGTTGGGTACTTAAAAATTTCTATGAATCACCTCAACTTAAAATGTGTCCACGTGGAGGAACGATACTCGTTTGAAGATCTATTTTTTGGTTTGGCCTCAGAGTAGTGCCAAGAGGACACGTGGAGGCCTCCGCTGGGTCTCCCAATACTTAGTCTTTTTCAAATGGTTTTGGGAGGTCTAGGACATGTGGAGGAACAACGCATGCTTGGGACTACCCTTGTGGTTCATTTTAGAGAAGTGCAAGGAGGACACGTGGAGGCCTCCTCTCACTTTGCATTTTGTTTAGGATTTTTAATGACCAAAGGAGACTGCCTTGGAGCATGACAAATGGCACCTTCCGCTGAGTTTCAAGCATTCAGACAAACTTTTCCAGGCTAGGACACATGGTGATCCCGCGCTCATTCAAGGTATCAAATTTTTGGGACCATCTCAAGGTGTGTGATGGTGACACGTGGCAGTTTGAAAAGTCAAAGGGGAGGGGAAGCAAACCATTGGAGGAAACTTGGATTTTTTTCCTCTTGTCCTCAGAAAGAGTTAAAACATCAAAATGGCTCGCAAGCCCGATAAGGGAAAAGTCAAAGCTTTCTCCAATCAACGGTGGAGGTGCAAACTATCAGGGGAAATTTGGAAAAATTTACTTTTGGGAGAAAAGAGTTAAAACAACAAAATGGCCAAAGAAACCCAGGTAGGAAATAGTCAATATTTTTCCCCTGGTCAACAAAGGAAGAAGGGCGGAGCTGCAGGAAACTTTGGAAAATTTTCCCTTTTCCAAAAAGGAGGTGAAATGGCAGAATTCAGCCGAGGTTCCACTAGGGCCCACCTTAGGACACGTGTTAGGTTCATTTCTTGAGGCGGAGGTCTAGAGCAAATTGGATTTTTTTCCATTTTTCCAAAAGATTGTAAAAATTCAAAGGAGGCCTTCGGGCCTATTTTATAGTTGAATCTTCCACGTGGACGACCCAAATTCAAAGTAAAGATCAACGAAAATGAGATTCTGAATCTTATTTTCCACCCATTTTAGTGAAACACACATGGAAGTGCATGTCTTCATGATTTCTTAGTATCTCCTACATGCCAAGAAAAGAGGGGAGTTAATGTTGATATCTGAGTTTGGTGGGAAGATCGACATCTTTCACCATTAAAATGGTTTGACTATCATGCTCGATCAATTTTTCTATTATTCTTCTCTCGAGCACACAAGGAGCCATATTTGAAAAATTAGGGCGGAAGTGGTTGGAAAATTGAAGAAAGAGTGATCTACCAGAGGAAGGAGTTGAATGCGGGAGATATTTGATAAGATCTCCCCCTCAAGCACCTAGCGATTTTTATAGATCGATTCTAAGAATTGTGATCAAAATCATGGCAAGCACTAGTGCATTAAAAAAATTTGTCCTCCGGGGAAGAACGGGCTCTATTGTGAATATTATAAATGGCACAAATTTTTTGTGCAAATGGTTGGAGTGTGAGCGTTTGGACTGAATTTTCTAATAGAAAAATCTTGTGAGATCCCATCATGTTTAGAATCCATTTGAGAAGCTTGTATATCTCTTTTGTATTAAATGTAATCATGTCAAGGTGGTTACAAATTTACTGCCATTGACAAGCTCGAGACTATTCTGAAACTCTCCCTTCCTGATAGATTTAATCAAATTCAAGTTGTTTTATGTTGTCTTGAAGCAAAATGTGTTTTTTTATTTCTAAATGTATGCGAGTAGTTTTTCTTGTTTTTGTTGCAATCTTGTATTAAATCTAATTCAATCACACAGCCTCAATCATTGTGACAAAGATAGAGACATCTGCAATTTCATTTCTCGAAGATCTTTCATCTCGGAATGAAAGAAATGATTTAAAATCACTTTTCTTTCATCTGTTTGATAGAAATTTTTGTAAGCCTTTGTGTGTACCTTAGGTGATTTGACTCGAGATCTTGATTCTTTGTTGGATTTTCTAACTCGAGCCTTCATGATATAATCTCAAATATTGTGTGAAAAAGTGCTAATCTGAGCCTTCATTGAAGCACATATTCGAGTTAAAGAAACATTTTAGCTATTATGTGGCATTATGTTGGTTTAACCTTCCACTTTGTAAGATTCCTCAAGAATCTAGTGAATCAAGTTCATCCCCCCACATCCCACAAAAATTTATTCAAAAATAGCCAATCCTACATGTACTACCCTTTTTGTCCCGTGTGCATACAAATGCATAATCTTTGTTACCAAAACATGCAGAAGCAATCGGGTCCCAAATGTCTTTAATAGCCTTTGCCTTGTTGTGAAAATATCCCTATGGTCTGGAAGTGACAACTCATGAGAGTCAAATTTGGTGTGTTGATCATATTTTCTCCAATGTCTCCTTAACCTCTTCATTAGGAAGGATATCTCCATCTCCTCCATAAACAACAACCTATAAAAGGGTCCTCTTACCATGATTGAAAGGCACAACCTAAAATAGTGAGGATAGATGAAATCCTCTTGAGGGTGATATCCATTTCTCCACAGTTGAGAGATAGAGGTCCAGTTAGATCTCATACCTAGCTACAAAAATAATCACCAAGATCTAATCTGTCTCTAAGCTTCCTGTCAAACTAGTGATGTTGCTCAGACTTTGAGGGAGAATCAATTTGGATACCAACACGCAAAAATACACAAATTTTTCATTTTTCAATGAACTCGAAAATCACCAAGGGGTTTTGAATTTAATTTCCTAAATCACATAGGGGAATGAGTTAACATCAATTTAGAGGTTATTGACTCGATCGGGAAGACTCGAGGTATCTCGGAAGGATAACACATGACAAGATTTATATATGGGTATCGTTGTCATCTTTGGAAAATTGCCAATTTCCTTGTTACACATTTGCATGAAAAAATATCAAAATTTGAGCAAGATATCCCTATATAAACACAACATACATACTACCTTATGGGAGGACTATTTACAATCAATGGATAGTTATCTACATAGAGCAAGGGAATTCATTTGGGCATTATTTTGCATCACACAATGCTTATGAAGAGTTGTATTCATTCTATTCCATCCACCATTTTGTATTTTATATAAGACTATTACTCGATATCTTCGTGTAATTGGTGCTAGGGCACCAAAGGCACATTATTAGACACACAAGCACATAGAACTATATTAGATATGAGATGTAGTGCAATGGTTAGTCATAAGTCCATCCATTTGGAAGTTGAAGATGGTCTGAACCGTTCATAGAAATCTTTCTTCTTTTAGGGTTTGATGTTTTGTGTGGGGTTTTGCAGGTAATTCTCCATTACATATTGGTGGATACTTCTTTGAAGAAAGTGTGAAAATCACCCACCAATAGTGAGACATTACGAATACCTAACCCACCATATCACTATCGAGATCCCGATCCATTCTATAGACCAAAGTGCCAATATTTAAAACCAGGGCATCCACATGCACCCTTGTCCGACTCCAACCACCCCTATCCAACCAAATCCACCTCTTCTACTATTTTCTGAAGATCATTATGACACTTTGTTCCACCTTTCCATCACTTTTTTCAATTCTAAATCACTAGAAGGTAAGTCTAATTAAAGTAAGTACCATTCCTCATTCATTTAATTTTATTTGAATTACAAACTAAGTTAAGTAACATTTATATTTTAGTTATTACATTGTTTTAATTTTTACATTATTACTAGAATTCAAATTATAGATAATCATTTTGGTGAATCGAAGATTTAAACATTTTTCCCTTGGATCCACTACAACCCTAATGGCTAGGAATACCTCATCTCCTTCGTGATTCATCATGCCTCATGTAAGTGTTATTTCTATAAATGATGAGGCTAATATTTTTGAACTTAATGATTTATAACATGACCCTACTATGTTGGATCATATGCAATAACCATTAACCCATGAATTGTTGAGTTGTGAAGCTTAATTACTTTATTTTAGCATGTAATTGGAACTTGCTAGAAAATACAGTAACCGACATCAGTCAGGTATGACCGGCATCGGTCAAGTAAGTAAGGAACCAGCCACGGTTAGGTAGAACCGGCGTCGGTTACCTGTGCGATGAAGTTTTAATTAACTCTCGGGAATTATATCTATTTTTAGCATTAAAATAGATTTATTGATTGTAATTGCATGGCTAAGTGCCCTAAGTCTATAAATGACTATATAAGCATAAAATCTAGGGTTTAGAAGGATGTATGGATTATAATTACAAGATAATTATGTGAGAGAGAATTCTTGGAGAAGAATCAAAAAGCTTGAAGGAAGAAATTACTAACATCGAGAGAAGGTAGAAGATTGTAAATCTTCATTGTATATCTTGTCAAAGCTTTAGATAATAGATTGGCTTGTTTCTTGGTGGACGTAGCCCACATTGGGTGAACCACATTAAATATGGTGTTGATTTATGTCTCTTGTTTTGTATAATTCTTCTAGTAGAATATCCACTTTTATTTGCATGTATGCTTAGATTTGATATATTATCTGTATAACCGATGTGGTAAAACCCAAAAACTGGTATCATAGCTTTGTTTAAGGGTTTTGTGTGTTCATAGATTTAATCATAGAGGGTTTTCTGATTGAGTGGGAGTTACAACAATGACATAAGATAATAAATACAAGGTAAAGAAATTTGATGGCCAAAATTATCAATTATGGAAGACGCAGATTGAGAATTATCTCGTATCGTAGAGATTTGTACTTAGCGTTGGATGAGAAGTCTACACCTATGAAGATGAATGATGAAGAATGGAATATTCTTGATATAAAGACTTTGGGATCTATAAGATTGAGCCTGGTAGCATCTGTGGCTTCCAATATTATAGAAGTGGCTTCTACGGTAGACTTAATGAAATCTCTTGCTAATTTATATGAAAAACCTAGTGCTTCAAATAAAGTTTATTTGATGAAGAAAATTTTTAGTTCTAAGATGCATGAAGGTGAATCTGCCTCTAGTCATTTGAATGATTTCCAATCTATTGTAAATCAGTTAAAATCAGATTGCAATACCATTTGATGATGAAGTAAAAGAACTTTTATTCTTATGTTCTTTGCTTGATAGTTGGGAACAACTTGGTAATGGTTGTTAGTAATACAACATCTGCTAATAATATTTTGAATTTTGATGATGTGGTTAGTATAATCTTGAATGAATAAATTTGTAGGAAAAGTACAGAGGAAACATCATCTGGAAATGCTTTGAATGTAGAAAGTAGGGGCAAGTAGAAGGAGAGATCCAAGAGTAAGAGTAATGGGAAATAAAAGTCAAGGGATAGCAAATCTAAATCTAGAAGTAAGGGAATTACTTGTTGGAAATGTGGAAAGAAAGGACATGCAAAGAAAGATTGTTGGTCAAAGAATAAAGAGAACCAACAACCAGAAAAAGGTAAAGAGGTGAATCTTGTTACATCAGAGGTAATGCAAGATGCTCTTATTATTTCTTTAGATAGTAGAATTAAATCATGGGTTTTAGATTCAGAAGCTTCTTTCCATGCAACCCCTAATAAGGTTTATTTTAGAAATTATGTCCAGGGCAATTTTGGGCATGTTTATTTGGGTGATGATGAACCTTGTAGTATTATTGGTAAAGGGGAAGTTCATCTAAAATTGTAGAATGGAAATACATGGGTATTGAAAGATGTGAGGCATGTGCCAAGCCTCAGGAGGAATCTTATTTCTACAGGGCAACTAGGTGAATCTGGTTGCATGGTTACTTTTATAGGAGACTCTTGGAAAGTCACCAAGGGTGATTTTATTGTGGCAAGAGGTAAGAAGGTAGGAACGTTATATTTATCTACCTATATTACTGATTCCTTTTCTACATTATCTACTTCAGATTCAGATGCATGCATGTGGCATAATCGGTTGGGTCATATGAGTCAAAAAGGAATGTAGATCTTAAAGGCTAAGGGTAAGTTATTAGATTTGAAATATTTAGATCTTGATTTATGTGAGCATTGTATCTTTGGAAAGCAAAAGAGAGTGAGATTTCTCAAAGTTGGGGCAACTAAGAAGGAGCATAAAATTGGAGCTTGTACACTCAGATGTGTGGGAACCAGCTCAGTAGCTTCTCATGGTGGATCCCAGTATTATGTTACTTTCATTGATGATGCTATAAGAAAGGTATGGGTTTATTGTATTAAACACAAATCTAATGTTTTTGAAACTTTTAAAAGATGGAAATCCCTTGTTGAGAATGAATCAAATTCTAAGTTAAAGTGTGTTAGATCTAAAAATGGTGGTGAATATTGTAGTAAGGCTTTCAAAGAATTATATTGTTCGAGTGAATGGGATATGTAGAGAAAGAACGTTCACAAGAACACCAATAGAAAATGGTGTTATAAAAGAATGAATAGGACAATCATGGAACGTGCTAGAAGTATGAGGATACATTCTATATTGCCCTTATAGTATTTGGGAAGAAGCGGTTGATACAACGGTTTATTTGATTATTCGTGGCCCTTCAAGTTCACTAGATGGAGGAATACCATAGCAAGCATGGACCGTAGAAAGAGGTAGATCTTTCTTTTCTTAAATTCTTTGGTTCAAAAGATTTTTGCATGTTGATAGAGAAAATAGAAAAAAGTTGGATGCAAAATCCAAGAGGTACACTTTCATTGGTTATGGATCTGGTGATTTCGGTTTTTGTTTTTAGGATTTAGAGAATTCTAAAATTATTAGGAGTCATGATGTTGAATGGAATGAAAAGATAATGTACAAGGATCAAATTTTGGTACCCAAGGATGAGAAAATTGAGAAGTTTATTGATGAAAATGAACTCTCAGGTTTTAAAGAAACACCTATAGAAATACATAGTAACCATGGTCTATTATGACATGACCGGCATCAGTCGGATGAACTGCCGATGGTTATAGAGGATCGGAACTAGTGTCGGTTAGCCAAACCAACGTCCGTTAGAGGTGACTAGCATCAGCCATTGTCAGAAGTTTATACTAATGTCCAAGAGGTCCAGATTGAGCCTCAGGTACCCCACACTCCTGTAAGAATGTCGTAAAGGGTAAGTAAACTTCCAGAACGATTTTCACCTTCTCTATTTTATCTATTATTGACTGATAGTGGTGAAATAGAAAGCTTTAAAGAAGCAATGGAGGACAAAACTCATGTTTATTGGGAGCATGGCATGGATGAGGAGATGAACTCTTTGGAACAGAACTAGACTTGGGATTTGGTTAAATTTCCAGTAGGAAAGAGAACATTGCAGAACAAGTGGGTTTACAAAATTAAGGAAGAAGAGGGTGGATAGAAAAGGTACAAGGCAAGGCTTGTAGTAAAGGGATTTACATAAAAGGTAGGTATTAACTTTGGTGAAATATTTTCTCTTGTTGTTAAGATGACTTCTATTCATACTGTATTGAGTTTAGTTGCAGTAGAATATTTGCATTTAGAGAAACTAGATGTGAAGACAACTTTTCTTCATGGTGATTTAGATGAAGAGATTTATATGTAGCAGTCACTTGGGTATGAAGTCAAGGGTAAGGAGAAATTAGTGTGCAGGTTGAAAAAGAGCCTATATGGGCTCAAGCAAGCTCCAAGGCAATGGTACATGAGGTTTGATAGTTTTATGCATGAGCATGGTTACTTGAGATGTGAATTTGACCATTGTGTTTATTTTAAGAAGTTTGAAAATGGGAGCTATATTATTTTGTTATTGTATGTGGATGATATGCTTATTACGGATCTAATATGCAGGCAAAATTGTGAGCTTAAGAGAAAGCTAGCTCATACATTTGCAATGAAGGATTTGGGAGATGCAAAAAGAATTCTTGGCATGCAAATACATAGAGACAGGAAAAATACGAAATTGTATTTGTCTCAGGAGGATTATATCTACAAGGTGTTAGAAAGGTTTAACATGCAAAATGCAAAACCTGTTAACAAACCTATGGCTGGACACTTCAAATTGAGTAAAGATCAGTGTCCTTCATCACAAGACGAGATCAAATACATGACATGAGTGCCATATGCTTCAGCAGTTGGAAGTCTCATGTATGTTATGGTTTGTAAAAGACCAGACATTGCACAAGTAGTGGGAGTTGTGAGTAGATATATGGCTAATCCAGGTAAAGAGCATTGTAAAGGAGTCCAATGGATACTCATGCATTTGAAAGGGACATCTAGCATGCAGTGATGCTATGGAGGTTTGGATATTTCATTATGTGGCTATGTTGATTTGGATGAGTACTAGATATATTTTCATAGGTTAATGGAAGAGTTGGGAATGAGGAGATTAGGTTCATGGAAGAATTGGGAAAGGAGCAAAGTGATTGTAAACTATTCAGTGACAGTGAGAGTGTAATTCATTTGGCAAAGAACTCAGCATTTCATTCGAGAATGAAACACATTCAGCTGAGGTATCACTTCATATGGCAGGTATTGGAGGATGGACAGTTGAAGCTGGAAAAGATTCATACAAGCAAAAACCATGTGGATATGCTAACAAATCCATTAGCAAAGGAAAAGTTGGATCTACACTCCACTTATGTTTTTCTTCGAGTTTGAGACTTAAAGAGGAAAAAAGCTAAGCCAAGATCCAAGAATGATGTTGTATAGTATGGTGCATTAATTAAACTCCAAGTGGGATATTGTTGAGTTGTGGAGCTTAATTACTTCATTTTAGCATGCAATTGAACTTGCTAGAAAATACAATAGAACTGACATCGGTCGGGCTAACCAAAGATCGGTGAATAGCATCGGTCAAGGGCAAGTAAGGAACTAGCCGGCACAGGTTAGGCAGAACCAACATCGGTTACCTATGTGATGAAGTTTTAATTAACTCTTGGGAATTATATCTATTTTTAGCATTAAAATAGATTTATTGATTGTAATTGCATGGCTAAGTGCCCTAAGTCTATAAATGACTATATAAGCATAAAAGCTAGGGTTTAGAAGGATGGATGTATCATAATTACAAGATAATTATGTGAGAGATAATTCTTGGTGAAGAATCAAAAACTTGAAGGAAGAAAGTACTGAACATCTGAGAAGAGTAGAAGATTGTAAATCTTCATTGTATATCTTGTCAAAGCTTTGGATAATAGATTGGCTTGTTTCTTGGTGGACGTAGCCCACACTAGGTGAACCACGTTAAATCTAGTCTTGATTTATGTCTCTTGTCTTATAATTCTTCTGGTAGAATATCTTCTTTTATTTGCATGTATGCTTAGATCTGATATATTGTCTATATAACCAATGTGCTAAACCCAAAATGAATTCCATGTGCTTACTAGCTTTGATAATTCTACTATTGGCATTTTTTCGATCCTATGAGCTTCTCTCGTTGTGTATTTTATATAGTTATCCATGACCCTCCTTCGAGCATTTCCAAGGAGGTTCTAGATAATTCTATAATTTATTTAATTCTTATTCATGGAAATGGTACATGTGCATACCGATTCTCCTCCCGTAAAGGCCACCACTATATCTTCATCTCATGATTATCCTATTTCTTATACTACTTCTCATCATCCCTTATGTGTTAATTCACATTTCATTAATGTGAGTTACTGGAGCCTTTTTTCATTTGTGAGAGTGTCTGAATACTACTACACTAAGAGTATTGTACATTCCCCTATACCAGAAATTTGCTTTTTCTGTCAAAGAGACGTGGATTTTTAACTCCAATAGGTTTATAAATGATTTTTGTCATGGTTTTAATACCCATGGTTTTGTAAAACTACGTAAGAATTTGTCTACTTATAGTGTATTTTTGTGCATATGGTAGAATTATGTAACAGAGATGGTCCTACTGAAACAAGTTGCATATGTGTTTTGAATTTGGGTGTGAATTCCAGATTTGTTGAAATAGCTCCAAATGGATCTGGTGTTATATGTTAGAGAGGGGTGACTTGGCTAAAATCTCATCATGATTCTTGATGATATAGCCCAAATTAGGTGAACCACATTACATATTGTCTCTTTGTGTTGTGTTATTATTATTGTGACACTTTTATTTGAGATATGTAATATTTTATGCATGTTAGTTTCTCACTCGCATGATTCTGGTGAGGGATTATTCTACATATTTTATCCCTTATTTCCTAACAGAAGACATAGAAAGCCTTGGTTTGGTTTGGAGAAGTGTTGAATCATAGGAAAATTTTTAGCTTAAGTGGGAGGTATGGCGTATGATGGAATATCAAGGGTTGATAAATTCAACAGAAGAATTTCGTATTTGGAAGATGTAGATGGAATATTACATTTATCGAGAGGAATCTTTATATTCCATTGTCGAGAAGGTGAACAAACCCTCAAGCATGACGAATGTTAAATGGTATTTTTGGATAGGAAGGAACTTGGGACAATCCATTGATGCCTTAAATATTTGGTATGTTTAATGTTTCAAAGGAAAACACTACAAAATAACCATGCTTGCATTAGGGAAGTTATGATAAACCCTTTCTAACAAAATATATTTAATGGAAAAGTTTTTAATATGAAGATGTCTAGAATGGATTGGTAGCAGATCATTTGAATGATTTTAATACGATTGTAAATATGATAGCTTTGTTTACAATATAATTTGATGAATAATTTAGGGCTTTATTAATTTTGTGCTCTTTACCTAAGAGTTTTATGAATATCGTTAAGATAATGGAAGTAAAAACTCCGTTCTAGCTAACTCAAAGTTGAATTTTGATGATGTTTTAGGGGTGATTCTACGTGACGAAATGAGAAGAAAAATATCTAGGAAATATTATAAATTAGGGAATACTTTGACAATGGAAACTAGAGGGAGATAGAGAATAAAGGAAGTCGAGGAAAATCAAAAGATTGGGAAAGGTCAAAATCTAAAAGCAAGATAGTATGGTGGCAAATAAATTTTGGGCATGCAAAAGAAGGATTGTTGGGAGCTTGAGACAAGAAGAAACAACGGAATAAAACAAGGAGGAAAATGTGGCAACGATTAATGTATGTCAAGATGCTTTGATTATTTCTTTACAAATATTATTGAATCTTAGGTTTTAGATTTGGGAGTTTCTTTCCATGCTTCTCCACATTTAAGCATTATTTTTATTATTATGTTCAAGGGGATTTTGGGATGTTTTTTGAGGTTTCTGATGAGCCTTCAATATAGACAAAAAGGATTTGTTAGGGTTATAATACAAAATGGGAATACATGGATATTTTGAATGTCGATTGATGTGCCTACTTTAAAACAAAATCTAATTATCGGCATATCACTTGGGAAATGATGGTTGATGGATATTTATCAAATTACTCATTGGAAGGTTACCAAGGGTGATCTTGTGGTGGCAAGAGGTAATAAGGTTAGAACCTTGTATTTAACAACTTAAAGCACTAATGCTTGTAATCTTGTCGCTTGAGTAGATACAACATTGTGGCACTATAGACTCGGTTATATGATCCATAAGGAAATGGAGATCATAAAGAAGGATTTTCCTTGATATATAGAAATATGTTTAGATTTTTTTAAGGACTCATATATGGGAAGGTTAAGTATGGTTTCTCAAGGTTGTACCTACAAAAGAAAAGTTTAGGTTAGAATGAACATTTTGATGTGTGGGGCCCATCAAGTATCATCTCTTGGGGGTTCAAGTTATTATGTTACTTTTATGATGATGCATTAAGGAAAGTTTGTTTATTGTATTAGAAAAATTATGATTTCTTTGACACTTTTGTTAAATGGAAAGCCTTAGTAGATAATGAAAAAGGTCTTAAGCTAAAATATCTCGGCGGATAATGGAGGGGAGTATTGTAATATTGTTGAATTTGATTGTTATTATTCTAAGAATAGAATACGGAGGCAAAAGATTGTTCCATGAACTCCACAACAGAATGGGGTGTCTAAAAGGATGAACCTCAATAATGGAATGTACTAGAGCATGAGGTTACATGTGAATGCCTCTTTGTTTTTGGGCACAAGTAGTGAGCACGGATGTGTGACCTGATAAACACATGACCCTCATGTACTCCTTTGGATGGAGGTATACCTGAGGAGGCTTGGTATGGTAAGAAAGTTGATTATTTATTTCTTAGATTCTTTGGATGTGAGGTGTTTTTCCATATAAACAAGGATGATATGACCAAGATAGAGGATAAATTAGAAAATGTACTTTCATCAATTATGGTGATGATAAATTTGGATATAAATGTCTATTGAGGTGGCTGAGAAAATCATTAGATCTAAGGATGTAGTTATTTAATGAGAAATTCATTTATAAGAAGGAGTTATAGGAAAATAGGTGAATCCAAGAAAGAGTATATAGTGGTAGAGGATCGGGGTCTGGATGGGAAAGTGACACATGAATCGGTGCTTAGGAACCTCTTCAACAAAAACTCCAAACTCATATATTTTTAGAGGTCTTCCTAGGGTAAGAAGAGAACCCAAATTTTCTTCTTTTACCCCGGTGTATCTTTAGTCACTAGATAAAAGATAATAAAAATTTATTCTTAAAAAGTGGAATCCATTCACAATTAATTCCTCATGAGAGTCACCAAAAGCTGTTGGGTTTTAAAATGGAACAAGGTGAGAAACCATAGTCAAGGGACAAATGTGTCCCTCCTCTTTAATGGGAGAGGTTCCCTTATTGAAAGTTGGAAAAACAAATGTACAAATCTACAACTATCAATGTTTGGATCCTAGTATCCTGGAGTGTTTTCATACTCAAAAGATTATCAATAAGAAGGAATGGAAGAATAAAGAGATGGGAGAAGGAAGAAAACAACAATGCTTTTGGGAAATATAGATATCAAAGTATCTCCCTACTCACATTGAACAAAGAAAATATAGAAGAATCAATTACTTCACCACCGGTGCAAATCTACAGACACAAAGTTCTAAATATTACACAGACCAGAACACAAAGTTTCTATTGAATGCAAAACAAATGATCCATTGAATCAATCAAGAGAGAGAGAGATATAATAGAGGAAATGAAAAATAAAGCTTTTGTACTGAATCACTTCCAAATTTACAATGTTCCAAGAAAACCAAAATCCTTTTTTCATGGATAAAACGTGTTCTTATAACAATTTGTGTACATCCATACTTTGTCCCCAAGAAAAGAATATCCAAAAGGAATAATGTTTGTTGCACATTTGCTTTTGGAAAGTGACATGAAACAAACACACTCATGAAAACTGGAGGTTCAAAAAGGTGAATAATTCTAGTGTTCGAGTATGATTACTTTAGTAGGGGACATCTCATGATGTTCTTTTTATGTGGTCCTTCCATTTCCACCTTTTAACCACTTTCATAGCACTCAAGTGCTTCTAGTAAATTTTCCTCCTTTTTATCACGTATGCCCGATAAACTCCATTTTCTCGATGATCAATTTTACATCCTTTATACATATTGATTTATCTTGACAATAAATGAAAAAAATGCATCTCATGGAGAAATGATAAGGATACAGAGAAAAAAGAATGAAGAATGATCCATTTTTGCATTTTGTAGAGCTCTTGTTTATTAATGGCATTAAAAACCAGATGAGTGCATTTGGCTATCTTTTCCCCCTTTTCCTTCAAATTAGGACCGTACATGGGGCAAGGATCAAAGAAACGATGGCCCAGGGGAGAGATCTACATTTCCGACATTTGGGAGAAAAATCAAAATTTCTAATTTTGCTCCGCCCCTCTATACACTCTCTACCAAAGGCCGAACACGTGGCACCATCTAAGTAGTTGAGTAAATGCGGTTCAAATCTTCCATTTAAACTCTTTTCAACAAAAAAGATCCAATTCTCAAAAACCTCCACTAACCCACTTTGAATTTTTAACGTGAACAAATGGCACACCACGATTGGAAGAGGGGTCACGGATTAATTTGCAACATTTTAACCCTTTGGTGAAAAAGGCTCAAATTCTCAATTTCCTCCACAGGCCCATTGTTCTCGATTTCATTCTTTAACACGTGGCATCACCTAACTAGTTGTGGGAATGTACTTCAATTTTATACTTTATCCACTTTTGAAAAGGGGAAAAATTCAAACCTTTCCCCTGAAAGTCCATGCCCCCACCATTGAATTTTCAACGTAGGCCACGTGTCCCTTCTAATTTGTAGGCTTCATTTCCCTTTTGCATGGGTGGGGCCACGGGTCATTTTAGAAATTTTCACCCTTTGTGGAAACAAAGCTAAAATTCCCAAAGTCCCCACCAAATTTATGAATCTGAAAAAGGCCACATGCCCCTTTCGCGATTCGCTACGGGGATGCAGGTCATTTTATAACTTTTCACCCTTTCACCGTAATGCCTTAGAGAATAAAATGGATCCATCACCCCAAATTTTGCCAAAACTACTCCATCCAATCGAGGACCAATGGGATGCGGGACAAATTGACATTTGTTTCAAAATCATGAAAAGTGATAAGTTCAAAATAAACCTATTTGGCGCATCCAATGAGAAGCAAATGCATAGCTTCACCTTTTTGAGAAATAATTTGATGGGGAAAAGAATGTAGGAAGTTGCAGGAAATGGGAAAACACCATTTTTTCTCCCGATGAAGAATTTATTTCTCTATGCAAAAGGTTAAAAATGAAATATGCAAGGTCCCACACATTCCAAACACATAAAAGAAGAACTAAAATCATTTCCCATCCATTGAAAATAGGTAAAACATTTTAATGGTAGCAGACTGAGGAAATTTTGATTAAAAACATCGTGGGAAATGAAAATGAGCATCTGAGGAGTTTAAAACATGAATTTCTTCTATGAAAGGGCTCCAATTTTCATGAAATTAGATTCGAAAGGGTGGGAAAATTGAGAGGAAAACAACTAGCTCCTTTTGGGGATGATTTGGCAGAGGAAAGAGGCAAAATCAAGAACCTTAGAGAATTTTGGGTAATCAAATCGAATCTAGTGTCTTAGCCAATGGGAAACAGAGTCAAAAAGAAGAAATACCAACACGAAGAGAACACAGAAAGGAAACCAACCAAAAAAAAAAAGGAAAGAAAAATGCTATCCAAATGTACAGAGGGACTGCCAAAATTCCTGGGTTTTGAACAACTTCAAAAATTGCCTACTATAAGGAAGTGGGAGAGGATAACCATCCATGTAATCCGAGATAAAAATAGTTTTCACCAGCAAAATGTCTAATTTTAAAAGGACTAAACCAAAGGGAATCAAATTTACAATGGTTGCCTCGATGTTCATGCCTTTTTCCCAAAGAAGAACACTGTCTCCCACTTGAAAAGTTTTGGGTCTAGCCTTTTTGTCAAATAGAACTTTTACCTTGAGTTGATGAGCTGATATTCTATCAACCACTTGTAATCTATCTTCATTCAACTTCTGGAGGTACATAATTCTTTTGTCTAATGAATTAGTAAAGCTAGCATCCTCAATGGCCTTCATCAAATGTAAGGCTGGTAGTTCCAATGTCACTGGAAGCTGAGCTTCAACTCCATATACTACTTGAAAAGGAGAAATTCCAATGGCTCTCTTAGGTGTAATCATATCTACCCATAAAGCATCATATAGTTTCTTATGCTAATTCCTCTGAGAGTCATTGACAAGCTTCTAAAAATGGTGACAAAGTTCTTGTTAGTTGATTCTACTTTCCCATTCCCTTGGGGATAGTAATCTGAAGAGTGGGCAAGGGAAATACCATAGCCATAGTAGAAATCCATCATCTCAGTAGAAGAAAAATTGGAAGAATTTTAAGTGATAATCTTGTTTGGTATCCCAAAAATTATCAATATGTGCTCCTTGATGAATTTGCATACTACTTCAGAAGTAGTAATTTTAACTGGAATGACTTCCACCACTTGGTGAAATAATCAGTGGTAGTCAAAACATGAGTATTCCCTACACTTGAAGGTGGATTGTGTGTCCCAATGAAGTCCAAACCCCATTATTGAAAAGGTTCCTCAATCACCACTAGTTTGAGAGGTAAAGCAACCAATTTGGGTCTTCCAACAAAGGTTTGACATGCTTCAGACTTGCCTACCCACTTTAATGCCTCATTGAACAAGTTAGGCCAATAATATCAAGCATGGAGGATTTTGTGGGCTATGACAGTAGAATATAAATGACCTCCATAGGCCTGGTCATGAAAGGCTGAGAACAATTTTTTTTTCTACTCTTTGTCAACACATTTAAAAAACCTTCCATTTATGCATCGTTTGACCAATGCATTTTCCCACAACACATATTGCGTAGACCTTAATTTTATGGCTCTCTTATCCTTGGCACTCAAATGAGATGGACATTATCCATAAGTAAGAAAGTGTGCAATGCCATCGTACCATTCATTAGTTGAGCTGAGGAAAATAACAACGGGGATATCAACATCGTCCTTGGAAAATTTGACATCAACTCCTTCAACAATGAGTTCACATAAGTGCTTTCCTCGAACTAGCTTGGTGGGTTCGATGTCAAGATCATACCAATGTAATTTTTCTACCCAATTTCCTCTCTTGGTTCCAAATTTTGTTGTGTAAGAATGGATTTTATAGTTGTATCGGGTAACAAGCACAATAGAATGAGAGTTGAGGATGTAAAAATGAATCTGCTTCATAGCTTTCACTAGTACAAAAGAATGTTTCTCCATCATGGTGTACTTGAGCTCATGGGATTTCAAAATATAACTCATGAATTCTATGGGGAGTTCATGACCTTCATCATTCTCATGGGTTAACACAATAGATAGATTACTTTCAGAGAGCATAGCAATAGATAATGAAGTTTTTGCTATAATCAGGGCATGCCAAGATTGGAGTCTTTTCTATAGCTCTCTTGATGTCTTCAAATGCAACCTTTCCTTCGAGAGGACCAACAAAAATTTTCTTCCCTTTCATCATGTGGGCTAAGTTCAAAGTAAGTTAGAAAAAATTAGGTATGAATCTTCTTAAGAAGTTGATCTTACCAAAGAAAGAGTGCACACCCTTCTTGCTTGTGGTGAGAGAGATCTACTTGAATTACCCGAACTCTTTACTCGGATCAATTTTGATTCCCTCCTTGAGACAATGTGTCCCAATAATTTTCCCTCGGTGACACAAAAGATATATTTCTTAGGATTCAAGGAGATGCCATGCTCTCTACAATTTTGGAGAATAGTTTCAAGGTGTTGGAAATGATCAACTCTAGTTTTTAAAACACATTCGGATCATCAAGGTATACAACTATGCATTTTCCTAGAGATTTCCAAAGACTAGGTCATTTCCCTATGAAAGGTGGAACCAACATTGATGAGGCCAAAATGGATTCTCATGTAAGAAAAGTTTGCCCAAGAAGTGGTAAAGGTAGTCTTATGCTAATATGCATCACTTACTTCTACTTGATTATATCATGAGAATCCATTAGGCATGGACAACATTTCTGAACCTATAATAGCCTACAAGACTTGATCCATTATGGGGAGAGGATAATTATCCTTCAAAGAGGCTTGATTCAAATTCCTAAAATCAACACAAATCCGGATCTCACCATTCTTCTTCCCGACAGGAACAATATTAGCAATCCACATTGAATGGTGAGTGGGGGAAATGATCTTATCCTTTAATAACTTTTGGATCTCTTAAAAGATTGTATCAGCAATTTTAGGGTTATATTACCTCTTCTTTTTCCAGAAGGGATTGATCCTAGGTTTTAGAGGAATTAAATGTTGCATCTCTTTTGGCTGAAAAGCCTTGAGATCATTATAAGAATATGCAAGAACATCAGCATACCTTTTCAACAAATTCACTAATTTCTCCCTCTCGTCTTGTGTGCAGAACTTTCCAATGTTTAGCAGCATAGGTTCATTAAGACTCCCAATGTTATCTTTTCAAAGTCAGAAAACTAATAAGCTCCTTTGGAAGTTTTGGACTTGATGTACCTATCATGTTTATCAAATAACTCTTCCAAACTTACCAACATTTTAGGTATCTTATTACCTTTTAGTTTTATGCAGCCATCACGAATCCATTTCTTCTTTGTTATCTTCTTCATTTGGGGGCACACACTCTCTAGGAAGATTTCCACTTCCTTCAAAGTATAATTGGTCAAAATTATCTCTGAGTTCAAGGAAGGAAAGAAAATGCTGATCATCATTAAATACATGCAAATGTTTGCATTGTTAGGAACACTAGGCCTATGGATCATCTCAATGGTGAATTTATCTTGGAAGAAATCTAGATGAGGGATTAGTAGAGACAGCGAGATATCCAAGGAATCAACCCTAATGTTTCTTTCCCTTGGCATGGATTCAATGGAAAAGGCATCAAGGAAATCATTGGAATCCTAAACTAGATTCCTGTAATGTTTCAACCTTCTATTATTCACTTGAAAGAGATCTCTCGATGTGTTTTACAATCAGCTCGAATCTCCACGAGTAAGAATATTCTTGATCCCCATCTCTTTTGCCATGCTTAAACTGGGGATGAGATCCTCATACTCAGCTGTATTATTTTTGTTTTTGAATTAGAGCTTGAAAGAGAAAGGGTGAATTTTCCCTTCAGGAGAAATAAGCACCACACCAGCTCTAGAACTAGCTGAGGAGAAGCTCCCATCAAATTCCAAAATCCAAACACCATTAGGATCAAGAATCACTTCCTTAGGATGGTTAGCCTCATCTTGTGACATGATCATGTAGTTACCATGACCAATGTCCTCATAAAGTATTTGTGCCTTTGGGTCATCTATTTTTGCACGATATATTTAGTTTGTTTCTTAGGCAGTAGCTTCTTCATTTTCCCATTCACTAGAATAAGAGCATGTGACCAATCCATCATGATTTCTCCTCCAACATCTTTGAAAAATTTCTACTCAGCAGCATGTCGTAGGAAGGGGAATATCAACTACCAAAATGGTGGCTAAAACTCTCTTCTCTGGCAAAGAAAGGCTACTTGTGCATCCTTGATCCTTCCAACTAGTGGCAATTCTCTACTTTCCATTAAGTAACATGAACCAAAAGTGTGGGTTATGTTTAAGCCTAGGGTATGAGCTACCTTAGAAGGCATCACATTATCTCGAAGCACTAGAATCAATAACAAAATTGTTGAGTTTGTGGCCAGCTATGAGGAGAGTGACATCAAATGGTTTGATCTTCTCATTAGATGAAGTGAATGTTGACACAAGGATTGGTTAAGAGTAAGGAGATGGATTGGGAAAGATAACTTTAGAACTAGGGGATGAAGGCTTGGATTTGAAATTTACAAAGTCTACCATCTTAGCAAAGGCATTGGGATGGGTTTGGTAGAATTTAACTTCGAGATCCGGATGTTAGTTTTCTTGAGATGGTCAATAATGTCAAAAGAACCATAGGTAGATGGAGCATCATTGATAGGAGTAGATGAAAATTTTAACTTATTAACTCTATCATTTGAAGGAGAAGAAGTTTTAAGAGTAGAAACAAAGGAGGAAGGAACAACAAAACTTACCTTGGGTGTGGAAGAAATTGGAATAGGAGATCCTCTCCTTACAATCACTAGAATGACCGTATGAGGTTCCTTAGATCTTTTAGCAAGCTAAACCACTTTCTCCTTCTTATTGGATTGCTCATGAGTCATGACATCGATATGATTCATTGTTTATATCTCTACATCTCTTTCTTCATAATCATCCTCTTCATCTATACCTTTAGTGGTGACAAAATGGACATGAGATCCACTCAACTCTTATAATTCTTCATCACCTTTCTCTTCATGTTCTTCAAAAATTTCATTCTCCTCCTCATCATCAGGATCTAGCACTTCACATGTTTCATTGACTAGAAGTTTAACAGGTGGGCCTTTAATTACCAATCTGGTTTGAGGAGAGAGAAACTGGATCCTAGGCTGAAAGTTATTCCTAGGAACATCTTGATAAGGAGTATGTTGGGCTAACTACTTCTTGAGAGAAATGAGATCATTAGCAAGTTTTTGTACCAACTGATCTGCATTATCTCTAGAAGAAGATGTGGAAGAAGGAGATGCTTTAGATTTGGATGATTCTCTCCTTAGCTTTCCATACATGATTAGATCATCTTCAACACTGATAGAAAATATCTCTTATCGCATCTAAAGTGGTTAGGTTATCTCTTCAAAGTGCATAGCTCACTTTGGAACTTGTGCATTAAGGAAGAAACATTTATCGAATCTGATCCATAGGGCATGTGTTTTGTGATCTTGTTAACTAGCTGTTGAATTTGGAAACAAATTCCCTCATGGGCTTGTGTGAATCTTTCTTAATTTGAGAAATATGGGCCAAGAGGGTGTGTACATCCTTAGTAGGCTTGAAACATTTCTCAAACTAGCTCATCATGGTGTTCCAATTAGCACCATTATCTTGCAATGTCTTTACAAAAAGTCTAACAGAGATATCCTCATGTTCAACTCCAAGAAGACCACAAGAAAAAATGAAGGTCGTAATATGCTCATCTAGATGAACCTTCCCATCGCCTGAATTTAGGTAAATTATTTCTATTGCCTTTAGGAAATTCATGCAATGGTTGGGGAAGAGAAGCGAGAGGCCTAACCCTTTGGTCCCAAGGTAGAGGAGTTGTCATCCTTGAAAGATTTTTTGGAGAGGAATTGAAACACCAAAGCAAGAATCAAAGCATTAAAATTACGAATGATTTTATCTTGAGGGATGTCACTCCTAGAAGTTTTGTCTCTAGCAGGAGGAGTGCTTACAGATCTTGTTCCTATTCTTTTTTCTTGATGAAGGGAGAGAGAAACCTTGATGATCCAGATGTTGGAAATGAGGGTCTTCTTCCCCAAGGGTTCTTCTACCCCGAGTGTATCTTGAAGTCACCAGATCAAAGATGATCAAGAATTTATTCTTCAAAAAGTGGAATCCATTCACCATGAATTCCCTAGTAGAGTCACAAAAATTGTTGGGTTTCATAATGGAACAAGGCTAAACACCATAGTCAGGGGACAAATGTGTCCCTCATAGGAGAGGTTCCCTTATTGAAAGTTGGAAAACAAATGTACAAATCTATAACTATCAACGTTTGGATCCTAGTATCTTGGAGTGTTTTCATACTCAAAATATTATCAATAAGAAGGAATGGAAGAATAGAGAGTTGGGAGAAGGAAGAAAACAACAAGGATTTTGGGAAATATAGATAGCAGAGTATCTCCCTACTCACATTGAACCAATAAAATAGAGCAAAGGATCAATTACTTCACCACTGGTGTAAATCTGTAAACACAAAGTTCTAAAGATTACACAGACCAGAACACAGTTTATATTGAATGCAAAACATATGATCCATTGAATCGAGTAAGGAGATATATATATATATATATATATATATATATATATATATATATATATATATAGAGAAATGAGAAATAAAGCTTCAGATTGAATCACTTCCAAATTTACAACATTCCCAGAAAACCAAAATCCTTTTTCATGGCAAAAACATGTTCTTATAACAATTCATGTACATCCATACTTTGTCCCAGAAAAAGAATATCCAAAAGGAATAATGTTTATTACGGATGCACTTTTGGAAAGTGACATGAAACAAACACACTCGTGAAAACCATAGGTTCAAAAAGGTGAAAATTTTAGGTGTTCGAGCATGATTATTTTAGCAGGGGCATCTCATGATTTTCTTTTTATGTGGTCCTACCATTTCCACCTTTTAACCACTTTCATAGCACTCAAGTGCTTATTGGTAAGTTTTCCTCCTTTTTATCGCGTATGCCCGATAAAATCCATTTTCTAATGATCAAACTTTACATCCCTTTAAACTTATCAATTTGGCTCCACAATAAACCAAAAACACATCTCATGGAGAAATGACAACGATACAAAGAAAAAAGAATGAAGAATGATCCATTTTTGCATTTTGCAGAGCTTTGGTTTGTTAATGGTGTTAAAAACTAGATGAGTGCATTTAGCTATCTTTTCCCCTTTTTCCTTCAAATTTGGACCCTACACATGGAAAGATCCAAGCAACGATGGCCTTGGGTGAGAGATCTGCATTTCCTAACATGTGGGAGAAAAAGCATGATTTCTCATTTTGCTCTGCCCCTCCGCAGCTCCGCCAAAGGCTGGACACGTGGCATCATTTGAGTGGATGAGGAAATACGGTTCAAATCTTCCATTTATAATCTTTTTAAATAAAATCTCAAATTCTAAAAACCTTCATCAGCCCGCTTTGAATTTTCAATGTGAACGTGTGGCACACCACGATTGGAAAAGGGGTCATGACTCAATTTCTAACATTTTAACCCTTTGGTGAAAAAGGCTTAAATTCTCAATTTCCTCCGTAGGCCCACTGTTTCGATTTCACTCCTCAATATGTGGCATCACCTAACTGGTTGTAGGAATGCACTTCAGTTTTATACTTTATTCACTTTTGAAAAGGGGAAAGTTTCCAAGCTTTCCCCTGAAAGTCCATGCCCCCACCATTAAATTTTCAACGTAGGCCACGTGTCCCTTTCTGATTTATTGTGGGCTTCAACTCGGAATTTATCCTTTCACATGGGCGAGGCCGTGGGTCATTTTAGAACTTTTCTCCTTTCTAAAAACAAAGATAAAATTACCAAAGTCCCCTGCTAGTACGTTGAAGCGCATTTGAACTTAATAATGGACACGTGTCCCTTTTTGATTCGTTGCATGGGATACGGGTCATTTGAGAAATTTTCACCCTTTCACCGTAATTCCTTAGAGAATAAAATTGATCCATCACCCCGAACTTCTACCAAAACTACTCTAGCTAATTAGGGACCAAAGTGGGGTTGCAGGGCAAATGTGACATTTTATTAAAAATCACCAAAAGTGATAAGTTCAAAAGGAACCCATCCAACCACATCCAATTAGAATAAAATGTGTAGATTCACCTTTTCAAGAAAGAATTTGACAGGAAAAGAATGTAGGAAGTTGCAGGAAACAGGAAAATGCTATTTTTGCTCCTGATGAAGAATTTCTTTCTCTACAAAAGGTTAAAAATGAAAGATGAAAGGTCCCACACATTCCAAATGCATAAAAGAAGAACTAAAATAATTTCCCATCCATTAAAAATAGGTAAAACATTTTAACGGTAGCAGATTAAGAAATTTTGATTTAAAACATCGTGGGAAATGAAAACGAGCATCTGAGGAGTTTAAAACATGAATTTCTTCTATGGAAGGGCTCCAATTTTCATGAAATTAGATTCAAAAGGGTGGGAAAATTGAGAGGACAACATGTTGGTGCTCAAAAAAATCTCGCCCTAATTTTCCTTTGAAAAATCTATCAATTTATGGCCTCTTTCACTTTCCTTCTCCTCGTGTTGTGCTCTCGGTTAATCTTTGTGGCCATTTTGTAATATGTTCCTGGGTTGTAAATCACTTAAGGGTCTATAATTTGGGTTCCCAGTTGTCCTGTCATCCAAAAACTCAAGTTTCTCCCATGATTTTTGTTCTCCATGGTTGGGATTTGTCTTCCTTGTCGTTTCTACCCTAAATAGTTGAAGAAAATAAATGGATGTCTCTCTGAGAAACATAATTGAGCCTTGTAACATTCCTAATTTCTCTTTCCTTGAATAAATTTTCATTTTCTCGGCTTGGGTGATCATTTCTCTATATTTTACGGTTTGTGGGTATTTCTCCCGATCAAATTTACATCCTAAAGCATCGACAGGGGACATGGAACTTTCAAGTTGGACACGACTCAGCCTTAGTACTTCAAAAATTCTATGAATCACCTCAACTTGAAATATTTCCACGTCGAGGCATGATGTGCATTTGAAGATCTACTTTTTTTTTTCTTTGGCCTCGCCCGGCGTCGGAAGGACATGTGGAGGCTTCACGCTTGTCCGAACTTAGAAAATTTTCATGCGGTTGGAGCAGTGTGGTGGAACAAGACATGTGGCGAGCTCACGCTCATTCGAGAGTCTCCACTTTGTGCACCATTTTGAAGTTGCGCGGGAGACACGTGGACGAACCGTGCATGTTTGGAGACCGGCCTTTGAGTTTCATTTTAAAGGAGTGCTAGGCCCGACATGTGGAGGCCTCTTCTCACTTTGCATTATGCTTATACTTTTCAATAGCGAAAGGAGACTACCTCAGAGCATGACACGTGGTGCCTTCCACTTAGCTTCAAGCATTCAGAAAAACCTTGCTGGAACAGGTCATGTGGCAATCCCGCACTCGTTCAAGGTATCAAATTTTTGGGACCGTCTCAAGGTGCACCATGATGACATGTGGTAGTTTGAAAATTCAAAAAGGTAGGAAGGTAGACCATCGGAGGCAACTTGGATTTTTTTCCCCTTAAGGATTAAAATCTCAAAATGGCCCACAAGCCCAATAAGGAAAAAGTCAATGTTTTACCCCGATCAATGACAGAAGTGTGGGCTCTTAGGGGAAATTTGGAAAAATATTCTTTTGGGAAAAGGGAGTCAAAAGTAAAAGGGGAAGTGTGGGTCTACTTGAATCACATTTGGACACGTGTTAGGCTCATTTCCTGAGGGCAAAGTAGTGGGGAAAATTTGGAAAATTTTCCCTTTTCTGAAAAGAGAGTAAAATGGAAGAATTTGGCCACGACTCCATTCTAATCACATTTGGACATGTGTCGCATTGTTTCTTGAGGGCGGAGGTGTGGGGATTTTTTTTTTTTTCCATTTTTTCAAAAAGTTGTAAAAATTCAAAGGAAGTCTCTGGGTCTATTTTTAAAGTTTGAATCTTCCATGTGGATGGTCCAAATTAAAAGTAAAGATCAACGGCGGCTATGAGTCTAGATATAATTTTCCCCCCATTTCTCTAAAACATGTCTGGAAGTTCGAGTCTCCATGATTTCTTTGTCTTTTCTACATGTAAAATAGATAAGTGAGTTAATTTTGATATCTAAGTTTGGTGGGGAGATCTGGAAAACGTCTTTTGCCATTAAAATGGTCTGACTTTCATGCCCGATCAAATGTTTTTTTTTTCTTCTCCCAAGCATGCAAGGACCCAGATTTGACATATTATGGGTGGAAGTGGTTGGAAAATTGAAGAAAGAGTGATCTACTAGAGGGAGGAGTTGAATGTGGGAGATATTTGATGAGATTTTCCCCCTTGAGCACCTTGAGACTTCTTGCAGATCTGATTTTGAGAATCACGAAAGAATCATGGCGAGCACTGGTGCATTAAATATTTTTGTCTTTTGGGGAGGAAGGGGATTTGTTGTAAAGGTTATAAATGGCACAAATTTTTTGTGTAAATTGTTGGGATTTTTGGAAAAAGTCATGGACTTATTTTTCTAGCATAAAAATCTCGACAGAGCCCATCCTTTTTTGAGAATCCATCTAAGAATCCTATAAATCTCTCTTTGTGTCAAATTAAACCATTTCAAGGTGGTTGTAAGTGTACATCCATTGAAAAGCTTTGAGATTGTTCTGGAAACTTTTTCTTGTTGATAAATTTGATCAAACTTGAGTTATTCTATGTTAATCTTGAGTAAGTGTATGTATTTCATCTCTTAATGCATGCAAGTAGTTTTCCTTGTTTATGTTGCAATCTTGTATAAAACTCTGGTGCAATCGCATAGGTCTCAATCCTTATTATAGTTTAGTGGAATCTTCAATTTCATTTCTTAGAAGAGCCTTCATATGGGAGTGAAGTAAACGCTTTAAAATCACTTTTATTTCATTTTGTTGACATAAATTATCTGTAAGCCTCTAGGTGTACCTCAGGCGTGGTTTGGTTTGAATCTTGGTGCTTTATTGGGTTCTCTGACTCGAGCCTTCATGATAGAATCCCATAGGCTGTATGAAAAAGTGCCAATCTGGGCCTCGATGGAAACACATATTCTATTTGAAGAAACATATTTATGTTTTGTGGCATTTTTTTGTTTGAATCTTTCCATTTTACATAAGCTCTCAAGGATCTGGTGAGTCAAGTGCATCTTGTCTCCCCTCCTACCAAAAATTTTATTTAAAACATCTAATCCTACCCATACTACCCCTGTTTTTCTCTGTATACCCACACAAGACCAAAATCCATTTGCTAAAGTATGCAGAATAGATTAGGATTCCAAATGTCTTTAGTAACCTTAGCCTTGTGTTGAAAATATCTCCATAATCTAGAAGTGACAACTCATGAGAGTCATATTTGGTGTGTTGATCATATTTTCCCAAGGTCTTCTCTATAAAATTTATGCAAAATAAAGGTACCTGTATCTCCTTTCAGATAACAGAGGTTACAAAATAGGTTCTCTTACCTTGGTTGAAAGGCACAACCTAAAATAGTGAGGATAGATCAAATCCTCTTGAAGGTGTTATCCATCTCTCCAAAAATCCAAGTAACAAAGGGACAGTTAGATTCCTCCCCAGCTACAAAATGACATATATTTGTGATCTAGCTTCATCTAAGCTCCCTGTTGAATCTATGTTACTACTTAACTTGAAAAGGAGAACCTATTTTGATACCAACACTAGTGGCGCCATTGTCGGGAATGTTTTGAAAGTTGTTGAGAACTGATTTGTTCATGGAGATATAGTTCATACTCAGACCTTGGTAAACATTTCTTGTATGCTCTAAAGTGCCAGAGATATATATTAAATATTATCCTGTGTTTGACCCTGTATGAAGTTTCAAGTTACAAGTGTTGTATGCAACTCTTCCAGTCTCTACAAGTTTTTGCATTAGTATTCATTGATAAATTTTGATAAAGGAAGGTTAGAGCTTTCATTTCTGGTTTATAAGTGCTGACAGACATTTGACAGAGTATACTTTAGTGCATTTGCACAACTAAGGTGGAAATCCTTAGTGGTGACTCCCTATTGACTTGATTTTGATAAGGACCAGTGTCTTAAACCTCTATCAAGTAAGATTTGTTACTAATATTTGTAAATCTGGAAGGAAGAAGATATTTCTTTGCTAGAGATCCTACTAGGAAATTGTTTCCTAAGTTAGGAAAAGAAAATTCAGAAGGAAGAAAATCCTAGAGAGTTGTTGGAGGTCAACAGACAAGAAGAGGGATCTCCATTGATGAAATATACTAGCCTATCATTGAAGACTTCCATTCTAGTGACTCTGAATTAGGTAGACTCTTTGTGGAATTTAACTATCCAGCTAGAGAGGGGCCTTCATTTGATTTTGAAAGGTTTTCTTCACACTTTGCACCTATCTTTTCTGAATTTAATAGGGATTTCCAAGAGACAAGGCCTTTGGGGATCTTCATTTTGAAAATTATACTCCTATGTTCCAAGGACCCTCTGCCCCTCATCAATTTGTCACCCCTCCAAGGTCACCTCCTCAAAGGAACATGGCCCACCTCCACCCAGACCCCCTTTTGTTGTAAACACCTTTGGACCTATAAATTTTGTGGGAATGGCTGGATATCCAAATGCAGTGCCTCAAGATGTAAGGAACAGAATGCCAAAGTTCCAAGGAAATAATGTTATTACGGTGATCAAAGCATCTAAAGCTTTTTATCAATATGATGGAAGATTTTGAGATTGAACATGAAGATGTATACATCAAGTTGTTTATCCATACCTTGGAAGAGGATGCTAGGGACTGGTATAAAGCATTGCTAGATAACTCTATTGACTCTTGGACTGAAATGAGTAATGCATTTAGATTGTAATATGGTGATAGGACTAACCCTAGGTTTCTTTTGACAGAATTTGAAAACATCAAAAATAACCCTAATGAGTCAGTACATGATTTCAACACAAGGTTTAATAAGACCTTGAGGAGATTACCTATTAGGATAAGGCCTTGTGATGAGTCATGTTTGATCAAATATACTTGATGCATTTGATAAAAAGGCTGCATATTATTTAAGAGACAAGAACCCTACAAATTTGAGGCAGGATTTCACCATGGCTTTCCAAATAGAGAACAATATCAAGGAAATTGGAAAGCCTCCCAAAAGGGAGGGTGTAAAGCTGATTAACCCAAAAACCCCAAACAAGAAAGGCTACTGATTTGGAAGAATTTGTGAAGACTTTGCAAGGGTCACAAAGATATTTCATACAAGCTAACCCGGGATGAGAAAGGAATTGGGAAGAGCTCACAAGGTCAAGACAAGCAGTAAGGCCAAGATAGGTTCAAAAATCACCAAAGATTTGATGACAGAGGAAAGGGACCTATTGGATTTGGAAATAAACAGTCCCAAGCTAGGGATAATAGAATGGTACCTGATCCTTTGGCTGCCAGAGTTGCTATGGTGGAGGAGACAGATGTCATTGATTGGTGTGACAAATGTTTCATGCCTCATGCTCCTTTTGAATAATATCAGTAAGAAGAGGAAGAACCTGATGATAATGATGATGATATCTACATGATGGGTTGCTCCACAAGCTTACAACAAGGGGAAACTTCAACTGAGGTGATAAGTTCCTGGACTACTACCACTTTTTGGGACTGCATTCATAGGGTACATATTCTTCCTCCCTCTCATACTTTAGAAGTAGATACTGTACAAGATTTTGAATTGCCCAATAATGACTTTGAATATTTAAGGGATTTAATGATAAAGAAGTATGATGTAGAATCCCATCCGAGGAAGATAGGTGAGTTACCGATGAATGTTGTGGTTGCTTAAGAAAAGTAATATAACACAAGAAGTAAGGTTATCAAAGGCGCAGGCCTAAAGCCAAGCCAAAAGATCCCTTGCTTTAAAATATTCCTAAAGAGGTTTCTAGGAAATGGGAATCTGCCAAAAGCCCTACAGCCCAAACAAAAATCATACCCCTCCTTGTGCCCAAGTTGTCAAGAATTCTATACCACCTAATGAGTGTGTTGGATTTCCTTCTAATACTACCCTACCAAAGAATGTCCCATATGATATTTCCCAAGTGTTGAGTCAAATCGTAGTCTATGTTCGAATTGATGGGTTGCTTAGGATTCCCGAGTACAAAAAGAGAGCATTTGAATACTTGGGGTTGAAGAAGAGAAGACTGCCCTAGGCGTAAATATAAACATTGTGGAGACCCCACCAATTATTGAAGAACTAGAAGCACCACCAGCATTAGAAGAGATGGATGAACCACCCGAGGTCTATTTTAAAACATCCTTGGTGGACTCTCAAATGAATGTGGATCCATTCTTCACCGCTTTGATCATTAAGGACAAACACGCTGCACAATTGCATGTTTAAATCGGGGGCATCATGCAATGTCATGCGTTTAGAGGTCATGAATGAGCTAAACATCAAAGTGATAGCAGCATATGGGAAGTACATTGCCATGGACTCCAGGGAAGTACCAATAGTGGGATGTGTGAAGGGTTTGGTGGTGCAGCTTGTAGCATATCGAGGTAAAAACATAAAACTTGATGTTGTCATTATTGACTGCCCAGCCAAGTGGGGCATGCTACTATCAAGAAAATGGGCTGCAAGTGTTGGTGGGTGTGTCCAAATGGATATGTCCTATGATACCATCCTAATTGAGGGCATCCTCTTCAGGTTGTATGAGGAAAAGAAAATGTTGCATCTTATTGAGGATCCCAACAATGCATCCTATGAGGTATTGTACACAAATGTTTATGCACATAACTTTGTGGGATTTTCTGATGGAAAGGAGCACAAGATTGAGGAATGCAAATGCCTTGAAAAAATGGGCTCTCCCTGGATTCTATTTTTGATGGATCTTGCTCCAAATTTGGGAATGGTGTTGTTGTTCTAATTTCTCTAGTCGAAAATTTGTTTTTTCCTTCAAACTCAACTTTGAATGCACCAAAACATTGTTGAGTACGAGGAATTGTTGTTGGGTTTAAGAATTTATTGGAAATATGGTATCAAGGACATCATTGTCAAAGGAGACTCAGAATTAATTGTAAAACAAATCGGAAAATTGTATCCCAAAAAGAATCAATGAATGAAACAATATAAGCATGTGGTTTGGGACATTATTGAGATATTTGATTCATTTAACATAATGCATCATGATAGGAAGTTTAATTACTTAGCATACAGGATTTCATTGTTGGGGTCTCGGTTTGACAATTGCACAATGTCTCCATATTGTGAATATGAGGTTGAGGTATTGATAAGACCTTCGTCCCCGAGAACATCAAGCATTGGAAGGTTTTTGATGATGATACTCAAATTAAAATATTTCTACATAACAAGGAATAATTTTCTTATCAATGCATTTATTTGGAGCCAATGGTGTGTACAAAATAAGGAAAGGAAACCTTTTTTGGTAAAGGCATCATTCAGCTAAAGACTAATACCATTCCTAGAGGGTTGGTTTCTCTTGAGTCTAATTTTGATAATGCTGACCACATTATTAATAGATGTATGGCAGCCTCAAAGGATATTGAGGAGCATGACCTCGGCACATAGGAGAAGCCAAGGAAAATTTGGTTAGGCAGAAACCTGAGCAAGGAGGAGAAGCAGTCATACATCCAAAGAGCTTGAAAAATACCAAGATTGTATGGGTTGGACTTATTCTGAACTAAAAGCATACAGAGAGGATTTATTTCAGCATGAGATCCCCTTGGTATCTAATGCAAATTTGTTTAGGCAGAAATAGAGTCCCATCAATCCACTCTTATCCCTCAAAATGCAAGAGGAACTAAAGAAAATAAGGGATGGAGGGATTATCCAGCCACAAGGTATACCTCTTGGATTGCAAACCTAGTACCGAGTTAGAAATAAGAATGGTGACATCAGGCTATGTGTGTATTTTAGGAATCTAAATAGAGCATCAATGAAGGATAATTATCCTTGACCGAATATGGAGAACATGCTACAGTTAGTGACTGGTTCTAAGTTACTTTCCACCTTGGATGGTTTCTCTGGTTATAACCAAGTTGTGGTGAAGGAATTAGAAAGGATCAAGACAACCTTCACTACTACTTGTGGGACCTATGTTTATGTCGAATGCCCTTTAGTCTGATGAATAGTGTAGCCACCTTTCAAAGAGTAGTGGATGTTTCTTTTTCTAGTTACATCAATGAGTTTTTACATTCTATCAAGATGATGTGACTATATTTTCTAGAAAGAGAAGTGACCACTTGCTACACTTAGAGAAAGTACTAATAAGATGTAGAGAATATGACATCTCACTCAATCCAAAGAAATGCCATTTTGGAGTGCAAAAGGCAAAGTTTCTTGGTTACATTATGTCACAAGTGGGAGTGATGATTGATCCAAAAGAGTAGAGGCCATCAATAAGGTCTCAATCCCAAAATCCAAGAAAGTTATTCAAATCCTTCTTCTGGGTAAATGAACTTCATTAGAAGATTCATATAAGACTTTGCTTGAGTGAACCATTCCAATCACTTCCATGTTGAAGAAAGACCAGGTCATCAAATGGGAGGAGGTCGCTATCCAATCTTTCAATAGAATTAAAGATACACTAAAGCATGCACTGTATCTTTGGAGCTCCAGATTATAAGAAGCCCTTTCAAATGTTCTCTTTTGCTTCAAAGAACACTATTGCTTATGTCCTACTATAGAAGGATGATGAAGGGGATGAGAGGCCAATTGCCTTCTTCAGTAAGGCCTTGCAGGGGTCTGAGCTGAAGTACACTATCATGGAAAAGCAAGAATTTTCCTTAGTAAAAGCAACAAAGGTTTTTAGACCTTACATTCTAAGTTCTAAAGTAGTTTCTTATGTTCCCCACACAATGGTGAAGGACATCTTATTAGAGATGGAAGTCTCAAGAAAAAGATTTAGGTGGGTGAGAAGATTGCAAGAATATGATATGGACATCCAAACCACTAAGTTTGTGAGAGGTTTGGGCATGGCTAATCTTATGGTTGAGAACAACTTGCAAACTATTGAGGTAAATGAGGTAGAAGAAGAAAGGGTAGATGTTTTTCAAGCACCGATGAATTCTCGAGTGGTATAAATATGTAATATTTTATCTCGGACATCTAAACTGCTCTAAGCACTTAAGTAAGAACTACAAGAGATCCCTTAAGTTGGCTTTCAAAAATATGTCATCACTAATTATGGGTTAGCTGGCTTCCCAAAAATATGTCGGCACTTAACTAAGAACTAGAAGAGAGTCCTCTTAAGGTGAATTATCAAGAAGAAGCCCCAAAGATAATTAATTATCTCCATGGAGGAGTTTGTGTGGGGCACTTTGCTGAAAGAGTCACAAAACATAAGATCCTGAGGGCTAGTTATTGGTGGCCAACTCTTTTCAAGGATATAATCTTGTTGGTTAGAATATGTGAAAGCTGTCAAGCCTTCTCTGGAAGACTGAAAGCTTCAGGATCCCTTCCTTTGCAGCATGTATCAATTGAAGCTCCATTCAAGCAATAGGGAATGGATTTCATTGGTTATATTTTAGACCCTTCAAGTGTTGGCCACAAATGGATTCTTGTAGCGACTGATTATTTTACTAAGTGGGTGGAGGAAATCCCCACCAAGAAGGCAACACACCAAGTTGTCATGGATTTTGTGCTAAACAACATAATCTATAGGTTTGGGGTACTAGTCAAGATTATTGCTGATAATGCCAGGAGCTTTAGAACCAAACCTTTGTTGGTAATGTCCAAGGAGTATGGAATCAGCTTGACATATGCTTCCAATTATAATCCCCATGGAAATGGACAAGCTAAGTCCAATAATAAAAATTGGTTAAAGATCATCAAAAGAACATAGGAGCATAACAAGAGAAAGTGGGCTGAATAGCTTAAAGTTTCCTATTTCGAAGATAGGATCACTGTCAAGAGGGTCATTGGAAAGAGTCCATTTGAGTTAGTATACGGGACTCAAGCACTACTCGCCTCTATACATGCAACTGTCTTCATATCGCTTTATGCAACAGCTCCAATTCGGAGGTAGGCCCTTATGATGCCTGCATTAACTGATTGTTGAGCTTGATGAAGAGAGGAGGGCATCCCACCGCAGGCATGTAAAGTTCAAAGAGAAATCAAGAATTTATTTAACAAGAAGGTCACTTCGAGAGCTTTCAATGTTGGAGATCTTGTGCTACTATGGGACAATAGACATGAGGATAAGGGCAAGAATGGAAAGTTTGACTCATTATGGATGGGGCCTTACTCTATTGATATCAGAATTGGGGAGCATACCTTCTTCCTCAAGGACTTAGATGATGAGTTTATCGAGTTTCCTGTTAATGGTAGGAATTTGAAGCATTTATTAGATTAATGCATTTAGATCAAAAAAATATTTTGTACAGTGTGTAGATTGTTGTTTGTTCCTTGTCTTTTTTGTTTTTTCTCATCCTGGTCTTTGGTGACCTATTTTTGCTGGTTTTTCTATTTCTTTTTTAAGGTGGTTTTTTTCTCTACTCTGTAAGATGAATTTGTGGCCCAATGGTTATTCTTGGCACCGGTTCTACCTTTGTTCTTGTGCCACTCGTAGGGAGTGCCCATCCCCAATTCGGAGCTGGTGTTGGTGCTCAAAATAATCTCGCCCCAATTTACCTTTGAAAAATCTATCGATTTATGGCCTCTGTCACTTTCCTTCTCCTCGTATTGTGCCTAGTTAATCTTTGTGGAATTTTTTAAATCTATTCCTCGGTTGTAAATCACTTACAGGTCTGTAATTTGGGTTCCCCATTCTCTGTCATCTAAAAACTTGAGTTTCTCCCATTATTTATGTTCTCCACAGTCAAGATTTGTCTTTCTTGTCGTTTCTTCCCTAAATAGTTAAAGAATATAAATGGATGTATCTCTGAGAAACATATTTGAGCCCTGTAACAATCCTAATTTCTCTATCCTTGAATAAATTTTCATTTTCCAGCTTGGGTGATCGTTTCTCTATATTTTATGGTTTGACGGATGGTTCTCTCACCAAATTTACATCCTAGCATCGGTAGGGGACGTGGAACTTTATGGTTGGACATGGCTCATCTTAGTACTTCAAAGTTTCTATGAACTTCCTCAACTTAAAATATGTCCACGTGGAGGCATGGTGCACGTTTGAACATCTACTTTTTGGTTTGGCCTTGGATCAGTGCCGGAGGACACATGGAGGCTTCTGCTGCTTAGCCAGACTTAGACAAATTTTCATGTAGTTGGAGCAGTTTGGCGGAACAAGACACGTGGCGAGCTCACGCTCATTCAGGGTCTCCACTTTGGGCACCATTTTGAAGTTGCACCATGGAGACACGTGGAGGAACCACACATGTTTGGGGACCGGCCTTTGAGTTTCATTTTAAAGGAGCATCAGGATGACACGTGGAGGCCTCTGCTCACTTTGCATTTTGCTTAGACTTTTCAATGGCCAAAGGAGACTACCTTGGAGTATGACACGTGGTGCCTTCTCACGAGCTTCAAGCACTCATAAAAACCTCACTGAAACAGGACATGTGGCAAGGCCACACTCATTCAACGTATCAAATTTTGGGACTGTCTCAAGGTGTGCCATGGTGACACATGGAAGTTTGAAAATTCAAAAAGGTGGGGAGGTGGACCATCAAAGGCAACTTGGATTTTTTTCCCTTAAGGATTAAAATCTCAAAATGGCCTGCAATCCCGATGAAGGAAAAAGGTCAATGTTTTTCCCTGGTCAATGGCAGAGGTGTGGGCTCTCGGGAAAATTTGGAAAAATTTCCTTTTGGGAAAAAGGGAGTCAAAAGTAAAAGAGGAAGTGCGGGTCTACTCGAATCACATTTGGACACGTGTCGGGATTGCTTCATGAGGGTGGAGCTACAGGAAAATTTGGTTCCTTTTCGAAAAGAGTAAAATCACATAATTTAGCCATGGCTCCATTCCAATCACATTTGGAAACGTGTCGGAGCTCATTTCCAGAGGGAAGAGGTACGAGGCAAAATGGATTTTTTTCTATTTTTCCAAAATGTTGTAAAAAGTCAAAGGAAGCCCCCGAGTCTATTTTTAAACTCCGAATCTTCCACATGGATGACCCAAATTCAAATTAAAGATCAACGATAGTTGTAAGTCTACATCTTATTTTCCCCCATTTCTCTCGAAACACATCATCAATTACGAGTCTCCATGATTTCTTGGTCTTTTCTACATGACAAATAGAGAGGCGAGTGAATTTTGATATCTAAATTTGGTGGGGAGGTCTAGAAGACATCTTTTGCCATTTAAATAGTCCAATTTCATGCCCGATCATATTTTCTGCTTTTCTTCTCCAAAGCATGCAAGGAGCTAGATTTGATAGATTAGGGGTGGAAGTGGTTAGAAAATTGAAGAAAGAGTGATCTACCAAAGGGAGGAGTTGAATACGTGAGATATTCAATGAGATCTCCCCCTTGAGCACCCGGAGACTTCTTGCAGATCCGATTCGAGAATCATGAAAGAATCACGGTGAGCACTAGTGCATTAAACATTTTTGTCTTTTGGGGAGGAAGGGGATCTGTTGTAAAGGTTATAAATGGCACAAATTTTTTGTGTAAATGGTTGGGATTTTTTGAAAAATTCAGGACTGATTTTTCTAGCAAAAAAGCTTGACAAAGCCCATCCTTTTTTGAGAAGCCATCTAAGAAACCTATAAATCCCTCTTTGTGTCAAATTAAATTTTTTCAAGGTGGTTGCAAGTGTATAGCCATTGACAAGCTTTGAGATTGTTCATGAAACTTTCCTTTACTTGATAAATTTGATCAAACTTGAGTTATTCTTTGTTAAAATTGTGGAAAGTGTATTTATTTCATCTCTGGATGCATGTAACTAGTTTTTCATGTTTCTGTTTCAATCTTGTACCAAAATCTGGTCCAATCACAGAGGTCTCAATCCTTACGATAGTTTAGTGGCTTCGTAATTTCATTTCTCGAAGAACCTTCATCCGGGAGTGAAGTAAACAGTTTAAAATCACTATTCTTTCATTTTGTTGACAGAGATTATACGTAAGCCTTTGGGTGTACCTCAGGCATGGTTTGGTTTGAATCTTGGTGCTTTATTGGGTTCTCTAACTTGAGCCTTAGTGATGAGAATCTGATAGGCTATATGAAAAGTGTCAATCTGGGCCTCTATTTAAGCACATATTCTAGTTGAAGAAACATTTTAAACTTTTGTGGCATTTATTGTTTGAATCTTTCCATTTTTCATAAGATCTCAATGATCTAGTGATTCAAGTGCATCATGTCTCCCCTCCTACCAAAAATCTTATTTAAAACATCTAATCCTACCCATACTACCCATGTTTTTGATCTGTATACCCACACAAGACCAAAATCCATTTGCTAAAGTATGCATAACAACTATGGATTCCAAATGTCTTTAGTAACCTTAGCCTTGTGTTGAAAATATCTCTAAAATCTGGAAGTGGCAACTCGTGAGAGTCAGATTTGGTGTCTTGATCATATTTTCCCAAGGTCTTCTCTATAAAATTTATGCAAAAGAAAGGTAAATTTATCTCCTTTCAAATAAAAAGGTTACAAAATACGTTCTCTTACCTTGGTTGAAAGGCATGACCTAAAATAGTGAGGATAGATCAAATCCACTTGAAGGTGGTATCCATCTCTCCAAAAATCCAAGTAAAAAGGGACAGTTAGATTCCTCCCCAACTACAAAACGACATATATTTGTGATATAGCTTCTTTTAAGCTCCCTATTGAATCTATGTTGATTCTTGGCTTGAAAAGGAGAACAAATTTGGATACCAACGCAACATATACAAAGAAATTTGAGGATGGCAGTTATATTATCCTATGTGTATGTGGATGACATGTTGGTTGTAGGTAAAAACATGCAAGAAATAAATGTACTAAAGAAACAGTTAAGTGAATCCTTTACTATGAGGGATTTGGGGGCAGCCAAACAAATCCTTGGTATGAGGATATCTCAGGATAGGAAGGAACGAAAGCTGATTTTATCTTAGGAAGATTACATTAAGAATTTCTTGGAGAGGTTTAATATGCAAAATTCTAAATCGGTTGGGACTCCTTTGGTAGGCCATTCCAAATTATCAAAGGATCAGTGTTCCAAGACATAGTAGGAGAGAAAATAGATGTCCAAGGTACCTTGCTCATCGGTGATTGGTAGTTATATGTATGACATGGTGTGCACCATGCACGATATTTCCCATGCATTGGGAGCGGTGAGTAGATTTATGAGTGATCCGTAGAGATCATTGACAGAAGTAATGTAGATCCTTCAAGATTTGAGGGGGACCATGAGGACAATTTTTGCTACCAGGATTAGAAACCACTTTGTGTGGTTATGTAGATTCGATATGGTTGGAGATGTATACATTAAGAGGAGCACAACAGTTATTTTTACACCGTAGGTGGGATAATAGTAAGTTTGATTTCGCAACTACCGAAGGTGATGGCTTTGTCAACCACGGAGGATGAGTATGTTGCTGCCATAGAGGCAAGAAAAGAAATGATTTGGTTACAGAAAATTTCTTGAGGAGTTGGGGCATAAGCACGAGGAAGGAAAGTTGCATAGTGATAAGAGTGTTGTACACCTAGCTAAGAACACTACTTTCCACTCTAGGACGAAGCATATACAGTTAAGGTACCATTCTATCAGAATAACTTTGGAGGAAGAGAATTTGAAGCTAGAGAAGGTTCATACTAGTGAGAAGCATGTATACATGATGACCAAGGTGATCATAAGGGAAAAAATGAAGTTGTGTTCATCTTTGGTTGGTCTTCATAGAAACTAGTGCGGGGTTGAGAAGCTTGCTTAGAGGAAAAATAGTCTCCAAGTGGGAGATTGTTAGGTTGTGGACCTGTTTTCATGTATGAAAGTATTCAAGACTATACACTAAGAGTATTGTACATTTTCCACAATTGTCTCGTCGGGCTCTGGGCATGGCAGCCCCACAGGTAGTAGAGGTTCCAAGGAGCAGCCCTTGGAAAATGTTTTTAGCCTCGAAACAAAACATGCCCGATATACTTTGGGAAATGTGCTTTTTCTCATATGGGCGGGATTTTTGACCGATAGGTTTATGGGACGGTTTTGTAAAATTTCTTAGCGATTGTATACTTTTTTGGTTGTGTGCATATGGTAGGAAGTATGTAACATTGCAGATGTGTTTTGAATTTGGGTGTGAATTCGTAAAGTTTGTTGAGAATAGCTCCAAACAGATTTGGATATTGTATTGAGAGAGTGGTGGCTTGTAATAAAATATGGGCAAGTTATTCTTGGTGGATGTAGCCCAAATTGGGTGAAACACGTTAAATATTGTCTTTTTGTGTTTTGTTATTATTACTCTACACTTTTATTTGAGATCTATAATACTTTCTGCATATTAGTTTATACTTTGTTGCAATTTCGTGAGGGATTATTCGTATATTGTATCCCTTATTTCCTAACAATTAATAATATGTTGATGATCCAATTAGTGACATACTTGTTATCTCGCTTTAGTGATTCCTTCTAAAAAGAGATAACCATAGGTAAATTTTTTGACAAATCTTTTAAAAATTCCCTTTGAAAGAGATTTTTGGGTTTTCAGGTTTTCATTGCATGAAAACATGTTTCTTGCATGTTACATGTCGCTTGTTTCCCAAAACCAAAACCAGATTTCCTAACCACTATGTCGGTTTTCAGAACTTTCGAGCATCGGAACATGTTTTTCCTAAAGCATGTTTTATGTCGCTTGTTCCTGAAACCCGATTGCCTAACCATTGTGTTAGGTTTTGGGAACTTCCAAGCATCGGAGCATGCTTTTCCAAATGCATGTTTCATGTCACCCATTTTCTAAAAACTAAAACCCAAATTGAATCAAATCCTTTATATCAGGTTTTTGGATGCTCCAAGCATGATGACATGTCATTAATGTCCAGTTGTCTGTAGTTGGCACACATGTCAAGTGAGGTGTAATTAATGCTAGGTTATTATAAATAGTCATTTTTTCCACATCATTTGTTACCATTCATTTTTGTTGCGTTGGATTTTCGTTGATGCTTCCTCTACCTCCAAACCCGATCGAGCTTCCTGATTGATTTTGCCAATTGTTTTTTATCATTTTTCAAGCTAGTTGAAGGTATTCTTCTCTTCTTTCTTTTTAGAATATTTTTGGGTTATTTGTGAAGTGTTTTCTTGGGGTTTCCATTTATTTTCCTTCTTCATTACTGTTTTAGGGTTTTGGGTTGTTTTTCTTGTTTCTTGTCTTTTTCATGAGGGCTCTTGTTTGAAATTTACCCCTAGGTTATTTACTTGTTTTTCATAGGTTGTAACTTGTAGATTTTAAAATGATTCTAAAAATCTTAAGTGATCATGGGGCGGGAATTTTTCATGTTCTGACACGTCAAAACCCGATATACTTGTTTCAGGTTTTGCAGGGTGTTTAACATCTTGCTCTTTCTACTTTGTGTCGATTTAACAGTTTCTCAACATCCGTCAATATCCATAATGTGTTGGGGAGTTCTACATTCGACATCCTCTAGTTTCCACCATTGTGTCGGGGTTTCCTACTTGTCTGACACTTCCTCACTTCCATGCAGTGTCAAGTTTTCATTGATGCTCAGCATGTCCCGACTTCCGACATACACTTCATTCTTTGGGTTTCCAAAGGTGTTTTGCAAGTTTCAAAATATGAACAGATGGCAGCAGTGTCTCATGCACCTACTCAACAAACTTTCAAGCTCGATTACTCTTCCGTAAATCATCAAGGCATTTCTTCTTCGAGACTCCTCACGCATGAACCCGGCCAATCTAAGGATAAGTCAACAAAGATGAAGTATAAGTATCGAATGTGGAGTCTTCTTCTTACATAAGTTTCAATTATGACAATCGGGACACGAGCTCTCATAATATAGATATAGAGGACTTCTGGAAGAGAATTGAGGATTCCTCTCGGAATTCTTGGATGAAGTCGATAGTAGGAAACAGTCTCCCTCTTGCAGCGGGATTTCAAATATCATCTCAATGCCCTAAATTCATCTTGGCTTGTGCTTCCAACTATGACTCAAGCTCCCGCTTAGTAATAAATCAAGCAAGAGATTATATAGTGAAATTGGATAGAGGTTACTTTGATTAACTCCTAAAGTTGCCCGAATTTGTGTGTTATGTTTATTTAGACCTTAAATCGACAAAAGGCATAGGAAAAATATCAAGAAGATATCAAGAATGTAAACAAGAATTTCTTTATCAAGGCTAAGCCATTTGTTTCTAGGTTTCCCAAGTTGGTCCATAAAAGTGATTTTATTCTCGAATTCAATGATATCATCAACCCGTTGAGTCGGTTATTTGTGCTCCTAGAGTGAAAATAATTCCAAGGGTAGATGTACCAGATTCATGGTGTCATAAACAAGAATGACCAAGGGGTTGATTGGGGTAGCCTAATAAGTGACAAAATAGACTCCCAAATGAAAATAGTCTTGTCTAACGACAAGTTCTATATGATTTCATACATCACCTATGCAGCAATAGGCATGAGAAATTACCCAGGACTATATGCAAATGGAAACCAAACAACGGAACACATATATTAGTACTTCCCGATCTGACAATAAAATAATCTGAAGACCAATATAGAAGAGTGAACGACACCTTCTTCTATGAAAACATTTGCAGGTTGGATCCTGATCTGAGGAAGAGAAGGGTTTTTGACGAAGCATGGGCTGAAGTGTCAAAATGGGGTTGCATCTTCTTGCAATTCAATAATTTCACTTATCTTTGGGTGGTAATGTTCCAAGGTAATCCTTTCCATTTGCCTAGGTTCTCAGGTGACAAACTGATCGTTATGGATTTGGTTAGACAATTGTTGGATTTTCACAAATTCCAACAAAGTAGGCACAAAGCCACTGTCTCCTTCCCCATTTCCATTGGGAGGTATACATGCTCTATAGTGGTTAACACCAAGAATGTGGTGCATGAGATTTTTGAAAAATTAAAGAAACATATGAATCTTAGGGAAGGATTCGACATCCGAGGATTCCTCAAGTCGTATGGAACCTTGTACCTGTATGTGCATACTGTGGAAGATATCTGGGTTGATCTTTGGGATGATGTTGCCATCTAAAGAAAATACAATAGTAGACTGACACTTGAATAAATTAATATGTTAGATCTAGCTTACATCCTCAAAGGCACCGTGGACAATGAAAGTGTCTTAGACACTAGGTATGAAAAATCAGATAGAGACCAACATGGATTCCCAGCCATTGATTGGTTTGTTGCTGAAAAAGATTCTTTCACTGAAAGAGTTTCTTAGACTCTTATCTGTACTAGGCATGGCTCATTCCTTCAGGAATGAGTTATAAGGAAAAGAGATTTTCAAAAATAGCTACTTTAGAAGTAGGACCCTCCAAGGGAGAGAGGGAAGAGGATAAAATCCCTACCAAGAGGAAAATAAAATTTAAGTTTGTCAAAAGGGGAGAAAAGCAAGGAGCCACATCATCTACCACTCCTTCACAAATAGTTGAGGTACTAGATTCACCTCCTCCACTAGAACAAGGAAAAATTCCTTCAGAAGATGAGGTTGGTCAACCTCTTGTTTCTCCTTTTGATGATTTCTCATTAGAGGTAAGTCTTTCTCTTGCTTCTCAAGCTTTGACTTTAGAATCTTTACCTCCTCTCTCCCAATCTTCCTCATCTCATATTTCTACGCCACTCTCATCAGCCATGGCCAACATCTTCTTTGACCTCTCACCTCTCTCTGCTGGACCTAAGATGGCTATAGATATGCCTCCTCCTTCTACGCACCTTCATTCACTGAAACTACTCCTACCGTCACTACACTTGCAGTCATCACTACTCCACAAGTAAACATTCCTCCACCTACAAACGTAACCATCACATCTCTTATAGGAGAATATTCTTCGACTATACCTCAATGGTTAATTGATCAGACCCCAAGGAAGAGGAAGGTGGTAGTTCCTCTACTAGCCTTTGAATTCAGTTCACTCAAGGCCTCTCCTACCAAATCTACCAAGAAACCCAAAATGGTTTCAAGGGTTTCAGTGGATGCCTCAGGAATAAATTTGCAGAGATTTCCACTCCCACGGCAAAAAAAAAGAGGATATAGTAGTTATTGATTATCAGATTACAATGGTTGATCTAGGAAAGGTAACAATAGAAGGAGCACAAAAATATGCCCAGGATGCCATGAACGTGTTATGTCAGAAGTTGAAGGAAACAAAGGTGAGAAGAGATGAGCTAAAGTAGAAAGTTAAATAGTTAATGGAAGTATTTCTCAAGATCTCAAAGTCCTCTCAATCAATACCATCATCTTCTACCCCTATCTGCTATCGGGTTTGATTTCTCATCAGTACCTATGATTGAAAAAATCAATGAAAAGGGGAGAATGGTTGATGAATGGATTCGAGGCTACTCTTACAAGGAAGAGAGGTAATGACATAATGGATGTTTATAAATTTGTGGAGGAAGTAAAGAAAGATGGTGATAAAATGGACAACGAATTTTCACAGAAATCGGGAACCTTGAGTTAACTTTTGAGGCTCTCAATGTGCTGAAACAGTCCCATCCCATATCTTTATGGAAGAAGGAATCATTCCACATGGGGATAAGCATTTTTAGATAACAAAATCCATTAGATTCGGGATATAGATTCTCGGTGAAGCTGTGAGTTTGAGGGAATCTAGAGATCAGCCGGTCAATGCCACCAATGACATAGAAGAGGAGCTTTCCAGATCTTCACCAAGGTGTTAGATGAAAGCTCAAATATTTTACCTACTGATGATCTCTATAAACAAATTCAAGAATCAATTTAGCATGCACCATTTTCCATCTTCGATCCGACAACCATTGATAAGTTTATAGGGATTTATAATGTTTTGGAATCACTAAGGAAACTCAACAAGAGATTGAAGAAACTTCCTGGCAACGCAAGTGACACTCAAGAAACTTGTGAGGTTATAAATGATTATTCTAGTGTGCCGATGAAGCTTAGACACGGGGGCATAATCCAGAAGTTCCAAGAATTTTGAGACAAGTAGGCTTCGTTAGAGGAATACTAGAACAACGAAATAGAATAAGCATAATGTTTCATGTCATTTATATTAAGAAATTTTCATGTCTTTTTCATTTTCATTTCATCACATAGGAAGCAAATTTTTACTTGTTCTCTTGCGTGAGAGTCAAGAAAAACAAGACTCTTGTTAAATGACTATTTTCTAGGGTTTATCCTATTTTCTCTGTGCTCTCTCTATTATAAATAAGGGATGCTTGTGCATTCAAAAGAGGAGAGATTTTTAGAATATCAAGAGCTATTGTGATGAAGAAGAAGAAAACCTTTGTATTTTATTTTTATCATCAAGGAATAGCAACAAGTGTTATTTTTCAAACTTTGTGTTGTGGGATTCATCTATCTTGTGAGATTGTTCTTATGTCCAAGATCTTAAACTATTCGTTGTTTAGTGTTCTTGATTATTTTAATCATTTCACATATTACACTCATTATCTAAAACTCGTATAAGTATTTCTTGATCTGTGTTTTCTTGAAACAAAATACGTTCCTCTCATTCCCTTCCCACTCTGTTTCATCTATAATATTTTCCTTTCTAATCCATTCTATTCCTAAAGCTGTAACATCACCATCTCGTGTTGATATGGATTTTGGGATTGTATCCCAACCCCAATGGTTAGAATAATGTAAATATTGTATATATTATTTCTGTTGTGTTTTAGATTAGTAATAAACAAATTGCCTCACTTGTCTTTTAGGAGGGATTTAATCCCATGTACTATGGTTGAACCTCATACTTTGGTCTGAAAAAATATCCAACAAACATTTTTTGGCCACCGCATTGAGGAATATGGATTGATAAGACTAAAGCTTACCTTATTGGTGTCGGGCGACTCTGTATTTGCCTTATTTTTGGTAGATCCATTTTCTCGGTTCAAGCTTGCTAGAAAAATATTCACTCACCAAGCCGAGTCGTGGTGAAACTGATCTGTTCTTTGATCTTCTACTTCAACACAATTTCAGACTTTCCCCAACACTATTGTATCTAACAAGGCAAGAAGTTCTTTGCCTATCCAAATAACTTGGGTTCCTTAAGAACAAGAAGCTTCTATAACTTTTGTCATGCATTATTCTTATATGATACTTAGATTCCTATGCGCACTTCATTCGGAAGAATGACAAAGACAACCTATGCCTTGGGGTGTGGATATTGGTCCTCTTTCCCCGACTCCACCATTGCATGATCTACCACATGGATCTCGTAAGAATATTACCAAGTTCAATCGCGATGGGAAACAACACCCCGATTAATACATTGCTTCATTCTTTGTCACATGTGATGTCCTTGGGGTGGCTCATGAAGATTTCTTTGTTCGACTTTTCATTGAAACGTTGCAAGGTGTGGTAGTAGAATGGTTCAAACCAGTGAAGATTCTCATGACTTATTAGCACAACTTACAAATATGAAGAAGGATTCTCATGAACCCATGCAAGACTTATGGAAAAATTAAACAAACTAGTTTGGAAGATTCTGTGCTAGCCATTCCCAATCTTGAAAATAAAAAGTTTTTCTTCATTAACACTCACCCCTTGATGTGAGCTTCTTATTAAGAAGATCTATTATCCCTGATTTGGCTACTGCTCAAGCTACAACCACTGAAATAGAAGATGATCTCATTCTGGCAGGAAAGATCAGAAGAGAGTCATCTAAGCCTAAAAATCAGAGTTCTTCTCAAAGTACTATTGACCCTATGATTCAGAAGATGGCCAATGACTTGATCACTTTGAAGAAGCAAATGTCTCAACAAGCAACCAACATTCCTTATCGAGATATTCCTAGATGAAATTTCAATAATACCAATGGCACTCCCATAAGAGATAGGAATCGGTTGACTACTGCTCCAACAAGGCTAGCCATTGAAGCTCCTCCTATCAACGCAACAGTGGAAATAATTGAGGAAGATGAAGAACCAAAAGATCAAGATTCTCACGAAGCTTTTGAAGCTTCAGGATATGCTTGATGAGTCTTTTGATGATTCAGCTGGCGACTCCAACATTGGGTACTTGGAATACAAGGAAGACCAGGTGAACATGATGGTTAGTCATTTGTAGTCTTCACTCGAGCTCACTCTCGAAAAACTAGATAGCTATTTGAAGGCTCTAAGGAGAAAGGTAAAGAAGCTCCCGTGGTTATGGCTAAAAGAGGCTCTCCTATCTTAGCGCAAACTGAAAAGGAGACAACTAAAAAGGTAACTTATTCTTCTAACTCTCTTTCTCCAGCCCCCAAGACCAGTACTTCAGCTTAGACCAAAGTGTAACTAGAACTGAGCCCACCATCATTCCTTCATATACCGCTTTCAACATTATTGATCATGTAAAGAAAACTAAAATCCAAATGTCGGAAGTTGAGTACCTCTAGTCAAATCCCGAGCAATTTGAGAAACTTGCCAAATTCATTAGAAGTAAGGCTGTTATCCCTTCATCTTCAAAAGGAATGTTTCCTAATCCCACTCAGCCTTTACCTTAGAATAATATGACCTCTGTTGCTTCTTTGGGAAAGATTGAACCATTTTATTTGTCCTTACTTATAAATGGGTTTAAACTTAGCAATTGCATAATTGACTCAGGAGCCTCCAATAACGTGATGCCTACAAAAGTAGCCCATTCCCTTGGACTTACCTTGACTAAATATTATGGGTGGTGTTACTTAATGGAAACAAGAAAAGTCCCCTTGATTGGCCAAATCAAGGATGCACAGTTTGCATTTGTTGCATTCCCTGAAAAGAGAGTAAAAATGACTATCTTGGTTAATGATATCCCAGCTGCTTATGGTATTATCTTAGGAAGAGATTTCTACAAAGATATCAGAGGAGAAATTAATATGGACTGGACCAAAGCTAAAGTTCCAGTGAATGGAGTTCCTCATGTCCTCCATCTTGAAGCACAAGTGAAGTACCCGGTCACTAAGTCGATGACTCCAAAGCTCAAATTATCTTTGAAGATGTAGACTTGAGATATTATTTCCCAACATCGAGGTGCCTTATATATAAATAAAGGAAGAAGATCCTAATGCTATTTGGACCCTTGAGTTAAACATGAGTTGTTCAACTACTTTGGATCGTGTGTTGGTGTGGTTCTTATATCTGCATATTTCGAGATCTTTCCTTCACCTTAAAGCTGCGGTTTGATAATACTCAAAACATGGCCAAATAAGAAGATATGTTATTAGGATTAGAAATGGCAAGGAAAAAGGTATTCTGAAATCTTAAAGTATAGGAGATGTTGAGTTTATTTTAAATCATGTAAGACGGACCTATCAGGTAGAAAATGATCACCTAAGGCATTACAGAACAAGGTGTGGGACAACATAGAATGCTTTGATTCTTTTTCCATTAAGGTAGCTTTGAGAGATTACAATGATAAAGCTAATTATTTAGCCATGTGTTCATCTCTTCTCCTTCCTCACCCAAAGTTCAAACAAGACATGTATACCATTGAGATTGTGTATCTTCCAAGTGTTCCAAATAATTCAGCACATTGGCAAGTGTTCAATGATGATCAACAAGTATTGTCTTTTCTTGAGAAAGCTGATAATTTTAGCGACCTTTATTTTGAAGGATCATAATCATATTTATGTGAGTCCATTTAGAATTCATATCAAGAGATTAATGGTGAATTCATCCAACTCAAAGGAAATAAGATTCTAAAGGGATTGGTTTCTCTAGAAGGTCTGTTTGACAAACATGACCAATTTATTCAAGCTAAAAGGCAAGATAAAGGTGCTTCCTCATTAGAGGTAGATCAAGTTAATCTAGGCTCTTTTGACTAACCGTGGATGGTAAACATTGGAAAATGTTGTTCTCCTAAGGAGAAAGGAAGATTCACTTCATCCCTAAAGAGATATATGGACATCTTGGTATGGTCTTATGCGGATCTGAAATCTTTCAAGCCCAAGGATGTGCAACATAACATCCCTTTGAAGTCTGATGTCAAACCCTATAGGAAGAAGAAAAGACATTATAAACCAAATATCTCAGGACTATCCTCATAAAAATTCAAAATATGTTAGATGCAAGGATTATCTTCCCAATCCATCATTCTAACTAGGTTACAAAAATCGTCCCCCGTCAAAAATAAGAATGGTGAGATTCGGATTTGTGTTGACTTCAAACCTTAATCAGTATTCATTGAAAGACAATTACCCATTGCCTATCATGGACCAAGTATTGTAGACTGTCACTGGATTAGAAATGTTATCCATGCTTGATGGATTTTTGGGGTATAATTAGGTCAAGGTAGCCACTAAAGATCAACATAAAACATCATTCACCACCCCATGGGGGACCTTTGCTTATAGGAGGATGCCTTTTGGTTTGATTAACGTTGGAGCCACATTTCAAAGAGCTATGGACTTAGCTTTTAGATATTTTATGGGAAAAGTTATAGTTGTATATTTGGATGACTTGACGGTCTTCTCTAAGAAGCGAAGTGATCATTGTGATCACCTGGAGCAAGTACTCTTAAGATGCAGGCGTTATGGGATTTCATTAAATCCTAAAAATTAGATGTTCGTAGTAACAGAAGGTAAATTACTGGGTCATATCATGACTAAATAAGGAGCCAAGATTGACCTAGAGTGGGTGAAGACCATCCAAAGCTTTACCCTACCTACAAGCAAAATTGGGGTGCATTCCTTTTTGGAAAGGTTGATTAACTAAGAAGATTTGTACTTGACTTTGCCAATAAAATGAAGGATATGTTTGGGATGATGAAGGGTAAGACTCCATTTCAATGGAGCACTAAAGGGAAGCTTTATTTTGAAGAATTCAAAAGAGAAATTTCTCATGCTCCTAGTATGGTAGTCCAAGACTTCAAGAAGGATTTCATCATGTATAGCTATGCTTCCGCACATACAAAAGATGTCGCACCATCCTGATGTAGGAGAACAAAGAAGGAATCAAAGATCCCATTGCTTTCATGAGGTTCCCACTAAAGGAAAATGAATTGAAGATGTCGTAAATTGAAAAGCATGCTTATGTAGTGGTGAGAGCAGTGAAGCATTTCAGGTATTATGTGTTGAGTTCTCACACTCTTGTTCTTGTTCTTGATACTGCAGTTAAGTCCATTTTGACTCAACAAGAGTTGGGTAGTCAACGGGGTAGCATGATAGCCAAAGTCCAAGAATATGACTTGGAGATCAAACCTACTAAGTTGGTATGAGGAAGAGGCATGTGCCAATTGATCGTAGAAAACAATTCTGAGACAAAATGCAAGGAAACTAAAGGTACTTCTTCATAATTTCCCATGGTGCTTTTTGTAAGCACAACCGATGAATGGTACATAGATATCACTTTCTTTTTAACTTACGGTGAATTTCCCCTGCATTTAAGCCAAAAATAAAAGAGGACAGTTAAATTAAGGTCCGCAAGATACATTCTATGGGATAATGGTATATACAAGAAGGGTATTGATGGTGTATTCCTGTGTTGTGTTGATAAGTCTCAGCAAGATAAGGTTGCTAGAATCCTTCCACAATGTAGCATGCAGAGAGGAAACTTCTCTTCCTTTGTGATGGATTACAAGATCTTACGGGCTAGGTACTATTGTCCTACCCTCTTTTGAGATTCATAGGAATGGGTGGAAAAGTTTGAAGCTTGTCAACATTTTGTTGGCCGTCTTAAGTTCACCACTCTTCCCTTGAAGCCTGTGATAATTGAAGAACCTTTTTGCCAATGGGGAATTGAATTCATTGGAGTACTAAATCCTACCTCTAGTGCTGGTCATAATTATGTGCTCACCGCCACAGACTATTTCACCAAGTGGGTGGAAGCTTGTACTAATCAAGCGAGAGCTCCGAAGCTATGTGCAATTTTCTCAAGGAGAATATAATTGTTAGATTCAACATTCCTCACAAGATTGTTGTTGACAATGCTTCCAATTTCTCATCACATGAGTTGACTGAATTTTTTTATGGATTTGGGATTACATTGGCTCATTCATTTGACTATTACCCCTAAGGCAATGGTCAAGCTGAATCAAGCAACAAGAACTTGGTGACCGTAATCAGAAATTTGGTCGATGAGAATTAGAGGACATGGCATAAAGCATTGTATGATACATTATGGGTAGATCAGATTACTCCTAAGAGAGATATTGGAATGTCTCTATTCCGGTGTTGTATGGAATTGATCTTTGAGATTCTTATCTCTATAGAATTACTAGCCATACGGTTGGCTAAAGTAATTGAGGATGAAAATTTTCAAAGTTCCGTTGAGAAAGGATAATCTACCTAGCCAGGCTAGAAGAAGAAAGGATGAAGGTGGTCGATCTCATTGTAGATCATCGAGAAAATTCAAAATGATATTTGACAAAAATCAAAGCAACACGATTTCCAGATTGGAGATCTAGTACTTATCTGGGATAAGAGAAGGGAACAGAAAGGGATGCATGGCAAGTTCGATTCTTTATGGAAAGGTCCTTTCAAAATCCATTAGATAAATGGTGAAAGTAGATTTTTTCTATCATATCATGATGGATTGTTGCTCCCTCTACCTTTCAAAGTTCATCATCCGAAGTTGTTCCATCGAATGCAAGATGCTCTCTTCAGCACTGTATTATAATTTTTTTCTATTATGTGTTTTCTTTATTTCTTTCTTTCTTTCTTTGTTTTTTTGTTTTTGTTTTTCTTCTTCTAAACCCGTAGCCCAATGGATAAAGCTTATTGATACATGAGTTATCTTCCTTTGATGTCTCAAAGAAAGTCCCCAACTCGAGCTAGCTTTGTTATCTCACTTTAGTGATTCCAACTAAAAATGAGATAACCATAGGTAAATTTTTGACAAATCCCTTAAAAATTCCCTTTGAAAGAGATTTTCAGGTTTTCAGGTTTTCATTACATGAAAACATGTTTCTTGCATGTTACATGTCATTTTTTTCTTGAAACCCGATTGCCTAACCATTGTGTCGTTTTTAGAACTTTCAAGCATCGAACATGTTTTTCCCAAAGCATGTTTTATGTCGCTTGTTCCCAAAACCATAAACCTGATTTCCTAACCATTGTGTCGGGTTTTCGAAACTTCCAAACATCGAGCATGCTTTTCCAAATGCATGTTTCATGTCACTTGTTTCCCAAAACCCGAAACCCGAATTGAATCAAATCCTTTGTATTAGGTTTTTGATGCTCCAAGCATGATGACATGTCATTAATGTCTAGTTGTCTGGAAGTTGGCACATGTGTCAAGTGAGGTGTAATTAATGCTAGGTTATTATAAATAGTTAGTTTTTCCACGTCATTTGTTACCATTCATTTTTGCTGTGTTGGATTTTTGTTGATGCTTCCTCTACCTCCAAACTCGATCGAGCTTCCCGATTGATTTCGCCATCCGTTTTTGATCATTTTTCAAGCTAGTTGAAGGTATTCTTCTCTTCTTTATTTTTAGAATCTTTTTGGTTATTTTTGAAGTGTTTGCTTGGGGTTTCCATTTCTTTTCCTTCTTTATTACTGTTTTAGGGTTTTTGGTTATTTTTTTCTTTCTTGTCTTTTTCATGAGGGCTCTTGTTTGAAATTTACCCCTAGGTTATTTACTTGTTTTTCATAGGTTGTAACTTGTAGATTTCAAAATGATTCTAAAAATTCCTAAGTGATCATGGGGCAGGAATTTTTCATGTTTTGACACGTCAGAAACCTGATATACTTGTTTCAGGTTTTGCAAGGTGTTTAACATCTTGATCTTGTGCTTTATGTCGGGTTTTCTAGGTGCTCGACATCTGTCAAGATCCATAGTGTGTCGAGGAGTTCTACCTACTCAACATCCTCAAAAAAATTCCTATGTGTCGGGGTTTCCTACTTGTCTAACACTTCCTCACTTCTACACTGTGTGTCGGGTTTTCATTGATGATTAGCATGTCCTAACTTCCAACATACACTTCATTCTCACAGGTTTCCAAAGGTGTTTTGCAAGTTTCAAAATCTGAAAATTGTGTATGGTCTGCACTGTTCAACAAAATTTCAAGCCTAATTGCTATTCAAGAAATCATCAAGGCATTTATTCTTCGAGACTCCTCATGTCAGACCCCATCCAATCTAAGGATAAGTCGTGGGAAGATGAAGTAAAAGTATCGAAGATGGATTCTTCTTCTTACATAAGCTAAAATTATGAAATTTGGGACATAGATCTTGATAATATAGATATGGAGGACTTCTAAAAGAGACTTGAGGATTCTTCTTAGATTTCCTAGATGAAGTTGATAACAGCAACGATTTCCCTCTTGCAGCAGGATTTCCAGTATTAGCTCAATACCCTGAATTCATCCTAGCTTGCACTTCCAACTATGACTCAACCTCCTGCTCATTAGGAAATCAAGCAGGAGAGTCTATAGTGAGATTGGACGGATGTTACTTTGATCAACTCCTAAATTTTCTGACTTTGTGGAGTATGTTGATTTATACCTTAAATCAGCACAAAAGGCCTGGGAAAAGATCAAGAAGAATGTATCAAGAATGTAAACAAGAAGTACTTGATTAAGGCTAAGCCAGTTGTTTCTAGGTTTCCCAAGTCGATCCTTAAAAGTTATTTTATTCTTGAAATCGGTGATATCATCACCCTGTTGAGTCGGCTTATTTGGGCTCCTAGAGTCAAAAGAATTCCAAGGGTAGATGTATCGGTTCATGGTCGTCATAAACAAGAATGACCAAGGGGTTGATTGGGGTAGCCTAATAAGTGACAAGATAGATTCTTAAATGAAAATAGTCTTGTCTAATGACACGTTCTATATGATTTCATACATCACCTATGCAGCAAATAGGCATGAGAAATTACCCGAGACTAGATGTAAATGGAAACCAAACAACGGAACACATATATCAAGATTTCCCTCATCATCGACAATAAAAGGGTCTGAAGACCAATATAGAAGAGTGAACGACACCTTCTTCTATGAAAACATTTGCAGGTTGGATCCTGATCTGAGGAAGAGAAGGGTTTTTGATGAAGCATGGGATGAAGTGTCAAAATGGGGTTACATCTTCTTACAATTCAATAATTTCACTTATCTTTGGGTGGTAAGGTTCCATGGTAATCCTTTCCATTTGCCCAGGTTCCCAGGTGACAAACTGATCCTTATGGAGTTGGTTAGACAATTTTTGGATTTTCACAAATTCCAACAAAGTAGGCACAAAGCCACCGTCTCCTTCCCCATTTCCATTGGAAGGTATACATGTTCTAATAGTGGTTAAGGCCAAGAATGTGGTGCATGAGATTTTGGACAAATTAAAGAAACATATGATTCTCAGGGAAGGATTCAACATCCGAGGAGTCCTCAAGTCATATGGAACCTTGTACCTACATGTCCCCATTGTGGAAGATATCTGGGTTGATCTTTGGGATGAAGTTTCCATCCGAAGAAAAGACAACAACAGACTAAAACTTGAAGAAATTTAGATGTTAGATCTAGCTAACATCCCCAAAGGAACCATGGGCAATGAAAGTGTCCTGGACACTAGATACGAACAGTCAGATGGAGACTAACATGGATTCTCAGCCATTGATTGGTCTATCGCTGAAAAAACTTATATTGCTGAAAGAGCTAATCAAACTCTTCTCCATACCAAGGCATGGCTAATTTCTTGGGAATGAGTTATAAGTAAAAGAGATTTTCAAAAATAGCTACTTTAGAAGCGGGAACCTCCAAGGAGAGAGGGAAGAGGATAAAAGCCCTACCAAGTAGCGAGATAAAATTTAAGTTTGTCGAAGGGGAGAAAAAGCAAGGAGCCACATCATCTGCCACTCCTTCACATACGGTTGAGGTATTGGATTCACCTCCTCCACAAAAACAAGGAAAAATTCTTTCAGAATACGAGGTTCGTCAACCTCTTGTTTCTCCTTTTGATGATTGCTCATCGGAGGTAAGTCTTTCTCTTGCATCTCAAGCTTTGACTTTAGAATCTTTACATCCTCTCTCCCAGTCTTCCTTATCTCATATTTCTATGCCACTATCATCAGCCATGGCCAGCATCTTCTCCAACTTCTCACCTCTCTTTGCTGGACCTAAGATGGCCACGAGATATCCCTCCTCCTTTTACACCTTCATTCACTTTGAAACTACTCCTACTATCACTACACTTACAAATCATCACTACTCCGCAAGTCAACCTTCCTCCACCTATGGATGTAACCATAACATCTCCGATAGGGGAAACTTCTTCCACAATACCTCAATGGTTAATTGATCAAATCCCAAGGAAGAGGAATGTGGTATTTCATCTACCAACCTTCGACTTCAATTCAATTAAGTCCTCTCATACCAAATCTACCAAGAAACCCAAAACAGCTTTCAAGGGTTTCAAAGTGGATGCCTTAGGGCATAAATTTGTAGAGATTGTGACTCCTATGACTAACAAAACTAAGGAGGATATAGAGGTTATTGATTATCGATTACAAGGGTTGATTTGGGAAAGGTAACAACGAAGGAGCATAAAAAGATGCCCAGGATGCCATGAATGTGTTGTGTCGTGAAGTTGAAGGAAATGAAGGTGAGCAGAGATGCGGTAAAGGAGAAAGTTGAACAATTAATGGAAGTATTACTCAAGCTCTTAAAGCCTTCTCATTCAATACCATCATCTTCTACCCCTACTCCTCTCACGTATGATTTCTCATCGGTAACTATGATTGAAAAAATTAATGACAAGGGGAGAATAGTTGATGAATGGATTCATAGGCTACTCCTAAAAGGAAGAGAGGTCATTGATGACATAGTGGAGGTTTATAAATCTATGGAGGAAATAAAGATTGATGGTGATAAAATGGATGAATAATTTTCACAAGAAATCGGGAACCTCGAGTTAACTTTTGAGGCTCTCAATGCATTGAAATAGGTTCCATCCCATATCTTGATGGAAGAAGGAATCCTTCCGCAATGGGGATAAGCATTTTCCTAACCAAATCCATTAGATTTAGGATAAAGATCCTTAGTCAATCCTGTAACAAGTTGAGGGAATCTAGAGATCGCTTGGTTGATGCCACCAACGACATAGAAGAGGAGTTGTCTTCAGGATCTTCTCCAAGGTGTTGGATGAAAGCTCGAATATTCTACCTACGACGATATCTATAAACAAATTCAAGAATCAATTTAGCACGAACCAAATTCCATCTTCAATCTAGAAACCATTGATAAGTTTATAAGGATTGAGAATTTTTAGAATCACTAAGGAAACTCAACAAGAGATTGAAGAAACTTCCTGAAACGGAAGTGACACTTAGGAAACTTGCAAGGTTCTAAGTGATTATTCTAGTGTGCCAGATGAAGCTGAGATGTAGGGTATAATTCAAAAGTTCCAAGAATTTTGAGAAAAGCAAGCTTCACTGGAAGAAGACAAGGAAAACGAAATAGAATAAGCATAATGTTTCATGTCATTTCTATCAAAAAATTGTCATGTCTTTTTCATTTTTGTTTCATCACATAGGAAGAAAATTTTGACTTGTTCTCCTGCGTGTGAGTCAAGTAAAATAGGAATCTCATTAAATGACTATTTTCTAGGGTTTATCCTATTTTATCTCCACTCTCTCTATTATAAATAAGGGATGCTTGTGCATTCAAAAGAGGAGATATTTTTACAATATAAATATCTATTTTTAAGAAGAAGAAAAACTTTGTATTTTCTTTTTAATCATTGAGGAATAGAAATAGGTGTTATTTTGCAAAATTTGTGTTATGGGATTCATCTATCTTGAGATATTTTTCTTACGTCCAAGATCTTAAGCTATTCTTTGTTTAGTGTTCTTGATTATTTTAATTGTTTCAAATATTACACTCATTATCTAAAACTCATATAAGTATTTCTTGATCTAGTGTTTGCTAGAAAGAAAATACGTTCCTCCCATTCCCTTCCCACTTTGTTTCATTTATAATAGTTTCCTTTCTAATCCATTCTATTTCTAAAGCTATAACATCTCCATCTCATCTTAATATGGATTTCGGGATTGTATCCCACCCCAATGGTTAGAATATTGTGAATATTATATATATTATTTTTGTTGTGTTTTAAATTAGTAATAAACAGGTTGCCTCACCTATCTTTGAAGAGGGATTTAATCCCGTGTATGTGGTTGAACCTCATACTTTGGTCTGAAAAAATATGTAATGAACACATACTCATATCTGACTCTCTTTTTTATTTTAAGGAACTAATCGATAGTCATGATTCTACTACTTTCCATACTTCGAATGTGAATCTCCTTCTCCATTTTCATCTTCTCTTGAGGTTTCATCTATTATTTTTCATGATTCACCTCCATCAATTAATTAATCTACTCCTACCAATTCATCTCCTCATATCACTACGCCTCCATCTAATACTTCATCTCCTAACGATGTTTTCAACACTATTCCTAACACTTTTATGTATGTTTCATATCCTTCATCACTTATAGTTTGATTGGCACCTATATCTAGTTTTCCTTGGCATCATAAGATAATTTTTCTCATCTAGATGTACCTATGATTACTCACGGTGAAATTTACAACTGTTTAACACATTATTTCTATGTTATATTATCCCTCCACGAGACATTTTATCCCTCATGCACGTTGTTAGTAAATTATGATCTCATGTTTAATCATTTACATTAGAAAACAAGGCCTATTATGCTTCTAAAGATAACAATTCATTCCATGGTAACCCTTTTCCTAACAATATTCATAACTCCACATTTGCTAAGGAGTTTATCGTTCCTACAATCACATGTTTTGATGATACTTGTGACCCCCACTTATGTATACAACATTACCACATAAATATGGCTCCCTATTCTAATGATCTATTATTTGAATTAAAAAATAAGTTATGCAACATTTAATATTCGGTTATTACATTGTTTTACTTTTTTTATTAGTAATAAAATTCAGATTTTAGATAATCATTTTGGTGAACCCATAGATTTTTTAAAAATCTCTTCAATCCAATACAACCCTAATGGATAAGAATATCACATCTCCTTCTTTATTCATCATGCCTCATGAAAGTGTTATTCCTATCTATGATGAGGCCACTTTTTTTGAACTTAAGGATTTATACTATGTCCCTACTATATCAGATCATATTCAATAACTCTTAGCCCATGAATTCCATGGGCCTACTATCTTGTAAAATTATACTATTGGCATTGTTTATGATCCTATGAGCTTCATTCATTGTACACCATGTTATACAAATATCCATGACCCTCCTTCGAGCATTTCCAAGGAGGTTCTAGATGATTCCATAATTGAAATAATTCTTAGTCATGACAATGGTACATATGTGCATAATAATTCTCCTCCTTGAAAGTTCACCACTATAGCTCCATCTCATGATTCTCCTATTTCTTTTACTACTTCTCATCATCCCTCATCTATTAATTCACATTATCCTTAATACTATGTTGATGATCATGTTGGTGCTCAATTTAATCTCACCCTGTTTGTTCAAAATTTCTCAGTCCGCATGGTTTAAATTTTTCTTTGTCTCCTTGTATTGATGCGTGAAATATTTTTCCTTCATTTGGTTTCCATGGTCAGTCCTTTCCTTTGGTTGAGGATCACATTGAGTCCAGATATTATTTTCCATTTCTCTGTCCATGAGAAAGAATTTGTAATTTGGGCATGAATTCGGGTTTCCCCTTCCTTCTATTTTTCCACAGTCATGTTTTCCCTATCAAATTTTGTCCCAACATCCATGGAAACATGGTCCTTTCTGATTGGATGCGGCCCAGCCGGGTATTTTTGGTGAAACTTGTCACTTTTGTCACATTTGTAAAAATACCAAATTGGCCCCGCGGCCCTGATAGTATCTAATTGGTTATTCAAAAAACATGAAGCAGCAAGGAAAAATTCTTACTTTGACCCTGAAGATGGACACGTGGCCATTTTTCAAGACAAAGGCAGAGAGGTAGATTTTCGGAACATTTTGAAGATTTTTTCATTTTTGTGAAAAGGAGAAAAGTTATAAATTGATCCGCAACTCTGTAGGGGATAGAGTGATGTCACATGTTTGAGTCAGCATTTGAAAATTCAAAGTGGGGAAGCTGGTTGGCGATGCACTTTGGATTTATTAATCTTTGTTTTCAAATGATGTAAAGGTAAAAAAGTGAGCTGCTACTCTGATGGGGCCCACATCAAAAGTTGGAAGAGGAGAAGTGGGTTGCTGGAGCATTTTGAATTTTTTTAGCCCTCTTCAACTCAAATATTTTCCACATGAAGGGCTGCACTAATTTGAGGATATACCTCTTTGTCCTACCTTTGCATTTGTGCCAAGGAGACATGTGGAGGCTTCCACTAGATCCTCTCTATACTTAAACTTCTCAAGAAACTTTCTAAGGCCTAGGACACGTGGAGGGCCCACGCCTGTTTGGGGACTTGCCCCTAACTTTACTTTTGAAAGAGTGCCAAAGGGACATGTGGAGGTTTCCACTAGATCTTCCCATACTTAGAATTTTTCAAGTTTCGATGTAACTTTGTCGGACCCTAGACATGTGGAAGGCACGTGCTTGTTTGAGAGTCCTTCTTTTGAGCTTCATACCAAAAAGCACCGATGAGACATGTGGAAGATTCCGCTGGCCTTGCCCATACTTAGAATTTTCAATGGCTGAGGAGACTTTCTTGGACCCTAGGCACGTGGCACCTTCCATTGGTCCTTAAAATCTTTGAACAACTTTTCTAGGCTAAGACATGTGGTGAGCTCGCACTTTTTAGGGTCTCCGCTTTTGGGCACCATATTAGAAATGCACTGAAGAGACATGTGCAGGCTTCCATTGGCTCCTGTTTGTACGGAGGATTTTTCAAAGGCCAAGGTAACTTTCTTGGGCCTAGGGCATGTGGAGAACCTGTGCCCGATTGAGGTCCCGCCTCTAAACTTCATATTTGAAGTTGTGTAGAAAAAACACGTGGAAGCTTCCACTTGGACCTTCCCATACTCTAATTTTCAGCAACTGATGCAATTCTCTAGTGTCTTGAACACATGGAAGGCCCATGATCATTTGGGAACCTACCTTTAGACTTCACCTTTGCAGTTGCACCAAGGAGACATGTGGAGGCTTCCGCCGAATCTTTTTACCCTTGGCCGATTTGAACTCACAAAGACACGAATGCAAGCATCCATGCAAGGGCACTCATTTCTCAAGGTGTATTCTCGAGGGTGAAAAGGATTGCTTGTCAGATCCAACTATATGGAGCCACCTAAAAATGATTAAAAATGGGATTTCTCACATGAAAAAATAAAAGAATGATTAGAAGGAAAGTCAAAAAGTTATGACATGGCATCCCAAAGTAATGGTTGAGGGTCGATAAACGTGATCAGTTCATGATTTATCCACCTGGAAGCTTTTGGGTGTAAATTTGTTAAACATCACTTTCAAACAAAAATTTGTAACAAGGATTCCTTGAATATTATTCTTTTTGGGGGTAAAATTTGGGATGAGTGCGCAGTGAATTGTATAAATTCAATGAGGATACTCTTTCAAATGGTCGGGGGTTAATTTTTATTAGAAAATTTTAAAAGGCCCATCTTCCTAAGATGCCATTTGAGAAACTCAAATATCTTGTGTTTTCGATTTTAATCATGTCAAAATGGTTGCAAGTGTATAACCATTTAAAATCAGTGAGATTGTTCAAGAAAATTTCCATTGCTGATAAATCTAATAGATCTCAAATTAATTTGCGTTGAAATGGTTTTGGTTGCAGCAACAAGAACATCAAAACCATTTGAATACATTCTACTTTTATTTAAGAATGTATTCAAATGGTTTTGATGTTCCTGTTGCAATCTTATATTAAATTCCCTCTAAATCACACAAGATCTCATCTCATGTGATAGTATAGTGGCATTTGAAATTTCATTTTGAGAAGAGCCTTCAACTTTGTAATGAAATAAAAATTTAAAATCACTTTACTAGTCATTTTGTTGATAAATATTGTTTGTAAGTCTATGAGTGTATCTTAGGCGTGATGAACTAGGGATCTTTAATGTTTAATTGAGTCTTTAACTTGAGCCTTCATGTTGAATTCTTTAAGAGTGTGTGAAACTGTGTAGATCTGGGCCTCCATTGATGCACACCTTCTGGTTGAAGGAATATTTTGGCTATTTTGAAGCTTTCTATTGTTAATTTTTCCAATTATTGTAAAGGTTCTTAAAGATCTGGTGTAATCAACTTCATATTTATTAATTCCCCACCAAAAATTTAAAATAACCGTGAATACTACCTAAAGTACCCCTATTTGTGCCCTATATCCACAAATGAACAAATTCTACTAGCAAAATATATAGAAGAAAGAAGTTTTTAAGTGTCTTTAGTAACATGAATGTTGTTTAGAAAATATCTCCATTCTTTAAAAGTGACAACTCGAGAGAGTTAAATTATGGTGTATTGATCATGTTTTCTCAAGGTTCCCCTTAAAATTGTGCAAAGAAGGATCTCTTCATGTCCTTCACCAACATAGGTTACAAAACGGGTCCTCTTACTGTGCTTAAAAGGCACTACCTAAAGTAGTGAGGATAGATCAAATCCTTAATAAAGGTGTTATCCATTTATCCAACGCATGAGTGACAAAGATTCAGTTGAATCCCATCCCCAGCTACAAAATGACTCATACCATGATTTGTCTATCTCTAAGTATCTTGTTAAATATGTGATGTTACTCAGCTTCCAAGGGAGAATCAATTTTGATACCAATATATCCAATTATTGACATACTCATATCTGAGTCTCTTTCTGATTCTAAGGAACCAATTGATAGTCATGATTCTACTACTTTCCATACTCCTAAATGTGAATCTATTTATCAATTGTCATCTTATCTTAATGTTTCATCTATTATTTTGGATGAGTCACCTCCATCAATTACTTCATATACTCCTACCAATTCATCTCCTCATATCACTGTACCTCCATCTGATGCTTCATCTCCTAAGAATGTTTTCAACAATAGTCCTACCACTTCTATGGATGTTCCATATCCTTCATCACATGTATTTTCATTAGCACGTATATCTAGTTCTCCTTAGCATAATAATTTCCTTAGCATAATAATTTCCTTTGTCTCCTCTAGATGTACCTATGATTACTCACAATGGAAAATTAAAACTATTTAACACATTATTTCCATCTTTTATTATCCCTCCATGAGACTTCATATCCCTCATGAACGTTTTCGTGAATTATGATCTCTGGTTCAATCACTTACATTAGAAAGCAAGGCCTATTATGAGTCTATAGATAACAATTCATTACATGGTAACCTTGTTCCTAAGAAGATTCATAACTTCACATTTCCTAAGGATTTTATCATTCCTACAATCACATGCTTTGATGGTACTTGTTACCCCCACTTACATCTCCAACATTTTCACATAGATATTGCTCCCTATTCCAATGAGCTATTATTGCTTAAATCCTTTCAACATAGTCTTATTGATGAGTATTTACAAAGGTACACTCCATTTGGGTATATTAGTACTTAATATGATATGGAGGATGCTTTCCTTCATCGTTTATCATGAACAATGGCCCTAGAGTTACTTAGGATGATATACCTACTTTACATCATGGTGCATTTTAGCCTATCACAGATTACATCTTATGATTCAATACTTGTATGCATCAATTAGTATATCAACATATCTATCTTGAGAATTAAATTATATTTTTTTGTGGTCTAATTCACGCTTTCAAGCATAAATTACAATATGACACATTTGAGTATTTCATACTTTTATGCTCTAAATTCATTGACATAGAACAATACCTTCTCTCAAAGACATGTTATTGATCCTCCACTTCCTGTTACTATTGTTATATCATTTAGATCTTCCACATTTATATTAGCTAAGTAACCCACATAATCTCCATCTCTTCTTAGCAAGAAAGTTCAACCTACTACATCACAACAGAATCCTTCTCCTCTCCCTCCACGATAGACTACTTCTCCATCTACACCATTTATTTTTCATGATCCATTTCATTTATCTTATCATGCTTGACCACATGATGTGTTGTGTGTTTTGATTAATGAGAATTTAATTCTCTTTCCTTCTAACTAAGATCATCCACAACATCATTTACAATGCTAGCGTGACCAACCAGTGTATTTTAATTATGGCCGAATCAATTGGCATAGGGATAATGATTTCTTTATGCTTCATGTTTGACTATAAAAATTAGAGGATAAGGGCATCATAAATTTGGTCCATCACTCACTTGAGTTGTCCATCCATAATTTTCCTCATCCACACATTTCTACTTGGGTTGAGTTATCTCCTTCATACAGTTTTATGGTTATTATACATCCAACATTCTAGCTTGTCACTCATGCACGCTTTCCATCATGTATACTAATCACTACACCATCACATCCAACATACCCACACAATCCATCTCATCCATCACAATATGTTATTGCTTCACATCAGCAACCACACCCCTCTATATTTGTACATCCCACAAATGCTTCACATGATATTCGGTTTGATTCACATACTAATGTTCTTTTCATGCCACATGATTCCAATGCTTCATGCCTCCTTGGTCTTTGGTAAGTAACTACTATAATATTACCCCTAGATGACGCACTTGTGTTCTTATGGTTCTTACATGACTGTTGAGGTATTTTCTATAAGAACCTTTCATCATGAGATTCTTTGATTCATCTAGCACACTCAATCATTTCCCAATGATGCACTCTTCCTTTACATGGTACATTATTCACTATTGAGGGTGTTAACTAAATGAACCTCATAATCTAAGAAATGGGGCCAATCTCCAATTTTCCCCTATTTTCATCATACTAACATATGGGTCATTGTATTAGTACATATTAATCGATCATTTATCACAATTTTAGTTGCGCAATCACACTACATACATCATCCATCATTGTCAAAATTATATCATCACCACATTACACATTAATTTATATCACCATCATACTACAAATGTCACTCAAACACCCATAAACAATATCCACCATATTACTTATATTATAAAAACAATCATAGGATCATACATCATCAATCACATTATACTAACAACTACACAGCATGAGCATCATTCAATACAATAATTCACAATTCATATCTCATAAGTCACATTATAACATTAATTCACAAAGGATATAATCACCGTATGCCACTAAAATTGACTATATATATCGATTGTAATTATAGTTACAAAAAAACATGTCAGCACTAAGGAGCGATGCCCCTACATAATATACAACAATACAAATCAAATCTCATCATCATTGTCATCCTCTAGTAATAAAAGTGCTCTGAACAATAAGCCTCAACACTAATTAAAATTTTCTGATCGTGACCCCTATACCTCTCAACCTTCCTACATAATAGTGTATTCTCTTTAGAACGCTCCAAAAAGAGACTCTATAGTGCCATAAATTGCACAAATGCATCCTGCGCTAATGGAAAACCACCCACCACCTCTCTCACTCGTTGTGTCTCCTCGCGTGCCTCATCCCTCTTTCTCAATAGTATAGTACATTTTGATGCTACTATAGTTACTAGCTTAGACAAATGGGCATGCTCACCGGAAATATCATCCATGCACTCTAACATAACTCCACCATACTCTACATCAATTTATAGATATGTGTCCACAAAAAAACACCAATACGCATCACTTGTAACCAATAACACAACACATTATAAAACCATAACCATCACATAATATCCAATCATATAATATAATTATCTTGATACTCACATTTTGTTATTGCCAATACTACATTATCGGGGCATGTCATTTCCCTCCACACCTTCTCCTTGTGGTGATCCCATCGTATCTTTAAAAATGGAAAAAAATCACTTGTCGATGCATTGTCCACCATGCACGGTATGTATTCATACACCCCACATCATCTGAGTCTATCGGCTCTATCTCTCGTGTCTACCCCACCTAGCCTTAGAGGTACTATCTTCTCTCGTGTGGGCCCCGGTGTATCTCTCACCCTCTTGAGTGATATAATGGATCGTAACCACACATATGGATCTAGGGAAGATAATGGGCCACTTCAAACTCTCACGATATCCGATCTTCCCGAAATAACTCGTGCGGACACGGGAACCGATCCTCAAACCAAATAATCCTTTGTATGCATCATAACTATACAACATCCTCTATCCTTTGTCCATAATCTCAGTATGGCCTCTATATCACTTCCCCTAGTCATATCCAATCTATCAAGACTCTATAGGTATTAGTATCCATCCTTGACTTGCGTACTCTAACTCATCTCCCAAAAATATTTTTACCCTAGCCCACTCTACTGTGGACAACTGATTGACATCGGTAGTGCTATATTATCATAAGTGCATACATAAAACAAAGTAGTCATGCCAATACCTCCTTCATGCTCCTCCCATGTAAATCTGTCGAGATCTCTATACTGGTGGGCCAACAAACACCATGCCCATGTATACCTAATAGCCTCCTCTATCTCGATGATAAATATCCCGCATCTTATGTAAAATTCCCAAACCACCTCCATGCACTATGATCTATGATGTATTAACCATGGCTATAAAATTCCACAAGCGTGGAACTCTTGACCTCAAAATTGTTTCCAAACTAATATGGGCCTTGACAGCACTTGAGTTCCAAAATATACCACCTAACAACTAGTATCTCTCTCTCCATGTTCTATATAGCTATGACATGAACCCTCTCACCAAAAACTAGTAATCGTAGTATGTGATATACATCCTCTAGTGTGACTATTATCTCACCAAAGAGTGGGTAGCAAAACAAACAAGTATCCACACATCATCTCTCACATAATGCTGCCAACATGGGCATATTATGAGGCACATACCCCATCCTTGCTATGTGTCACAGGCCGACATGGTCCATAACCTCCCAATCATCATCTGATAAACCCAACACGAGAAAAGTACTCAAAATACAACCATCACGAACTCCTCAAATGGATACCCCTCTCATGTACAACACCAAACAACAACAAACAATGCATTAGAACTCTATACATAGGGAAACATAAGCATTTATGACATCACTACATAGTAAAAATCACATTTCCACCACTTTGAACTACCTAAAAACATTCCTTGGACTAGAGCGCCGAGAGTTAGAACTAGGGTACCCAGGAGCAAGACACTAGCACCCAAGTTTGGGCACTCCCGTCCTAAAGGACACTACCACATTCACCACTCTTGTCCATGTCTAAAATTCCATGAATTATTTTTTTGAAATTTTGCAAAAATTCTCTAAAACTAACTACTACACATGCATTTTACAAAAATTTCACACTTACAATCGCAAAATAGCTAGGTCGTGTTGCTCTCACTTATGTCATCCTTACACACTTAAAGCTCACTCTCACACTCACATAAAAGACAAGTGAGTTGACTAATCTCTTTTCCACTTTACTTGTCACTTTTCATAATTCACTTTACTATGGTCATAATTTACATTCACCACTTAACTAGTGCATGTCACATGGTTTTGCCAATATCTTGAGCATTTTTACTCCAATTTACATCCCGTCTAAATGTTTTATTTCATAATTCTTCGTACCATTATATCATATACATGAAACATGCTTTATATCTCCTCAATGTTGTTTTTCATCCAATCTATATAAATTTTTATGATATCTATTCTGTTTTATCTATTACAGGATTAATTTCAGCTCATCATTCGTTCTCTGTATCACTTCTCCTTTCGCTGAAATGGGGGAATACAATAAGGGTCATCGTATAAATCCCCTTACACCACTATGTGTTCAACCAACACCACCAATTAGACAATTTCAAACACTTACTAATGCAGTATTTGATATTTCATAATTGATTCCCCCTAATTACCTAACCGGGAAACAAGTGTAAAATATATCTATGAGTAAACCAATCAATCAATCAACCAATTAACTACGTTAAAATATCTAAAAATGGAAATCATACCATTTAATCTACACAATACAACATATTTGGTGTCCCAAATGACATAACTTGGGAGTCAAATTGGGCCTCCTAGATGATCTCACTTGGGAGTTACATTATTATTTTCCCAGATGACCTAGCTTGGGAAGTTATTCTACATTTTGTGTTTCCTTCTAGATGAACTAACTTGGAAGCCATGTCACATTGCGGTGATGCCCTTGGAGTGGGGGAAATGAGACTTCATTGCCTTTCCTATACTGCTCCTATATGGGTCAACACATTTGATCGAAATACTTGAATCCAATGCCGCTGAAAATTTGATCTCGTGTCTTTCTCTAGTGGCTAGATCTTGAGTATGTACTTAAAGGTTGGAGAATAATGCAACTTTCTCCCTACACTCTTCCTCGAGCTACGGGATTACCAAATCCTCACGGTTTTCATACACATGTAATCAGCTTGAAATTGATCACTGCTTACCCCATCTTATCGTCATCATACAAACATTTGAAATCATCAATTATCCAATATCACAATATCACAATCATCACTCTCATTTATTACACTTCATCATGGTATTACACTTTTTGCTACGATGTATGGATTAACATGATGATCCATGGTTCGACACACTATATGGTTCTTTGAGAATAATTTTATACCACATCTCGTATTTTACTACAAGTATGGGATTTTTGGATTTCTCTAAGGTACGCATCTCTAACTACTTTATGTTACTAAGATTTTTTTGACCAACATAAAGTAGAGGAAAATGTAGTCATAAAATCACACACTTACTACTATAATTGTACCACCAAATATATTGTTTTATATATGGATATTGTGTAAGAAAAAATTCACTAATGACCAATCCCTAGTCATGTCATTAGTTTAGTTGGTGTTTCTCATTCTTTGTCTCGCATACGCCACTTACTTTCACAATTCGATAATATATTATGGAGTCTTAGCTATTGTTATTGACTCCGCTTTTGTCTCTAGTCATTAACTAGCATGCCCATGAAGGGATTAGGGCACCTTGGGTTCCCTGGTCCTCATTTATAGGAGCCCTAATCCTTGGTTCTCATTTATATGTCCACGGTCATTCTTTATGATACTTCTTCTCATTCCCTAGGTACTAGTCAGAATTTTAGGTTATTCATTTTGATATTTGAGTGAGAGATACCTATATAAACACAATGTACATACTACCTTATGAGCGGACTATTTACTATCAAAGGGTAGCTATCTACGTAGAGCAAGGGACTACATTTGGGTACTATTTTACATTACACACTTCATAGGAAGGGTTGTATTCATTCTACTTCATCCACTATTTTTCATTAAACGTCTATCTATTGCGTGATATATCCGTGTCATTGGTGTTAGGTCGCCTAGGAACATTATTACACACACTGAACATATAAATATATTGGGTCTAAGATGTAGTGCATCGATCAGTCATAATTCCATACATTTGGCACCTTAGGATGGTTTGAAACCTTGATTTGCATCTTTATTTTTAGGGTTTGATGCTTTATGTGGGGTTTTGCAAGTAATTCTCCATTACATATTTTTGGAGACATTAGGGAAGCAAGATCGACGCTCACCTACCAAGAGTGAGACATTGCGAATACCTAATAACCATATCAATATTAGATCCCAAGCCATTCTACATATTAGAGCACCCATATTTAAGACAAAGGAATCCACAGATGCCCCTATCCCTCCCAGTGCACCACCCAAGTAGATCCACCTCTTATGTTATTTTCTTAAGATCATTACGACACTTTGTTAAACCTTTCCATCACTCTATTCAATTCCATGTCACTATGAGGTAAATCTAATTCAGCTTAAGTACCCTTCCCCTTTTATTTTATTTTATATGAATCAGGGAAAATTTTAAGGAATCTTCCAAAAAAACCTAATATAAATCGTGGCGAATATGGCTTGAACGAGATTCAATGGGTTGGCGAATTATCTAAAATATGCATTTATGGAATTGGAAAAATATAATATATTTTTTGAAGGAAATTGTAGATGGAGTGGTGAATGAAGGATAATTCATTGGCATGAAGGATATTTATTGCAAAAACTCATTTTAAGTCCAAATGGAGGTCTGCCATGTGTTCCCCTAACTTTCACTGCGCCTCGTCTAACCACAAACATGAAAATTTATTGAATTGGTTCATTTCACGAGCTTGGAGTCCCCTAAATTATGTTTCCTTCAGGATTCCAGACTATTTTGGCAACTTGTCCACCCGATATTCAGTTCAATGCATTGGGGATACTTTTGTATACCTTTATGCTCAAGATCCAAGAATGGGTAACATGTGGACTCTCCTCATGCACCGAGGTTTATCAAAAGTTTTAATGGATTTCTAAGTAGTTAGCAGATTATTTTAAATTTATCTGGTATTTTAAAGGTTTAATGGATTCCAATAAATATATGTGTGTGTGTTTGTGTGACTATATATAATATATACATATATGTATGGATAATTTAATAAAATTTCAAAAACAATCCTAAAATTTTTGGCAAATGAGACCAAATGAACTTGAAGATTCCAAATATTTCTTGGAGGTCCAAGAATGTTTTAAAACCTTGACCCATCTATCATGTGGTGATTCAATAAAAAATATATGTTGGGATTGGATATATATTGGCTATTTACATGGGAAAAATTATTGTTTGTGGAATTTTTGGGTGAAATGTGATCACTGCCATGGTCGTAAAAATATCCAAATTCATATTCATAAATTCCTACTTTTAGCCAAATTATGAATATTAGCCACTAAAATTTTCCCCTGAATTCAATTACAAAATAAGTTATGTAAAATTTATATTTCAGTATATTAAAGTTATTACATTGTTGTACTTTGGAGATTATTACTAAAATTAAGATTTTAGATAAACAAATTTTCCATCATCTATATTAGCTCTATTTTCCTCTATGATTGAATCTACTACCCTCTAGTACTACTATTATGGACATCTCTTTTTTGGATCTTTATACCAAATCAGTTCATAAGAGATGGTACATGGACTTCCCAAGTTTTATAATTCATTGACCATTTTCCCTCAATTTCTCGTAGGTAAACAACACAATGATCCATTCAAGAAAAACACCTTCCATTCCAAGATATTTCTAGAGGTTTTTCATACTAATCTGATCATACCATTACCTACTTCATTTTCCGGATACAAGTAATTCCAAATGTTCATGGATGACTACTCTTAGAATAAATGGTTATTTTTCCTAAAGCAAAAGAGTGATGCCTTTCATCATTTCCAGAACTTCTATCAAGAGTTTGGTGAAGAAGAGTGGCCAACCACTTCTTCCACTTAGAATAGATTGAGGGGGAATTCACATCAAATAATTTCATGGCCTTCTTGAACCAGCAATAAATCAAAAATAACCTGACTTCTCCTATATGCGATAGTAGAATGACTTTATCGAGTGATAAAATTACACTATAATGGATATGGCTCGCTGCATGTTATCAACAACAATGATGATAGAGGAATGATATTGTGCATAAGTAGTACAGATATTCATATTTCTTATCAACAGGAAACAAACAATATTCTATGGAAAAAACACTCCAAGAGGTATGGAGTGGTATAATTTCATCGATTTACCATCTCTGATTATTTTTTTGCACAACATATATGCATTTCCCAACTAAAAAGAGGAAGAAGATCAAGCCAAAAATAATCCCGTACATCCTATTACGATATAAAACTACCTCAAAATCATACCGCCTCATGGATCTTGAGATGAAGAAAATATACAAAATTTGAGACATGGTTTGTGATGAGTCATCCTTTGACTCAATGATGTAGAAAGAAGAATCAACACCAACGCCCTCACAAATTGTTCTCCAATTCCGATGATGAGAAAGATGAGCCTTATCATATAAATTATGAGCTCCAAGAGGAGAAATATGTTGATCTTAGAAAATTAGAAAATGTTACCATACATCCACTAGGAAGTTCTTCATATTAGAAAAAAATTTCTCGTCAAAATTGGGTACGAAAGTCTCTCCATAGCACTTCTTCCAAAGTCGAACAAGGAGTTAGACAAGAAATGATGTAAATTTGCAGTCAATACTACAATATTTTATAGTACCAACCCGATAATGTTCAAGAAGCACTAAATCAACCTTAATGGGAGAAAGCCATGGATGTTGAGTATGACTCACTCATAGAGAATCGAGACATGGGAACTTGTCAACCAATCTACTAGAAAGAAACACAAAGGCTACAAATGGGTTTTCAAAACTAAATACGGAAAATAGATCCATAAACAAGCACAAAAAATGAATTTTAATAAAGGGATATGTTAAAAAGGAGGGAATTGACTATGAAGAAACCTTTGCACCCACTACAAAGATCAACACCATCAAAGTTGTATTCGTACTTCCAACAGAGAATGGATGGAAACTTAATAAGATGGACATCAAAAGTGCATTCCTCAATAGTGATCTCAAGTAATAAGTGGGCATGACCCAACTAAAAGGATTTGTTGATGAAAAACATCCTAGAAAGGTGTTTCGTCTCATGAAATCATTACATGGACTGAAATAAGCTCATCTGGCATGGTAGAACAAGAGAGATGATTACCTCTTGCAATTTGTTTTTACCCATAGCCCTTGATTCTAACTTTTACATAAGGAAGGTGTTAGCGTGAAATCACAACACCCCCAAATAAGTTATAGATCTTCTTCTCTAAGGAAGAATCATCTTGTGTGATTGCATAACATTGAACTTTTCCCAAGGTGTGGGACCTTGCAAAAGTAGGAAAGCTCTCCGAGAAAGGCTGGTTCTGTTCCTAAACTACTTTCCATAAGCTATTCCAATGCGAGACAAGCTAATCTAATCCTAATATAAATTTGAAGGAGACAAGGAGAGAAAGATAACAAGAAAAAATAGAACCTACACTAAAACGGCGATACTCCAGGAGAAGGAAAGTGTTGATCATATACTAAATCGCCATGGAACAAAGAGAGGTGAGCAATGGAAAGGATGGGCAACAACATCACACACCATAGATTTGATTCACACTGAAAATGTTCCAAAACCCCATGAACACATCTCCGGATCTGCAAATGAACATTTAAAACATGCATAGATACCCTGCAATGAAGAGAGGCAACAAGATGCAATAAAACGAGTAAAGGATGGAAAAATGCATCACAAAAACACGTTTTTATTGCTCCAGATTTACACAATGGCACCATTTCATGGGAAAGAGGCAAAAATGCCATTACAGAGTAGGGGAGGAGGTTCAAACTCCATTTTTGACCCTGGGAAGAAAAGAAGGGGGAGGCAGAGAAGAAAAATGAACAACCACTAATTATGTGCCTTTGTTTACATTTTATAGAAAAAACATGAGAAGAGAGGAAAAAATGTGGGATCTGCTCCAACCACTTTTCAAAATGTGTTTTAATTCTTCCTCTATTGATGGGCTCAATGCAAAAGCTCATAATTCCATGTATCTACTTTACAGACCAAAGAAAATGACCCATACTTCATTAAATCTGGTGGTTGGAACTAGTTTTTATCTTTTCCACGCCAAAACACATTTTGTAAATTTCTCCCCCAAATCTTTACCAAAATAAAAATCTAAGACTCCATGATGAAGAGAATCTTCAGATCTTTCCATTGGTACCAAGAACATCAAAATAAGAGCTGTGGATCAAAATATATGGCCTTCTGAGTTTTTCCTTAACGTTTTCAACAAAAAACAACTTGGGAAAATTTTGAACTTTTCTCCTACAAATCCTCTGATGATGTGGCATTTATTGGGGTCAGCAGAGGTAGGGGCTGCTCCTTTTTTTCATTTTACACTTTTTGACAAAAAGTCAAAAAATCTCATTTGCCTCCAAAGGTCCGCCGGCCCGCATTAGCTTTTTGATGTGCCAACTCAACACTTAATTTTTACCTTTTTGACAAAAGGGAAAATTTTAACTTTTCCTCCGATTCCCCACCGGTCCGAGATTCCTTGGCAAACATCTCTCCCAAGCCCCGCAGGTCCGCCTTGGGAAAATTTTCCCTTCTAACTCTATCGAGCCATAACTCAAAAAATACAAGGAGTTAGAAAGAGCTCTTTACCTTTCTGGAAAGGGGAAGAAATTCTCTATCTGATGGAGTATTTTCCAGAAATCCTTGAGTTCCTAAACTTTGTGAAATTTGGAATGAGGAAAAAAAGGGAGTAAGTTAACCCAAAATAAGAGGGAGCTTATTTTGGTTAACAGAAGGTGGGAACAAAAATCGACATTCTTGTTTTTTATGTGGATGATCTTGTGATGACAAAAATTTCAAAAGATCAGGTTGATATTGTGAATAATGACATCAAAAAATCCTTTGACATGACTAACTTAAGGTTTCTCCATTATTTTCTTGGCTTGGAGATATGGAAGAAACAAAATCACATTTTTATCTCCCAGGTAAAATATGTCAAAACACTCTTCAAAAATTAAAGAATTTCATATTGTAAACGTATTTGAACACCATTGGAAAAAGGTTTACAAGTCTTTTGATTCCATGAATCATCTCAAGTGGTTCTAACTCTCTATAGAAGGCTCATTTAGAGTCTCATCTACTTGACCTAAACAAAAAAGACATGTATTTTTCTATGAGCTATCTCTCGAGATTCATGCAAGAGCCAAAGAAGTGTCACTGGGTTGCAATAAAGCATGTTTTGAGATATGTCCAAGGTACACTTGAATATTGTCTGGAATACAAGAAGAATACTCAGTTCTTCTTGCAGGGATACACCGAATTGAACTATGTTGGATATATTGATGATAGAAATTCAATGTCAAGAAATATTTAACCTCAAATCTAGAACGATCTCCTAGATCACTAAGAATAAAATGGTTTTTTCTCTTTCATCCACTAAGGAAGAGTATCGTCCGACATGTGGAGCTTTATCTCGAGGCCACATAGCTACATCGCATTTAATTTTATATGAACATTCATGAAGAGAAGCCACTTATTATTCATTGTGACAATCAAGGTGTGTTGAAACTTGTAAAGAGTCTTGTTTTTCATGAAAGGACCAAAAATATTAAGGTAGAATGCCACTACATTCAACAGAAAGTGTTAAGCAACCACATCCAGATCTAGTACTACCCAAAAAATGTAAAGTTGGCTGATATACTCACTAAATCCCTTGGATAGGTAAAACTTGTATTGTTTAAGGAATGTATTTGTAAAAATGTATTAAAGGGGGAATTTTAGCTTATTATAACTCTGTGTTAGTTATAACTAATAGTCTATTTTCTCATAGTAGTACGAGTAGGCAATAGTTTAGTGTAGGTAATAATTACATTAACTTTAACACCTATTTTGTATCTCCTTGTTCATATGGGCAGTTCATGCATTCCTTGTTTTTATAAATCCCCCTCCATCGTTGATTAATAAAACAATAAGTATTTCATGTTTTTCTCACATAATTGATGGGGTCGGCGGACTCAATGGCTAACGGGGATGGTTGGAAACTGTCCATTCCAAGAAACTTAATATTGTGAATTTCACTCGTGTGATGTGGATTTGTAATCGCATGGATTCTGAACCGGGTCTTGATGTTTAGCTCTATCTGGGATGTGGTTTTGGTTAAGCTTATTTAACCTGATTTTGGGCCCTATCTCTATTTTTTTCTTTGTTTCTCGTTCAAGTTGTAGCTTTTGTAAGGCCGCTTAGAGCCGTAATCCATATTCTTACCTTATTTATTAATTTTTGTTAATTTTAAATATTTACATAATTCTATTAATAATAAATAATTATATTTTTAATAACGATAACTTTATTAATATCTATAACAAAAAAATTAATAATAACATTATCACTATTTTTTGTTTTGTTATAAAATTATAATGATATTGTTTATATTTATTATGAAATATACTATAATTATAACTATAATTATAATTATTCTTATAATTATAATAAATATAATAATAATTTTTATAATAGTTATAATAATTATAATAGGTATAATAAGTATAACAATTATAGTAAGATAATAATGATAGTATTTATAGAGACCCATGCATAAATAAACTAATCACTACTTTGAGGCCCTAGCTACTCTATAGGGAATCAGACTTGCTAGGAACCTCAACATGGGTAATATCATTGTCGAAGGTGACTCAATGAACATTGTCAATAATATTTCCAAGTCCCTAACACCTAGTTGGACCATTAGAGACTTCATCAATGAAGCCCATACTTTATGCAATGGTCTAAACATCATTTTCCAACATGTTTATAGAGAAGGGAACAAATCAATGGATTCGCTAGCAAATATGGGGGTTTGTATTAATGATTACAAGGAATGGCATGATTTCAATGACACTCCCACCGAAGTTAAACTCATCATTACAAATGAAGTGAACATTGTCATTAGTACTTATTTTTCTATGCTTCCCCGCACGTGCGTAAACCTCTCTCTAGATTTCTAAGGAAGATCGATCATGCCAGAATTTACTCCCCTAACTTCAAAAATTTAACACGTTTTCATAATACACAAGTGTGGGAGAAGGAAAAAGGTTTTATCTTTTCAACTCATAGGAATTTGGACAATCGAAAGGTTGTTGGAAGGTCTAAAACTTGCTACTTTTAGATCAACACTTCACATTAATGAGTGGTTTTCATAATGGGAGGTGCCCCATGCAGAGTAGAACCCATATTTGATCCAAAATGGAAGGAAAAGATCAAGCTATGGGAAACCATCAACATTAGGGGTTTCACAGATTTCATCCAACGAATTAAAGGGCACGACCAATATAGCTCTTTACAATTTATAGAGAATTAGAAAGACCGTACCATTGTTATCAGAGGTAGAGTTTTTTATATCACTCAAGATTTCATATTGTTTATCAATGGCTTAAGCATGGATGGAAACAAATTATTTAGCTAAAATTTTGATAAGGAAGAAGAGGAAAATATCTTTCTGGATGAGGGAGAAAAAATTGATATCAAGAAGGAAGGCATTCTTGTTTCCTCTATCCCGCAACCATTCGATGAGGTCACCCGAATGATGGTTCAATATGTCACTCTAGAGGGAAGATTCTACACCATTCCATTTCATCACTTAGTCTTGCTTAATCATTTCATATGCGAGGTGAAGGTGATTCTTTCCCACTATATTCTACAGTCTATGAAAAATATATTTTTGAAGTTCAAAGTCACAAGAGGACTATTACTCTTCAACAGGGTGTAATTTACCTCATTAATCTTTACATTTCTAATGTTGTGGCCATTGATCCCTGCCCCACTATGGTATTTTCTCTTCCCAAGAAGCCCCACATTCACTCCAAAACCCCATGTACCATGACTTTGTCTTTGAACCACCCCCTAAAAGGATCCTTCGTAGTAGTAGGAAAGATAAGGAATTTCTTAGCATTGGCCAAAAGGATAATAATTTTTTTGTCGAGGATAACCTCCCACTATTCTTCCTTCCATGGAAGAAACTTCTGGAAAAGAAATTCAACATCCAAGATAATATTGTGAAAAATCTTGAGGAGTATGTGGACTTTCTTCTTAATTCTATAGTTAAGGAAGAAGATCTTGATCCTAACACCGACCCCAAAGAGGAAATTGTCATAATGGAATCTAAGCTTAAATACCTTGAGGAAAAACACAACAACTATATGGCCATGCATAGTGCTATTATGGATCTCATGCAAGTCCACATTTTCTAGGTTTGTGACTTCGGTGGCATACCGATCTCTACATGGAAGAATCAAAAGATTACAACAAAATTTAAAGCTTCAAACTTGGACCACGCTATTGCCATTTCCTGAAAGTCCATTAGGCCATCGGGGTTGCTTTAATTTTTTTAACAAATATGTTAGTTAGTGTTGAAACTATTAATAGCTTATAGTTTTATTAATATGAAACTATAAAAGATCACAAGGTCAAAACTTAGGGTTAGATTAATCTATTAGGTTAAGAGGGTAATTTCTCACTAAACCACCCTCTAACAGGCTTAAAATATTCAACTTGATTTTTCTCAAAATTAGCGCACTCAAAACTTCCAAACAACATTTCCATTAGATAGGAAATTTCCTCACCTTTCTGGTGATATAAATAAGTCCTCCTAACTCCTCATATTTCTCAAGTTATGGACCAGCGGACCTTGGGAGGAAATTTTTCCCAAGAGCGGGTTTGCGGGCCTGGGGAAGAAAATTTTCCCATGCCCGGGCCGGCGGAACAAGGAGAGTTTTAGCGCATTTTCCCTTTTGGAACAAAAGCATGATCTTCCTCCATGCACCCCCGTGCCCAAAGAGAACACATGTCGACATTTCCAAACTCTGGCGGAAAATCGGGCCATTGGAGGATTTTAAGACAATGATCCCTTTTGGCCGAAAGGCGCTATGGAATCAAATGATCTGCACCTATGTCGATGCCCAAAGCACCATGTGTTTAGCACTGATTAGTCACAGGGGAAATGGATTTGTGAGGAAACTTAGAGATTTTATACTTTAGGGTTAAAAGTGCAAATGATTAAAATAGCCCACACCTCCGACTTCCTGAATGATGCCACATGTCACTCAAAGATTGGTTGCGGCCCGTTAGGCCATCGGAGCAATTTAGCAAAATTTGAATTTTTGAGAAAAAGGTTTAAAGACTTAAAAATATCTGCACCTCTACAAATGTGTTATGAAGACACATGTTAGCCATCCATTGGATGTAGATCGGTGGGCTGGTAGGAGAATTTAGGAAATTTTTCCCAAAAATTTTCCGAAGTGCTAAGCTAAAAAGGGATCTGCTCCTCCGCCGACACCTTGTGACACCATGTGGCAGCACCTGATTAGCTATGGGCTGGTAGGTGGGGTGGTGGAGGAAACTTAGAAAATTTTCCCAAATTATTTTAAAGGTTAAGTTAATTGTTGTGGGCCCGCATGCGGTGCGAAAAAAACCAAAAAGGCAAAAGTGGGGTAGCGGGTCCATGGGGAAATTTTTCAAAATTTCTTTTTTGAACTTAGGTGATTTTTGACAAAAATAAAGGCTTACGGGTTAGTGGAGTGGCGGGGAATTCATGCCTTTGGCATTTTTGACCAAAAAGTGCTAAGGGAAAATTTGGGCCCGTGGGTCTGCCAAGGAAATTTTTCCCAAATTTGTTTTTGACAATTAGGAATTATTTTTGACACCAAATGAAGAAAAAAATTAAGGGGCCATAACTTTGATTTGGAGATCATTTTTGGGAAAAAAGAATTTTTGGAAAGCTCTTGACATCCTCTTTGCACAAGAATCATTAATTTTTCATTTTATTAATGTTTAAGGGGTCAATTTCATGAAAATGATCTGCAAGGCTTTTAAAAGGAAAGCTGGTAAATTTTAACTTATGAAATTTTAATCAATTGATCTTCTTCCTCCCTCAACATGTCAATTAGACATAAATAATTATTCTTAGATTGATTTAGGATGGATTTTGGAGGTAAGTTTGTTTGATTGACTCTTAATTAAAAAAATACAATGTTGAAAGCAAAAAATGACATCAAAATGGTTTGAGCCCAATTTTACTAAGTTTTCTAAGAAATTCCTTATGTGTTTTTTCCAATTGAATTCATTTAGGGCATACTACTTCAATTTAATCATTTAATTTTTATTTCATTATTGCAAGTTCGAACTATGCATTTTGGTTAAAGTATTTGCCAGTTTGAAAATACAAAACAGAGATCAAATTTTAAAGGATCTATTTTCCATTTTCATCTTCCAAGTATTAGAATTCATTCCAATTCTAATCTAATACATTTAGTTGATTCAAATCAAACTATTCAAAACCAAAATGTAATTCTGATTTCCAATTTTACACATTTCAAAAGATAGTTCTGTATTTTCCTCACACGCATTTCTTCCTTTCAAATAGAGATTTCAAATACATTTCAAACTCATATTTTAAACAACAATAGTTCCAATCATGGAAAAGAATGCAAATTTTATTCAAAAGACAAGATTTCCTTCTTTTACAACTTCTCTTTTCTGTTGATTTTCACAATACAATATACAAAATACATCTCTTTCTTTCAAAAGAATAGAGTATATCTCTCCTTTACATTTCAAAATTACAACTTTCATATTCAATACAACATATTTCCATTACAAAACATATACAAGTTCATCCACTTCAAGTGGGAAAGGTTACAATAAGATTTCATTTCAACAAGGGACTGTCAAACTATTTTTTTTTTCTCCTTGCTTAGAACAACAACATGTAGATTTATCATTCTTCCAATTCTGATCACAACAAGAGTAGGGGAAAGGCAATGCTCTCCACCCAACCAAGACATCCAATGAAAAGGAGAAGCCATCCTTCTTCATTGGCCCTCGAGCCCCAACCATAATGCAATAGAAGATGTGATTCAACTCATGGCAATAAAGGCTTCAAAACACACAAGCAACATTTTCACATTTAAAACACATTCCAAAATAGAATGTAGTTTACAACTACATTAAAGCATGACAAAAACAACACTAAGGCTTCATCAAGCAAGAAAGGAGAAAGAAACTATGGGGATGCTACTTATGCCTCCTAAAGGGGAAATGGGTATCACCACCTGATTTCAAACCACCAAAATATAGTATATCAAATCCCTGACATGCCCTTATGCCTCCCCCAATTTCCCCTTATACCACACATTTCCTTATGCCTCCCCAACCTCTTATGGCACCCCATAATGAGTAAAGAAATGCAAGCTATTTCTTTGTAAGGTGGAACCCAAATCCCAACTCCCTCCACACTTATACCTCCCCAAAACACTTGTGCCTCCCACAAAATAAACCCCATAGTCTTCTCCTACACCATTCCTAGGCCATCTACCCAACATCCCACAAACATGCCAAAACATTCACAATAATAACAATTTCATAAAAAAAGAAGAAGCATTACAAGATCCAAGCTCCTACCTCTCCATGATGGAGTTGTTCCAAGTTCCAAAACAACAAGCTTTATCCCAATGCAAGCAATCCAAATCAGCCAAGTGCAAGCATGCAACAATCTTCCAAAAACTTCTCCAAGCAAGAGCTCCAAAACAACAAAAGAATTCACCCCCAAAAGGAGTTTCCAAAGGTGAAGCAACCCAAAACAAGGCAAGAAATTCAATTTTATAGAAGAGGGAAGAGAAGAGGATGAGGTGGATCCATGTAGGATGCCACATCACACATCCTCAACCCCAACCCAAAATTCAACTTCAATCTCCAAGACACAATAAATAAGTAGGTGAATAATATGACAGTCTTACTTACACACTCAAATCAAGCCCATATCCCAAAGGACTAAAATTAATTTCAAGCAAGAAGTGTAATTAAAACATTTAGCTAGACTTACAAAAATGCATAATGAAAGCTAGATTTAAACTCTCCAACCATAGGTGAGGTTGGTATGCAAATTTAAGAGGTATGGGACAAGTTTAACTTGTCCCACAAGCCTCCAAAATCAGTCTCCAAGGACAATTTCGAATTCCAAAGAAGATGAAGTGTTTCATACTCCAAATTTACTTACATATCTCTTACACATCACTTACACATATCTTACAACATTTAATACAAGAGTCAACCACTCCAATAATTACTTTCTTATGTCCCAATTTGATTAATTTATTTTAACAATATGATTACTCACATTATATACCACAATTTATTTAAATAAAAGGGATAAACACATCACTTAATAAACACATACAAACATCAATAAAAGGAACCAAATAAATAAATACACATAACCCTTGGTCACGTTTAAAGGTGATCCCCCATGGGAATCCTACAATTAAATCAAGCACACAAACAAATACAAGTTGCCATGGTGACCTTGTTGAATTCATCTAGAATTCCAATGTGGTTGTCTCTCAATCCCCCAATGTTTGTTGTGATATTTTAACCTACAAAACACAAATACCTCCTTTGGCCTCATGGCCATATCAGAACATCCAAAATAATATAAATAAAATTCTAAAATCATCTAGATATATGAATCACAACAACATCCAAGCAACCAACAAGATCATTTGTAATTTTACTCAACAACTATATCATCATCAAATAATTTCCATTTCTAGGTCTACTCACAATATCCAAATATCACATGTCCAAACAACATCCATAATATAACCATGTCAAACAACATATCATCATCAATATATAAAAATGTCTCTAATAATCATCATGCATCATAACTGAATCAAGGTCAACAATAATCCATGATCTAACATCTAACATCATACTATAATAAAGTCCATAATCATGTCCATAATATAATCAGCAGTATCATGATCAATATCAAAAAGGTGTTAAAGGGAAGTGGGCACTACATCCCCTCCCCTTAGACTCGACTTCCTCCTAGAAGTCATTGGAAAAATGTGGAAACTGAACTCATAGTAATGTAGCATCCTCCCATGTAGTCTGCAGTCTCATCATATCTGTCCCACTACACCTAGACTTGGTCAATCTCTCTACCTCAAGGCCTAGGGTCCTATGATCTATAATGCGAATGGGCTCCACCATCACCTGCCCTTGATCCTGCACCTAATGATGTCCAATCTAACACATGAGAAGGATCTGCAACATATCTCCTAAGAACTGAAACATGAAACACATCATGTACGTGAGACAAGCTAGGTGGCAATGCTAGATGGTAGGCCAAAGGCCGATATGCTCCAAGATCTCAAAAGGACCAACAAATCTAGGAGCTAACTTAGAACCTTTTCCATAATGGATAGGGCTCTTATGTGGCCTGACATGAAGGAACACCTTCATGCCCACATCAAAACTACGGTCGGTCCTATGCTGATCTGCATACTTCTTCTTCCTATCTCTGTGCCTCCTACAATCTCTGTCTGATCAAAACCACCTATTATTCCATGTCCTATAACAAAGATGGTCCAAGAGAAACCTATCCTCTAACCTATCCCAACTAAGAGGTGTCCTACACTCTCTACCATATACAAATCTTGAAAAGGAGCCATGCCTATAGAACTTTGAAAACTATTATTGTAGGAAAACTCCACCAAGTATAGGTACTCCTCCCATTTAGACTGTTGATCCATCACATACATCCTAAGCATGTCCTCTAAAATGATTCACCCACTCAGTCTATCCATCTATCTCGGGGTGATATGTTGTTTGAAGTTGATTCTCATCCCGAGGGCATACTACATGGTAGTCCAGAAATGGGAAGTATACAAAGGATCACGGTCACAAATAATCTTCCACGGAATCCCATGCAACCTAAAAATCTCATCAAGATATACCCGTGCCATTTGCTAGCTGTATAAGTGGTATTCACTGGAGAAAAATGAGCCACTTTTTTCAATTTATCCACCATGACCATGATGGCATCGTGGTGGTATCTCGACATCGATAGCCCAACAATGAAGTCCATGGAAATGGTGTCCCATTTCCACTCGGTATAGCATGAGGAAAGAGAAGGCTAGCTGGATGCTGATGCTCGACCTTCAATTTTAGCACTCTAAACAGTGTGACACAAACTGAGCCATGTCTCTATGAAGTCCTCTCTAATGATAAAATTGTCTCAAGTGGCGTGCATCTTCTTCACCCCGGGATGGGCTGAATAGGGTGCACGATGTGCCTCTACCAAGATGTCCTACCTCAAGCCTTCCTCTCTAGGAACATAAATCTGACCTCTTTCCTAAGAAGGCCATCTACCTCTAGATAAAAACCATCAAACTTCCCTTCAAGGGGTCCCTAGGACTCGATCTCTGCTCGAATGCAATGTAGAAGCTATCAAGAGGAAGTTGTTGAAGAATCCTACTCTGTAAATTTTGCCCACTAAAGTGGCCATAATCACATGTCTCCATCTGCTAAGAGAATCTTCCACAACATTATCCTTCCCCTTCACATGCTCTATCTCCATATCATACTCACAAAGTAACTCCATCCAATGCCACGATGAGCGTTGAGATTGGGCTGTGAAGAAGAGTGGCAAAGACTTCAAATGATCAGTCCTGAGTGTGAATCTCCAACAAAGCAAAAAGTGCCTCCATCAAACCAAAGCATGCATAACTTCCACAAGCTCAAGATCATGAGTTAGATAATTAAGCTCATAATATTTGAGTTTGCGAGACTTAAAATCCACTACTTTGCCCTCCTACATCAACACACCTCCAAGCCTACTAAAGAAGCATCTGTGCAAACAAAAACTCACCCTGTGGATCCAGCACTACAAGAATAGGTGTTGTAGTGAGACATTCCTTCATTTTCTTGAAGGCCTACTCACACCTATCTGACCAAACAAACTTCTTCCCTTTCACTTTGGGGAAGTGATGGGGTGCGTAATCCGAGAGAAGTCCTGAAAAATATCTTGTAGTAACTTGCTAATCCCATGAAGTTGCACACCTCAGTCATAGTAGTGGGTGTTTGGCCAATCCATGATAGCTCTAATCTTGGAAGGATCGATGGTGATACCTTCCCCATAAATGATATGACCCAAATAATGCACCTCCGTCTGAAAGAATGCACACTTCTCCAGTTCTTGTAAAGTTGCTGCTCCCAAAGACACTGAAGAACCTGAAAAGGTGCCCCTCATGTTCCTCACGTGTATATGAGTAAATCAAAATGTCATCAAGGAAGATGAGCACAAAGTGATCTAAGAAGGTCCTAAATACCCCATTCATCAAACTCATAAACATTGTAGGGGCATTCGTCAACCAAAAGGTACCACTATGAACTCATAGTGGCCATATCTCATACAAAGGTGGTCTTATGAATGTCCACCTCTGAAATCCTCAGCTGATGGTAGCTTGACTTAAGGTCTATCTTAGAGAAAATTTTGGCTCCCTTCATCTAATCAAACAAATCATCAATGCGCGGAAGGGGATAACGATTCTTGATCGTTACTTTGTTCAGCTAGCGGTAATCAATACACAACCATAGGATCATCCTTCTTCTTTACAAAGATCACCGGTGCACCCCAAGGGATACACTAGGATGAATTAGGCCTTTCTCTAGAAGGCCCTCAAGCTACAACTTGAGCTCAGAGCTCAGGGTAGTCATCATCTATAAGGTGCTCATGAGATAGGCTCTGCTCCTGGAACCAAATCTATATGAAAATCTATCTCACGTGGGGGTGGTAACCCTGGTAGCTCCCCTGGAAAGACATCAAAAACTCTCTCAAAATGGGATGGTCATCTAGTGATGGTCCACTAGACCCATCTTCTGATCGGTCACTAATTGTGACAGCAAACATCTGACAACCTCATCACACACACTCACTTAAGCTGCATAGCAGAGATGGTGCAATAGAAATGGGTCTCCTGACCCCCACTATCACTACCTCAACTCCTAGATCATCTATACAAGATATGATCTTGTGGTAACAATCCACTCGGCTATGTGTGCAGATAACTAGTCCATGCCCAAGATGACTCCATAAGAGCCCAACGGAAGGATACGAAGATCCGAGGTAGTGGTGAAAGGTCCCAAATCCACTACACACTCCTTAACTAAGGAGTCTACAGAGATCTTGGCTCCAAAAGCCATCTCAACATCCCAACTATGACCTTACCTAATTGCCACCATCTTACATCGCTCTACTAAAGATGGTGCAATAAAAGAATCAAAAGAACCAGAATCAAACAAAATGGAGGTAGGAATACCACCAATGTTACCTGTAGTCTCAATAACTATACTTTGATGCTCTACCGGTGGTTCTCGACCGACCACTTTGCGTACATCATCTTATGACTATGCCCCATGTCACCAAAAATAGGCTCTGAGATCATGCCTTACCCTTGTTATTAGGGTTCTATGGGTAGTCTCTCCAAAATGTCCAATAATACCACACCCAAAACAATCACCTGATCCTCTCCCATATGTAACAGGTCCAGTTGGTACTATGAAGTCCTGGTGTGGATCCTGATGATCCGGTTATGGTCCTGAGGTCTCTGTGGAAAGCTCTTCTTGAGTGAGCTCTCTAACCACCCTGTGTCTGATGGGACCCCTAGGAGGAGGCCCCATACTCCAACCTCTCTATGCATCAAACCTCTGTGGAGGTATATAAGGTGGGGGGAGATGCTACTGCTTTGTTGTGGTCTAAAAGATGACTATGTTGAACCCTGTCCACCACGAGGAAGAGGTATTGACCCCTTGATCTATTGTCCTACATCTGCTGTATGCGGCTCTAGGACTTGGTCTCTAGCCTACTTTGGGTCTTTCCTGAGTCTCCTCTACTATATAGGCCTTCTTGATGGCCTCAGCTAATGTCTGTGGACAATGGATCCATACTACACCTCTAATGTCTAGATTCAAGCCCCGGATGAACCTGTGGATCTACACCTACTCATCCTACATGTAATCAACATACTGGAGTAGATCCAAAAATCTACTCTCATACTTTTCTACTGTAAGAGATGCTTGCCGGAGGTCATGAAACTCATCTATCCACTGTTGTATGAACCTCATGACAAATATCTACTCTTGAATCACTCCTCAAAGAGCTCCCAGGTAACTGTCTCAAAATCAACATGGAGCTTCTGCTCCTCTGTCCTCCACCATACACTTGCTCCATCCCTTAGAAGATGGATCACAACATGAGCTTTTGTGTTCTAGAGAAATCGCAGCTTAAAGCACCCACTCAAGCTCACCAACCAGGCCTCTTCTTGAAATCCACCTATGTCACTAGAATAATGAGTTGGTCGTAGCTTTAGGATCTCCTTGATATGGTCTGCAGCAGTGGTTTGGTGACCCCTAGGCCTCTCTGCATGCTCATCCCTAAGCCTAGGGCTCTGAGACCTATCTCTGTGTCCTGAAACCCGGTCTCCCTATCCCCTCTGTGGTGACTCTACTCTAGCTGACTCCACATGGGATTTCTCTACTCTTTGATCATCACTGTGTTGAGAAGGTTCTCGAGCCTCATCTGATGGCTCTCTATCATGTCTAGTGGCACGTGCTCCCATGGACCCTCCACGTAAGGTAGCATTAACATCCTAAAGTGTCTGTAAAATTTGTGGTAGGATGGCTACTACAACATGATCCGGTGGTGGTAAGCCTAAGTCTATGTGAAAATACCCCTTGTCCCATCTGTACCTCCTACATAGACCAAGGCGAGAGTTAGTTCTTCTTTCTAAGTTTTATTTAGTTTTCCATGTTTACTAAGTATGTAATTCCAACAAGGTTGTTCTCTAGATTTAGAAGTGTGCTAGGTTTAAAGTTCATGTCTCAAGTTTTCTAGTGTGCCCAATGGCCCAAGCTTTGAACCCACGGCTTTGATACCAAGTGTGATGCCCACTAAAACAACCCACTTGAGACCCAAGAACAACCTAGGATTAGTTAGGAAAATTATGGAATAATTTTTTTTTAAAAGAGTCTACAACTAGGTTACAAGACAAAATTTGTCACAAGCAAGTTTTCAAAGCCAAAAACTATTAATAGCTTATAGTTTTATTAATATGACAACTATAAAATATCACAAGGTCCAAACTTAGGGTTAGATTAATCAATTAGGTTAAGAGGGTAATTTCTCACTAAACCACCCTCTAACAGGCTTAAAATATTCAACTTGATTTTTCTCAAAATTAATGCACTCAAAACTTCCCAAAAACATTCCCATTAGATAGGAAATTTCCTCACCTTTTCGGTGATATAAAGAAGTCCTCCTAACTCCTCATATTTCTCAAGTTATGGGTCGACGGACCTTGGGAGGAAATTTTCCCAAGAGTGGGTCTGCGGGCCTGGGGAAGAAAATTTTCCCATGCACCTGTCCAGGTGGCGGGGGGGATAGTTTTAGCACATTTTCCTTTTGGAACAAAAGCATGATCTGCCTCCATGTGCCCGCGAGCCCGAAGAGGACATTTTTTAGCATTTCCAAACTCTAGCGGAAAATCGGGCCATTCGGAGGATTTTAAGACAATGATCCCTTTTGGGACGAAAGGTGTTATGGAATCAAATGATCCGTGCCTCCACCGACATGCCCAAAGTTCCACGTGTCAAGCGTTGATTGGTCACGGGGGAAACTGACTTGGGGAAACTTAGATATTTTAGACTTTAGGTTTAAAATCGTAAAGGATTAAAATAGCTAGCACCTCCGACTTCCCCAATGATGCCATATGTCACTCAAATATTGGTTGCGGCCCATCAGGCCGTCGAAGCAATTTAGTAAAATTTGACTTTTGTGAGAAAAAGGTTTAAAGACTTAAAAATCTCCACGCCGTGAAGACACATGTCCATCCATTGGATGTGGATCGGTGGGCCGGCGGGAGAATTTAGGAAATTTTCCAAAAATTTCCAAAGTGCTAAGCTAAAAAGGGATCGACTCCTCTACCGATGCCTTGTGACACCACGTGTAACACTTGATTGATTGGGGGCGGTCGGGGTGGCAGAGAAACTTAGAAATTTTTCCCAAATTATTTTAAAGGTTAAGTTAACTTTTGTGGACCTGTACATCTATGAAAAATAACCAAAAAGGTAAAAGCGGGGTGGCGGGTCCACGGGAAATTTTCAAAAATTTCTTTTTTTGAACTTAGGTGATTTTTGACAAAAAGAAAGGCTTGCGGTCAGCGGAGCGGTGGGGAATTCGTGCCTTTGGAATTTTTGACCAAAAATCACTAAGGAAAATTCGGGCCCATGGGTCCGTAAGAAATATTTCCCAATTTTTTTTTACAGTTAGGAATTATTTTTGACACCAAATGAAGAAAAACTTCAGGGGCCATAAATTTTGATTGGGAGATCATTTTTGGGAAAATGAGGACTTTTGGAAATCTCTCAATGTCCTCTTTGCACAGGAATCATTAATTTTTCATTTTTTAATGTTTAAGGGGTCAATTTCATGAAAATGATCTATAGGCTTTTAAAAGGCAAGCTGGTAAATTTTAACTTATGAAATTTTAATCAATTGATCTTCTTCCTCCCTCAACATGTCAATTAGACATAGAGAATAATTGTTCTTAGATGGATTTAGGATGGATTTGGAAGGTAAGTTTGTTTGATTGACTCCTAATTAAAAAAATACAACCTTGATAGCAAAAATGACAGCAAAACGGTTTGAGCCCGATTTTACTAAGTTTTCTAAGAAATTCCTTATGTGTTTTTGTCCAATTGAATTCATTTAGGGCATACTACTTCAATTTAATTGTTTAATTTGTTATTTCATTATTGCAGGTTCAAACTGTGCATTTTGGTTAAAGTATTTGCTAGTTTGAAAATACAAAACAAAGATCAAATTTTAAAGGATCTATTTTCCATTTTCATCTTCCAAGTATTAGAATTCATTCCAACTCTAATCTAATACATTTAGTTGATTCAAATCAAACTATTCAAAACCAAAATGCAATTCTGATTTCCAATTTTACACATTTCAAAAGACAGAGTTCTATATTTTCCTCACACGCATTTCTTCCTTTCAAACAGAGATTTCAAATACATTTCAAACTCAGATTTTAAATAGTAGTAGTTCTAATCATGGAAAAGAATGCAAATTTTATTCAAAAGACAAGATTTCCTTCTTTTACAACTTCTCTTTTCTGTTGATTTTCACAATACAATATACAAAATACATCTCTTTCTTTCAAAAAAACAAAGTATATCTCTCCTTTACATTTCAAAATTACAAATTTCATATTCAATACAACATATTTCCATTACAAAACATATACAAGTTCATCCACTTCAAGTGGGAAGGGTTACAATAAGATTTCATTTCAACAAGGGACTATCAAATTGTTTTCTTTTTTCTCCTTTGCTCTAAAACAACATGTAGATTTATCATTCTTCCAATTCTGATCACAACAAGAGTAGGGAAAGGCTAATGCTCTCCACCCAACCAAGACATCCAATGACAAGGAGAATCCATCCTTCTTCATTGGCCCCCGAGCCCCAACCATAATGCAATAGAAGATGTGATTCAACTCATGGCAACAAAGGCTTCCACAACACACAAGCAACATTTTCACATTTAAAACACAATCCAAAATAGAATGTAGTTTACAACTACATTAAAGCATGAAAAAACAACATTGAGGCTTCATCAAACAAGCCAAAGGAGCAAGAAACTATGGGGGATGTTACTTATGCCTCCCAAAGGGAAATGGGTATCACCACCTGATTTCAAACCACCAAAATATAGTATATCAAATCCCTGACATGCCCTTATGCCTCCCCCAAGTTCCCCTTATACCTCACATTTTCTTATGCCTCCCCAACCTCTTATGGCACCCCATAACGAGTAAATAAATGCAAGCTATTTATTTGTAAGGTGGAACAAAATCCCAACTCCCTCCACACTTATACCTCCCAAAACACTTGTGCCTCCCATAAAATAAACCCCATAGTCTTCTCCTACACCATTCTTAGGCCATCTACCCAACATCCCACAAACATGCCAAAACATTCACAACAATAACAATTTCATAAAAAAAAAAAGAAGCATTACAAGAGCCAAGTTCCTACCTCTCCATGATGGAGTTGTTCCAAGTTCCAAAACAACAAGCTTTATCCCAATGCAAGCAATCCAAATCAGCCAAGCGCAAGCATGCAACAATCTTCCAAAAAAATTCTCCAAAGCAAGAGCTCCAAAACAACAAAAGAATTTTCCCCAAAAGGAGTTTCCAAAAGTGAAGCAACCCAAAAACAAGGCAAACAATTCAAATTTTATAGAAGAGGGAAGAGAAGAGGATGAGGTGGATCCATGTAGGATGCCACATCACACATCCTCAACCCCAACCCAAAAGTCAACTTCAATCTCCAAGACACAATAAATAAGTAGGTGAATAATATGATAGTCTTACTTACACACTCAAATCAAGCCCATATCCCAAAGGACTGAAATTAATTTCAAGCAAGAAGTGCAATTAAAACATTCAGCTAGGCTTACAAAAATGCATAATGAAAGCTAGATTTAAACTCTCCAACCATAGGTGAGGTTGGTATGCAAATTTAAGAGGTATGGGACAAGTTTAACTTGTCCCACAAGCCTCCAAAATCAGTCTCCAAGGACAATTTCAAATTCCAAAGAAGATGAAGTGTTTCATACTCCAAATTTACTTACATATCTCTTACACATATCTTACAACATTTAATACAAGATTCAACCACTCCAATAATTACTTTCTTATGTCCCAATTTGATTAATTTATTTTAACAATATGATTACTCACATTATATACCACAATTTATTTAAATAAAAGGGATAAACACATCACTTAATAAACACATACAAACATCAATAAAAAGGAACCAAATAAATAAATACACATAACCCTTGGTCATGTTTAAAGGTGATCCCCCATGGGAATCCCTAACACAATCAAGCACACAACAAATACAAGTTGCCATGGTGACCTTGTTGAATTCATCTAGAATTCCAATGTGGTTGGTCTCCAATCCCTCAATGTTTGTTGTGATATTTTAACTTGAAAACATAAATACCTCCTTTGGCCTCATGGCCATATCAAACATCCAAAATAATATAAATAAAATTCTAAAATCATCTAGATATATGAATCACAACAACATCCAAGCAACCAACAAGATCATTTGCAATTTTACTCAACAACTATATCATCATCAAATAATTTCCATTTCTAGGTATACTCACAATATCCAAATATCACATGTCTGAATAACATCCATAATATAACCATGTCAAATAGCATATCATCATCAATATATAAAAACTTCTCTAATAATCATCATGCATCATAACTTGAATCAAGGTCAACAATAATCCATGATCTAACATCTAAATCCTACTCTAATAAAGTCCATAATCATGTCCATATGAGTATCAAAAGGTGTAAAAGGAAGTGGGCACTACACTTGGTGCGATTATTTTGGTGTTGTTGTTTAGCTTCGTTTTTTCTATTCTAAGCTCGTTCTTTGGCTCTTTGTAGGCGGATGACCCCTTCCTTTGTATTTTCATGTCTCTTTCATTTTGGATGGGGTGTGACCCCCACGAGATAAAAAACCACATTGTTATACCTCATTTATTTTGGCTTCGAGCCTCTGGTTATAGTCTCGGCTTTATGCAATTTTCATTCGACCCACGTTGTCGGCGTACCACCTAATCATGGCCAAATGGAGCTCCTCTCAACTATGAGATGTTTGTAGCAAAGTGATCAAATAGGGTGCAACAAGATATTTACAAATCATCAAGGGAAATACAATTCAAACCTTGTAACATTCCGATGGAGTTCTCAGATTATTTGTGAATGTTAAAAATATCTTGGGAAACTCTCGGATGATCAAACTACTTAAATTCTAAGAACGGGTTGTCAAAAGCCCCATGGAAGAAAATCCATAATCTAAACGAATGGTAATCCTAACACATTAAGGAATCCTATTATTCATTGCATGTCAACTATATTTTATTTACATTTGAGTGTGGTTTTATTTTTATATTTTTAGTGGGGTCTATGTAAGAGAGTTAAAGATTATGTATATCAGGAAATAAACCAATTAAATAAGACAATTATTCATCCTTCATAATTCTTTTTCCTCAATTATTAAGTGAACCTATCATATGTTTTGGTGGAAACAAATCAAATATTAAAAAAATTCGGGAAAATGCGAAAAGACTCGTGGAAAATGAAATTTCATAAACAATTCAAGGATAGGGGAATAGTAACGATCTAACTTACATATAATTAAATTTTTGGGATACTATTGATTGTGCATAAAAAAAAGGGTCATGGAATTCATAATATATTCTTTTTAGGTAAAAAACACGAAGCAACCTTTAGTGCATATAAAAAAAAACAAAACATACCAATTGTCACCCAAAATGATAACTTCGAGAAATATTCATTTTGAGAGGCCATGGATGCATTGCGATGCTATGCTTCTTCAATATCTCATAACAATTTACATCAAATTTTGATTTTTATCCACAGGAAACTTCTAGTTAAGCTCAATCCATTGATAAAAATAAAAACAAGGAATAAGGAGATGATTACAAAAAAGAGAAACAAATTAAGAATGTCAAGAAATTGAATAAAATTTTGATTCACATGCAAAAAATCGTCACGAGTTTTGATGAGTTAGTTTGAATGGGATAGCACTAATGTTGTACATTGCATCTCATCTGCCACCTAATTAGTCAACAATGCCTTTGGATATAAGCTTATTCTTTGATAATATTTAAGATTTTGATGACTTTGAGTTGCGGGTGCTTCATATCCTACCAAAAGTATATCCAGTTGGCCCTCATCTATCTTTTCACTTATTTTTGCATAATTAACAAAAAAGAATGGAAACTAGTAACCCTTTATCTAGTACCTCCTTGCATGGGCACTTGTTCATGAAGATTGGTGGTTATTTAATATTATTAATAAACAATATCTCAATATGCTCGGTAAGAAGCATTCTGCATGCACAACTTGTAATGCCCACTTCCCTTCAACACTAAATGAAACATGATTATCTTTTCCAAATCGCTATAATCATAAATCGTGTTGCTTTATTCTAATTAGCTTACTAAAAACCTATGTGTGGAATCATGAATCCATTGTGTTTTGATTATTATTATTTTAACTATATGTCGTATTATGGACCCTGATGGAATTCTAAGGATAAAATAATAAGCTAGAATATTTTCATTGTCGTAATTTGATTGTGATAACATTACTCTTCGAGATTGTTTTTTTGTAATTAGTTTATCTCTCAGTGATTGGATACATAGAGATTATTGTGCTTTATCACTAGCAGATGTTAATAGACAAACGAAATTTACACATTATGATATAATAATTTAAGGATAGATGTTATTATAACCAAACTGACTAACTATTGATAGAAATTCAGTATGGAAGAAAATGATGTGTTGTTAGATAAATATATGTTGATATTTCAAATCATTTTTGTATGGATTTTTATTATGATGTTCAAAGTTATTTTTGTGATTTAATTGATATTGGAGATTGGTGAAATTGTGAACAAGTGAAAGTATTGCTTTAATCTGATGATCTAGTTGGTCTTTGATCTTAGTTGCAAATTGATGTATGAGTAGAATCGAAATGTTGAAAATCGAGAATAATTGTTAAACTACTTGGTCTTAGCAATAGTAGTTACGATATTCGATGATTGAAATTGATTGTTGGATGTAAGTGTTTTATTACTTTGACATCATTAATATGGCCATGAGGCTAGAGGGGTATTGTGTGTTTTGTAGGAAAATATATATCATGACAAACAACGGGGGAATGGAGGCCAACCACATTAGAATTCTAGGTGAATTCAACGAGGGTCACCATGGCAACATGTATTTGTGTGTGTGTTGAATTATTGTTAGGGGGAAATTGTGACCAAGGGGTTATGTTTTGTCTTTTATTTAGCTTTCTTTTTATTGATGTAGTATGTGATTTTTAGTGATGTAATTCATTGTATTAATTATTTGGAATTTGGGGTATGTATTTTACCCTTTATTATTAATGGGTTGTAGTGTCTTAATTAAAGCTAATTTAATCTTGTCCTAAACTAATTAAAGATGTGACCAAAGGAATTCATTTATTAGAGTAGATTTCTCTTGGATTTTGTGTTGTAAGTTGAGTGCTTGGGGATCTTGAGTGTTGTACACTCTACCCCTTCATGGAAATTCGAATTTGGCCTTAGAGGCCAATTTTGGAAGCTTGTGGGACAAGTAAAACTTGTCCCACACCTCTTAAATTGCTATGCCAACCCTACCTATGGGTTGGGGGTCAAAATTAGACCCCATTAGGTGTTTTGGGAAGACAAAAAGGTAAAATATTGAGTGCACTTTCTTTCTTGTAATTAATTTTGTCCTTAGGAGGTGTGGGCTTGGATTGTGTGTGTAAGTAATATGTCATTTCTTCACCCACTTATTAATTGTGCTTTGGAGTTTGAAGTTTGAATTGTGAGGTGGAGTTGAGGATGAGTGATGTGGCATCCTACATGGAGCCACCTCACCCTCCTCTCTCCCTTTTCTATTTAATCAAGTTATTTTTCTTGATTGGGGGTTACTTCATTATTTTTGCTCTTGCTTTTCGGGAATTAGAGTAATTTCAAAGTGATTGTGGAGTTGTTGGAGCTTCTTGGTGTTTTTTTGGACTTTAATAATCTTGGTTTATGGTTGTTGGATCAATCTCTACAATGGAAATGTAGGAGCTAAACTCTTATTAAATTATTTTTTTATTTTTATATGCATATGTTCTTGTTTTCAGTGTTTTGGAATGCTTGTTGTGTGCTTGGGTAAATTGCCTCAGTGTGGTGTAGGAGGGGACTATGGGGAGATTTCATGTAGGGAGGCATAAGAGTTTATTTCATGTTTTAGAGGGAGTTTGGGTTGAGTGCCCCACCTTGGACAAGAAATTACTTGCATTTCTTACTTGGTTATTTTGTTGAGGGAGCCATAAGAGATTGTAGGGAGGCATAAGAGAATGGGGGAGGCATAAGAGGTTCTTGAGGGAGGCATAAGAGTGTGTAGGGGTTTGAGATGTTTTTTTGAGGATTTTTAAGGTGGGCACTCATTTCCCATTAGGAGGCATAAGTGACCTCCCCATAGGTTCTTGCTCCTTTGGATTTTCATTTTGAAGCCTTGTATATTTTGTTTGTTCTTCTTGTGATTGAAGCATTGAGTTGTTTGTGTTTTGGTATGGTTGTGAAATCTTGGATTGTGATGTGGAAGCTTGTTTTTGCCATGAGTTGAATCCATTTTCCATTGCATTGTGGTTGGGGCTCGGGCCAATTAGGAGGATGACTTCTTCTCCTAATTGGAATTCTTGGTTGGGTGGAAAGTGTTGCCTCTCCCCCTTTTTTGTGGTGATCAATTGAAGCAATGGTGGAGCTCTTTTTGGTGATCTCAAAGTTGGAGATATGTTGGTGTCCGAAAAAATCCTTCCTTGTGATTAAGCCCATTTATTATTCCCACTCATGGTGGAAATTTGTAATATTGTATTTTGTTTAAGGGAAATGTAGTTTGTAAGTTACAATATTGGGTGAAGAAGTTCATTGAAGAGTTTTATAATTTATCTTCTCTTTCAATTATAGCATGGAAAGAAAAGATTCAAAATGGGAAGCTTGTGTAATAGTTTAGTTGAACTTGTATTGCGAGAAAGAAACTTTATCTTCATAGTGAAGTTGTATTATTGAACATGTGAAAGAAGAAATATGGAAGTTGTAGATGCAAATAATGTATGCATGAAAAACTTGAATGTAGAATAAAGTGTTATAGTTATTTTGAGTAAATAAGTTGTAGTGGAAATGGAAAAAGACAACAAATTTGAAGTATGTTGTTATAATTGAAATATTACATTATTGTAGTAAGGAAAAATAACAATACTAAAGTAGATTTAGATCTTTTTACTCTAGGAATTGAAAGAAAATTAGTTGAACAAAATGATTCATTGTTGTTGCTACTATTGAACAAGAAATTCTTTAAAATGAGTAATTTTAACAAAAGAATGAATAAATGAAGCTAAATCTTACAATGGAAACTTTAGGCATATAAAATCAAGTTCGAAGGTATTTTAAAACATTTTAGAAACTTTTATTTTTGGAAAACTTGGGTTTGATGGTTCTATTTCTAATAAAGAAGATCGCCACCCTGTGTAGAGTGGCAGTCTCAGTAATCGCCAATGAGGTAAGGCAGCGGTTTTAGAACCGTCGCTCTATAAACTAGCAGTTCAAGGTTTGTCACCTAGGTGGGGCGGCGGTCCCAGGACCGCCGGCCTGCTCTGCCGGGCGGCGGTTTCGTCACTTTACGAAAAAAACTTCTCGATCTACGCCCGTGCAAGTTTTAAATGGTTTATACTAAATTTTAAGTTTGTAAAATTATCTAAGAAACTACCAACGCAATCAAACAATGGAAAAATCTTATGGTTTTAAGCAATAAAATATTCAAATAGAAAATTAAAACCACTCTTTTTCATTTATGTTAATGGGAGTGGTGTTTGCCCCAAATGGAGAACCCCAAATACAAATAGTTGAAATAAAAACTAGATTGGTAAAGGAAAACCTCCTTCAATCCTTGAATGAAATAGATTACAACAATAAAACTACAATCTAATCAAATCTAAACTTGATCTTGAAGAAAATCCTCCATAGTTCTTCCTCTCTTGCTCCCATGGCTTCCTTCTCTCCAACCTACAATTCAAACAAAAGAAAATAGACCAAATGAGAAGAATAGAATAAAGGAAAGGTTTTAATAAGAATTCATAAGGATTTCTAGGTTTAGTTTGGAACCCTAGGATCTAGTGGCCAAGATTGATTTGATCTAAGGGTTGAGGATCAACCCTACATTTGTTTGGTAGGAATATATTTGTATAGATGTTTAAATTAAAATTTAGGGGTACCTATAGATAGATGAATGGGGCTATTTAATTACCTTAGTGTGCAAGTATTTTTCCTAGTTCCTAGTATGTTTTAGTAAATTAATGAAATGTGGGATATTAAAGCTAATGGGATAATGAAACAAAATGACTAAGTATAAGGTTGACCATGTTGGGATTAATCATTGATTAAAGAGAAGAAAGAATTTAACCAAGCAAATTAAATTATGGCACCTTCCTAGACGAATGTTAATTAATTGACTTTAGAGATAAATTAAAAATATTTAATCTTTGAACTAGACCTGGTTCCCCAATCGTAAGGTTGAGAATATTGGTGTAAGAGAATTTAATGTACCCCATGGTTTAACACCCTTGTAATCTTATAACTTAAATTAAAAAAATTAGTTTCAACTTTCGGTATAAGTGTTTAAGGTTTCAGTGTGTTCCTTGAACTTCGGTTTTGTAGGCGTTACACAACTCTTCCCTAAAATATAGCTTCATTAATGTAATCAAGAAAAATAATCTTTTTGTTACATGAAAATAGGGAAGTGTTCCGTGAAAATAGGAAAGTGTTCTGTGAAAATAGAATGATTTATGACATATTTTTTTAAGTACATGATTAAATAGAGTAAGGAAAAAAATGCATCAACCAATTACATACAATAAAATTAGTATTTGTAAATGAATAAAAATTATATATTATTTAAAACTATTGCAAAGACCATATGAATTTTTTTGAATGTGATTGGTTGAAAAGAAAATTAAGTAATCGAAAAAGGATTACTATAGCTACCCTGCCTTTGTAGGGACTAATAACATTAATAGAAATTACAATAATACTAATAGTAATATTAATAATAATAATAATAACTATCATTATAATTATTATATTATAATAATAATATTTATAATGATGATGATGATGATGATTATTATCGTTTTTATAATTATTTTAGTAATAATGATCTCTTTTATTATAATAATTATAGTTATTATAATCAAGATAATTATAATAATGATTACAATTATAATTATTATAATAACAATTATAACAATTACATTGTTCATTTTTGCATGAAAAAATTTCTATTTGAAATGATTAACTTTCAAATACAAAACCTGAAAATTTAATTGTTATAACATTTTTCTATTTCTTATAATCTTTAAATTTATTACAAAAATCGGTGTTTTATATTATTTTTTTACAAATATAATATTTTTTTGAATACATACTAATAATAGAAAAATAATAATACTTGTTTTTATTTTTATTATTGTTATTATTAAAAGGCCCATAATAATATGTGCTTTAAGTTCCATTAATAGTTGATAGGTTTGTTAAAAATATCAAAAAAATTAGTTCCACAATAAAAATAAAGTATTAAGTAACACACATTAAATATGAAGATGTATTTATAAAATTTTATTATAAATATAAAAATTTCTAACCTAAATATATGTGTTGTACTTAGTTGATTTAGTGTTTGAGATAATTATATATAGGTATAACAATATGATAATAATATTTGCAATAAGTAAGATACATCAATACATGGCCAATTAAAAGTTGGAATCACTGTAGGCAATAGTTTGAGTGGGCGCCCTCCTAAAAATGTATTTAATATTTTTTTCCGTAAAGTAAATAAATTAAATTTGTCTATATTTTTGTATTTTTAAATTTACATCATGGTCATAATAAAATAATAATAAAAATATATTATTAAATTATCACGGAAGGATGAAAAATATTCTGTGGATGGAAAAAAATAATCATATGAGATGCTTAGAATGCAAAAAATATAATATTTTAGACAAGGCTTCTTGCAAGTCTCGATTTAGCCATATCGTAGGAGACAAGAACTCTATCCCGAAATAAAGCACCATTTTTTTGAAAATAAATAAATAAATTTATGTAGCTCCCATGGTTTTGTGAAGAGTCTTATTTGCAATAGGTCTATGGTTTCCTCCATAAAAAAATAATGGAAATTTTCTCCAAAAAATTAAGAATAGAAAATTAAATACTTTTTTCCTTTAATTATACTCACCTCTACTAGATACACTAGCAACATTATAAAAATGCATTAACCTTTTTCTAGAACAAATTACACACCTACATAATCTGGAGCTACATCAGAGAATGGGTAACAATACCAAAAAAATCATATGTGCTTATAAATATGTGATATTTTCTTTTACTTGCAAAAATATTACAAAACTTTTTTATGTGTATGTGTGAAATTTATGTTACTATACAATAATATCTATAAATGGGTTTATCAATATTAATTCTTCAGATAAATTATTTTAAAGTTAAGTTCTAAAATTAACCGATAAAAAGGAAATTTTTAGATTCAGGGCCCTCGACTACCGACGCCCTAGGCAAGCTCGCGTAGTTTGTCTAAGGCTTAATCCCCCCTTGCATCAATAAGAGTACATATAGTTACGGATTGTAAATTTCTTTCACAATAATGATCTTTACTATTCTTCAATAATGTTGCTCACTTTTAAAATTAATTACATTTCTTTCTATAACTATAAATTGCATATTTTATTTTATGTATTATGCATGAGTCTACATTATAATATTATATATATTATTGTAACCATGACACATTAATCAGCAAATGAAGAGTTTTACCAAACAATGCATGCCATTACACTACTTTTCTACCACTCGTAGGAACACTTCTTGGCGTAATTATTTATCAAATATTAAATATTTGTTAAGATTATTATTGTTTCAATGACGAATAATAAATAATATTATTTCAATATGAAATTTTTAACATTAATTAATATGTGTTTTATGACAACAATAAATATCATTGTTTTTAATATTTGTCTTTTCATGACACCAATTACTTTCGTAGGATGAAAACGTTGATAGTATAAAAAAAAATGTTGTAAAACATATAATACTTAATCTTAAAAATTTGTATTGAAATAATAATATTTGATATTCAAAGTTAAAAGAATAATACTCTTAACAAATATTTAATTATTGATATTAATATTTAATATTTAATATACAATATTCAATAGTTAATATTTAACGCAAAATTAAAAATATATATATATTTTTTTTAATAAGCCTATTGGCCGAAGGTGTATTGCCAATTGGTAAATTTATATGAGTGTGTTTAGTGTCCAACAGGCTTGCTAATAGGTACAAAAAGGTTTCAAGCCTACTAGAGATTATATTTGGTAAATGATTATAAGTGTGTTTGCTGCATAAGGAAAATTACATTTAACTTGTCAATGACAAGTAGTAATTGAAACTGGATAGATAACGACACTATGCTCGCAAAGACTACCATTAAAATAGACAGAATAGATATAAAAATAGAGTAAATTTTTCACAACGAACTCAACATATTCCAATAAAGACTCCCACTATAAGAAATTTATGAAAAATTCCACTCCAGCACTCCCACTATAAGAAATTTATAACATTTTTGCACAATCATAAAAAAATTTTGCACTCCAGCACTCCCACTATAAGAAATTTATAACATTTTTGCACAATCAATCAAACTCCAGTGAAACCTTCTATACAATCACTCATTTATATGTGACGTCAAACTACAGTAATCCTGTGACACAATCACTCAACGTAAATGTGACGTCAAACTCCAACAATACTTTTATCAGCAGCAGTTTCTTTTTGGAGTGCGGGCTTTCAATGGAGATCCACTAAAGGCGGGCCGTCATTTACTTCTATGCTGTAAATATAATTAAATGCTAACGAATGAGAATTGTGGGATGAGCCGTCACCTTATTTACTACTTTTGAGTGCTATTTCTAGGAGGTTGGTCAGCTGACAAATATGTATATCATATTTATCCATGGCCAATAGATTTTTCTTTTCATGCCCCTCCAAGACTCACATTATTTCAAATTTCTCATCCATAGGCTTTTCTGATATCTGTTTGTAAAGATCGAATCCGCTGTATGATATGCTCTGTACAAATTTTAACAGAACACTGCACAATAATAACATGATTATATTGAGAAAAAATAACACTTAAAAGCCCCAATATAGACTAAATTTTGAACTTTAATTCTTTTGCGACTTACATGAGCATGGAAGGAAAGCAAGACGATGCAGTTACTTCTGTAAATATCTGCATTTCGTATGTTGAAATACTGAGCTTCAATGACTTGGTAGATCTTCGAAAGTTGGCATGGCATTTTGTAGCTGGTAATTCGAATGAAGATTTCATTGCCACACAATCTTACCTCCACACACACATTAACATCATCCAGGCAGCTTTTAGTGACTAATAATTGCTCTCTATTTGTTTTCAGCTCTTCGACTCTTCGGTGCAGTTTCTCAATGTACTTGATGGTTTCTTCGATTAAACAGTACCCTGCAACCTGAGACAATAAAAGATGATTTTAATTTGAAAATCATTACGAAAAGTGAAACAGTCTATATTATTGAGCAGTACCTTGTTACCGGGAATTGGAATCATGGTTGTGAGTGTTGCAAGGAATTGGCTCATTCGTTTTCTTCTCTTCTGTTCAGAACACATTATGCTTTCTATTCTTTTTCTTTTATTTGCAGCTGCCATTCTCTCAGTGGATTGAATTTCTCTTTTCTCATTCTCATCCGCCATGATCTCAATGCTTTTACCTTGTTGCTGTCGAATCTCACTCACCATGATCTCGGTGCTTTCACTTTCTCTCTCCTGGATCTTATCCACCATTACCTCAATGCATTCACCTTGTCTCTTCCCAATTTCATTTTCCATGATCTCAATGCATTCACTTTCTTCTTCAGCGATCTCGTCCGGGTGTCGCTTCCCAATTTTATTCCCCGTACTATCAGTACATTTACACTCTCTCTTCTCATTCTCGTCTCCCGTGATCTCAATGAATTCACGTTCTCGCTTCGCAAGCTCATTAGCCATGATCTCAGGGCATTCACTTTCTCTCTTCTGGATCTCATCTCCCATGATCTTCTCAATGTCATTCGCCATGATGTTAGTGCATTCGTTTTTTCTCTTCTCAGTCCGATCCCCGATGATCTCAGTAAAAAGGTTATCCCAATTAAACTCGGGCCAAAACTCATGAATCTGAGTGCAATCCATGGTAACCCTGGCCAATCAAGTACTTAACAAGCTCTAAACTTTTCTGACTAAACAATGCAAATTGAAGAAATAATTAGGTTTAATTTAACATGACTAGGTGATGTTTTAGTGATCAATCTGAAAGGTCGCTTTCTATGCAATAAACAATTATTAACCGGTGGAAAATGTTAAGGCATTTGCATTTCTACCTTGCATTATAACATTTAATTCAACAATAAATGAACTTGCACTTCCATAACCACTGAACAATTATTGGAGGAAATTGAAATTTAAATGTTATAATAATAATAAAATCTTTGTTTCTTATCCAAATAATATAAACACGATTCCCTCTTAAGAATATTTACTACAACACGACAGATCAAAATAAGAAAGTCCACAACTCATCATAATAAAATTTTACTCAAGTATATTATTGAAGGCTTCCATGGGCTGTTTTCAATTAGATTTTTACTTTAGCAGGATTTTGACTATGTCAAAGTGGAGTACACATTTTTTCATTACGTTATCTTTACCGTTGAATGTGCTTACAAATTTGGAACTGACCTGTGATTAGTAATTAGTATAGAAAACGCTTTGTCCATTCTTGGCGATTGATAGGCACGCCTAAAATTTAGGTAATGGCTACGATTGTTTGATATGACACCAGTAACTTGGAGATTCTTTCTCTCACACAATATTTCACTCAGTTGTCTTGGTCTACAGCATTTCAGTGGTTGTTGATTCGAAGCCATTTGCCTCCCCTTAGAAACCTGTTTCTCTAAGATTGAAGCTTAGGGATATTTTTAAACAATCGAAGCTTCGGAAATTTCACTCAAAATACACTACATGAACTATTCTAGGACACCAAACCTAGAACCTTTAATTGACCTCTAAGAGCTCATACAACACCAAACCTAGAACCTTCAAATCGAGTTAAGATGGTACTGTCTACAAACACACTATTAAGAGCTCATAGCTCATAGAGCTCGGATCTGCTTGCCGACACTACGGATCTCACCAATTTCGAATCATAAACATGTTGGCTCGTAAAAATTGACCTCCTTCCACACGCTTGTAAGATTAGGCCTGCATAATCACAACAGCTCTTCGAGGATCACTAAGCAAAGTTTATTATTATTTTATTTAGGATAGAGGTTTTTTGATTGGGGCCCTACGCAGGAACAAAAGGCCTTATAGCCCAAATAAAGACATTTACATACCAAGATACAAAAAGAAGCAGCTGCCCTACAACGAAAGAGACAACTAGGTGGGGGAAATAATTTTCTTGTGAATAGATTTTTTCTTGTTGTTTACCATTTTCCACCCATCTCAAACCCATCAATAGGGAGAATAACTTCAATAGCATCAATCGCTGGTATGTACCTTTTTTACAAGGAGAGTGAAGAGGGACATTCTCCTTTGCCATTTTTCTTGGCTTTGATTCAACATTTTTGATCATCTGAGTTTCACCATTTGACGTCTCCTTGTTTCCTTCATCTGAAATTTCTTGTAGAGGGGTTTCTGGTACCAATTCGGCCACTTCCTCTGAATGTGTGTTTGAATCATGAGCTTCCTTAGAATCAAAGACCAATTGTTTTGGGAAGGCATTTTTCAACAAATTGGCTCTCTCATTTTTATGTTTTTCCATCCCACCATTAGTAGTAGTATGTCCTAAGGCAAAACGTCTCCAATATCTCGAAGATAGACCCTCATAGTCCAGAGACCGTTACCATGTTGTGTTTTGAACATTAAGATCAATGTGAGCGGGAAGGTACTTTGAGGTGTCTCAACAAGAATTCTAGCATAGGTTTTGTGTGTGAAATCAATGCTTTGGGAGTTAATGTTTAGTATGTTAACCAAGGCATTTCCTTAGATATCAGACACGCGTAGTTCCAAAATTGCATAAATAAGTGGGGTAGTCTAATATAGACTGGTTTGCTAGAAAACGATTCAGTGGTTGGGTTAAAAGAGGGGAACTAGGATTTCATGATGAGGTACCTTTGTTGACAACAAGCTATACAAGAAAAAACTACTCCTGTGGTGTCCTTCTCGACTATAGAAGAAAAAACTATAATAAATATTTCCTTAGCACAGGGATACAAATCTAACATGCTAACTAGAAGAGGGATCCAATGTTTTGTGTTATATTAGTGAAGGACTGGGAGGCCAGGACAAAAACCATTGAATCTGTAGATCACTGTGTGATATTGATAGTATGAATCAACTTCAAGATCTTCATCATCAAAAATTTAATATTGGGAGTATAGGCAGCAGGTGTCAAGGGTTTGATGCCACGATTCATTTCATGGAACCTCTAGGAAAGAACGATTATCCACTATCATAGCTTGTCACACCCCTTCGAGCTTCATCATCATTTTTAGCCACCTTGATAGGGGAAAGTTTTGTAGGGGGCGGAGATTAGGGGATGTTACCCTCATTTCAGTGTCTCCAAATTTTCTCACTACATAGAATCCGCCCCAAGATAAGGTTTTTGGAGAACTGTTTATCGCCACCGCAAGAGACCATTCGAGTAGTGCCGCCATGGTGGGAGAGAGCACAACCACGGTGGGAGGAAACTCTTCCATGGTTACCGGCAAGGGAGGTGGAGGTATATTTAAAGGGGTTTGATCTACTTCGAAGAAGAGGAAATAAGGAAGTGGAGCCATCATCATAAAATGTCTCACCTCCAAGGTTGGGGCTATACAGAATCCAAAAGTAGATGCAAAGTTGTCCCCAGGTTTCCCATGTCTTCCCATAGCGTGCGGCTTAAGAGTCGAGAAACTATTAAAACTCTTCGAGATCTTATCATAAACCTCATCTTCAGCCCGAGCGGGGCCACATAAAAACTTCAGGGATCATCAAGAAGCTATTTCAATTGTCACCTTTAGCGGGAGGAGAAGAGATCACGATTAGCGCTCTCTTAGGGTTCGTGGAGGCTTCGTCCATTACAACCTTTTCGATTGTTTATTAAGAAAATTTTATCAACTACATAAAATCTCTTGAGTTTTGAATCCTATGATTATGAACAAGTTTTTCTTGAAACCCTCACTTCCTACAAACAGATTTTCATTTTCATTTGGTCATTAAAAAAACCAAGAGGATTACAAATGAGAAACTAACCACCTAGACTCTAAAAATATCAAACTTGATTTTGGAAACTATCATATAAATAAATTCAGAAAAATATGATTTATAACTAATAACAATCAAAATTACAAAACTAGTAAGTAGAATTTTACTTACAATTACCCAAGATGAAATAGAAAACTACTTCAAAAGCAATTCATAAGCTAAAGGATTGAGTAAAAACCATCAAAAGTGACACCATCACATTGATTTTCATCCTTAATATAACATCTTAATTATATTTTTCAATTCATTCATAATATTTTTTTATTAATGGTAAAAGAGGGTTAAGGGGACCCTTCCTTAGAGACAAATATTTATCAATGAGGAACAAAAGGAGCTACCTCTACAAGCAGAAAAGAGGAACAAATAAACACAGCTAAACAACAAGTGTAGTTCCCACTTCCCTCCCACACCTTTTTGTTGTAGATTATAATAATCTGGAACATATTTTTAAACAATAATAGATGAAAAAATTATGCATATACAATCATGTTATTCAATTCACAATATCATTATGTCGTGCACACTATAGGAGAGAGAATGTATACATGGCTGGTTCTACAAGCTATTGTGTTTAATAGAATTAAATGAGTATGTTAAGTTTTACTTAACTAATAGCTTTCATAACTCATACTTATTTAATTAAATTTATAAATCATTCTTTACAATAGAATGATAATTCAAAAGAATATATTTCTCAACATACTAATTATCAACAAATAATTACATTTTTGATCTGTCTGAAGAGATGTAATAAAATTACTTAATAATATGTTTAAACAATATATATTTCCAATTGTCATATCATAATAATAAAATCAATAGAGTAACCTTCTCGAATGTTCAAATTCAATAACAGGTAAATCAAACTCACACTCTATTTTTAAGGAGATGAAACAAAATCATGCCAAATCATAATCCTAAATTTAAGCAGTTGCCCGCTATGTCATTCCAACAAAAGTGAAAACAAACATGAAGGTAAGAAAACTACCATTGGTTTCAGAAACTTAGAAACACATTTTAAAGTCAACCTGCTATTTTTGTCAATCAACTTCTATCTCATTGTTTATAATATTCAATCATTAGGTTTTAAATAAAGAATGATCTAAACATCCTTAGTATTTTTATTTATTAACCTCTAAGGGAATATTTCATTCATTTTGTAACATGAATTTAACTCCCCTTACAATATGTTTAAGTGATAAACCAAGAATCTGCTAGCATTAACGGATCCACCTAGATGTGTGATTGTAAAATATCACCCTCAACATCTTAACAATGAGTAAAATTTAAGCTTTTTGTAATGTTGAATTCAATGTAATGATGAAAAAATGATTAATACCTAGGGAAATATAGATATGATTTTATATATTTACTCAATGCCCAACTATATGATTAGCCAAATAAATTGGAGGTACCACAGATTGTGAGAAATTTTCAATAAAACTTTAACTATTTTTTATTCTTAGGGGATCTTAAGAGACATAACTCAGCCTATATATGTAGCCAAGATAGATTGATATGGCTAGGTAGTAAAATTACATGACTAGTAACAACTACTAGTCTACCCACACATAAAGAGAATGTTGAATTTGTGATTATTACAAAATATATCCCTTGAAACCCTAACAATGAGGCATATTGAAGATTTTTGTAGCATTATTCTTGATTTAGGACAATCTGAAGGTCTTAGAGAAATTAAGAGAGGTTTTTTGTACATTCACTTTATGCCTAGATATAGGTCTAGATGAGACATTCCAAGGTGCCATAGATAGCGATAATTTCCTTCTCAAATTTTGACTATTATTTAATCTTTGAATCTTAAGAGACATCACATGACTGATGTATTTGAGAATGAATGAAATGTTTGGGAAGATGAATGATGACTATAACGGTGTCAATAATCCTACTCAAATATGTTGGAATAATCATTTTAGTTTGACAAGGTGTTGATTACATAATACGATTGTTCACACTATAATATTAAGGAAAAATCAAGATTATTATAACATTATATTCATTGTGATGGTGGGGAAACCACCAGGTCTTAAGAAAACTAAATAGAGAAACATATATATTTTGAATTCATTTTCGGATTTATATTAACACAATGCGCACTACCACGTGCCACAGATTGTGAGAACATTTCCTTCAAATTTTGACTATTTTTTCTCTTTAGGCTCTTAACAGATGTTACCCAATTGATGTATCTCACAAGGAACAGGATGGTCAACTATTAAAATGATTCTTTTAATAGTTTCTACTAGCCCACTTATCCATGTATGAGCTATGTATATGGTTGGATGAGGTTCTAAATGCAAAATATCGCTCGTGACACCCTAGTACTAAGGAAAAGTGAAGTTATTTTTAGCATTATATATGTTAGCCAATCATATTCAAGACCTACGAGAAACTCAAAGTTATAATTATAGATTGAATTGTCTTTTCTTTGTACATTTATATAAGACATTCCTTAGTTCCATAGATTCGACAACTTTCCCATCAAAATTTGACTAATTTTTACTCTAATGGATCTTACAAGACATTTACTCAATGATATAGTTAGGAAGGAGCATGACGGTTGGGTAGAAATATTATACCCATATAGTTTCTACCTGTCCATCTAGAAGTTTGTGTTATTTCATTTTTGTTCCATAAGGATCCGATTGTAAAATATTCCCCCCAACATCCAAACACTATGGAAAAGTAAAGTGTTTTAAAGTTTAACGTATGTGTCATCGCAAGAAAAACATAACGTTATGGAAGAAACCAAGATTTAATTTTAAAGGAGGACCCAATTCCTAGTTGCGAAGTTTAAATTGAACATTCCTAGGGGTTACACATTGTGAGAACTTGTCCATGAAATCTTGTTTTCTTCTCTTAGGGCTTATAAAAACATCACTGAACTGGTTAGGAAAAATCATATTTCAGAATCTCCCATCCCACTCATATGTTTCATGTAATACTCGCTAAAACAACCCACTTGAGACCTAAGAACAACCTAGGATTAGTTAGGAAAAATTATGGAATTTTTGTTTTGTTTAAAAGAGTCTACAACCAGGTTACAGGGAAACAAGTATAACTAACAAGTTCTAGAACAATTATAATCCACTAGAACATACTTTTCTTTTATAAACAAGTATTAGAAGTTGTAAGGTCCAAAATTTAGGTTTAGAAGGTTCCATAAGGTTTAGAGGGTAATTCCTCATCATACCCACTCTCTAACAGGCTTAAAAGGTTCAACTTGATTTTTCTCAAAATTAACACATTCAAAAATTTCCTAAATTATTCCCATTGGATAGGAAATTTCCTCACCTTTTCATTGATATAAAGACGTTCTCCTAACTCATATTTTTTTGAGATATGGGCCGGTGGGCCTTGGGATGAAACTTTTTCCAAAGAGCGAGGCCTCACGGGCCGGGGGTGGAAATTTTCCCCAAGGGCGGGTCGGCGGGCCACGAGGATACATTTGGAAAATTTTCAACATAGGGCACAAAATCAAAGTTGTGTTGGTGTACTGTGGTCCGCATGAGGACAAGTGGCACCTCCCAAGTCAGCGCGGGAGAGCGGGACAACGGGGACATTTTGAAAAAAATTCCCATGTGGGGTGAAAGCCAACATTACACCCATGCTCCCACAAGATTGCAAGGGACATGTAACATCTCCTAAGCCAACGTGGGGAAGGAGGGACGGCAGGGAGAAAAATTGCTTAACGCCACGAAGGGCAAAAGGGGTAGCATTCACTCATGCCTCCGCCGGCACATCTGCAATGCCATGTGGTAGGTTCTAATTGGCTTCGCACCGGCGTGTGGTGGGGAATAATTATAAAATTTTCCTCAAAATTTTCTGAAACGTAAAAATGTAAAAGGGATCCTCTCCACCGCCGATTCCTCATGGTGCCACGTGACATCGCTTTGATTAGTTGAGGACAGTGGGGAAAATTTGGAACATTTTCCAAAAATTTTCTGGGAGTGCTAAGTTAAAAGGAGATCCATCTCGTCCACCGAAACCTCATGGTGCCACGTCATGGCCTCTGATTAATCTGGTGGGTGGGGGGTGGTGACAATTAGAAAAAAATCCAAAAATTTTCCTAAGCGTTGAGCTTAAAAGGGAGTCTGCCCCTCCGCCGATACCTCGTGGTGCCATGTGACAACCTCGATTGGCTATGGGTCGGTGGGGCATAGGGAAAATTAGAATAATTTCCCCAAAAAAATTTGTAAGTGTTAAGGGAAAAATTCAGGCCCGCCAAGGAAATTTTTGCGAATTTTTTTTTTTTTACGCCAAGAAAGACAAAACTTCAAAGAGCTATAAATTTAGAAAGAGATCTCGGTTTTAGAAAACAAGGACTTTTTGGAAAGATCTCATTGTCCTCTTTACTTGGAGATAATTAATTTTTTATTTTGACAAATATTAAGGGTTTAGTTTCAAGGAAATGATCTGCGAGGCTTTCATACTACAAACTGGTAAATTTTAACTTATAAGATTTGTTTGATTTGATCTTATTCCTCTCTCAACATGTCAAATAGACATGAGACGATTATTCCTAGATGGATTTAAAGAGGATTTTGAGATTCAATTTTTCTGATTGATTTGCAATTCGAAAATTTACGTTTCTTGACGGAAAACGATTTGTAAGAGGGTTGAGCCCGATTTTGCAAGGTTTTGAAAGATTTCTCCTTAAATGTTAAAGTCCAATTAAATTTGTTTAGGGCTTACTACTTCAATTTAATCATTTAATTTGTTATTTCCTTGTTGCGGGTTTGAATTGTCCATTTTGGAGAAAGTATTTTCCAGTTTTGTAAATGCAAACAGAGATCAAATTTTAGAGGATCTATTTGCCACTTTCATCTACCAAGTATTAGAATTCATTCCAATTCAAATCTAATACGTATATTTGATTCAAATCAAAATATTCAAAACCCAAATGCAATTCGATTTCCAATTTTACACATTTCGAAAGATAGAGTTCTATATTTTTCTCACACGCATTTCTTCCTTTCAACAAGAGATTTCAAATACTTTTCAAAATAGATTTCAAACAATAGTAACTTCTTTTATAAAGGAGGAACAACATATATATATTTAGTTGGAATGATTGTTATCACCGAATCACCACACCCTTATGTTTACACAAGTGCATATACTTGAACTCACGGTGTGATTGGATAACATGGGTACTATATCCAAGTTGTGGGACTTGCTACTTGAGATAGACCTCCGAGAAAAGTTGGTTCTTGCTCCTAAACTACCTTACAACATACTCTAATTCAAGGTGAACTAATTGTTTTAATCTAACTTTCCAAGGGACCAAGGAGAGAGAATGCATAAAATGAAAGCCTACACTAAAGTGGTGATACACCAGAAAAGGAGGGTGTGAGAATAGTCTTCCAATGTGTGAAAACTAGAAGTAAAGTGCATATTAGAAGGGGTGATAACAGATTCTCCACAATCTGAAAATGCATTCACAACAATGTTTCATACATGCACAATAATAATGGATCCTTACAAGATCTTAAATATAGACAAAATATACTTTTAATCAAGGTCCAAGGGCGAAGAGTGCAATAAAACACAAGAAAGGAAGATTCATCCACAAACTTATATTTTATTGCTTCATGATATGCACAGTTCAATCATTACAAGATAAGGGCCTGGATCACCATGCAAGGATTCCACTACAAGGTCCTGTAGCACATTGGATTTACAAAGAAATTTTTATAAATATTTTCTACCGAAAACTCCCCCTTTTACAATGAGCCCAACACTCCAATTTATAGGAAAATTAGAAGTGAGAGAGAAGGGGAAAATATAAATCCCAAAATTTTTCCTTCAACCACTTGTAAGAGGAACTAAATGGAGTGAAATGATTGTATGTTACTTGCAAAATCCTCCCCATACTGTCCCACATGTTGCGGTAGAGAAGGAATGATGACCATGCCTCTTAATTGCATTCCTAACTATCAAAGAAAACAACATGTCATGAACCCGACCACATTTTATGAAAAATACCAAAATATTTCTCATCAAATCCATAATTTATTGATTTCTATACGTCGGGCTTAGATCCACAATTCCAACGATACCAATTTTGTGCGATTTTGTTGAGAAATGCAAAATTTATGGCCTTCTGAGTGTGAGAAGCTATTTTGGGTCTACCAGGCATTTTCTGTCATTTAACGGGAATGGGCATTAGCTGATGGGAGATGAATATGTTTATTTTATTTAAATATAGTCTTTTTGATGTAGAGGACATCGTGCTCATTCCAGAAAGTCAAATTTTGTGAAAATCGAGCTCGGAGTCAAAAGTTATGGCCGTTAGAAGATTTCTGGTGTCGTAAGTTGACTTTTCCTTTGAATTGCGGGTATTGCGACAAAATTATGTCCGTGTGTCCCGGCTGTCCCGGACACATTCTTCCACAATGGCTGATTCAGGCTTCATTGTCCCCTTTTGCACCCTTTTCACCCTTTCATGTCCCACGAGTCCCGTACGTACTTTTGTCGCGATTGTCCCAGACGAAAATCTCCGCACCACCCACAATAGATTGACTTGTGGAAAATCGGCGGATTCGTGACCCTTGTGTATTTTCATCCCAGCTGTTCCGAACTGTGTGGAACAAAAACTTCCACTTTTTCTAATTTTCATTTCCTGCGGCTAATTCACTTTTCGAGTCCCGATGTCCTAAGCTGTCCCACAGCACCGCTGGGACAAAAAGTTCCAAATTTACTTGATTCCTTTGTATTTCAGCCGTAAACTTGGTATGATGAATCTTGGTATGATCCACACGATATGACCCACAACCTTTAGACCCGTAATGCTTTAAAATAAGCCTGTGACTTCATTTTTTGGATTTTTCTGATTTCTTCCAACTCGTTGGTATTTTTCCTTGGATGGGAGAGTTAAAGAGAAGCCAAGGGGCCCCAAAACATGATTTTGGGCATTGAATCAATCTAATTTCTCGGGATTGAAGAATCTAATGCATGTTATCAAAATTTACCTCGAGGGGTGAATTTTGGATAACAATGATTTATTTTAATACTTCTTCATTTACATGATCAAATACAACTTACAAGGATATAATATTTCTTTTCTTTCATTCAAAATTAAGAACAAAGTGCATCACTTTCACACTTGAATTTCAGCTATCGTAACCAATACAAACCATCTTTCCATCACAAGATATATTACATTATCATCCAATATATCTTGTGGGAAAAAGGCTTTACAAAGATAACTCTCCCAAGGGATCACAAATTGTCTATTTTTCTCGGCTCCAAAATAAAGCAACGTGCATATTTCTCATTCTTCCAATTTGATCACAACAAGAGTAGGGGAAAGGAAATGCTCTCCACCTAACCAAGACATCCAATGAAGAGGAGAATCCATCCTTATTCATAGGCCCCGAGCCCCAACTGACGAATGCAATAAAAGATGTGATCCAACTCATGGAAACAACGGGCTTCTACAAAGACACAAGCAACACTTTCAAAATAAAACACGGTCCAAAACGAATATAATTTTCAACTACATTAAAACATGAGAAACAATACAAAGGCTTCATCAAGCAAGCCAAAGGACTAAGAAACTAGGGGATGCTTCTTATACCTCCAAAAGGCAAATGGGTATCACCACCTAGAACAAACCACCAAAATATGTATATATATATATATATCATTTCAAATCCCCGACATTTCCTTATGCCTCCCAAGCACCCCTTATTCCTCACATTTCTTTATGTCTCCCCAACCTCTTATGGCACCCCATAATGAGTAAGTAAATGCAATCTACTTCTTTGTAAGGTGGAACACAAATCCCAACTCCCTCCACCCTTATACCTCCTGAACACACTTGTGTCTCCAACAATATAACCCCATAGTCTTCTCTACTACACCATTCCTAGGCCATCTACCCAACAGCCCACAAACAAGCCAAAACATTCACACATGAACTTCTTTATAAACAAAAGCGAAGCATTTCGAAAGTGAAGCTCTTACCTCTCCATGATAGAGTTGTTCCAAGATCCAAAATAGTAGGCTTTACCCAATGCAAGAAATCTAAATCAACCAAACACAAGCATTTAACCATCCTCCAAACATTTCTTCAAAGCAAGAGCTCCCAAGACAACAAAAAAATCGCCGAAGAATGAATTCCCCAAAGTGAAGCAAAACAAAACAAGGCAAGGAGTTCTAATTTTATAGAAGAGGGAAGGGAAGATGATGAGGCAGATCCACGTAGGATGCCATATCACCCATCTTCAACCCCAACCCCAAAATCCAACATAATTCTCCAAAGCATAATACATAGGTGGGTGAATAATATGACGAGTTACGTACACACTCAAATCCAACCCACACCCCCAAAGGACTGACATTAAATCAAGTAAGAAAAGTGCAATTAAAACCTACAATTTACTTTCTCAAAGCATTATAAAAGTATAATCTCAACTCCCCAACCATAGGTATGTTTGGTAATTAAATTTAAGAGGTATGGGGCAAGTTTAACTTGTCCCAAAAGCCTCCAAAATCATCTTCCAAGGACAATTTTTAATTTCCAAGAAGGTGGAGTGTTTCACACTCGAAAGCTAACTTACACATCACTTACACATCTCTTACAACACTTTAATTTAAGGCCAACAACTCTATTAATTACTTTCTTGTGTCATATTTGATTTTATGTATTTTAACAATATAATTACACATAATATTTATACACCATTTAATAATTAATGAAGGGGTAAAAGCATCACCAAATAAACACATGCAAACATAAACAAAGGGATCAAAATAAAAGGAAATACATAAAACCCCTTGGTCACATTTAAAGGTGATCCCCCACGGGAACCAAACATGCACAAAAAATACTAGTTGCCATGGTGACCTTATTAAATTCATCTGGAATTCCAATGTGGTTGGTCTCCAATCCCCGATGTTTGTTGCGATATTTTAACCCGTAAAACACAAATACCTCCCTTGGCCTCGTGGCCATATCGAACATCCAAAATAATATAAATATAATTATCAAAATCATATAGATATATGAATCACAACAACATCAAGCAATCTATCAATATCATTTGCAATTTTACTCAACAGCTTATATCATTATCCACTAATTTCCATTTCTAGGTCTATTCACAATATCCAAAATGCCTCTAATAATCATCATGCATCACAACTGAATCAAGTCAACAATAATCCATGATCTACATCTATCATCATAATATAATAAGGTCCATAATCATGTCTATAATATAATTAGCGGTATCATGATTAGTATAAAAAAGATGTCAAATGGAAGTGGACACTTTATGTGAGAACTATCAATGTAGTGCTATGAGGTATTGATTGTAAAAACATCTCCCTCAACACCCTAACACTAATGTAAATAGAATATTTTTGCATCATTTCAATTTTTAGGACTATGAGTAAACAATTGGGACCTAGGGGAAAAACAAATATTTTATATATTGAATAGAATTCAATATGTAGTTTTAGATAGGATATTTCAATATTCCATGTATTATGAGAATATACATCAAATATTGACTATTTGTTCACTCAAAGATCTTAAGAGACATCACTGGACTGATGTTTTGAGAAGGAATTAGATGGTTAGGAATCTAAATTATGAATCTTTTATCGTAAATAATCCCATTCAAACATGTGGGAAAAATAATTTTAGTGCCACAAGGTGTCGATTAAAAATACCATTGTTCACACTCTAATATTGAGGGAAAATGATGTTTTTAATAGCATTATATTTTTTTATGACCATGCGAAAACCACCGGGTAATAAGAAAAATCAGCGAGAGAAATATATATACTTTGGAGATTTATATTAACACAAGACATTGCCACCTACTATAGATTGAGAGAACATTCCCATCAATGTTTGACTATTTTTTCTCTCATAACTCTTATGTGACGTTTCATAGTTCATGTATCTCGCAGGACCAAGATGGTCAACCATCTAAATGAGCTCTAAAATAGTGTCTAATATCCCAGTGAGATATGTATGAGTTGTCAATATGGTGGGATGAGCTTCTAAATGTTAAAGTGATGTTTTTACCATTATGTTTGGTAGAAAATCCTTGTGTCCTAGGAGAAACTGGGAGATAACTTTATAGATTGAATTATTTTTTTGTTATATGTTATATGGGACATTCCGTAGTTCCACAGATTATGAGAGCTTTTCAATAAAGTTTGACTATTTTTTACTTTGATGGCTCTTAGGAGACATTTTCTAAATGATATAGCTGGGAAGGGGCATGATGGTTGGGCTAAAAGATTATTCCCATATAGTGTCTCTGAATCCAACCTACAAGTTTAAGTCATTTCATTTTTATTCCACAATGACCCTATTGTAAAATATTCCCCATATATCCTAACACTCTGGAAAATTTAATCTCTTTTGAAGTATACCATGTGTATCCATTGTGAGAAATCCTTTGTAATATGAATGAAACCAAGAGTGGATTTTAAAACACCCAATTCCTAGTTACATGTTTAAATGGAACATTTATAGGCATTACGCAAATTGTAAAAATTATCGTTGAAATCTTGATTTTCTCTTCTAGGGATCATAAGAGACATCACCCAACTAATTTAGTAAAGAAGCACTAGAATGGTTGGGAAAAAAATATTTTTAGCATCTACCATCACACTCATAACATGTGGGAAATATCAATTTAGTTCCACGGGGTGCTGATAGTAAAAAATTTTCCACAACACCCTAACACTATTGTAAATAGAATATTGTTATAGCATTTCCTTTTCTACGATTGTGAGTGAACCATTATTACATATGGGAAATAAAGGAGAATACCTTTTTTTTATATTGAATCGATTACAATATTTAGGTGTAGATAGGATATACCTAGGTTCCATGTATTGTGATAACTTACACATCAAATATTAACTATTTTATTTCAAGGATCTTAAGATACATCACCTCATGGTGCAGCTAGGAGGAAAAGTAATATTGGGAATAGAAATTATTCTTATGATAACATATACTAGCCCACCATAAATTATGGGTGTTCTTTCTTTCGTTTCATGAGGTGTCAATAGTAAATTCTTATCCTTGACACCTTAACACCAAGGAAAATTGAAGCTTTTTACAAATATGTATTCATAACCATCATGATAAAACTATAAATAAAGAAAAGAAACAGTTAGATCATTTTAAAATTGGATGTAATGCCTAGCTATCCTGGGTTCAACTAATCAAGAAATTTGAGTCAAAGTTTGACTATTTTTCTCTCTTAGAGATTTTAAGAGACATCACCACATTGATGTAACTGAAAGGACTAGGATTCTTCGAATAAGAAAGGTCCCTTTGCTAGAATCTACCAACCAGACTAGATATGTTTGAGATATTGGTATAGATACTAGATTATCATTCCCTTGTATTATGAAGAACAGATGTTTCTAATCATGCCTTTATCCATGACATGAACCACATATATTAATTATATGAAATTGGGATGAAGTAATAAAATAATTCGGACTCTATGTTGTAAGGATTATGAATATATAGTCCCTCATATTATTCCTATATTTAAAGTGGCTTGACAATTGTTTGAGAGAGATAAAAGTTCTTGGGATGGTCTAGCTAATGCTTTTTATGTCAATGTAAGGGCATGCATTATTTCAATTGAATCACATCCCATTTATATAGACATATAATGTAAATGTCTATACTAATAAAATTTGATAATAGTTGAGGAGGAAAAGGTTGACATGGAATCAATTCTCAACCGATTAGAGGATGCTTATATGTGCTTACATAGCAAATGGAAGAACGTTTCATATTTAGATAGTGAAAAGTGAGAGCATTTGTGATTGTAGAGTAGATGAGTGAACAAATATAAACCAATCAAAGGGGAAGAGTTGATTTATTAAATGTCTCACTAATAATTTTTTTATTAAATTACTGAAATTACTCTAATGAATATGTACTCTTTCGAGCTATATACAATATATGATAAGTACTTATTTATTATTCCTTTCTAATGAATATGTATTCATCTCAAGGCTAGTATGTTATTGACATACAAATATTTTTGTAGGATGATTAGATATAAATACCATTTAGATATTAAGAAAATAATTTTATTAGTAAGAACTAGGTACCATATTTCAATTGTAATATGGGTAAGTGTAAAAATACAAGGTACCAAAAAGTGGACACAAACCACTTTTTGGCCATAACACATTCGCGTTATGGTTTGGTCACATTATAATGAGACAAGGGAAAATCAAGGTCACGTTATAATGCGAACATATTATAGCTCAAATCCGATCCATAACTTGCTCACGTTTTGACTGTATTACAAAACAAAGTCAAGACACGAGAGTATTTACTTTCAAAAAACAAACAAATGTGAAAGGAGAGGAAAATGTGAGCGTTAAATAAAACGAATGTGTTTTGTGGCATCAACACTATGTGGCACCTTGAATCGATGATGGCGAAGATCTCAAAACTTCGTTTATTGTTGATTTTAGGTTTATTTTCCTTATTAATCTTATTTTTTTGGATAGTTGTTAATTTGTTATTTATTTTCATTTTCGTATGTTTCTATATCTTCAATTCAAACCCCTCATTCACCCATAGACCAAGATGAAGAATGAAAAATATGTGAAACACCCCCTTCAATGGAAAGACATCCTCCTAACACCCAAAACAACATTTTGGGGGAGATTGAAAACAAGAAATTTCAAGAACCAAACACAACACTAATCGTCCATAAGATATGTCTCTCTGAGACTTCTACAATTGTATCACATTACAAAAACTCAACCAAACCATGGAAGGAACATATACGAACCACACAACATAGTACTTATTACACATGCTCCTAACAAAAATCTACTCATAACATAAGTAGACTAAAACAACATGGCATTCCAAACATGTACACGTATAAGGGTTTCATGGAATTTAAAACACTAATTGTAGCTACATAGTCTGAAGATAAAAAAAACATCACAAAACATAAGCTAGAATCATATGAGTATATATAAATCATAACACCAATTTTGAAAATAACACTAAACAACTCCATATACCTCCCAAATCATCGTAGGATAACTCGTATGCCTCCCAAAGCATCACAAAACAACTCCATATACCTCCCATATAATCACAAAACAACCACATACACTTCCCAAGCATCACAAAACAACTACATATACCTCTTGAAGCATAAAAACATCTCCACATACCTCCCAAAGTATCACAAAACATCTCCATATACCTCCCAAAGCGTCACAAAACAACTCCATGTATCTCCCAAGAAATAAAAAAGAGACTAATTTTCCTTTTCACTCCCCCAAAAAGGTCGGTCACCCTATGGGCTTGGGCACATAAGGTCCAAATACCTCTAACCCAAGTGAGTTAATATCTCATGGTTCAAAAACTTGCTAGTTATTTATAACTCCTTGGGCGTACCCTCATACAACAAAGCAGGTCCATAGGTTCCACCACTCCATGGTGAATCCCATGACCCTATTCCAACACATTACGAAATTAGAACCAACATAACAATCCGTTTCAAATTCCAAGTGGAAAAAACCCCAAGCTTGGGCTAGGCTATAAAAATAATTTAAAATTGATATGCAAATTTAAAACTAAGAAAAACAAATGGCCAAATAGCCATAGATACTATAAAAATCCACAGTTTAGTGCAACAACCAAATAAAATGTCCAAACTATAAGAACACATCAATCAAGAAAATTATTCGTCCTGACAAGAAAAAAGATAATGATCAATTTTTGAATAAAATATGAATATAGAAATATTACATTACAATAACTATGTGGCCTTATATGACCACCAAAGGGTTACTCAACGAGTTACTAGCGATCGGACATCGAGCCTTGTCTCATAAAATAAACTATCAAATAATACAAGCTCAATCATCTCTCTGCTCTCAATCATCCCTCCACTACTTCCACAAGGCTCAACATAGTCATAAGTACACTTATGTTGAATCCATACGATAACCATATAGGGAGAGAGAAAGGAGTACATGTTGCCATCTACTAAGCCTAAGGTTTCCATGAAACACAATATGCATGGCATCCATTGAGCAAGTGCCATATATACCAAACGAACAAAAGTGGGTTTTTAGCCTATGTAAGACTCCACTTCCTATCTCATAATTAACTTGAGTGACTGGTCAATGGTACAAATTTCCTAACTCCAAACATACACCTTTTACTGATTTCCCTTAGGGTTGGTTAGTTTAAGGTTCACAACATAACACATAACTACATCACTAAGACAACAATGGTTTATGCACATTAACCATACCATCTACGCATGGTATCTATAAAAGGTAAATCACAATCATTACATTCACGGGTCACCATACATCATATTTCCACATAATGCACCCAAATTGCAAGTCTTTGTATAATAGGGGTCATACGTTCATGTTATTCCCCTACATCATGACATGAAGCCTCACATATTACACAAACTATATGTATGATGAACACAATGAATAACATTACAACATGTAGTAAATTTCAATATAACATGGTGACATGCATGATTCATCAAAATACGGTGGCGAAATCATGATACAATCCCATTCACTATACACCAATCTTGTCATACAACACATTGGGACACCTACATATCAAAAAATTCCAAGATAATACAACATTCTGCAATCCACAATAACATTATTTTCACACACAATAATGCGGCACATCACACATGAATTCCTTATTGAATCCACAAAAGGGAGGGTGAATACCCTCATCACAAGGACATCAACATGATAACGACTATGCACTAAGTGATGTGCATAACATGTGTTTTCATAGTATCACAATTACAATTTTGGTCACATAACAACATATATCACATTACTCTTCAAATCTCCACCACCACCATGTAAAGCCATCATAACTCTAATCTTTCCTAGAGGTTTGAGATCATGAACCTCCGCTCCGATACCAAAAGTAATGTCCACATTTTACACACACAAACACAACACTAAAAATACAAAAATAACTTTTTGTACTTACATTGTACTTCACATGACACCATCGAAGATCACATAGGACTTCTAACAACACATAATATGTTTGCACAACATTCACCCACATAGATAATGTGAAAAAACGTGATGCACTTCAAGGCCTTTTTCTTGACAAGGCATAAGATAGTTATTCAACTACAATATACACTTACAGATAGGGTCTTCCCACAACATGATCTTCTAGGATTACACATTTATTACAATTATGTTTTAATCTTTAACTTAAGTTCTAGAAAGGCTCATAATATGTGAATCATACATTCCTTTTTCCTTTTTTCTGGATTTCCTCTAAATTGTTTAACATTTAAATTTTGGAGTATCTCATTGAATAAGGATTATCTATTTTATTGCAATTACTTTTTTAATTCACTCATTTGTTATTATGGTATTTATTTGCACACAATACTACTAGGTATTATCCCTTGGATTCACTCCTAAGGGCATGCATCTTAATCTTGTATCATACCTAAGTTACACAATATAACAAGTATGAGCCAAAAGGAGAGAAGGTTGCATCATTTTATCAAGCATTTTGGGTCAAGTTTCTTTCATTCACTTATAAACTGGTAATTCATCTCATACACAATAAATATTATAAACAAGGTAGGTTCTTTATTCACAAAGAAGACCATTTAATCATATTACAAGGAAATAATATTTTACTTTACCTATGGAATAACATCTCACAATTATCCTTCCCAAGGCAAAGCGTCAATTATTATTTTTACTATAGTTATGCTCCAAAAATTAGTTAAGGATTCATTTCCTCATAACATGGTAACATACTTCCTTATTTTTTTCTAAATTAGGTTTATTGAGTATCATTTTATGTCCAACTTAAGAGGATTTTCCCTAATTAGGTTCATATACCTTTTTGTAATGAATTGTGTAACCTATTTGTTGTTGGAGAATTTGACTCCTCAATGAGACCACTATTCCCTTTCTTAAGGGAGTTTATCTCTAAAAATATGATCCCATAGTTTCACATCATACATCCATTACATAACAGGACAAGTGGGAGAGCAAGATGGAATAGTTCATCATTTAAAGGATTAAGGCTTGCATTAGAGTTTACACAACGCGGGTCCATTTTCTTACCACAATATGGTTTAAACATGCTATATGAGTGATCTAAGTTTAAATTTTCTCCTAGCACACCATATTATTGTTACATTCCCAAAACTGATCATAGATTGAAATGTTGTTAAGTTTCACAATTAACTCTTAGTATTGTACCTATTGGTACCCAAATTGATTCTCCCTCAGAAGCTGAGTAGCATCACAGTTTTGGCAGGAATCTTAGATGAAAGCAGAGCATGTAGTGTGTCATTTTCTAGACGGGGATGAAATGCATCTTGCTCTTTGTCACTTAGATGTGGAGAAATGGGTAGCACCTGCAAGAAGATTTGACCTATCCTCACTACTTTATGGTGTGCCTTTCAACCGAGGTGAGAGGACCCTTTTGTAGCGTATTGTTTATGGAGGAGATGGAGATATCCTTTTTTTTGAAGTATCGAGAATACCTTGAAGAAAATATGATCAATGAAACAAAACCTAACTCTCACGAGTTGGCACTCTAGGTGATGGAGATATTTTCTAGGCAAGGTTTAGGCCACTAAAGACAATGAAAACTTGATTGTTTTTACATGTTTTGGTGGTAAAAATTATGCATTTGTATACATACATGAAAAAAAGGGTAGTATGGGTATGATTAATTGTTTTGAATGAATATTGGTGGGAGGTGAAGCAGGATAAAGTTGATTATACCAAATCTTTGAGAGATTTTACAAAAATGGAAAGCTCGAACAACAAAATGTTTTCAGAGTAGCTAGAATGTTCCTTTAGCCAGAATATGTGCTTCAATGGAGGCCCAGATCAGCACTTTTCACACAAACTTGAAGGATCCAAAATGAAGGCTCAAATTAGAAAACTTAATGAACATTATGAATCTCTTTTTCATCACACCAAAGATACCCTCAAAGGCTAAAAAACAATCTTATAGTCATGCTAGGCATCAAAAAGATTTTAAATTTTTGTATTTCACTATCAAATGAAGGCTCGTCGATAACTAAAATTGTAAAAGCCACCAAACAATCACAAGGATAAGATTTTTTCTAATTCACACAGATTTCAATGTAAGAATGCAATAGGAACAATAAAAACTACTTGCAGACATTCAAGAATGAAGCAAACACAAATTTTGTCCAAGAATAACATAGATTAACTCAAGTTTGGTTAAATTTATCAACAAGGGAAAGTTTCTCGAACAATCTCAAAGCTTGTCAATGGCTGTACACTCGCAACCACCTTGACATGATCAAATGTAACATAAAGGAGATAAATAGGCTTCTTCAGATAGTTTCTCAGAAAGACAGGCTCTATCAAGCTTTTTTCTTAGGAAATCAATTTCTTACTCCTAATACTTCTATGTTCACAAACTCCCAACCCTTTTCACAAAAAATCATGCCTATTTATAACATTTTACAACAGGGCCTTTTCCCCAAAAAATCCAAACATTGAATGCACCAGTGCTCGCCATGATTCGATTGCGATTCCTAGAATCAGATTTGTAAAAGTTGTCAGGTGCTCAAGGGGTGGATCTCTTCGAGTATCTCCCGCATTCAACTCCTTTTTCTGGTGGATCACTTTTCCACCTACTCGCCAACCACTTCCACCCCTAATCTATCAAATCTGGCTCTTTACGTGCTCGGGAAGAAGAAATGGAAGATCAAATCGAGCTCAAAGCTCAGGTCTCATCTTAATAGTAAAAGGCATCCCCAGATTTTTCTCACCAAACCCAGATGTCAATAGGTCTTTCACGTGTCAAGTAAATAAAAAACGGGATGATTCCAATAGTCAGACTACATATTAATGGTGAGAGATGTTGATAGACATTCCCCACCAAACCACAACGTTCCTCTTCATTTGGTGTGCACGAGACTACAAAAAATGATAAAAAACCAAAAGAATACTTGTCCCCAAGAGCTTTGGAGTGAAAATGGTAGAAAAATCAAATATAAAGACACAGTTGCCATTGATTTCTATTTTGAATTTGGACCGTCCACGTGGGAGATCCATTTTGGAGTGGGCCTATGGGTTCCCTTTTTCCTTTACAACTTTTGGAAAAATTTAAATTTTTCACATTTTTCTCTACACCTCCACCTTTGAGAAATGAGCATGACACGTGTCATACGGTGGGTCTATCGACATTAAAAATTTCCTCTTTAGTTTCTATTTTATTATGTATGTATAAGGAATAGGATGTTGTTAAGTATGATTAGTAGTGGCATCTAATAAGATAACGACACCGTCGATGGTGCTGCCAATAAATTAGAGTACGATAATACCAAAGTACACTAGGAATGTTGTGGTAAAAAGTAAATATTTGTCGTAAGTGGTCCGGTAATGTTAAAATGTGAAAGTTGGGGTAAGTAGAGAAGTAGGGTCTACATGATTAGGAATTAGAAATATTATATTTGTAATAAGGAAAAGAGTGATGTCATAAATATTTTGTGTATTTTATTTGTGGAAAAGTCTCAAAAGGTGGAACCCATGTGAGATGATAAGGTTTATCTTATCTTATAAGATAAACCTACATGTAAAGGCAAGAGTTTAGGCATAGAATATGATTGGCCGGAAGAGATTTCCTATCCTATCTTAGAGATAGGGTGGATAAGCCTGAATTCCTATAAATAAAGAGGCCACCCCCCTCATTTGGCATAGAAGGAAGTAGTGAGAAATATTGTATGAGTAAGTGTGTTAAAGAAGCCATTAAGAGGTGTAATTGTGAAGTTTCTCCCATAGTTATTGTTGGAAGGCAAGTGAAGTTAATAACACTTGAAGAACCTCATGGGTGAGATTGTAACAATTTCATGTTGATATTATAATTTACACTTATATTTCATATTTTTCATCATTCCTTCGTATCATAGTCTATGGTATTCTTGTGTTATGTTTGTTGTTGTGTTTCCAGATTACATCCACCAAACTAAAAGTTGTGCATTAGTAAATAATCATAGCACGAGGAGTTCCCAGAGAGAATTATCATAGTGCCGGATTGGTGTTGACATTTTGGTTCTGTTGTCGAGACCATTCCTCGTCGGTGGAGTTTTTGGAGAAATATTCCCACTTAGTCAGAAATCATTTGGAGGGTAACCTTGTTTTTACTGTGCATAGTAGTTACCATGGTAAAGTCACTTTTTACTGTGAATATTATTTACCATAGTAACTTTACTTTTTACCGTGAATAGTATTTACCACAGTAACTTCACTTTTTACCATAAATAGTGTTTACCATAGTAAAGTCAGTTTTTACTGCAATAAGTCAAGTTTTACCATAGTTTACCGTGGTCATTCCTATTTTACTGTAGAAAGGTGTAAAGTCACTTTCTATTGTAGTGAGTCCAATTATTTGTGCACATAAGTCTTACTGATTGTACTTGTGAGTTGGTATTTCACTGTGGTTACTTTTAAAAATGGGGAAGATTCCTATTTTTTCAGCCCAATCTAATGAAGATGCTTCATCTTTCATTCAAGAGTTTAAACAATCTTGCATTTGTAATGGCCTCATAAGAAGGGAACAATGGAATGAATAGGCTTCTACCACCTCATTAATGAAGTGGCTTCCTTGATCTGCATTACAATTTCTAATGGGCAACCAAATCGGTGACAATGCGTTCATATATGAACCTTGCCACTTCATCCATGGAAGCTTTTTTCAATGGCCTAGCTTCAACCCACTTGGTTAAATAATCGGTGGAAACTACAATATACTTATTTTAGTGTGGGGTAGTTGGAAGTGGAAAAATTCAGTCCATTGTTCCCTTCTTATGAGGCCATTACAAATGCAAGATCGTTTAAACGCTTGAATGAAAGATGAAGCATCTTCATTAGATTGGGCTAAAAATAGGAATCTTCCTATTTTTAAAAGTAACCATAGTGAAATACTAACTCACAAGTACAATCGCATAAGACTTATGTGCAAAAAAATTTGGACTCACTACAATAGAAAGTGACTTTACACCTTTCTATAGTCCTATTTTACTATAGAAAGGTGTAAATCCCGACTTTACTATGGTAAACACTATTTACTAAAAAGTGAAGTTACTGTGGTAAATGCTATTCATGGTAAAAAGTTAAGTTTCTGTGGTAAATACTATTCATGGTAAAAAGTGACTTTACCATAGTAATTACTATGCACAGAAAAACAAGGTTATCCTCCAAATGATTTCGACTAAGTGGGAATATTTCTCCATAAAATCCACCAATGAAGAATGATCCTAAAGCAACGAAACCAAAATGTCGACACCAATCTGGCACTATGATAATTCTCCACCGAGAACTCCTCATGCTATGATTATTTACTAACGCACAACTTTTAGTTTGGTGGATGTAATCTGAAACACAACAACAAACATAACACAAGAATACCATAGACTATGATACGAAGGAATGATGAAAATCTGAAATATAAGTGTAAATTATAATATCAACATGAAATTGTTACAATCTCACCCATGAGGTTCTTCAAGTGTTATTAACTTCACTTGCCTTCCAACAATAACTATGGGAGAAACTTCACAATTACACCTCTTAATGGCTTCTTTAACACACTTACTCATACAATATTTCTCACTACTTCCTTCTATGCCAAATGAGGGGGGTGGCCTCTTTATTTATAGGAATTCAGGCTTATCCACCTTACCTCTAAGATAGGATAGAAAATCTCTTCTGTCTAATCATATTCCAAGCCTAAACTCTTGCCTTTACATGTAGGGTTATCTTCTAAGATAAGATCAACCTTATCATCTCACGTGGATTCCACCTTTTTAGACTTTTCCACAAATAAAATACACAAAATAGTTATTGCATCATTCTTTGTCTTTATTACAAATATAATATTTCTAATTCCTAATCGTGTAGACCCTACTTCTCTACTTACCCCAACTTTGACATTTTAACATTACCGAACCACTTACGAAAAATATTTACTTTCTACCACAACATTCCTATTGTACTTTGACTGTTACCGTACTCTACTTTATTGGTGGCACCATCTGACGGTGCCGTTATATTCTATTAGATGCCACTACTAATCATACTTAACAACATCCTATTCCTAATACATACATAATAAAATAGAAATTAAGGAGGAAAGTTTTAATGTCGACCCCCCAAAATCTACTCCATGAAGATCAACAATCACCTTGGGGGATTCATCTTGATAATGCACCTTAAGAGAAATCCCTCAGGGTTCTTCCAAGCTAATCCATAATCAGTAATGACATATTTATGGGAAGCCAACTTAAGGGATATTTTCTTGTTTTTACTTAAATACTCGTGGCGCTTCAGATGTTTGAGTTAAAAACTACATCTTTGTACCACTTAGAACTCATCAATTTTTCAAAAACATCTACCCTACCTTCTTCTACCTCTTTTACCTCAATATTTTGCAAGTTTCTATTAGCCATAAGCTTAGCCAAGCCCAAACCTCTCACCAGCTTCATGGTTTGGATATCCATGTCATATTCTTGCAACTTGTTCACCCATATGCATCTTTTGCTTGAGACTTCCATCTCTGATAAGATGTCTTTCACCATGGTGTGGGGAACATAAGAAAAAATCTTAGAACTCAAAATGTAAGGCCTGAAAACCTTTGTTGCTTTTACCAAGGAAAATTCTTGTTTCTCCATAATAGTGTATTTCAGCTCATCCCCTTGTAATGCCTTACTGAAAAAGGAAATTGGCCTCTCAACCCCTTCATCATCCTTCTGCAGCATGACATAAGCAATAGTGTTCTCTGAAGCAAAAGAGAATAGTAGTGTTCTAGTAGTTGAATAATCTGGAGCTGCTAGAACATGTGCATGCTTTAGTGCCTCTTTAATCCCATTGAAAGCTTGGATGGCAGCCTCCTCCCATTTGATGGCCTGGTCCTTTTTTAGCATGGAAGTGATTGGAATGGTCAACTCAGCAAATTTTGATATAAATCTTCTGATGAAGTTTATCTGCCCAAAGAAGGACTAAATTCCTTTCTTGGTTCTTGAAATTGGAACCTTGCTGATGGCCTCTACCCTTTCTAGATCAATCATCACCCCCTCTTGTGACACAATGTGACCAAGAAACTTTTCCTTCTGCACTCCAAAATGGCACTTCTTTGGATTGAGTGAAATGCCATATTCTCTGCATCTTATCAGCATCTTTTCCAAGTGCAGCAAGTGATCAATTCTCTTTCTAGAGAACACAGTTACATCATCTCGTATCTACAACAATAAAATCATTGATGTAACTAGAAAAAGCAACATCCATTTCTCTCTGAAAATTTACTCCATCATTCATCAAACCAAAGGGCATCCTGACATATACATAAGTCCCCCAAGGAGTGGTAAAGGTTGTTTTAATTCTTTATGATTCCTTCACCACAACTTGGTTATAACCAGAGAAGCCATCTAGGGTAGAAAGTATCTTAGAACCAGTCACTAGCTGCAGCATGTTTTCCATGTTTGGTAAAGGATAATTATCCTTCATTGATTCTCTAATCGATTCTTTAAATCCACACACAGTTTGATGTCGCATTCTTCTTTCGACTAGTACTAGGTTTGTAACCCACAAATAATACCTTGTAGGTTGAATAATCCCTCTATCCCTCGCCTTTCTTGATTTCTCTTACATCTTAAGAGATAGTCTGATTGATTGGCCTTTGTTTCTTCATGAATGGTTTTGCATTAGATTCCAAGGGAATATCATGTTAAAACAAATCCTCTCTATATGCCTTCGATTGAATAAGTCCAAGCCATGAAATCTTCATACTTTTTTAGCAATTGGACATAGGATTTTTTCCTCCTTGATGAGATTACTGCCAAACCTAATCTTATTTGGTTTCTCCTTTGTGAAAAACACTATTCACACCCGAACCCAATTTTTTTCGAAGGATAATTTTTTTAAACAAAAATGAGTGAATCGTGGTTCCGATCATCTTTTGACCATGGGTTTGGGTTTTCAAAGGAATACAAATGTAAATTGATCATTTTTGAGATTCCACGGTTGAGGAAAAATGGCAAAGCCCATGGATTTTGAAGAAATTAGGGCAGAAATAGGGCAGACTTAGAGACTTCTTCAAGGAGGGACATGATAATGGATTCTGCAAAAATTTGAGGCATCCAAATGGAGGTAGAAATTTTCAAAACACCCACATCAAGAGACAAAATGTTTCAGAACACGCAGATAAGAGGAAAATAGTGGCAAATGGGGTGAAACAAATCTAAGCACCAATAGTACCATAGAACCTAATGATAAATGAGATTTGGTATCCAGCTTCAATTATGATCCCAAATCTTAAAGGTGACTTCCAAGGTTAGTTGGTGATCTTCACAAATCAACACGAGTGTCGGTATAGGAGGGTCTTACACTATGTTTGATGTTGGTTTCCAAAGGAGTACTATCTTGATATAACACATTCTCCTTACTATACACATGACTACCGGTTCTAGGATGGAACCACATACTCTAGATAATGTTTGACTATGTCATTCCTAATTATCATGTTCACAAAGACCTCATGAATTATATAGGATATAACAAAAAAATTGTGCTCTTAGTTACCTAAGCTAGACAAAGTGTCATTGAGTGTAAATATTAAGTTCATTCTAAGGTCTTAGTTTTCTATGGTGAAAGAAAACACACAGAAGGGTAGCTATGCATGAATTTTATATTCGAGCTAATTGTTTTGGTTAGATTTTTTATTACAATTTTAAAGTAAGAAACACTACACACCAATTATTTAATCATCAATTGCACAATGGAAATGCACTGTAAACTATTAAATTCAATTTCATTTAACACATTTATCCAACTTTTACAATACATTGTTTTGAATCAAATAACACTCGTGTTCAGATGAACATTTCCCTTAAACACTAGCATCTAAAAAATAGTACAAAACTTCATTAATAAACCTTTCAATACTTAGAAAATTTTGAAATTATCCTTTACAATATCTCTTAACATATATATCCAACCCCTTTTTTTACCATATCTAAATCTGAATAAAAAGAACACCTATAGTTAAATGCACATTCCCAAAGCACCCCTAAATCTAGCATCTCATTCATATTACCAAATTTAAATAATAAGTCTTTACTATAACATAAAAATACATAAAAATTATTTCCATTAACATACATGAATTTCAATAATATACAATCAATCACAACCACGTCATTTTACCATCCGAGCATGAAATCATCGATAAATTGTTGGCATGACATCCACCTATATCTAGCATAATTAACATTTTCTTTAGTTTTCCATTTACATGATAATAATAGTTTACACTCGAAAAAAGAGAGGGTTAGAAACATATATTCATTTCATTTCATTTCACTTCATTTCTTAACTAAGGAGAGAGAGATAGAGTGGAAGGGAAGAGAGAGAAACATTATTTTTCCCAAATTTCAATTTCACAAAACAAATCACAAGAAAGATTTCCAAACAGCTTATTTACAAGTGTTAATAAGTTTTCATAATGGTTTGTTAACTTGGTTGGGTTCCTACAACTTCCCTTTTACATTTTTTGCTACCTACAAAAACACCCAATTTAGACTTGAAGGGTAAGAAACCACGTTCAAAAGTTGCATTCGATAAGAAAATTCATGACAAGTGAATTCTAATGTGTCTTCCTATATATGAGGAATTCACAAGAAGTGATGGAATTCAAAACATGAGAATGGTTTTTAATTCGCGGGTAGGTTTCCTGAGCCAATGATAATAAATGGTTTAATTTAACTTAGTAAACAACAACAAAAGACCTTCAAATCCCCCTTGCCAAAATAGCTGGAATGCATTTTTTTTCCCAAAAATGAAAGTTCTAAGAAATTGTCAAGTAAAAATAATAGAGGGTTATGAAGGTGAACAAACATTTCTTTACTCAATGTCCAAATGGTGAACCAAAACAAAACCCAACTTTTTAGTTTTAGCAGTTCCCTAAAAGTACAAAATGGAGTAAAAGGGTTCCTAGAGGATTGACGAAGAGAGCGCAAATAGTCAAACAAGGTCGAGCTAATGATAGATGAAACTACATAAAAAGGAACACATATGATGTTTGATGTCTCTTTTATGGGGCTCAAATTGTTGTTTTGCAAGTCTTTGTAAATTGCATTTTTCTAACTTGTTAGGTAGACAAAATGGTTATTTTAGTTGACGACTCATCTGGCGCTAGCTAATACCAATAGACATGAGAACCAAATTTTGGATACCGTAGGTCTAGCAATGCATAAGGTTGTGGTTGCAACCATGGATGAAAATGAAATTAAAAGTTAGTAATGTAGTTCATAAAGAGTTTTAATGTTTCACAAGAGTATTCTAGTTATGAAATTTTCTAGGTTGTGTCTAGAGGAGGGGTTTAAGTTTATGTGTGGCTACAAATTGTTATTTGGGTTTCATAAGTGTCAAATGAAATTTTTTTGTTTTGAAAAACAAGTTCATATAAAATAATCGAATGTGAGATACTCCAAGGTTTTAAATTTATTTCATTGCAACTGACAAATTAAAGTATGATAATTATGAAGGACAAGGTGAGATGAACCATGCCTCGAAGATATTTTCATCTCGCAATGTATAAGGTAATCTAGGAAGTTTCACTAGCACTTTATAAGACTTCATCCCTCTACCAAGAATTCCATCAAATGGTTTTCATACTTAGGAACACTCCCCCAATTGCCTTTGCTTGAAAGTATCAACAGCTGGTTCAATAAAACCATTTGTTTTGATGGGTCCATACCAATTCCAATGCATTTTCCATGGTTAAAACCAACACTTGCATCATCAAAAACCACCTCATGGATCGTATTTCATAACTCAACGCATTTACCAAAGTGAACCAACACGAGAAATTTAAAATACCCATAGAAATATCATAAGTACGAGGTCCATTGCCCAAGTTTCTTTCAATAATTTTGTCAAATAGCTTAGTTCCCGTAGGTTTCATCCATATATTTCAAGTAACACTAAAAAAATGATTGAGCACACGAGAAGATTCACTCGCAGAGCTAGGCATATTTGAAGGTCTAAAACGTTAGGGAAGGAAATGCGTGAGACAGATAGATTGATTCAGGACTTAGTTATTTTCATGGTTACGGGTTATTTTTGGTAATAGCATACAAAGTACACAACAGGATGGAAACTTGTGCAACACGCAAATGTTATTTTGGGAAGAGAATCTACTAAGCACCATGCATGAGTTCAAATTAATAATAGGATTACTACTTCTAGTTAACTAGTAAGAGATCTATTATTAGCGCACTTGCATGTGTGCATGTTATTGTAAAGGCACATGACTATTTTCAGCATGTGACCTATTTTTGTAAGTGTGTAAGTGGTGAAGGGAAAGTCCCCACCCTTATAAATATGTAGTAATTTGTGTAGATTAGAGAGAGTGTGTATGAGCTATTGTGGAGTTATGTTGTCAGATCTGATGTGTGCATAAACTTATGATACTACTTATTATAAGAAGATTATGTATTTACTGTGTTTTAATATAATGTAGCATATTCGGTAAAAATGGTGTTAAATATGATTGTAATCGACTCTTGCATAGATGACTTCATTATTTATATCACTTAACTCATTATTGTTTAGATCTAGATTTGGAATATGATTTGTGAAATGTTTATGCTATTTATGGATCTAAATACATTACATATTCATCATGTTCATATCTGTATAACCAACTCTAACGAGGACCTTATACCCTTGTGTGCTTCGGATGAGCGCTCATCTCGGGATGGGTGATGTGTCGACACCTAGGTTGTTTGTGATAAATTCTAGGCTGCATCATTGGTTCGATTGTCGAGACCTCTTTTTCAGTTGTTTTTAGGATGGTTCATAATGAAGACATACCAGTTGACCCTAGCAAGTGTTGAGGAGTGGATACAAGATCTAGAAGAAGAGTATGCATAGAGGTTCAACATTGGATCTGAGTTTGATACACGTGTGTGGGTGGAAAAGAATATGTATGATTGTCTATATGAGAGCTTATTTGCTATTTTTCCAGTAGAAATGTAGAAGTGGTTGTTTTCTTATGATTCTAAATAGAATTGGAGGTATCACACACTTGTTTGGACACAAAAATAATTTCAGGCCTTGTATGATGTTGATCTAATTTGGACACGCATTGTGGATACTTGGTTTTGTGGTGTTTTGAACAACTATATCTTGGAATACTCAATTTCCACTTATTCTTTCCTAGAGGTAGTTGAGTTCCAATTTTTATGGTATCCTAGGGGAACTTACTTGCAAGGCATTCCACTGGTGATTAAGATCTTGATGGTAACCTTGAATTTAGAGGAAAATATGATGGCTAGCTAAACCCCACCATGCGTGGGGAAGGAGTAGGTTTGGTGAAAGATGGTGGACCTAGTGGTAGAGAGGAAGAGAGAAGAAATGTGGCTTAAGTACAATGAGGCACGTGAGAGGGAGATAGAGAAGAAATGTGACATTGCAAAGTGGATGGTATTGAGGAGAAATATGGCTTGTAAAGGATTTGTAACTCATGTAGAAGGCATGGAGCTAGAGCATCAGGAACTCCCCCATTTGGGAAAGAATGAAAGGGAACCTTCCTCGGCCTCACTCAAGAGTGCACCAATAGAGACAACCTAGGCCACAAATGTGCATCGTAATCTACCTGGAAACCTAGCCCTTACACTTGGTTTCCTAGTACCTAGTACATCTAATAGTTAGCAAGAGAATTTGGGCAGTAGAGAAGTAGGAGTAAGTCAGATAGCAAGTACATCAATGGTAGGGAAAACATCTTCATTGTTGTTTGGAGGTACCTTTCAGTGCATCATCTACACAAAATTTGAGCGCGTAGAATTTAGGGCTCACTTCTAGGAGTAGTACCACCACATAGACTGTAAGAGTTCAATACATTACTACTTGTTTAGACATAGGGAAGTACATCTTTTCTTCCGCATCTCAAGCACAGTGGAGGATCGGGGGTTTAGGTTACTCTAGTGTTGGTGGATCTGGCTGTTCTAGAGGTAGAGGTAACATAAGAGGTTCTAGATCAGGTGGGCAGGGTCCACACAAACCTCATAATATTTACATCGAGACATATCTTCATCTTCTAGAGTATAGGGGCATATAAGATATTGTTGAAAACGTGCACATGTGTGAGATACTTGGCGCATAAAATGAATCACAACTTCGAGTGAAAATCAAGTCAATTTAAAACCACATTACAAGGACACACACATAGTTGTTACATGAAGTTTGACTGTGATCAAACCTACATACATTATGCATCATTTAAAGATGAATTCTTTAAAGAGTTATATATCCCGAATTTGAGAAAAGAGTATAAATGTGCTCAAAGATATTAATCAAGGCACTACTAAAACTATTCAGAGTATGATGCTTGTTTCAAAACACTTTTATCTAAGATTTCTTTTGATATTCACCTAATCTAGCATGGACAATAGTTTTTCGACATAAAATCACACCTTTTAGAAGGGTGTTATCACATAAGACATACAATGATCCTAAAAAAGAACTTGAAATAGATTTGCGAGCTAAGGCGGTCGGGAGTATAGACATTAGAGTAATCCCATTCTTAGAAGCATAGATTGCAGCCATGAAAAGTAGTTGGATAAATTATTTTTGAATTTGGAACATGAGACACACATTGGGATTTGGTGTAAAAACTATGAAGTGGAGGGGTGGACCAAAGATAGTTGTCCCCAGCACATCAAGTACATTCATTATTGTTGTCTTGTGAGATATGTCACATGAACCATGATGCCAAGCATTGCCAATTATTACAACAAGAGATAAGGAAGAATATATACTACTATTGTAATATTTTCCGGTCTAGGATTCACGACATAGAAGACTGCATGTTGATTGGTCATATCCTTGATGCTATACATATTGATTTACGATAGACCAAAGTATCCGAAAACTTTAAAGGTAAAGGTGAGCACTAGGATTGAAATCAAAATCAAGTGCATTATGATCAGAAAGAGGGGTATTATGAAGGAGGATGTGGCAGAGGTCAAGGATACCATGGTGAATTCAGAGGTTAAGGCGATGGTGGTGGAAGAAGTGAATTCCCTTGTGGAACATGCTTTACATGCAGATCAGTTTTGACCACTACAGGGGTGAATGTCCTCAGAATATTACATGTTCTTTCTATGGGAAGAATCATAGCTATGAGGAATTCCCGGATCTATATGAGCATCTTAGCAAACAACATAAACAAGAGAACAAAGGTGCAGTATGATAAGGATATAGTGCATCGTGGAGAATTAGTGGATGCCAAAGTTAGTGTTGGAACCTAAGGAATTTCTTGTGAAGATCACTACATGCACTGAAGTTGTACACGCTAGAGAGGTGTTACCATAGAAGCCTACCATCACTAAGGAGGACATTTTACATCAAAGACACCCAGATCCTATGCACCGAAGGAGGATTATAAGGATACCATGGAAGTTATTAGATACCTTCAATGGGAAATATAATGTTTAAAGGAGCAATCACGAAAAATGGAATAAGAAGAAGCAACAGAGAAAGTTAAGTCAAATATTGATGACTTGAAGGAGGCATGTAGAATTTTGTGCTAGAATAATATTATTCCATTACTAGGGAGTTGCCTAAAGGGAAACACTTTGTGCATGGATACGAGAATGGGTGTCCGATCCTACATGCAAATCTTCCCCATACTAGCTTATATTACAACAAGGAGATTACTCTAAATGTTGTTTTCAATGGATGGATCTTGAGTAATATATTGATTAACACAAGAGTGGAAAAAATGTTCTTTATTTAGATGCACAGTACGAGATGGGGAGACCTTCATTTTAGCCATGTTCTAATGTATTTTTAGAGCTAATCAAACTAAGGCCACTCCTATCGAGTTTTAAAAGATTCATCCATTACTATATACAAGAGGGCCAAGTTGACCGGGATTTTGAGGTATTAGCGCTTGCAAGCTTATAGTTTCACAAATATTTTTGGCACCCTTGGTGTTACATAAATAATGTTGATCTTTAGTTCAACAAGGGATATATCAATTTTGAGAACAAGGAGGAAAGAGTTATTATCCCTTTAACAGATGGAAAATTTGTACCCTATGTTGAGCCTTTGAGTGAGGAAGATCTGAATAGGATTTATGTATGCGTCATTCGAGACCCAAAAGTACTCGAGCCATCTAAGGAAGGAATCCTTCAGTGGGAAGATGCATAGTATATTAGTGATACTACAAGTATTTCTTGTGATAATTGGGCTCATGGTACTAATGAGATGATTGGGTGTGAAGTAAGGAGCACATTTGCAGGAAAATAAAACCTCGTTGTTGAAGGAGGATACATAACAACTCTATACCTCGGTACACTGGGGAAGGAGACCCTATGGAATTCATACATGCCATGGAGGAATAGTGGATAGACCAGTTGGAAAGAAGAAATATGTTAGCATATACCTTGTGTTTGTAGTGCAAACTTCCCTTCGACACCTTTTTGTTATTGATTATGATACTTTGTCGACTATACTTATGGATATTATTGTAGCTTTTATTTTGCATGATGATTAGATGTTAGATATATTGGACTGTTGTTGATTCGATTCATATATGATGCATGTGGATTATTAGAGACATTTTATATTGATGTTGATATACTATTGACATGGTTATTTATATATATATTTTGACATGCGACATCCGTCACCACACTGCGTAGGCTTTGATAATTGAATTAATGTTGTGATCATTTTGACATGGATGAAACATTGGATAGAAATGTTACTAGAAACTTGTAAATGATATCGTATTTTCCTAGATGATATTAATTCATATATATATATGATATTATATTTATATTGCATATTTTGGCATAGATGTTTTAATGCGGCCATGAGGCCGAAGGAGGTATTTTTGTGTTTTGTAGGTAAATTTATTCACAACAAACATCGGGGGGATTGGAGACCAACCACATTGGAATTCTAGATGAATTCAACAAGGGTCACCATGGCAACATGTAATTGTGTGTGTGTTAGAATTATTTGGATAGGGGAAAAGTGTGACCAAGGGGACATGTGTTGTCTTTGGTTTTAGTTTTCCTTTTATTTATGTTAGTATGTGTTTCTTTTGAGTGATGTAATTTACTTGTTTTATTTATTTAGATTTTATGTATGTTTTTCCCCTTTGTCTTAGTGGGTCTAAGTGTCTTATTAAAGTTAATAAATATTGTCCTAAACTAATTAGAGATATGAATAAAATAAGTTAATTTATTAGACTTGATTTTCTCTTGGATTTTGTGTTGTGTGTTGAATGCTTGAGATCTTGAGTGTTGTATGGTCTAACCTTCATGGGAAACTCTAATTTGGCCTTAAGGGCCAATTTTGAAGGCTTGTGGGACAATTCAAACTTTTCCCACACCTCTTAAATTGTCATACCAAACCTACCTTTGGATTCAGGGGTAAAAATTAGATCCCATAAGGTGTTTTGGGAAGATAAGAGGATAAAATGTTTATTGTACTTTCTTTCAAGTAATTAATTTTGTCCTTAAGGGGGTGTGGGCTTAGTTTGTGTGTGTAAGTAACTTTTCACTCTTCTCACCAACCAATTTATGGTACGTTGGGGTTGAGAATTGACTTCTTAGGTGGAGTTGAGGATGAGTGATGTGGCATCCTACATAGAGCCACCTCATCCTCCTCTCTCCTTTTCTATTTATGCAAGTTCTTTTGCTTGTTTGGGGGTTACTTCATCATTTTTTGCTCTTTTATTGTTTTCGAGAGTTAGATAATTGTTGAGAGTGCTTTTGGATTGTTGGAGCTTGTGGATGCTTGTTTGGTTTTGAGGAGCTTGGATACTCACTCTTGGAACAAGCTCTACTATGCAAAGGTAGGAGCTTTTCCTTTTTTTATGTTCTACTTTATTTTTGTTAATTTTCTTGTGTTGAGTATGGTTTTCTTCGTAATGCTTATTGGGTGTGGGTAGATTTCCTAAGTTTGGAGTAGGAAGAGACCGTGGGGATATTTCATGTAGGGAGGCATAAGCGTTTACCTTTTTGTTTGGAGGAGTTTTGGTTGGGTACCCCACCTTGTACAAGGAATGCTTGCATTTATTTCTTGTTTCTTTTATGAGGGAGGCATAAGAGATTGAGGGAGGAATAAGAGTATGTGGGAGGTATAAGGGGTACTTGAGGGAGGCATAAGAGTATGTAGGGGATTTGAGATACGCATTTGAGGCTTTATGGTGGGCACCCATTCCCATTAAAAGGCATAAGTGGCCTCCCCATGCATGTCTTGCTCTTTTGGTTTTTATTTTTAAGCCTTTTTTAATTATTTTTTTGATCTTATTTGTTGTGTTGTTGTTGACATGAATGTGGTTGAAATATTTGTGAAATATTTGTATATGTTGTGGAATCTTGTTTTTACCATGTGTTCAAATTATCTCCCATTGTAATGTGGTTGGGGCTTGGGGGCCAATGGAGAGGATGGCTTCTCCTATTCATTAGATATCTTGGTTGGGTGGAAAGTAATGCCTCTCCCCCCATTTTTTTGTGAATAAAACAAATCTTCGAGGAGCTATCTTGTTGGTGTTGTGAAGCTTGGATGATTTTGTGGATTCTAAGAAAGATCCTTCTTGTAGAAAATCTTCCTTTGTGTTATTCCCACTTAGAGTGGAGGAACTTGTAACATTGCATTTTACTTTTAGATTATATTCTTGTATTATTTCCCACTTTTAGTGGATGACATTGTGTTGAACTTGTGAAGGAAAAATTGCGTTCCATTGTTGGTTATGAAAGTTGTATTATATATTGAAAAAGAGAAGAAATAATTGTGTTGTAAAGTTAGTTTTGTGAAATGGAAAAGAAAGTTCATTACCTTTGTTTGAAAGTTGTAATGTAGGAAAGGAAAGTTTTCTTCACTATGGTAATTGTATTATTAAAGAGGAGAAGGAAGAAATATTAAAGTTCATATATTACTCAAAGGCATGTAGTGGAGTAAGTTGTATTGATTCATTTTCATGTAGTGGAGGAAATATATTTTAAAACCTTATTTTTAATAAATGGAAATTGCTTAAGTTTTATTTATTCTTGGAATAGGCCAACGAAGTAATCTAAGTCTAACTTTAGTATGTTATCTTCATTTTAAAGTTATTATAAATCTACTACAATTAGTTAAGGGAAATGAAATGAAATTCTCCTTTCCTCCTATATAATGTTCACTAAATGGACTAGAAGAGAAAGTATTAATGCAAGATTTTAACTTGCCCATAGTACTAGCTACATTTCACCTTCATGTTGATAGCAATGCTAATTTCCTAAACCATATTAATAATAAAACATTGCTAATAGTGAAAGTTTCACAAATAAGATAATATAATAATACCAATATACTATTAATATTAGCATATTCAATATAAAAAAATTACTCTATTATAAGCCAAAGTCAAAAGAATTAATATCAATATTACAATATGATATATATATATATATATATATATATATATATATATATATGTATGTATGTATGTATGTATATATATATATGTATATATGTATGTATGTATATATGTAAATAAACATATTTATAATTAGTGAATAAAACAAGATATTATTATTAAACTTATTAAAAAAAAATTGTTGTGATCAGTTTTGGGTGGGCCACAGCCTACACTTGTGGTGGATTAAAAGAAGTTTGGGGTGGGGGTTGGGGTCGCTGACCCCTCCCCACCCCCCAAATAAAATTAATACTCCCGCATAAATAAAAACCCACCCGTACCCTAATGTAGCCTATACACCGTTTGAAACCTACTTGAATCTCGCTCTGGACAAGATGCAAATTGTTTCCCCATGGCATGTATTGTGTTTGAAACACACACACACACACACACACACACACACACATATTTTTGATCATATTTTGAATCTGGGTTTTCCTTTAACCCATTTAAAAAAAAGAAGCAATAAATGATTTTCTTTTAAAATAAATAATTATATACATTAGTATTTAAAAGTATATATACATATATATGTATATATACATGCTCAAAATATAAATATAAATATAAATACGATATAGCTTTATAAATAAAATGGGTAATCACCACAAGCCCATTTGGGAAAATACAAGAAAGGGAACCAAACTAAAATGAATAAATACATTTTTCAAACCCTAATGAGGGTATACATAAAATAAGAAAATAAGAAAACTTGTGAGCTTCTTCAAAAGCTTGGAATGGCCTTCAATGGCTTCCCATCCTCCTCTAATAACCTGCAAAACAAAAGAGAAACAATGAGACAAATGAAAAGAGAAAGAAGACTTCATAAGGATGCTTTAGGGTTAGTTTCCCTTTTTCCTCATCAAGGGTCCAAATTGAATCCATCCAAGGGATGGATTCATCCCTATAAAAGTAGATGGAGAGTGGGTGAATAGATATTCCCTTTTAAATAAAATATTTTAATTTAAAATTATGGGTTGACTTTTAAGGGTTACTTTATCGGGGTAGGGAACTTTTCATTATCCTAACCCAAATTTTAATAGGGACCTTTTGTTTCAACATTGTATAAATTAAATAACCTTGGTATTTAATTTTATTGTCCACTTTTACCCTTGACACCCCATGAGACCGTATTCAACTTTAGTAGGAATTAATTTATTATTTAAATAATCCTTAGAGATATTAAACTTGCTCACTAAAAATAATGTACTAAAGCATATTGTAGATTTTAAATATTGTGTTATCATGGAAAATTAATTATTCAAGTCATTGTCTTAGAGACATTATTGTGGTAATCTAACGTTTTCGAAAACTTTCGTGGCACATTATTCAAAAAAATAAGTATTCCATAATTTTTCTAACTAAACCTAGGTTGTTCTTGGGTCTCGTGTGGGATTTTTAGTGGGCATTACACTTGGTATCAGAGCCGTGGGTTCAAATCTTGGACCCTTGGGTACACAAGAAAATGTGAGACATGAACATTGAACCTAGTACAATATTAAACCTAGCACAATACTAAACCTAGAAAATAACTTTTCGAAAGATTATATATTTTAGTAAACATAGAAAATGGAATAAAACCTAGAATGATGAACTAACTCTTGCCTTGGTCTATGCAAAGGCATGGAAAGAGATGAGGGGTCCTTTCACATAGACCTATATAGACCACCTCCAGAGTAGGCCGTAGTGGCCATTCTACTCCAAATTATATAGACACTACAGGATGTTAATGCCACTATACGCGGAGGGTCCTTAGGAGGATGATCAGCTAGACATGATAGGGAGCTATCCATTGAGGCTCGCATCTCCTCGACATAGTGAGGAGCATAGGGAAGAGAACTCCCATGTGGAATCAGCTAGAGCGGAGTCATTGCAAAGGGGGGGAGACAAGATTTCAAGACACATGGATAGGTCTCGAGACCTATACCTAAAGATGAGCATGCGAGAGAGGTCTAGGGGTCTCCAATTGACAGTGCAGACCATATCAAGGAGATCATAAAGCTATGACCATGTCACTATTCTAGAGATATAGGTGGATTTCAGGTAGAGGCCTGGTTGGTGAGCTTGAGCAGATGCTTCAAGCTCTGCCATCAGTACTAGCAAGAACATGAAAGCTCGTGTTGTGATCCATCTTCTAAGGGATGGAGTTGGTGTCTACTGGAGGAGTGAGGAGAAAAAACTCCATGTTAATATAGAGATGGTTACCTAGGAACTCTTTAAGGAGAAGTTCAAGAGCATGTACATATCCCAGAGGTTTATTGAGTAGTGTATAGATGAGTTCCATGACCTCCGTCAGGCATCTATGACTGTAGCTGAGTATGAGAGTCAATTTCTGGACCTACTCTAGTATGTCAACTATATGCGGATGAGAAAGTATGGATTCATAGGTTCATCAGGGGATTGAATTTGGATTTGGGTGGTGCGTTGCACATTCACTACCCATAGACCTTAGAAGAGGCCGTAGAGAAGGACTATCTTGTGGAGGATACATGAGGAAAGATGTAATAATACATGGATGGAGTTCACAATGCATCCAGCAGATGTAGGATAGTAGATCAAGGGGGTCAATTCCTCCTCCTCGTGGTGGATAGGTTTCAACATAGTTGTCTTTCACGCCACCACAACATCCACTGTAGTAGCGGTAGTAGTAGACCTGACCACCATTAAGACCTAATCAGAGGTTCGACGCATAAAGAGGGCGGAGTATGGGGCCTCCTCCTAGAGGTCCCAGTAGGACACATGATGCACCAAGAGCTTAGTTAGTAGGGGATCCTCAGAAGAGACCTCAAAAATCTGTAGTCGGATCGTCAGGATCTAAAGCTCGAGACCTCTAGAGTATCGGCTAGAGCTACATCCCACCCGAGAGGACCGGGTAGCTATTGAAGTTGTGGTGTTTCTGAACATCATTGGAGGGAGTTCTCATAGATCCCTAAGTATAAGGGTAAGATGAAAATTTGTATTCCTACCGTGGGAGACATGGGGCATAGTCATCGAATATATACAAAGTGGTCAAGAACCACCAAGATGAGCACCATAGTACCTTAATAGAGATAACAAGTAGCACTAGTGGTATTCCTACCTCCATTTTGTTTGATTTTGGTTCATCGATTCTATTACTTCACCATCCTTAGTACAACATTGCAAGCTAGTGGTAGTTAGGTAGGGTCTTAGTTGGGATGTTAAGATGGCTTCTAAAGCCAAAATTTTGTAGACTCCTTAGTAAAGGAGTGTGTAGTGGATTTGGGACCCTTTACCACTACCTCAGATCTTCACACCCTTCCTCTGGGTTCTTTTAGAGTCATCTTGGGCATGGATCAAGTTTCTCGCACACGTAGCTAGAGTGGAATGTTATTATAAGACTATTGCTTATACAGATGATGTATGGGTCGAGTCATTGATAGGAGTTAGGAGGCCCATTTATATTTGCACCATCTCCGCTATGTAGCTTAAGCGGTGTGTGCGATGAGGTTATCAGATGTATGTTGTTATAGTTAGTGACAGATAAGAGGATGAGTCTAGTGGACCATCCCTTGATGATCATCCCATCTTGAGAGAGTTTTTAGATGTCTTTCCAGGGGAGCTAATGGGGTTACCACCCCACATGAGATATATTTTCACATAGATTTGGTTCCGAGTGTAAACCTATCTCACCTATCTCATGAGCACCGTATCGATGATTACTCCCGAGCTCGTGAGCTCAAGTTACGCTTTGAGAGCCTTCTGGAGAAAGGCCTGATCCATCCTAGTGTATCCTCTTTAGATGCACCAGTGATTTTTGTAAAGAAGAAGGATGGATCTCTATGGTTGTGTATTGATTATTGCTAGTTGAACAAAGTAACGATCAAGAATCGTTAGCCCCTTCCATGTATTGATGATTTATTTGATCAGATGAAGGGGACCAAAATTTTCTCCAAGATAGATCTTAATTCGGGTTATCATCAGCTGAGGATCACGGAGGTAGATATTCATAAGGTTGCCTTCCATACGACATATGGCCACTACGAGTTCACTATAGTGCCTTATGGTTTGATAAATTCCCTTGCAGTGTTCATGAGCTTGATGAATGGGGTATTTAGGACAGTATTGGATCGCTTCATGCTCTTATTCCTTGATGACATTATGATTTACTCACATATGCATGAGGAGCATGAGGAGCACCTCGCTAGGTTCTTCAGTGTCTTTGTGAGCAACATCTTTATGGGAACCTAGAGAAGTGTGTGTTATTTTAGACAGAGATGCAGTATTTGGGCCACATCATTTCTGGGGAAGGTGTCTGAGTCCATCCTTCCAAGATTCAAGCTATTATGGATTGTAACACACCCACTAGTGTGAAAGAGGTGCACAAATTCATGTGTTTAACATGATATTAGAGAAGATTTGTTCAGACTTCTCTCTTGTTACACACCCCATCACTTACCTTCAGCGAAAAGGGAAAAAAATTGTATGGTTAGATAGATGTGAGTGGCCTTCGTGGACACTAAAGGAGTGCCTCATGACAATGTATACTCTTTTAGTGCCAGATCCTCGTGGTAAGTTATTCATATGCGAAATGCTTCTTTGCCAGACTCAAAGGTGTGTTGATGTAGGAGGGTAGAGTAGTGGCTTTTGAGTCTCGAAAACTCAAGGATTATGAGCTCAATTATTTGAATCATGATCTTGATCTTGCGGTAGTTGTTCACACCTTAGTACGATGGAGACACTTCCTTCTTGGCTAGAGATTTAAACTCAAGACTGATCACTTGATTCTTCGCCACCTCTTCACACATTCCAAACTCAATGCTCGTCAGTGGCATTGGATGGAGTTACTTTGTGAGTATGACATGGAGATAGAACATGTGAAGGGGAAGGATAATGTGGTTTCAAATGCTCTTAGTAGATAGAGACATGTGGTTATGGCCACTTCAGTGGGCAAGAGATTTACTGGAACATGATATTATAAGCAACTTCCTCTCGATAGCTTCTACCTTGTAGCCAGGGTAGAGATTGAGTCTCAGAGACCCCTTGAGGGGAAGTTTGATGGATTCTCATTAGAGATGAATGGCCTTCTCCAAAACCAAGGTCAGATTTATGTTGCTAGAGATGGAGGCTCGAGATAGGAAATTTTTACAGAGGCTCACCATGCACCCTATTCATCCCATCCCAGGGTGAAGAAGATGCACACCACTTTGAGATAGTTGTACCATTTGAGGGGAATTTAGAGGGATGTGGGTCAGTTTGTGTCACTCTATTTAGAGTTTCAGAAGGTGAAGGCCTAGCATCAACATCTAGTTGTCCTTTTCTTTCCTCATGCTATACCGTAGTGGAAGTGGGACACCATTTCCATGGACTACGTTTTTGGGCTACCAACGTCGAGATACCACCATGATGTCATTATGGTTATGGTGGATAAATTGATGAAAGTGGCTCATTTTTATCCGGTGAGGACCACCTACATAGCTAGTGTAGTGGCACGGGTATACCTTGATGAGATCGTTAGGTTGCACGAGATTCTGTAGAAAATCATTTGTGACCGCGATCCTTTGTAAACTTCTCACTTTTGGACTACCATGCATCATGCCCTCAAGACAAAAATCAATTTTAGTACAACATATCACCCTGATATAGATGGATTGACAGATGGACATGATGGTAGGGTAAATCATATTTTGGAGGACATGCTTAGGATGTACATCATGGATCACCAATCGAGAAGGGAGGAGTACTTGTACTTGGTACTAATTGCCTACAATAATAGTTTTCAGATTTATATAGGCATGAATCCTTTTAGGAATTATATCGCATAGAGTGCAGACACCTCTTTGTTGGGACAAAGTTAGAGGACAAGGTTTTTCTTGGGCCAGCTTTATTATAAGACATGGAGCAATATGTGGTTATGATCGGACAGATGAGATTGCAGGTGGCACAAGATTGCGAATAAGTATGTAGATCAGCATATGACATATCATAGTTTTGATGTGGGCATGAAGGTGTTCCTTCATGTTAGGCCACATAAGATCCCTATCCATTACGAAAAAGGTTCTAAGTTAGCTCCTAGATTTGTGGGTCCCTTTGAGATCTTGGAGTGTATCGGTCCTTTGGCCTACCATCTAGCATTGTCACCTAGCTTGTCTCGCATCCATGATGTGTTTCATGTTTCAAGTGCTTAGGAGATATATTACATATCCTTCTTATGTGCTGTATTGGACCTCATTGTAGGTGCAGGATCAGGGGTAGGTGAGGGTGGAGTGCATTTTCATTTTATACCGTAGAACCTTAGGCCTTCAAGGTAGAGATATTGACCAAGTCCGAGTGTAGTGGGATAGGTATGATGAGACTGCGGCTACGTGGGAGGAACCTACTGTTCTATGAGTTAAGTTTTCACACTTGTTTCGTGACTTCAAAGACGAATTCAAGTCTAAGGGGAGGGGGATGTAGTGCCCACTTCCCTTCGACACCTTTTTTTTATTGATTATGATATTGTTGACTATACTTATGGATATTATTGTAGCTTTTGATTTAGCATGATGATTAGATGTTAGATATACTGGACTGTTGTTGATTCGATTCATATATGATACATGTGGATTATTAGAGACATTTTGTATTGATGTTGATATACTGGTGACATCGTTAGTTAGTTAGTTATATATATATATATATATATATATATATATATATATATATATATATATATATATATATATATTTCGACATGCACCATCCATCACCACATTGCGTAGGATTTGATAGTTGAATTAATGTTGTGATCACTTTGACATGGATGAAATATTGGATAGAAATGTTGCTAGAAACTTGTAAATGATATCATATTTTCCTAGATGATATTAATTCATATATATATATGATCTTAGATTTATATTGCATATTTTGGCATAGATGTTTTAATGCGGCCACAAGGTCGAAGGAGGTATTTTTGTGTTTTGTAGGTAAATTTATTCATAACAAACATTAGGGGGATTGGAGACCAATCACATTGGAATTCTAGATGAATTCAATAAGGGTCACCATGGCAACATGTAATTGTGTGTGTGTTAGAATTATTTGGCTAGGGGAAAAGTGTGACCAAGGGGACATGTGTTGTCTTTGGTTTTAGTTTCCCTTTTATTTATGTTAGTATGTGTTTTTTTTGAGTGATGTAATTTACTTGTTTTATTTATTTAGATTTTATGTATGTTTTCCCTTTGTCTTAGTAGGTCCAAGTTTCTTATTAAAGTTAATAAATCTTTTTCTAAACTAATTAGAGATGTGACTAAAAGACATTCATTTATTAGACATGATTTTCTCTTAGATTTTGTGTTGTGTGTTGAATTCTTGAGATCTTGAGTTTTGTACACTCTAACCTTCATGGGAAACTCGTATTTTTCCTTAACGGAAAATTTTGAAGACTTGTGGGACAAGTTAAATTTATCCCACACCTCTTAAATTGCCATACCAACCCTACCTATGGGTTCCGGGGTAAAAATTAAACCCCATAAGGTGTTTTGGGAAGATAAGAACGTAAAATGTTTATTACACTTTCTTTCAAGTAATTAATTTTGTCCTTAAGGGGGTGTGGGCTTTGTTTTTATGTGTAAGTAACTTGTCATTCCTATTAGCCACCAATTTATGGTGTATTGGGGTTGAGAATTGACTTCTTAGGTGGAGTTGAGGATGAGTGACATGGCATCCTACATGGAGCCACCTCATCCTCCTCTCTCCCTTTTCTATTTATGCAAGTTTTTTTGCTTGTTTGGGGTTCTTGTTATCCAAAGTTCACCCCCCAGGGTAAATTTTGATAACATGCATCAGAGTTTTCAGTTCCAAGCAAGTAGGTCGATTCAGGAAAAAATCACGAAATTGGCTAAGTCCTACTCCAGTCACCTTTGGGACAGTTGGGACATCAAGGCACGGATTGGCCGAAAAGCCTCCAGCGGCCCGCGAAGCAAAGGGACATCTGGGACAAATGGACGCGAAGGGCGCGAACCGGCCGGTTCAGCTGAAAAGGAAAATTTTAGCAAAGGGACAACCGGGCCATCGAGACGTGCAAGATGCGGAAAGCCGGTTCGGCCGAAGGAGAAGAAAATCGACTAACTGCTCGGGACATCTAGGCTGCGAGGACACGAAGGATGCGAAGGACGTGAAAAGGTGAAGTGGCCAAGAGCAAAGGAAGCCCATTTCGGGTGGTACGGAAGAATTTTTCTCGATACGATTCGGGCCGTTGGAACAAATGTACGCAAAGGACACGAACCGGCCGGTTCGGCCGAAACGAGGAACTTCAGCATTGGGACAGTTGGGACAAATGGACGCGTGGGACGTGGATAGCCGAGAAACCCGAGGGCCAATCAGATCATGACACATTACACCGACAGATGAGGGACAAGGAATCCCATTTTAGGTGGATCAGAGGATTCTGTCCCAAATAAAGACTGGGACATTCGGGACAAAAAGACGCGAAGGGCATGAAAACTGCACCGTGAGACCAATCAAATCACGACACGTGTCACAAGGGAGAAAGTCCAAAAGTCAAAGCGGCAAGGTTTCAAGAACTCGACCCGAGCCAATAAAAATAAAACACGTGTCTAATAAAGTAGGGAAGGAGAGAGAATTACGTGACCAATCAATGCATGCCACATGTCATCCAGGTGGTAGAGTGCGGGAAAAAATTTCAAAATGCTTTTTCACCTGTCTTGTGCCCTAAAATCTTCAGATCAACATATCTTTCGATCCAGAGCTCAGATTTGCACATTCTTTATATCAACGGAAAGCTTGTGAAATTCTCTACATGATTCTATGGTTAATCTTGAGTTTTGATGTAGTCTAGAGAGAGAAAATTGAGAAACGGATCTGACACATGTTCATGGCCAGAAGTGACATTCCAGCGACCAGATTTAATGCAGAATGGGTCGCATTCTCCTGTAATCCGGTAAAAATGATAGGGTATGGGTTTGTAAGGTCCCCCATGCCATTTTAATGCACCTAAAGTCAAGAAGGGATGGGCTTTCATGTTATTGTACATTTTTTGTCCCCTGGGCTCGACCCATGCGATGTAAAAGCCAGATTTGGCTCATTTCGAAAGGGGGAACAATTTTTGACACAACGTACTTCCTCTTTCACCTCCAAAGCAAGTGATTGATGCAAGAATTAGACCTCTCCAAAGGATTTTAATAGTGTTTACCTCTCTCGAGGTTGTAATGCAGTGATTTTGACACTGGAAATGGTAATGCAAGCTCTGTGAATGGTTTTCGATCCTCTATTTGTATTATTTGCTTCATTTTAAATCCTAAATTATATCTTATCACTGTGTATGTTTTATGTTGTAAACTATGGTCTCATGTCTATTTGCTTGACGAAATGTTTCACCACTCCTCCTTTGGTGTATCACCTGTTAGTTTAGTTTCATTTTTTCACTTTCTATCTCTGTCTCCTTGGATTTTAGAGTAGGATTAGGTTTCAAACCTCTATAGTTGTGTAAGCATTAGATCTAAATCAGAGGAGTTTGAGGAACCAGCCTCTAATCTAGAGATTCCTCTCTCAGTTTCACAAGTCCCCACACTTGGAGAGAGGTTTCCATGTTGTGCAATCACACTGGATGCTAGAGTGATCAACCTAGAAGCCTGATCTGCATCCAGGGGTGCTGTGAGTCTACAACAACAGTTTTGGCACGCCCGGTGGGACCTAGAGGTCTCATTTTTATTATAGCAGAGTTGATGTGCATTTGTTGCATTTTTCTTGCTTAAAAAGAGCTATTATTTGCATATCTGGTGACTCCAAGGGGAAGAATCAACTGGTTCCAAGTGCAGCTTGAAAATCATGAGAAGAATCACCACAAGGTCGAGAGTTGGAGAGGAAGAAGTGTTGTTTGAATACCTGCAATTATCTCCAAGAAGAAGGCAAAGAGGAAGAAGGATTCAAAGGTCTCCTTCTCCACCAAAGAACTCTCTCAACTCCTCCACCTAACAGTGCCTTTCACTCACCAACAAGTGTTTTAATACCAATCGAATGGCTCAAAACAATCCCTACGTCAACTTCACAGGCAGCAGCCCACTTGCTCTCAATGCACAACATCCAGTTCCTATTGCAGCCTTGAAGAACATTCCCTACTTCACCGGAGAAAATCAGACTACTCCAGGTGATCATGTTAAAGATATTGCTAACCTTTGTGCAATCCATGAAATCAATGAAATGTAAGTGGTTGTCAAGTTACTGGCATCTTCCTTCAAGGGTAAAGCATTACAATGGTTTAGGAGCCTTGGAGCTGGTTCTATCACAAACTGGAATCAGCTGTGTATTGCACTTCACGAGCAATTTGGAGAGAAGGGAGACAACTTGTCTCTTTTGGAGCAGCTGACTGACTTCAACTTCATATTTCAAAGGTCTTGGGATAGGATTCCAGTGGCAGTCAGGCCAACAACAGAAGGTGCTTTTCTATATTACCTTAAAGCTTTAAATTCAGATATTTCTATGTTGATTCAATCTATGGGAGGCATAACTATCCCTGTTGCTTATAGCATTGCCATTAGAGTCGAAAATTGTCTTATTCAAGCTAGTAAACTGGCTCCTAGGCCTCCCATGCCCTTATATCCAAACTTAGAAAATCCAAGCACTAGTCAAGCACCCACTTTGGCTCCTGTTCCCACCCCTAGAAATCAAAGTTCAAGTAAAACTTCTACTTCATCCTCTAGTGTTTCAAATGAGCTTCAAGAGGTCATGAAACAATTGCAAAACCTAGGCAATGAGTCATTTTACTATCAAAAGACAAAGCAAGCCCAAGGTTTCGAGACCTTCCTATCAACCCGCAGCCTCACCTTAATAGGCAGCCATACCAACCACAAAGACCACCTAATCCAACCGCAAATGTGAATCAAACAAGGCCTCCCGCCAATAGACCATTCCAGCCCTATAATCCAAATGCCATATCTCGCTCTAAGGCATTAGTGCCAACACGTAACAACATTGCTCAGGAATATGATTGGTGATTTCCATGTAACGAGCCTCATAACCAATCCATGTGCTTCAATGGTGCTCTCAATCAAGCACTAATGGTGACAACTACTAGTGTGGAGGGCGAGGGCAGTCAAAGAAACAATCAACAACAAGAAACATTCCAAGAGCAATCAGCCCCAAATGACACCACATTGGTGAACTGGCAAGCAAAATATTTCTATGGCATGAATCAAGCAGTTTCTCAAAGTGTTGCAGCCAACACAAGGTCAAAGAGGAGAAATTTGGGTGAAGAACAACCATTAGCCCCAGCCAATCCAACCCCTTCCACGGCTCCACAAATGATTGGCAAGCAAGGTCCAGTTTCAAATGGACAAGGGCAGCCAAGAACAGCCCCTAGGCCAACTCAGATGCCAGCGGTTGCTACCCATGTGCAAGGAGTAAATGTGCAAACCAAGGGATAGTAGAGAGATCCTTCATCACCGTTCAAGATTATCATTGATCGATGAAGAAGACAAACGTCAACATATCAATGTGGGAATCCCTCTATCCCGTGCCAAAGAGATATGCTGCAAACCGCCATGAAGGATTGGCCAACTTCGAATCAGCAGGTTCAATGATGCAAGACAAAGTGCTTACAAATGCTACCCAGCCTAAAGGAAGTCATGGAGGACAACAAGGTAAAATGTTGAAGCCCCCTCCTTTCTATGTTTCATTAATCATTGGGGATAAACTAGTACACAATTACATGATTGATTCCAGGGAAAGTAGCTCAGTGATGCCCAAGCAAATAGCTGATTAGCTAGGTCTCCAATATGAAGTAATATCTAAAGGGGTAGTGCAATTGGATGGGACAGCAGTAGAAACCGTAGGAGTAATTAAAGGTTTGAATCTTACCTTGCATACATGCCCCAACGTTACCATTTTACAAGATGTGTCAGTGATAGATTTGCCACCACTCTTTGCCCTATGTTTATCAAGGGATTTCATAGCTAAAATTGGAGGCTACTTATCTGCTGATTGGTCACACATGTTGTTCAGAACAAGATATGGTACTAAGGTCACAATCAGATCCGAACCAATTGCAAACTTTCATATTGAGCCTCATACTCCAAGCCAAATCAATGCCAACTGCTCAAAGATTTGATCAAGAAGATTATCCAAACACGGATGAAGTGACACCAAAGTTGGAAGCATTCCAGATTTGACTCTTGATGAATGGGCAAACAAGATACATGCTTTTGATCCCTACCAAGAAGTAAAAGAATCAACTAGGAGCCTATTGCATATATGAACCAAACCACCTATTCCTAGCATCACCAAACCAAACCATAAGGATGACAATGAGGTATGGAAATTATTTTTCGATGGATCAAGGAGTAGAAAAGGTGCAGGAGGAGGAGCTATGCTTGTTTCACATCAAGGCATCAAATATTATTCACTTTTCGTTTCCAGCTTTCTTGTTCAAACAACACATCTCGAATATGAGGCCTTGATTCATGGACTTCATTGGGCTAGGAAAAGGGGCATAAATAACTTGCAGTGTTCGGGGATAGTGAGATGATTGTTAATTAAGTCGGGGACAACATGCTACAAAGAATGACCTGCTTGAAGAACTACAAGAATAGGGTATGGAACCTCATTGAGGATTTTGAAGCTTTCAACATCGTGTCCATACCTGTGAAGAAAATGAATCCATGGATAGGCTCGCAGCAGATTGGAGCAACGTTTGATGTGGTTGACAACATCAAAAGGGAAAAACACACCCACGTATCCATGGGATTATGAGGCCAAGCAGCCTCCGAGATAATAATATAAGTCGGGCAGGTGTTTGAGAACGATCAACCGATCGTTAGTTTTTACAAGAAGAGGCTGAATTCTTAGCTAGGAATTAGGACAGAATAGAACAACAAGATGGGGATCAAGTAGTGCACCATTGCTGGGACAAACAAGCTTCCCAAAGGTTTAGTAACGTTGGAGTCTATCTTCAACCCTAACGATCGATTCCGTAAGGAAAAGGCTAACATACAGAGTCAAGAGAGAAGATTCGAGCCAATTCCATTGGGAAGGAAAAACACTTCAAATTGGTAAAGTGGCCACTAAGCAGGAGAAATCAGATTTCATACAGCTTTGCCAAGAATTTCCAGATGTCTTCGCTTGGAGCTATGAAGACTTGAGAGGATTCAATCCGAATTTGGCACAACATACCATAGAATTGAATCCAGATGCTAAGCCCATCAGGTAGAAGCAGAGACCTGTTAACCCTCACATTGAGCCTCTAATGAAGAAAGAGCTAAATAAGCTAATAGAGGCAAGCATCATCTTCCCCATCAAGCACTCAAGCTGGGTTGCTAACTTGGTTCCGGTCAGGAAGAAGAGCGGAGAAATCAGGTTGTGTGTGGACTTCCGAGACCTCAATAGGGCCTCTCTCAAGGATCATTATCCACTCCCTTCCATGGAGAAAATATTGTAGGTTGTAGCCGGTTCAGAAAGGTTTTCATTGCTAGATGGATATTCAGGCTATAATCAGGTGATGGTGAAAGAAGATGACCAGTTCAAGACGGCTTTCACCACCAAATGGGGAACCTATGCTTACAAGAAGATGCCATTTGGGATGTCCAACGCTGGTGCTACCTTTCAAAGGGAAATGGACATGGCATTCAAAGGCTTGATCAACAAGATAGTGCTGATATACCTTGATGACATCACTGTATTCTCCAAAAATGCAGTGGATCACCTTTTTCATCTGAGGTAGGTATTTCAGAGGTGTAGAAAGTTTGGAGTATCATTGAATCCCAAAAAATGCATATTCCTGGCTCACGAGGGGAAACTTCTAGGCCATATTGTCTCCAAAGAGGGACTGGTAATTGATCCAGAGAGGGTTGAAGCCATAAGAGCACTACCACTACCAAGTCACAAGAAGGCTCTTCAAAGCTTCTTGGGAAGGATCAATTTTGTCCGCAGGTTTATCCCATATTTTGCAGCCCTTGTCAAGCCCATCACCAAAATGTTAAAGAAGAGCATGGCTTTTAAGTGGACAGCAGAAGGCAAGGAGAGTTTTGAGGAAATCAAAGAAGCTATCTCTCAAGCACCAACTCTCATCAACCCAAACTTCTCCAAGGATTTTATCCTCTATGCATTTGGAGGTGACGACACTATTTCGCCATTCTAGTATAGTAGAACAAAATAATGATGAGCAAAATCAATTGCCTTCTTCAGCCAGAGCCTAGATTACTATGAGGTGAGGTACTCTTTAATTGAGAAGCATGTGCTTTGGCAAGAATCGAAGCTTGAAGAAATTCAAGTATTTAATCTCAAACAAAAAGGTCCAGTTGCTGGTCTCACATGCTGGAGTTAAGGACTTCCTCCTCAACAAGGATTTGAATGAGAAAAGGGCAGGTTGGATCACCCGTGTCATGGAGTATGACATTGAGATCAAGATCACCAAGCTAGTAAGAGGGAAGGGATTGTGTGAGTAGCTGGTTTTGGGAAGCAAAAGGAAGTATGGAACAAAGAAGAAACTATTTTGACAGTCCAGGACAGCCATGAGCCAAATGGCAACCATGAAGAAGACAATGCTTCCCCCACTCCTTTCTGGACCCAAGGTATTATGCACTTCCTAGGCACAGGCCTATGCCCTCCAGAGATGAACAAGACCCAAAGGAGACACTTCAGATTGCAGGCTGTCCCGTATGCCATTGTTGATGGAGTTTTGTTCAAGAAAGATGTGAATGGAGTGCTGCTGAGATGCATTAGCACAGGTCAGATTCAAAGGGTATTAGAAGAGTTCCATGATGGACCAGCTGGTGGCCATTTTGCACCAAGAGTGATAGCTCTAAAAATCATGAAGGCTAGTTATTATTGGCCTAAGATCTTCAGTGATTTCTATGCATGGATCAAGAGGTGTAAGAATTGTGCATTCTTCACAGGAAAAGAGAAGTTTGATGCCCTTCCATTGCATCCAATCTCAGTTGACCAGCCATTCATGCAATGGGGTTTGGACTTCATTGGAGTCATTAATCCCAACTCAATCCAAGGGCACAAATGGATTTTGATAGCCACAGACTACTTCACCAAATGGACAGAAGAAGTAGCACTCAAAGAGGCGAATGAGTCTAGCATCTTAGAATTTTATGAGGGAATAACAACCAAATTTGGTGTACCTACCACAATAATCTCCGATAATTCATTGGCATTCATTGGATCCAGGGTGACCGAGTGGGTGTCAAGAATGGTATTTACCTAAGTAAATATTAGATTAGATTAAATATTAGATTAGATTTTCTTTCCTCCAAGTGCTTGTGCACATTGTTTCTTGTAGGGTTAGTTTTGTTTTCCCTAAGTGCTTTGGCACAGCTTGCTGTCCATGGAGATGTTTAGCAGTCCTTGCCTTCATCAGGTGACATTCCATCTTCCTCCTTGCACATTCTGAGTCAGTTGGGTTCTGAACAGAATATTTGATAACTCCATGCCCAATGGACTGCTTCTGGCTACTGGTCTTTTCACCTAGCAGGCAGGTGACCCCTGAAAAGTCACCAAATTGTTATCCAAAGTTCACCCCCCAGGGTAAATTTCGATAACATGCATCAGAGTTTTCAGTTCCAAGCAAGTAGGTCGATTCAGGAAAAACACAAAATTGGCTAAGTCCTACTCCAGGTCACCTTTGGGACATCAAGGCGCGGATCGGCCGAAAAGCCTCCAGTGGCCCGCGAAGCAAAGGGACATCTGGGACAAATGGACGCGAAGGGCGCGAACCGGCCGGTTCAGCCGAAAAGGAAAATTTTAGCAAAGGGACAACCGGGCCGTCGGGACGCGCGGGACGCGGAAGCCGGTTCGGCCGAAGGAGAAGAAAATCGACTAACTCGCCGACATCTAGGCCGCGAGGACGCGAAGGACGCGAAAAGGCAAAGCGGCCGAGAGAAAAGGAAGCCCATTTTGGGCGGTTCGGAAGAATTTGTCCCAGATAGTCGAACAGTTGGAACAAATGTATGCGAAGGACGCGAACCGGCCGGTTCGGCTGAAACGAGGAACTTCAGCACTGGGACAGTTGGGACAAATGGACGCGTGGGACGTGGATAGCCGAGAAACCCGAGGGCCAATCAGATCATGACACATGTCACTGGTAGATGAGGGACAAGGAAGCCCATTTCGGGTGGATCGGAGGATTTTGTCCCAAACAGCACTGGGACATCCGGGACAAAAAGACGTGAAGGGCGCGAAAAGCCGGCAGACCCGCAGACCAATCAAATCATGACACGTGTCACAAGGGAGAAAGTCCAAAAGTCAAAGGGGCGAGGTTTCAAGCACTGACCCGAGCCAATAAAAAGAAGACACGTGTCCAATGAAGCAGGGAAGGAGAGAGAATTATGCGACCAATCAATGCATGCCACGTGTCATCCAGGTGGCAGAGCACGGAAAAATTTTCAAAACACATTTTCGCCTCTGCCTCGTGCCCTAAAATCTTCGTATCAACATATCTTTCGATCCGAGCTCGGATTGCACGTTCTTTATATCAACGGAAAGCTTGTGAAATTCTCTACATGATTCCAAGGTTAATCTTAAGTTTTGATTTATTATAGAGAGAGAAATTTGAGAAACGGCTCTGACACGTGTTCATGGCCAGAAGTGACATTCCAGCGACCAGATTTAATGCAGAATGGGTCGCATTCTCCTGTAATCCGGTCAAAATGATAGGGTATGGGTTTGTAAGGTCCCCCATGCCATTTTAATGCACCTGTAATCAAGAAGGGATGGGCTCTCATGTTTTTGTACATTTTCTGTCCCCTGGGCTCGACCCATGCAATGTAAAATCCAAATTTGGCTCATTTCTAAAAGGGGGAACAATTTTTGACACAATGACTTCCTCTTTCACCTCCAAAGAAGTGATTGATGCAAGAATCAGACCTCTTCAAAGGATTGTAATAGTTTTTACCTCTCTGAGGTTGTAATGTAGTGATTTTGACACTGGAAATGATGATCCAAGCTCTGTGAATGGTTTTCAGTCCTCTGTTTGTATTATTTGCTTCATTTTAAATCCTAAATTATATCTTATCACCGTGTATGTTTTATGTTGTAAACTTTGGTCTCGTGTTTATTTGCTTGATATAAATGTTTCACCACTCCTCCTTTGGTGTATCACCCATAGTTTAGTTTCATTTTTACACTTTCTATCTCTCGTCTCCTTGGATTTTAGAGTAGGATTAGGTTTCAAACCTCTATAGTTGTGCAACCATTAGATCTAAATCGAGGAGTTTGAGGAACTAGCCTCTAATAAGGAGATTCCTCTCTCGCCACAAGTCCCCACACTTGGAGAGATGTTTCCATGTTGTGCATTCACACCGGATGCTAGAGTGATCAACCTAGAACCCCGATCTACATCCAGGGGGTGCCGTGAGTCTCGCAACAACAGCTTACTTCATTACTTTTTACTCTTGCATTTTTTTGGAGAGTTAGAGAATTGTTGAGAGTGCTTGTAAATTTTTTTGAGCTTGTGGATGATTTCTTGGTTTTGAGGAGCTTGAGACTTACTCTTGGAACAATCTCTACTATGCAAAGGTAGGAGCTTTACCTTGTTTATGTTATGCTTTATTTTGTGTTATTTTTCTCGTGTTGAGTATGGTTTTCTTTGGAATGCTTATTGGGTGTGGGAAGATTTCCTAAGTTTGGAGTAGGAGGAGACCATGGGGAGATTTCATTTAGGGAGGCATAAGAGTTCACCTTTTTTTTAGAGGGAGTTTGGGTTGGGTGCCCCACATTGTTCAAGGAATGCTTGTATTTCTTTCTTGTTTCTTTTATGAGGGAGGTATACGAGATTGAGGGAGGCATAAGATTATGTGGGAGGTATAAGGGGTACTTGAGGAGGCATAACAATATGTAGGGGATTTGAGATATGCATTGAGGATTTGAGGTGGGCACCCATTCTCATTAGTAGGCATAAGTGGCCTCCCCATAAGTGTTGCTCCTTTGACTTTTATTTTAAGCCTTATTTTTAATGTTTTGTTCTTCTTCTTTATTGGGTTTTTGTTGATTTGAATGTGGTTGAAATGATTGTGAAATATTTTTTTGTTGTGGAAGCCAATTTTTTCCATGTGTTTGAATTATCTCCCATTGTAATGTGGTTGGGGCTCGGGGGCCAATGGAGAGGATGGCTTCTCCTCTTCATTGGATATCTTGGTTGGGTGGAGAGTGTTGCCTCTCCCCCAATTTTGTTGTGAATAAAAGAAATACTCGAGGAGCTATCTTGTTGGTGTTTTGAAGCTTGGAGATTTTTGTGGAGTCCCTAAGAAGATCCTTCTTGTAACAAAACTTCCTTTGTGTTATTCCCACTTAGAGTGGAGGAACTTGTAATATTGCATTTTACTTTTAGTTTATATTCTTGTATGATTTCCCACTTTAAGTGGAGGACATTGTATTGAACTTGTGAAGGAAAAATTACATTCCATTGTTGGTTTTGAATGTTGTATTATATATTGAAAAAGAGAAGAAATAATTATGTTGTAAAGTTAGTTTTGTGAAATGGAAAAGAAAGTTCATTACCTTTGTTTGAAAGTTGTAGTGTAGGAAAGGAAAGTTGTCTTCATTGTTGTATTTGTATTATTAAAGAGGAGAAGGAAGAAATATTAAAGTTCATATATTACTCAAAGGCATGTAGTGAAGTAAGTTGTATTGATTCATTTTCATGTAGTGGAGGAAATATATTTTAAAACCTTATTTCCAATAGATGGAAATTGCTTAAGTTTTATTTAGTCTTGGAATAGGCCAATGAAGTAATCTAAGTCCTAACTTTAGTATGTTATCTTCATTTTAAAGTTATTATAAATCTACTACAATTAGTTAAGGGAAATTAAATGAAATTATCCTTTCCTCCTATATAATGTTCACTAAATGGACAAGAAGAGAAAGTATTAATGTAAGATTTTAACTTGTCCGTACTACTAGCTACATTCCACCTTCATGTTGATAAACTATAATTTCCTAAACCTTATTAATAATAAAACATTGCTAATAGTAAAAATTCCACAAATAAGATAACATAATAATACCAAGATACTATTAATATTAAAATATTAAATATAAAAAAATTACTCTATCAGAAGCCAAAGTCAAAAGAAATAATATAAATATTACAATATGATATATATATATATATATATATATATATACGTAGTGAATAAAACAAGATTTTATTAAGTTTAAAAACTATTTAAAACAAATTGTTGTGATCGCTTTTAGGTGGGTCATGGCCTCGCACTTGTGTTGGGTTAAAAGAAAATTGGGGTTGGGAGGGGTCGGTGACCCCAACCCCCTGCCCATTATATCCCCCACCCAATGTGGCCTATACACCATTTGAAACTCCGGGAGAAACTCACTCTCTGGTCGGTATGCAATTGTTCCCCCATGGCTTGTAATGTTTTTCACACACACACACATACACACACATATATTTCGATCATTTTCACCTAGGTTTTCCTTTAACCCATTATAAAAAAAGAGAAGCAATAAATGATATTCTTTTAAAATAAATAATTATATACATTAGTATTTAAGAGTATATATACATGCTCAAAATTTGAAAAAATAAATATACATACAATATAGCTTTATAAATAAAATGGGTAATCACCCAAAATCCCATTTGGGTAAATACAAGAAAGGGAACCAAACTAAGATGAATAAATACATTTTTCAAGCCCTAATGAAGGTATACACAAAATAAGAAAATAAGAAAACTTGTGAGCCTCTTCAAAAGATTGGAATGGCCTTCAATGGCTTCCCATCCTCCTCCAATAACCTACAAAACAAAAGAGAAACAATGAGACAAATGAAAAGAGAAAGAAGACTTCATAAGGATGTTTTAGGGTTGGTTACCATTTTTCCTCATCAAGGACCAAATTGAATCCATCCAAGGGATGAGATTCATCCCTACAAAAAGTAGGTGGAGAGTGGGTGAATAGAAATTCCCTTTTAATTTAAATGTTTTAATTCCAAATTATGGGTTGACTTTTAAGGGGTTACTTTATGGGGTAGGGAAGTGTTCATTATCCTAACCCAACTTTTAATAGGGAACCTTGCTAGTTGTTTCAACATTGTAGAAATTAAATAACCTTGGTATTTAATTTCATTGGCCACTTTTACCCTTGACACCCCATGGGGGTATATTCAACTTTAGTAGGAATTAATTTATTATTTAAATAATCCTTAGAGAGATTAAACTTGCTTAGTCAAAACAATGTACTAAAACATATCAGATTTTAAATATTGTGTTATCATGGAAAATTAATTATTAAAGTCATTTCCATAGAGAAATTAATGTGCCAAATTGTCGCTTCAAAACTTTGTGGGCATGCTTTTCAAAAAAAATTATTCCATCATTTTTCTATCTAAACCTAGGTTGTTCTTGAATCTCGTGTGGGTGTTTTTAGTGGGCGTTACAGTGTTGGTATCCAAATTGATTCTCCTTTTCATGTTGAGTATCATCACAAACTTAAAAAGAAGACTACAGATAGATAAATCATCATTTATGTCATTTTGTAGCCAGTGAAGGTGATTAAGATGGCTCTTTCTCACTCGGGATGTTGGAGAAATGGATAACACCTTCAAAAGGATTTTATCTATCCTCACTAATTTAGGTTGTTCCTTTCAACCAGGGTGAGAGGACCTATTTTTTAACCTCTCATTGGTGAAGGAGAATGAATATATCCTTCTTTACACAATTTTGAAGGGAAACCTTGAGAAAATATGATCAATGTACCAAAATTTGGTGATATTTTCTAAAGAAGGTTAAGGTTACTAAAGACATTATGGAATCCTAGTTGCTTTTACATATTTTGGGAGTATAATTTATTCGTTTGTGGACATATAGGGAAAATATGGGTAGTTCAGGTAGGATTCATTGTTTTTGAATAATTTTTGGTGGGAGATTAAGAAGGATAAACTTGATTTTACCAAATATTTGAGAACCTTCACAAGAATTGGAAAACTAAATGACATAATGCTTCAGAATAGCTAAAATATTCCTTCAACAAGGTGTGCATCAACGGAGGCCCAGATTTACACGGTTTCACACAATATTTGAGAATTCAACACGAAGGCTCAAGATAAAGACTCAATTAAACATTAAAGACCCTTGGTTCCTCACACCTGAGATACACTCAAAGGCTTATAGACAATGTTTATCGACAAAATGACAATAAAGTGATTTTAAATTATTTATCTCATTACAAGATGAAGGATCTTCTCATAATGAAATTACAAATGCTACTAAACTATCATAGGGATGAGATCTTGTGTGATTCAGAGGTATTTTAACAAAATATTTCAACAGAAACACTAAAACCATTTGAAAAATTTTTGAAATAAAATAAGACATAATTTTTCCCAAGATCAACATAGATTAATTTGAAATCTATTAGATTTATCAGAAGGGGAAAGTTTCTTAAACATCTTAGACCTTGTCAATGGTTATACACTCACAACCATCTTAACATGATCAAATCTGAAACACAGGATATTAACAGTTTCTTGGATGGTCTCTCAGAAGATGGGCTTTCTCGCATTTTCTTGTCAACCATTCGTATGACTAACTCATGCCCTTTATAGCCTTTATTTACATTAAAGCTTCCCCAAAACAAATAATATTTGATGAACCTTTGCTTGTTACATATTTGATCATGATTTCTAGAAAGTGATGTTTAATAGATTTACAACAAAAGGTTGCGAGGTTTTCAAAAGGTGAATCGATTTAGATATTTCCATCATTGTTTTAACTGGGGCATCCAGACATCTCCTCTAGAACATGTTTTTCATCCTTTGCATGCTATAGATTCCTTCTCCTCATTCTTTCCTCTAAAATTTACTCTGCTAGATCTTGTAATTTGTTTTCTATATGTGCCCAAGTAACTTTGTTTCAAAATATCAGCTCTTACACTTCCTCATATTCACAAATTCAAGCTCCACAACACTTCAATTGCACTTTTTGATAGAAACGACAAGAAATCATTTAGATTCACCATGAAAATGATGCATATTTACATCCCCTGAAGTCATGGAATGTTAATGGTGGAAAAACCAGATGCATCGTGCCATAACCGTTGATTCCTTCCTTTCACAACTTTAAATTAGAGTCGTCCACGTGGAAGATTAGAGCCGAAATGGGCCTGGGGTGCCTTTTGCATTTTATGAATTTTGGAGAAAATGTACAATATTCACATTTTTCCCCACCCCTCCACCTTTGAAATACAGGCTCGACACGTAGCTTAATCTGGGACTTTGATGGGGTCATGGCTCATTTATGCAATTTTACCCTTTTTAACAAAAAGGAAAATTTTCCAATTTTCCTCTAGCGACCGCTTCCCCGCCTTTGACTTTTAAATGTAGAATTCATTTGTTTCCTGGCAGGGCCTTGCTTCACTTTTATACTTTATCCCATTTTCATAATAAAGCAAAAAGTTCCAAATTTCTCCCGGTGCTCCGCCCTCCCGATTTGAATTTTCAAATGCTGACTCAAACATGTGACATCACTTTGTCCCCGCAGGGTCGTGGATCAATTTATAACTTTGCTCCTTTTTAATAAAAAAGAAAAAAACTTCAAAATGTTCTCGCCAACCCGCCTTCCCACTTGTTACTTTGAAAACGGCCACATGTCCATCTTTGGGGTCAAAGTAAGACTTTGTCCCTACCGCTTCATATTTGCTGAATAGCCAATCAGAGACTATCAGTGGTCGAGGGTTAATTTGGTATTTTTAAAATCGTGACCAAACCGAAATTTTCATAAAAAAAATCTGCCGCCTACAACCAATTAAAAATGAACACGTATACACCTTCTAAGGGCGTAAAGGATAAATTCACTCCACCTTTATAAATTTGACCGCCAATCGGAACTCAACAGGCCACGGGCCAAATTGATATTTTTGCAAACATAGAAAAAATTTACAAGTTATAAAATAAACCCGACGTGCCTCATCCAATGAAAAGAGGCCATGTAGCTGAAGATGTTGAGATATAATTTAAAGGGGAAAACATGCCCGTCAAACAATAAAATGTAGGGAAATCACCATTTCCACCCAAAATTGTTTTTTTAAGGAAAAAGAATTTGGAAATGATACAAGGCCCAAATGTGATTCATGAGCATGGATAAGGATCTTCAATGGCATACAAATGAAGAAAACTTTTCACGCATCCATTCGGGAAATAGATAATACAACAAAGCCCACAGATTGAATTTTTTTAGAGGAAACGGTCAAGATCAAATTGAGCACCAACATCAGCTCTGACTCTGGGATGGGCACTCCTTCATGAAAGTGCCATAAGAACAAAAGAGAAAACCATTTACCAAAAATCCATTGGGTGACGGAGTCAAAGAAAAAGCATGCAAAGCCAAAAGACAATAACAAATCCTCCCAAGATGAACTAAGAAACCAACAAAAACTTGTCACTAGGGACTAGGAAACATTGAAAAAGAAAAAAAGACAAAAGAAGAACAAAAACAAAAGACCGTGTACAGACAATCGTATAATGATGTGTGCCCTAATTCATAGAAAATAATCAAGGAAAATTTTCAAGTGCCTTCGATTCTAGATATGACCATTCTAAGAAGTTCTGATACGTCTTAAAAAATTGGCCATATGATTGTTTCTCTTTTCCATCCAAGTTGTTATCTGACCAAATTTTTCAGGATTATCCTTTGTGCCTATGTCAAGTTTTTCAACATCTCTCAAGGCTACATCAAACATCAAAGTCCCAGGAAAATCAATCTTCTCAAGATATCTGCATTGATCAATTTCATATTCCTTGAAAATAACATAGCTCACAGAGTTATCAACATCAATGTCTGCATGCAATACTTCATAAGAAGCATTGTTGGGGTCCTTAATGAGATATAACATTTTATTTTCACCAGGTAACTTCACAAGGCTTCCCTCAATTGGTATGGTGGCATAAGACATGTCCATTTACACACTTCCACCCACACTAGCTACCCACTTTTTGGATAATAACATTCCCCACTTAGTAGGAAAATCCACAATTACTACATTCAAAGTTAAGTACTTGCCAGGATACACTACCAATTGCACAACTAAACCCTTGACACATCCAAATATTGGAACCTCTCTTGAATACATGGCAAAAGAGATTTCCCAAAAAAATTTGTTACTTTGAGATTCAACTCATTCATGACCTCAAGAGGCATTACATTACATGAGGCTCCTGAATCAAACATGCGCTTATGTAAAAGGCTAATCCTTAATAATCAAAGTAGTAAAAATGGATCCACATTCATCCGAGACTCAACCATAGAAGTTCCCAAATAAACCTCAGGTGGTTCACCTAATTCCTCCAATGCTTGTGGTTTTTCTAATTCTGCAATGGCAGGAGGAACCTCTACTTTGTTTACATTTTTACCTTGGGTGACCTTTTCTTCCTCAAGCCCCAAATATTCGAATGCTTTGTTCCTATGCTCAAGAATTCTAAGCAATTCAACAATAGGAACAAAAATATTGATCTGACTCAAGATTTGGGCTATGTCACAAGGAACATATTTGGGTAAGGTAGTATTAGGAGGAGGGTTCATAGCTTCATCTGATAATATGGGATTCTTCACACTGAGCAAGGGAGGAACATAAGTTTTATTTAAGGTGACAAAGCCTTTGCTAGATGCATATTTTTAGGGGTTTCTTTAGGGATATTGGTAAGCACTAGAATTTTTTTGGCCTAAGGCTCTACCCTTTAACAACCTTACTCCCGGTATTATATTCCATTTCTTGGGCAATGTATGCATTCATTAACAAATTTTTGTCCTCTTCAAGGAATTCATCCATCATACTTTGTAATCAATAATACCCTTAAGTACTCAAAATCATTATTACGAAAATCAAAATATTGTACCATATCAATTTCAGTAAGTATGAGTGGGAGGAGGAGGTAATATCTAGTGAATCTAATCTAAGAAATCAACAACAATTCTGGCACTTATTAGTTCCGTTGAGGTTTCTCCCGCTACGAACTTGTAGAGGAATCCAAAGATGCATGCATCATCATCAATGTCATCATTAGCTTCCTCAACTTCTTTATCTTCATCATGTTGGCGCTCATTTTGATCTCACACCATTTTCCTTGATTTTCCTTTGATCTCGCGTGTTATGAAACTTTTTGTCTCTTGATTTGCAGCTTTCTAAAGCTTTTACCTCCATTTGAATGCCTCGACTTATTTGCAAAATCCATTTTTATGCCCCTTTTGAAGGAGTCTCCGAGTTTACCCTCTCTTTGCCCTAATTTCTTCAAAATCCATGGGCTCTGCCATTTTTCCTATTATTCACCGACCATGGAATCTTGAGAATAATCAATTTATATTTTTATGCCTTTGAAAATCCAAATCCATGGTCAAAAGATGCTCGCAACCATGATTCACTTGGTTTTGTTTCAAAATCTTCATCCTTAGTGAAAAAATCAAGTTCTAGGCATGAATGGTGAATTTCTATGTTTTTGATAGTCCGCGGAAATCTTTTTCTTGTCAAAATTATTCCTCAGCATTTAGTGGTCACGTGGCTTCTTTCGGTTGGTTAGGGATGACGTGAAATTTTTTTAACTTATCACTTTTTTCTTTTTTGGCAAAAAGGCAAATTTGGTCTTGTAGCTCCCCTCAATTTTGATTGGTTCTTATAGTACTCACATGGATTCTTCTTATTGGATGGGGTGCGGAGGGTTTTTTTAACTTTTTCTTTTTGGCTACTTTGGAAGAAACTTTTAACCCACCCCATAGCCCCGCCAGGATTTGATTAAAATAAAATTTAAGCGATAGGGAAAAATTCTTACTTTGACCCAATAGGAGGACACATGGAAAAGTTAAAGGTGGAGATGCGGGCCTTCGGATACAAGTTTGATGTTTTTTACTTTTGGAAAAATGGAGTAAAAATCTAAAATGGAAGTGTGCCCCCACAGAGTCATTTTGAAGTGTGAAGGTTTTTAAGTTCCGCTGTAATGACACTTGGAGGTCTCCATCGGGTATTCTTTCCTTAGAATTTTCAGCAACTTCTTAAAGGGCCTAGGACACGTAGTGAGCCCATGCTCACTCAAGGTCTCAAATTTTGGGGACCATCTCAAGATGTGCCATTGTGACGTGTGGCAGTTTTAAAAGTCAAAGGGGCGGGGAAGCGGATCATCGGAGGTAACTTAGATTTTTTTCCTCTTGTCATCAAAATGATTAAAATCTCAAAGTGTCTTGCAATCCCGATAAGAAGAAGGAGGTCAAGGTTGGTGTTGGAAATGTAAAAAGGTGGCGAGGCAGGCCATCGGGGGAAACTTGGATTTTTTTCCCCTTAATATTCAAAGGACTAAAATAATCAAAATGACCCACGGGCCTGATAGAGAAAATTCAAAACTTGCTCTAGTCTACAATGGTGGTGCAAACTTTCGAGGAAAATTGGAAGATTTTCCTTTTGTGGGAAAAGGAGATAAAAGTTAAAAAGGAAGTGTGGTTCCACTATGACCGACAATGGGACATGTGTCAGGCCCTTTTTTCAAGGGAAAACCTACAGGGAAAACTTGGAAAATTTTCCCTTTTCATAAAAAGAGGTGAAATATCAGAATTTGGATGTGGTTGCTTTAGGACCCACCTTAGGACACGTGTCAGGCTCATTTTTCAAGGGTAGAGATGCAGAACAAAATTTGAAAATTTTACATTTTTCCAAAAGTTTTAAAAGGTAAAAGGGAACCCATAGGCCCGTTTAAAAATGGATCTCCCACATAGATGGTTCATATTCAAAATAGTAATCGGTGATAGTTCTCGCATCTACATCTGATTTTTCTACCGATTTCACTCTAGAGCTTCGGAGATGTGATTCTTATTGATTTCTTGATATTTCTTGCACGCTAAAGAGGAAAGGGGAGTAAATTTGATATCTAAGTTTGGTGAGGGCGATCTTGGGACGTATTTTGTCATTAAGATGAGATCTTCCCTCTAGGCTCGATCTAATCTTCCCTGAGCATGCAAAGAACCATATTTGACGAATAGGGGTAGAAGTGGATGATGAGTAGAGGGAATAGTGATCTAATAGAAGGAGTTGAATGTGGAGATATTCAAGAGATCCACCCCTTGAGCACCTGACAAATTTTTATAAATCTGATTTTAGGAATCATGATCAGAATCATGGCCAAAGACCGTGCATTCAATGTTTGGAATTTTTGGGGGGAAAAGGATATGTTGTAAAATGTTAAAAATAGGCATGATTTTTCCGTAAAAAGGGTTGGAGGTTGGAATGTTGGAGTGTTAGAGATCAGGACTTATTTTTCTAAGAGAGAAACTTGGTAGAACCCATCCTTCTGAGAAATCATCTGAAGAAACCTATTTATCTATTTTGTGTTAATTTTTATCATATTAAGGTGGTTGCGACTGTACATCCATTGACAAGCTATGATATTGTTTGAGAAACTTTCCCCTGCTGATAATTTTAATCAAACTTGAGTTAACTTGTGTTATTTTTGGGCAAAATTTTTGTTTTCTTCATTCCTTAATGTCTAGTAGTAGTTTTATTTTTCCCATTGTAATATTACATTGAAATCTTTGTGAATCACACAAGATCTTATCCTTATGATAGTTTTATGGCATTTACAATTTCATTTATCGAAGAGATTTCATTTGATAATGAAATGAAAAATTTAAAATCACTGTGACTCCTAGCATGACTATAAGATTGTTTGTTAGCATTTGAGGGTATCTTAGTCTTGATGGGGTAAGTGCACCAAGTTGGGGGACAATTAAGTGGACATCAAATCCTGAATTTTACATTAAAAATAGCAAAACATCAAATTTAGTCTTCCGCGGACTTAAACCATGCCGAAAAGTAAAAACTATATCATAAAATGGTACCATTGCATAGGGGAGACTATTAGCTTTGTAGAAATACTGATTTTAAAGTGAATAGAAGAGGATAAATATCATTTTATAATTTTTTACTAATAGTAGGTCTTTAAGACACTTTTTCCTGTGAATGTTTATGTCTACGTTTAAGACTACAAATTTTTTTTCACTTATCAGAATGTGATAAAAATTATATCATCCCAACCATGGTGAAATTATATACATGTTCAAAAAAAAATTATTTGATTTCAATATTTTTTGATGAAGTTATGGCGGGCAAACGGAAAGTGCTCTGTTTTGTTTATGTTTTCATACCACTTTCATGGAAAAAATCATAAAAAATAAAATATTACTCAAAAAAATACAAAATAAAATCCATCCCAAGATAGATAGTGGCATATAACTTCTCACCAAAGGAAAAAAATATATATCAATTTTTGGTCATCCAAATTGTGGGCAAACAGACTATAATCTTATCGGCGTTTTTTTTTTTAAAATACCAAGTCATTGAATTTTGAATGTTTAATATAGCTAATCTTGTCCATTTTTTACAAAAATTAGTATTTTAGAAACTAGATTCTAGATGCTACGATTCATATTAATATAATTTTGTCTAATTTTGAGTGTATGTATTGCTAATAATCCCTACAAGTTTATATTATGTTGTTATTTGCAATATGATGTCCACGGATGACCCTATATTTGTCCATCAACTTCCTGCACTTACCCGATGAAACAAAGGTTGATAATGTTTAGTTAAGCTTTCCAAATTTGATCCCTCATTTTGGTTACTTGAAGTTTGTGTGAAAGTGCTGACTGGCCTCCATTAAAGCTCATATTATGGTTAAAGGAATATCCTAACTATCCTTAAGCATTTTTTGTTCAAGCTCTCCATTTTTATAAAATTTCTCAAGGGTCTTGTATAATCAAGTTTATCCTACTTCACCTCCCACCAAAAATTCATTTAAAAACAATCAATCATACCCATACTACCCCTATTTGTCATGTGTGTATAGAAATGCATAATCTTTACTATCAAAACATGCAAAAACAATCATGTTTTCATTGTCTTTAGTGGCCTGAACCTTTCTTAGAAAATATCTCCATTATCTAGAGTGACAACTCGTGAGAGTTAGGTTTTGTTGCATTGATCATATTTTCTTCAAGGTCTTCTTAATAACTTCACAAGGAAGGATATCTCCATCTCCTCCATAAACAAGGCTACAAAAAGGATCCTCTCACCCTGGTTGAAAGAAAAACCACAAAGTAGTGAGGATAGGTCAAATCCTCTTGAGGGTGCTACCCATTTCTCCACATCTAAGTGACAAAGAGCAAGCTACATTTCATCCCCGGCTACAAAATGACACACTACATGCTCTACTTGTCTCTAAGCTTCCTGCCAAACCTATGATGTTGCTCAACTTCTGAGGGAGAATCAATTTGGGTACCAACATCCAATTTGCGGTGTTGCTTGCTAGGGACATTGTGATTGTAGTTCATATTCAAACCCTGGTAAACACTTCTTATATGCTCAAAGTGCTAATACATATTTTCAAACATCATCTTATGTTTGGGCCTGTAAGAAGTTTTCAAAGTTACAAGTGATATGTGTAACATCTCCAAGTTCTACAATTATTACACTAGGTTTCATTGATAGATTTGGGTAAAGAAAGGTCGACATTTCCATTTCCGTTTCTAGTTGTTGAAAGACATTTGAAAGATCATATTTTTAGTGTATTTGCACAACTAAGGTAGAAATCCTTAGTGGCAGCTCCATGTTGATTTGGTTTTTATAAAGCACCTGTGTCTTAACCTCTCTCAAGTGAGATTTTTTACTAATATTTGCAAAGATGGAAGGTAGAAGATCTTTCCTTGCCTAGGGATCCTACTAGGACATTATTTCCATAGCTAGGAAAGATAAAGTCAGAAGGAAGAAAATCTTGGAGATTTGTTGGAGATCAGCAGACAAGAAAAGGGATCTCTATTGATGAAAGTGATCAACCTATCATTGAAGACTTCCATTCAAGTGCTTTTGAATCACGTAGCCTCTTTGTGGAATTTAATTTTCCAACTAGAGAGGGGCCTTCATTTGATTTTGAAAAGTTTTCTTCTCATTTCTTCCATGTCTTTTCATAAGTTGATAGGGTTTTCCAAGAAATAAGGCCTTTAGGGGATATCCATTTTGAAAGTTATACTCATGTGTTTCAAAGACCCTCTACCCCTTATCAATTTGTCTCCTCTAGGGTCACCTCCTAAAACCAACATGGCCCTACCCACACCTAAACCTCCATTTCTTGTAAATACCTTTGGTCCTATAAATTTTACAGGGATGGCTGGTTATTCAAATGCGCTTCCCTAGATGTAAGAAATAGATTACCAAAGTTCCAAAGAAACAATCGTATAACTAGTGATCAAAATTTAAAGATTTTCATCAATATTATGGAAGACTTTGAGATCAAACATGAATATGTATATATCAAATTGTTTATCCATACTTTGGAAGAGGATGAAAGGGGCTGGTATAAAGCATTGCCAAATAATTCCATTGATTCTTGGAAAGATATGAATAATGCATTTAGATTGTAGTATGGTGATATAATTGACCCTAGGTTTCTTCTATCAAAATTTGAAAATATCAAGAAGAATCCTAATGATTCAATGCATGATTTCAACAAAAGGTTTAAAAAGACCTTTAGGATATTTCCTATTAGCTTAAGGCCATGTGATGAATCATGTTTGATCAAATATTCAAATGCATTTGATAAAAAAAGTTACTTACTACTTGAGGGAAAAAACCCTACTAATTTGAGGTAGGCCTTCACCATGGCTCTGCAAATAGAGAACAACATCAAGGAAATTAGAAAGCCTCCAAAAAGGGAGGGTGTAAAACTAATTAACCCGAAAATCATCAAACAAGTAAGGTTGTTGATTTGGAGGAAGTTGTGAAAAATTTGGTAGGGGCTGTCAAAGAAATATCATACAAATTAGCCCGGAAGAAAAAGGAATTGGGAAGAGTTCACAAGGTCATTACAAGCAACAAGGCTAAGACAAGTTGACAAATCATCATAGAAATGATCAAAGATCTGATGACAGAGGCAAGTGACCTACTGGATTTGGAAATAAATAGTCCCAGGCCAGGGAAAATAGAATGGTACCCTATCCTTTGGCCGATAGAGTTGTTTTTGTGGAGGAGACAAATGTCATTGATTAGTGTGAGAGATGTTTTATGTCCCATGCTCCATGTGTGGAAGATCAACAATAAGAATAAGAAAATCATGATGATAATGATGATGATATTGCATGATGGGTTGTTCCAAGAGCTCATAACAAGGGGCCACTTCAACTGAGGTACTAAGTGCTAGAATTGCTACTAATTTTTGGGATTGCATGCACCGGGTATATATTCTTCCTCCATATCATACTTTAGAAGTAGATAGTGTACAAGCTTTTGAATTTCCCAATAATGAATTTGAATATTTAAGATCTTTGATGATAAAGAAGTATGATGTAGGAATCCCATCCGAGGAGGATAGGCAGATATTTTATGAATGATATTGTTAGCCAAGAGAAGGAATATAACACAAGAAGTAGGGTTACCAAAGGGACAGGGCCTCAGGACAAGCCAAAACCTCCATTGGTTTCAAATATTCCTAAAGAGGCTCCTAAGAAATATGCATCTACCAAGAGCCTTGTTGTCCCAAACAAAAATTATACCCCTCCTCATGCCCAAGTTGTCAAAAACATTGTGCCATCTAATGAGTGTTTAAACTTTCCTTCCAATCCTGCATTGCCAAAGTCTGTCCCTTATGATATTGCCCAAGTATTGAGTTAGATCAAGATCTTAGTTCCAATTATTGAGTTGCTTAGGATTCCTGAGCACAAGAAGAGGGCATTGGAGTATTTTGGATTGAAAGAAGAGAAGAGTGCCCTAGGCAGAAATGTAAATATTATGGAGACTCCTCCAATCATTGAAGAACTAGAAGCATCACCAGCAAGACTAAGAGCTAGATGAACCACCTAAGGTTTATTTGGGGACATCCTTGGTAGATTATCAGCTAAATGTGGATCCATTCTTCACCACTCTGATCATTAAGGATAGACTATTGCATAACTATATGTTTGATTCAAGGGCATCATGCAATGTTATGCCTCTAGAAGTTATGAATGAACTGAACATCAAGGTAACAACAACATATGGGAAGTGCACTTCCATGGATTCCAGAGAGGTGCCAGTGGTGGGATGTGTGAAAGGTCTGATGGTACAACTTGTAGCCTATCCAGGAAAGAACTTGAAGCTTGATGTAGTTATTATTGACTGCCCAACCAAGTGGGGTATGCTGTTGTCTAGAAAATGGGATACAAGTGTTGGTGGGAGTGTTCAAATGGATTTTTCCTATGCCACCATCCCAATTAAGGGCAACCTTGCCAAGTTGTATGGGAAGAAGAAGATGTTGCACCTTATTGAAGATCCCAACAATGCATCTTATGAAGTATTTTACACAAGTCTTGATGCTAATAAATTTATAGGATTTTCTAATGGAAAGGAGCACAAAATTGAAGAATGAAAATGTCTTGAACAGGCAGACTCTCCTTGGACTTTATTGTTTGATGGAGTTTTCCAAGTTCAAAAATGGTGCTTGAGTTGTTCTGATCTCTCCAAGTTAGGAAGATTTTGTCTTTTCCTTCAAACTCAACTTTGAGTGTACTAATAACATTGTTGAGTATGAGGCACTATTTTTAGGACTAAGGATTTCTTGGAAATATGGTGTTAAAGACATCATTGTCAAGGAGATTCAGAATTAATTATAAAGCAAGTCATAAAACTTTATGCCACAAAAAATCAGCGAATGAAACAATACAAGCATGTAACTTGGGATCTCATTGAGATGTTTGATTCATTCAATATTGTGCATCATGATAGGAGGTTCAATGATTTGGCAGAAAAACTTGTAGTATTGGGATCTTGGTTTGATAATCGTACAATATCCCCATATTGTGAATATGATGTTGAGGTATTAACTAGGCCATTTGTCCCTGATAACATTAAACATTGGAAAGTTTTTTATGATGATGCTTAGGTCAGAAGATTTCTATAGAACAAAGGGGAGTTTGCTGATCAAAATATTGATTTGGATCCAATGGTGTGCATAGCAGAGGGTAAAGAAACCTTGTTTAGTAAATGCATCATCCAACTAAAGACTAATACCATTCCTATAGGGTTGGTTGCTCTTGAATCCAACTTTGATAATGTTGATCGCATTATTAATAGATGCATAACAACCTCAAGGGATATTGAGGAGCATGACCTTGGTACAAAGGAGAAACCAAGGAAGATCTAGTTGGGAAGAAATCTCAGCAAGGAGGAAAAATAGTCTTATGTCCAATTGCTAAAAAAATATCAATATTGCATGGCTTGGACTTATTATAAACTAAAGGCATACAAAGAGGATCTATTTCAACATGAGATTCCCTTGGAATCTAATGAAAAACATTAAGGCAAAGACAGAGGCTAATCAATCCACTCCTATATCTTAAAATGTAAGAGGAACCAAAGAATTTGAGGGATGGAGGGATTATTCAACCTACAAGGTATTCTTCTTGGGTTGTAAACCTAATACCATAGAAAGAATACTGGTGACATCAGCTTGTGTGTGGATTTCAGAAATTTGAACAGAGCATCAATGAAGGATAATTATCCTTTACCAAACATGGAAAACATGTTGTAGCTAGTGACTATTTCTGAGCTACTTTCTACCTTGGATGGTTTCTCTGGTTATAACCAAGTTGTGGTGAAGGAATCAAAATAATTAAAACAACCTTTACCACTCCTTGGGGACTTATGTATATGTCAAGATGCCCTTCATTCTGATGAATGTTGGAGTGACCTTTCAAAGAGCAATGGATGTTCCTTTTGCCTGGTTACATCAATGATTTTATTTTTTTCTATCAAGATAATGTAACTGTGTTCTCCATGAAGAGAGGTGATCATTTGCAGCACTTGGAGTAAATGCTGATAAGATGTAGAGAATATCAAATTTCACTGAATCCAAAGAAGTGCCATTTCAGAGTACAAAAGATAAAATTCTTTGGTCACATTGTGTCACAAGGAGTAATGATTGAACAAGAAAGGGTAGAGGCCATTAGTAAGGTCCCAATTCCAAGAACCAAGAAGGGGATTGAATCCTTCTTTGGGTAGATAAACTTTATTAGGTGATTCATATCAAACTTTTCTGAGTTGACCATTCCAATCACCGGCATGCTAAAGAAGGACCAGGCCATCAAATGGGAAGAGGATGTCATTCAAGATTTCAATGGGATCAAGGAGGCATTAAAGCATACCCCTGTTTTAGCAGCTCCAAATTATAAGAAGCCTTTCCAACTATTTTCTTTTGCTTCAGAGAACACTATTGCATTTGTCTTGTTGTAGAAAGATGATGAAGGGGCTGAGAGCCCAATTACTTTTTTAGTAAGGCATTGCAGGGGCTAAGCATAAAATACACTATTATGGAGAAATAAGCATTTTCATTAGTAAAAGCAACAAATATTTTTAGGCCTTACATTTTGAGATAAAAAATGTTGCTTATGTTCCCACACTATGGTGAAAGACATCTTATCAAAGATGGAAGTCTCAAGAAAAAGATGCAGATGGGTGAACAAGTTGTAGGAATATGACATGGCTATCAAAACCACGAAGTTAGTGAGAGTTTTAAGCTTGGATAAGCTTATGGATGAGAGAAACTTACAAATTTTGAGGTGAATGAGGTAGAATAAGGAAGGGTAGATGTTTTTGAAAAATTGATGAGTTCTGAGTGGTACAAAGATGTAATTTTTTATCTTAGACATATATACTGCCTTGAGCATTTGAGTAAGAACCAGAAAAGAGCCCTTAAGTTGGCTTCCCAGAAATATGTCATTACTGATTATGGGTTATCTTGGAAGAACCCTGAGGGAGTTCTCTTAAGGTGCATTACTAAAGATGAAGCCCCTAAGATAATTGTTGATCTCCATGGAGGAGTTTGTGGGGGGAATTTTGTTGGAAGAGTCACAACACACAAGATCCTGAGGGCTGGTTATTGGTGGCCAACTCTCTTCAAGGATACAAATCTTTTGGTTAGAAGGTGTGAGAGTTTCTAACACTTCTCTAAAAGATCGAAAGCTTCAGGCTCCCTGCCTTTGCATCTTATATCAATTGAAGCCACATTCAAGCAATGAGGAATGGATTTCATTGGTGAAATTTCAGACCCTTCAAGTGCTGGCCATAAGTCGATTCTTGTAGCCCGATTACTTCACCAAGTGGGTGGAGGAAATCCCCACCAAAAGAGAAACACATCAAATTGTAATGGACTTTATGTTCAACCATATCATGTGCATGTTTGGAGCGCCAAATAAAATGTTGCTTGATAACCCCATGAGCTTTAGAGATAAACCTTTGGTGATAATGTGTAAAGAATATGGGATCAATTTGAAAAATTATTCTAATTACAATCCCCAAGGAAATGGACAATCTGGTTCTAGTAATAAATTTTTTTGAAGATTATCGAAGAACCGTGGAGCTAACAAAAGAAAATGGGGTGAGAAGTTGAAGTTTGTTTTCTAGGTTGACCACATTCTGTTAAAAGGGCCACTAGAAAGATTCCATTTGAGTTGGTGTATGGAACTCAGGCCATGCTACCCCTACATATACAATCATCCTCATATCAGTTCATTCAAGAATTGGAAGATCAAGAAGTAAGTCCATATGACGCCCGCATTAACCAGATTATTAAATTTGATGAAGAAAGGAGGGTATCCCACCAAAGGCATCTAAAGTTCAGAGAAAATTAAAGAATTTTTTTGACAAGAAGGTCACCCTAAGAGCTTCCAACATTGGAGATCTTATGTTATATGGATGGGCCCTTATAAAAGAAAATACCTGAAGATAAGAATTGCAAGCATTGAAAATTTGATGCAATCAAGGTGGATGATTTTATAGTGTACCGTCATCACCAATCCGCACTATGATAATTCTTCACCGAACTCCTCGTGCTATGATTATTTACTAATGCATGACCTTTTAGTTTGGTGGATGTAATCTGAAACAAACAACAACCGAACACAAGAATACCATCGACTATGATAAGACAGGAATGATGACAAATCTGAAATATCAAAATAAATTATAATATTAACATGAAACTGTTACAATCTCACCCATGAGATACTTCAACAAGACTATGGGAGAAACTTTACAATTACACCTCTTGATGGCTTCTTCAACACACCTTTAACTGATGGCTTCCTTTACACACTTCCTACAATATTTCTCACTACTTCTTTCTATGCTAAATGAGGGGGGTAGCCTCTCTATTTATAGAACTTCTAGGCTTATCCATCTTATCTCTAAGATAGGATAAGAAATCCACTCTGACGAATCATATTCCATACCTTAACTCTTATCTCGTACATGTAAGCTTATCTCTAAGATAAGATAAACCTTATCATTTTACATGGGTTCCACATTTTTAGACTTTTTACAAATAAAATACACAAAATATTTATGACCTCACTCCTTGTCTTTATTACCAATATAATATTTCTAATTCCTAATCATGTAGACCCTACTTCTCTAATTACCCAAACTTTGACATTTTAACATTACCGACCACTTACGACAAATATTTACTTTTACAACATTCCTATTATACTTTGACTCATACCGTACTCCACATTATTGGCGGCACCATATCGACGGCGCCAAGTTATCTTCTATCGGATGCTACTACTAATTATACTTAACAACATCCTATTCCTAATACATACATTAATGAAATAGAAATTATGGAGGAAAATTTTAGTGTCGACATCTTCCCCTTCCTAGCTTCTACTCCGTCCTCGAGTAGACTATTCTCGGTGCTTGGAAAATATTCAACTTGTCTTGGTTGACCCATTTCGTAATGGGAGTGCCATCCAATTCCTCCATTCGACGTACCATTTTCATGCACAAATGCTATTTTGTAGGGCCCCATCCATTTTGGAAGAAATTTTCTCTGCTCTTCTTTTTTTTTTGTATCTCGAATCATATACTAGACCAAGTCATTCACATGAAATGGAGACCATCGGATCTTTTGATCAAAGTATTCCTTCGCTTCATTTTCTTCTTATGGCTTGTATCCTTTGCTATTTCCCTCATTTCCTCTAGAAAATGAAGATGTACCAACCTTTCTTTTATCAATCACTTTCATCCATCCTTTCATTTTTCATAACTCTCACAAAGGGGGAATATCAAACTCAATAGGAAGAACTAGATCAATGCCATAGGCCAACCGAAATGGGGAGTATCCTGTTGCTGACTTTGATGTTGCCCTATATGCCCACAATGCTGCATGAATCCTTTTATCCCATTTATGTACTGCAAGGCTGCATCTTTTGCTAGAATTTGACACAATACAAAATTTGTTCATTCCACTTGTCCATTTGTGCTTGCTTGTATGTTGTTTCCTTCCCGTGCTTAATAGAAAACTTATTGACTAGGGCTTCTACCACCTCATTAATGAAGTGGCTTCCTTGATCTGTTACAATTTCTAATGGACAACCAAATTTGGTGACAATACGCTTCATATATGAACCTTGCCACTTCATCCATGAAGTTGTTTTCAATGGCCTAGCTTCAACCCACTTGGTTAAATAATGTGGCAACTACAATATACTTATTTTGGCGTGATGTAGTTGGAAGTGGACCTATAATGTCTATTCCCCACTTTTCAAAGGGACCAAGGGAAGAATAGGACATAATGGAGCTGATGAAGTCTTACGGTTACCATGTGTTTGACAAATATCACATGTCTTACAATAATTATAACAATCTTTAAAAAGAGTGGGCCAGTGATAACCTGCATCCAAGATCCTTCTTGCTGTAAGTTGTCCAGAGAAGTGCCCTCCACATGTACCATTGTGGAATTCTTCTAGCAGCTCCTTTCCTTGATCACGTCCAATCGCCTCTTGATCGTCCCATCGTGTCCTATTCGAAATAATGCTCCATGCAGAATAGAATATGGACGACTGGCTTGAGTAATCTTTCTCTTAGTCTTTGCATTGGCACCATCAGGAAACTTGAATTCATTCAGATAATTCCAAATATCTATGTATTCACTAGGGATTGTGTCAAGGGATAACAATGCTGCATCGGGAAAATCATCATCATCACAAGATGATCCTAAACCATCATAGGCTCGAGAGAGTGCATCTGCATTGACATGCTTCTTTCCTGGCCTATCTATAATATCAAATTCAAATTCTTGTAGCAAAATTATCCATCTTGCTATCCTCCCTGATGGGTTAGGCTTATTGACAATATATTTCGAGCCTCGATGATCTCACTACAACTATAAATTTCTGCCCTAGCAAGTAATTTCTAAACTTCTTTACAAAGAAAAATGATAGCGAGCCTCTTTTTCAGCCATGATAGTTTACCTCAAAGACTCGCTCATTTGTCTCGCTCCCAAAGTAAATTGATGTTCATTCCCATTTTCATCCTTTTGGCTCAAAGTACTTCCTAGTGTTGCATCTCGAGGCATCAAGTACACAATGAATGGCTTGCTCCAATCTGATTCTTCAAAACAGGTGAAGACACCAGGCTTCCTTCAGCTTGTCCAAAAGCTTCATGCGCCTTATTTCCCGGTTCATAAGTAACATCCTTCTTCAAGAATCAAGGTTAGTGGTCAGGCAACTTTGAGAAATTCTTGATAAACCTTCTATAGTAACCCACATGGCCTAAAAATGATCTCAACTTACTTCTATTAAGAGGAAATGGTAAATCTTTGATTTTTGAAACTTTATCGTGATCGATCGAGTACCAATACCATCTATGGATACAACATGCCCTAACAAAACGCCTTTAGAACATCCAAAGACACACTTTGTAGGGTTTAGTGAGGCTTGTGCTTCATCTAACCTTTGAAATGTTGTCTCCATTTGGTGCAGGTGGTCCAACTTGCTCCCATAGATGCAAAAATCATCCAAAAATACTCTGATGAAGGTCCCAATGTAGGGTTCAACACCCTATTCATCAAACGCTGGAATGTTGTCCGAGCATTACACAATCAAAAGGCATAACTCTATAAGGCAAACGTTCCCAAGGAGTGGTGAATGTGGTCTTCACTGATCTTTCTCGCTATACGAACTTGGTTGTCAGAGCCGCTATATCCATCAAAGAAACTATAAGCACTCTCCGCCTACTTCATCCAAGATCTGATCTCGAAAATGGAAGAGGGTAATGATCCTTCTTTGTTGCCTTATTGAGCTTCTTGTAATCAACAAAATGCGTAGCTTCCCATTCTTTTTTATTGAGATCACAATGGGAGAAACCCATTCTGAATTCTCCACAAAGAAATATGAATCCCGTATCAAGCAACTTATCTATTTCTTCTTTTACGCCTTGGAAAATTAGGATTCATTCTATATGGCATTTGCTTTATGGGCTTAGCATCATCTACCAGCTCAATAGGATGTTCTACCCAACTTACTTGACGGAGTTCCTTGTAATCAAAAGTGAATAGGTGTATGTACCTTCGAAAGAGCCGGAGGTAGGATTCCTTCTCACTCTCCATCACAAAGATCACCAATCTTTATTTGTTGGAGACGATCATCAACTTCTTCTTCGTATAATTTTATGGGGTCATGAGTTGGTGTGACTGGAAGGATATCCATGACTCAAACATCCACCTCACTTTCTTCATCTTCGTGTCCACTTCACCGGTACTAGAGTAATCGAGGATGTCCAATCATCGCATCACTTGAATCCACAGTTTCGCTTATGATGTCGAGGGATCACATTTATCTTCACCCTCTCTACCACGTCCAAGTGTCATGAAACCTTCATTCCAGTAGTTTCTTGCATGAATTCTCCTTAGCCATGGTCTTCCCAACAAAGATTGGGTACGCAACAAGCACCATTTTTCATCACCCGAAAGTCTACCACACATACAACACCCATAATGATATTGCCACATTTGAAACTACACCTTCTCGGTTTAGTTTTTCCTTATTTAATGACCTTAACATAAGTGTCAAGGGCGATCAATTTTTAAACCCAACATATTCATTACAGACTTGGTCATTACATTAACTGCAGCACCTCCATCAACTAAGACATCATGAATTGAAATACCATTACATAATACCTCAGCTTGTGGAGCATAGGGATCTACCTCTACCTCCAAAACAGGGACCTCAACCTCCTTCCTTCTTCGAGCATTGAGTCCACCTCGCAACTCCCGCCTCTTCTCAGAAGACATAGCCAAGAGTTGACCATATGTAATATTTGCAGGCCTTTTGGACAGATCTTCCAAGATGGAGTATGGTCCTTGCCCCTGTGAAATCAGAAAATCCTGCACACCCAACTTTCTTCTCCTATGTTTCTTACTAGTTTCTCCTTTCATCTTCTTAGGATCATTTCCATCTTGATTATCTTTTTCTTTCTTTCTTTTTGTTACAAACACATCTACTTCATTATTTCTACTCTTATCTACTACATCAAGAGAATTCACAGGTGCTTTTCCTTTATCATTATCTCTTGTACCAGATGTAGAAGCTCTATCTGGACAATTATACTTATAATGACCCTTTTTATAACAACCATAACAAACAACTTCAGAAATATTTCTTTTTGGACCTCTATCTCCTCCCTGAGAACTAAATTCCTTTCCTTGAAGAAGATTAATAGTTAATTGACCCATCTTTTTGAGAAGATCTTCATACTCAGTAGATGTACTAGGAGAAATATTTGTGCTCACCGGAGTGGTTGTGATTCTCAGACCAAAGGTGCTGGTGTAGGCTCTACTTTAGCAACAATTTCTTTGGGCTCCTCTTCCATGCTTTCTTCTTGCCTTCTTGCAATCTCCTTTGCTTGTTCAATGGTAGTTGGGCGGTCATACTTCACTCGTTGTTTGATCTCTGGCTTCATCCCAAGAATGAAGTGCTTACAGAGGAGATTATCCATGCCATTCATCAACCCATCCGCTAATCCTTCCTTCCGATCTGGGCATCAAGCTTCCTCCTTAGCTCTAGAACACGAGCATGATAATCCCTTATCTTCTCCTTCTCTCCTTGGGATAGCTTTGTGATCTCGATCATGAGATCTCGTATATTTCTCGTTGTTCACCAAATTCTTCAAGAAAACTTTCAGCTTAATAAATCCCATGAATTTTTCACATTATCACCTAGTGTTTCAAACCACCTAAGTGCTCGAACCATCCAAAAAGGTAGGAAAAATTCAGTCCATTGTTCCTTCTTATAAGGCCATTACAAATACAAATCGCTTAAACTCTTGAATGAAAGAAGAAGCATCTTCATTAGATTGACCTAAAAACAGGAATCTTTCCCATTTTCAAAAGTAACCACCATGAAATACCAACCCACAAGTACAATCAACAAGACTTATGTGCACAAATAATTGGAATCACTATAGAAATGACCACGGTAAACTATGGTAAAATCTTGACTTATGGTAAAAACTGATTTTCTTTGACCGTGGTAAACACTATTCACTATAAAAAGTGAAGTTACTACGGTAAATACTATTCATGGTAAAAAGTGACTTTACCGTGGTAATTACTATTCCCAAAGAAAAGACTTTACATGGTAACTACTATTCATGGAAAAATGACTTTAACATGGTAACTACTATTCACAAGAAAAACAAGGTTACCCTCCAATTGATTATTGACTAAGTGGGAATATCTCTCCGTAAAATCCACCAACGAGGAATGGTCCCAAAGAACGGAACCAAAATGTCATCACCAATCCGCACTATGATAATTCTTCACCGGAACTCCTCGTGCTATGATTATTTACTAATGCACACCCTTTAGTTTGGTGGATGTAATCTGAAACAAAACAACAACCGAACACAAGAATACCATCGACTATGATAAGACAAATGACGACAAATCTGAAATATCAAAATAAATTATAATATTAACATGAAACTGTTACAATCTCACCCATGAGATACTTCAACAAGACAATGGGAGAAACTTTACAATTACACCTCTTGATGGCTTCTTCAACACACCTTTAACTGATGGCTTCCTTTGCACACTTCCTACAATATTTCTCACTACTTCTTTCTATGCTAAATGAGGGGGGTAGCCTCTCTATTTATAGAACTTCCAGGTTTATCCATCTTATCTCTAAGATAGGATAAGAAATCCACTCTGACGAATCATATTCCATACCTTAACTCTTATCTGTACATGTAGGCTTATCTTTTAAGATAAGATAAACCTTATCATTTTACATGGGTTCCACATTTTTAGACTTTTTACAAATAAAATACACAAAATATTTATGACCTCACTCCTTGTCTTTATTACCAATATAATATTTCTAATTCCTAATCATGTAGACCCTACTTCTCTAATTACCCAAACTTTGACATTTTAACATTACCGGACCACTTACGACAAATATTTACTTTTTACAACATTCCTATTGTACTTTGACTATTACCGTACTCCACATTATTGGCGGCACCGTACTGACGGCGTTGTTATCTTCTATCGGATGCTACTACTAATTACACTTAACAACATCCTATTCCTAATACATACATTAATGAAATAGAAATTATGGAGGAAAATTTTAGTGTCGACAGGACCTTACTCCATTGACATTGAGATTGGTGAGCATACCTTCTTCTTGAAGGATTTAGATGGTTAATTTCTTGAATTTCCTATTAATGGTAGGCACTTGAAGCATTTACTTGATTGATTCCCTAGAATCAAAGTGAGCATCACCCAGCACTGTGTATAGATTGTTGGTCTATTTTCTGCCTTTTTGTGTTTTTGCTTGTTTTGGTCCTTGTGACTTAGTTTTGCTAGTTTCTTGGTTCATTTTTTTGAAGGATGGTTGTGGTTTCCTTTCTATGCTGACTCTTTCTTTGAATCTTTTACCTAATGGTCTATTCTTGGCACTTGGTTAGCTAGTTGTTCTTGTGGCACTCGCAAGGAGTTCCCATCCCCGAGTCGGAGCTGATGTTTGCATTCATTTTGATCTCACACCATTTACCCCGATTTTCCTTTGATGTGCATGTTATGAAACTTTTTGTCTCTTAATGTGGGTGTTTTGAAGCTTTTACCTCCATTTGAATGCCTCAAATTGTTTACGAGAATCCATTGTTATGAGCCTTTGGAAGGAGTCTCGAGTTTACCCTATTTTTGCCCTAATTTCTTCAAAATCTGCAAGGTTTGTCTTTTTCCTATTTTGCCTTGACCATGGAAGCTTGAGAATGGTTAATTTATATTTTTATGCCTTTGAAAATCCAAATTGATGGTCGAAGGATGCTTGAAACATGATTCACTTGGTTTTGTTTCAAAATCTTCATCCTTAGCGAAAAATGGGTTCTGGACATGAATGGTGAATTTCTGTTTTTTGATGCGGCTGATGGGCATCTTTTTCATGTCAAAATTATTCCTCAACATTTAGCAACTCACATGGCTTCTTTTGGCTTGTCGGGGGATGGCAGAAAATGTTTTAACTTATCACTTTTTTCTTTTTTAGCAAATAGGAAAATTTGGTCCCGTAGCTCCACTCAATTCGATTGGTTCTTTTATACTTACGTGGCTTCTTCTAATTGGATGGGGCACGGTGGGTTTGTTTTTGAAATTTTTATTTTTGGCTACTTTGGCAGAAATTTTGAACCCACCCGTGGCCCCACCAAGATTTGATTAAAGCAAAATTTAAGCTTTTCAGGGAAAAAGTCTTACTTTGACCCTGCAGGAGGACACGTGGAAAAGTTAAAGGCAGAGATGCGGGCCTTCGGAGGAAAGTTGGATGTTTTAACTTTTGGAAAAATGGAGTAAAATTATAAAATGGAAGTGTGCCCCCGCCAAGTCATTTTGAAGCCTTAAGGTTTTTGAAGTTGCGCCATAATGACATGTGGAGGTCTCCACTGGGTCTTCTTTCCTTAGAATTTTTAGCAACTTCTTAAAGGGTCGAGACACATGGTGAGCCCACACTCATTCAAGGTCTCAAATTTTGGGGACCATATCAAGATGCACCATTGTGACATGTGGCGGTTTGAAAAATAAAAATGGTGGGGAAGCGGACCATCGAGGTAACTTGGATTTTTTGCCTCTTGTCATCAAAAGGATTAAAATCTCAAAATGGCCTGTAAGCCCGACAAGAAGGAGGTCAAGGTTGGTGTTGAAAATGTCAAAAGGCAGGGAGGCGGGCCATCAGGGGAAACTTGGATTTTTGCCCTTAATAGTCAAAGGACTGAAATCATCAAAATGACCCGCAGGAACAATAAAGAAAATTCAAAACTTGCTCCAGCTTAACGGCGGAGGTGCGGACTCTCTGAGGAAAATTGGAAAATTTTCCTTTTGTGGGAAAAGGAGTTAAAAGTGAAAATGGAAGCGTGGTTCCGCTTTGGGACCCATAATGGGACACGTGTTAGTCCCTTTTTTCAAGGGTGAAGTTGGGAAAACTTGGAAAATTTTCCCTTTTCCAAAAGAGGTAAAATATCATAATTCTGTCATAGTCCCTTTGGGAGCCACCTTAGGACACGTGTCGCTCATTTTTCAATGGTGGAGATGTGGAGAAAATGTGAAAATTTTACATTTTTCCAAAATTTGTAAAAGGAAAGAGGGAACCTATCGGCCCATTTTAAAATGGATCTCCCATGTGGATGGTTCAACTTCAAAATAGAAATCAATGGCAATGTGCATCTCGTATTTGATTTTTCCACCATTTTCACTCTAGAGCTCCTGAGATGTTAGTCCTCATGATTTCTCAATATTTCTTGGACACCAAAAGGGAAAGGGGAGTAAATTTGATATCTAAGTTTTGTGAGGGAGATCTTGGGACATCTTTTTCCATTAAGATGAGATCTAACTTATAGGATCGATCTGATCTTCTATTTTTCTTCCTTGAGCACGCAAAGAACCAGATTTGATAGATTAGGGGTAGAAGTGGTTGGTGAGTAGAGGGAAAAGTGATCTACTAGAAGGAGTTGAATGTGGGAGATATTCGAAGAGATCCACCCCTTGAGCACCTAACAACTTTTTACAGATCTGATTCTAGGAATCGCGATCGGAATCATGGCGAGCACTGGTGTATTTAATGTTGGGGATTTTGGGGGGAAAGAATCTATTGTAAAATGTGATAAATACACATGATTTTTCTGTAAAAAGGTTTAGAGGTTGGAATGTTGGATTCTTAGTGATTGGGAAACATTTTTCTAAAAGAGAAACTTGATATAACTCGTCCTTTCGAGAAATCATCTAAAGAAATCTATTTATCTCCTTTGTGTTAAATTTGATAATGTCAAGATGGTTGTGAGTGTATAACCATTGACAAGCTCTGATATTGTTTGAGAAACATTCCCTTGCTAATAAATTTAATCAAACTTGAGTTAACCTATTTTATTTTGGGCAAATTTTTTGTTTGCTTCATTCTTTAATGTCTACAAGTAGTTTTCTTGTTCCCGTTGCAATCTTACATTGAAATCTTTGTGAATCACACAAGATCTTATCCTTGTGATAGTTTTGTGACATTTGCAATTTAATTTATCAGAAGAGATTTCATTTGATAATGAAATAAACAAATTTAAAATCATTGTGATTCCTAGCATGACTATAAGATTGTTTGTTAGCATTTGAGGGTATCTTAGTCTTGATGAAACAAAGGTTGATAATGTTTAGTTAAGTTTTCCAAATTTGATCCCTCATTTTCGTTACTTGAAGTTTGTTTGAAAGTGCTGATCTGGGCCTCCATTAAAGCACATATTATGGTTAAAGGAACATCCTAGCTATCCTAAAGCATCCTATTTTTCACGCTCTCCATTTTTGTAAAATTTCTCAAGGGTCTGGTATAATCAACTTTTTTCTGCTTCACGTCCCACCAAAAATTCATTTAAAAACAACCAATCATACCCATACTACCCCCCGTTTGTCATGTGTGTATACAAATGCATAATCTTTACTACTAAAACATGCAGAAAAATCAGGTTTTCATCGTCTTTAGTGTCCTCGAACCATGCTTAGAAAATATCTCCATTATCTAGAGTGACAACTCGTGAGAGTTAGGTTTTGTTACATTGATCATATTTTCTTCAAGGCCTTCTATATAACTTCACAAGGAAGGATGTCTCCATCTCCTCCACAAACAATAGGCTACAAAAGGGTCCTCTCACCCTGGTTGAAAGGCACAACCACAAATTAGTGAGGATAGGTCAACTCTACTTGAGGGTGCTACCCATTTCTCCACATCTAAGTGACAAAGAGAAAGTTGCATTTCATCCCTAGCTATAAAATGACACACTACATGCTATACTTGTGTCTAAGCTTCCTTCAAAACTCCGTGACAATGCTTAGCTTCTAAGGGAGAATCAATTTGGGTACCAACACATCACATGGGGCATATGGCAAGAAACATCTCACACACAACTCAATTTCATTGGATTTTTCCACAAAGAACAACTCTGAAAGTGAAAGGATCAGTCATGATTTTATTTTCATGGGCTTGGGGCTATCTATTTCTTGATCCCACCAACACTTTTCCCCTGTCATTTGATCTATGATCACCTTTGGGATGATTTGCAAATCTTTCCTAACCTTGTGGCTTTTGTTAACCCTAGGAACCTTGTCCAATCCCTTTCTTTGCTCGCCGCTTTATAGGATATTTCCTTATGTACTTCAACCAAAGTTTTACAACCTCTTCTAGATCCACCGACTTACATGACCGAGGCTTATTTGGATTGATCAGCTTGATACCCTCCCGCTTAGGAGGCTTACCAATTGTCTTGATGCTATTTTCAATCTGTAAAGCCCCAAAGAAAGGCCTCGGCTCAAAGTTCTTAGGGTTTTGTCCCTTAAATAATAGGCATCCTTTTTATCAAAAGCATCATAATAATTTATCAAACAAGAAACATCACTTGGCCTTAGGATTATAGGTAGCCTATTCAGGGTCTTGTTGAATTGAGTATTGAAGTCATGAACAAATTCATTAGGATTATTTTTAATATTTTCAAATTCGACAAAAGAAACTTGGGATCTTTTTATCCCCATATTGCAATCTAAAAGTATTTTTCATTTTTTTCCATGAGTCTATTGAGTTGTCTGGTAAAGATTTATACCAATCATGTGCATCCTCCTCAAGAGTATGAATAAACAATTTTATATAAACATTCTCAAATTCAATCTAAAAGTCTTCCATCATATTGTAAAATAGTTTTAAATTATGATCACAAAGATAACATTATTCCCTTGAAATTTAGGCACTACATTTCGATATCCAAATTCTCACAACAAAAAGAGGTCCAGGTGGATGTGGGGCCATATTGTTTTATGGAGGTGATATTATAGGAGAAACAAAATGATGAGAGGTAAGGGGTCTTTGGAACACATGAGTATAATTTTCAAAATGAATGTCCTCTAAAGACTATGTTTCATGGAAATCCCTATCAAATTTGGAAAATACAGGGACATACTAAGAACCACACTTATCGAGAGACAAATGAAGGACCCTCCCAGCTGGATAATTGAGATTTATATGAAAATTACCTGATTTAGAATCACTTGAAGATGAATGTAAATCCTCAACCGCAGGTTGATCACTTTCCATAATGGATAACTCTTTTCTTGATTCTTGATCTCTAACTATTTTCTAGACTCTTTTTCCTTCCTCGAATTCATCTTTCCCGCTTAAAAACAACTTTCTCTGGTATGGCCTTTAGTGAAGAAATATCTTCTTCTTTCTAGCTTTGTAAATATTAGTGACAGATCTCACCGAATACAAAGGTTAAGCCACTGTATTTATCAAAATTTAAATCAACACAGAGTCACCACTAAGTATTTTCACCTTAGTTGTGCAAATTCACTATAAATGACTTATCAAATATCTATCAACCTTTAATTCCCGCAAATATTAGGAGATCTGAACCGATGATATAAATTTAGAGCAATAACAACTAGAAACTGGAGATATTACACACAAAACCCAGTAACTTTGCAAATCTTACAAATCTCAACAAAGGATGAAGTTTAAATAACGTATTTACAATTAGATCATATAATAAACATTACTGTGGTCAATATGAGAATGCCTTTGAAGAATCCTCAAGAATGGCACCAAAATGGTGTTGTTACTGTACAAATAGGTCTCGATGTTCAAATATCTCAAGAACAACAACACCATTCAGGTGTTATTGCATTAAAAAATAAGTACCGGAGTTCAAATAATTCCTAAAGCAACGCTAATAAGTCCCAAAATGGTGCCATTCTAGTGTTGGTATCTAAATTGATTCTCCTTTACAAGCCGAGCATCATCATAGATTTAACAAGAATCATAGAGATAGATGAATCATCATGTATGTAATTTTGTAGATGGGGAGATGATTCAATTGGCTCGATGTTGGAGAAATGGATAACACCTTCAAAAGGATTTGATCTATCCTTGCTAATTTAGGTTGTGCTTCTTGCAACCAGGGTGAGAGGACCCATTTTGTAAGCTCTGTTGGTGAATTAGAATAAATATATCCTTCTTTGCACAAATTTGAAAGGAAACCTTGAGAAAAAATGATCAATGCACCAAAATTTAACTCTCACGAGTAGTCACTTCTAAAGAATGGCGATATTTTCTTAACAAGGTTAAGGTAACTAAAGACATTATGGAATCCCGATTGCTTCCACATATTTTGGTAGTAGAATTTATTCATTTGTGGATATACAGGGGAAAACATGGGTAGTTCGTAGGATTCATTGTTTTTGAATAATTTTTGGTGGGATATTAAATAGGATAAACTTGATTTTGCTATATTTTTGAGAACCTTCAAAACAATTAGAAAACTAAATGATAGAATGCTTTAGAATAGCTAAAATATTCCTTTAACCAAAAGGTGTGCATCAATAAAGGCCCTTATTTGCACGGTTTCACACAATCTTTGAGAATTTAACACAAAGGCTTGAAATAAAGACATAATTAAACATTAAAGACCCCTGTTCTTCACACCTAAGATACACTCTAAGGTTTATAGACAATCTTTATCAACAAAATCATAGTAAAGTGATTTTAAATTGTTTATCTCATTACAGGATGAAGGCTCTTCTCATAATGAAATTACGAATTCCACTAAATTATCACAGGGATGAGATCCTATGTGATTCGGAGGGATTTTAACAAAATATTGCAACATAAACACCAAAATTGTTCGAAAACATTCTGAAATAAAAGAAGACACAATTTTTCCCAAGATTAACACAGATTAATTCAAGATCTATTAGATTTATCACCAGGGGAAAGTTTCTTGAATAGTCTCAAAGCTTGTCAATGGCTGTACACTTGGAACCATCTTGATGTGATCAAATCTAAAACACAAGAGATTAACATGTTTCTCAGATGGTCTCTCAGGAAGATGGGCCTTCTCATATTTTCTAATAAGAATTAAACCACCAACCGTTGTCATCACTAACTCAAACCCTTTATAGAACTTACTTACATTAAATTTTCCCACCCAAACAAAGAATATTTGATGACCCTTTGTTTGTTACATATTTGATAATTATTTTCCGTAAAGTGATGTTTAAAAGATTTACAACAAAAAGTTTCCAGGTGTTCAAAAGGTGAATCATTTCAGATATTTCCATCATTGTTTTAACTGGGGCATCCAGTCATCTCCTCTAGCAACACGTTTTTCATCCTTTGCGCCTATAGCTTCCTTCTCCTCATTCTTTCCTTTGCAATTTACTCTTTGGATCTGCACCATTTTCTCGCATGTGCCCGAGTAACTCTGTTTCAAAATATCAACTCTTGCACTTCCTTATATTCACAAATTCGAGCTCCACAACACTTCAATTACACTTTGCTGATAAAAATGACAAGAAATCATTCAGATTCACCATGAAAAATGATGCGTATTTACATCCCCTAAAGTCGTGGAACATTAATGGTAGAAAAACCAAATGTATCACACCATAACCATTGATTCTTCCCTATCACAAGTTTAAATTCGAATTGTTCATGTGGAAGATTAGAGCCAAACAGCCTAGGGGTGCCTTTTACATTTTATTACTTTTGGAGAAAATGTGTAATTTTCACATTTTTCCCCACCCCTCCGCCTTTGAAATACGGGCTCAACATGTGGATTAATCTGGGCATTTGATGGAGTCACGGCTCATTTCTGTAATTTTATGATTTTTAACAAAAAGGAAAAATTTCCAATTTTCCTCCGGTGTCCCACTTCCCCATCTTTGAATTTTCAATGCAGACTTCATTTGTTTCTGACGGCTGCGCTTCACTATTATACTTTATACCTTTTTCATAATAAAGAAAAAAATTTCAAAATTTCCCGGTGATCCACCCTCTCGATTTGACTTTTCAAATCCCGACTCAAACATTTGACATCACTTTGTCCCTGCAGGTCGCAAATCAATTTATAACTTTACTCCATTTACACAAAAATACAAAAAACTTCAAAACGTTCCGCCGACCCACCTTCCCACTTGTAACTTGGAAAACAACCACGTGTCCATCTTCGGGGTCAAAGTAAGACTTTTTCCTTGCCGCTTCATATTAGTTGAATAGTGAATAAGAGACTATCAGGGCGACAGGGTCGATTTGGTATTTTTACAAATGTGACTAAAGTGGAAAATTCACCAAAAAGGCCCGCTAGGCTGGAACCAATTAAAAATGAACACGTATACACGTCCGAGGAAAAAGGGAGAAATTCACACCGCCTTTATAAATTTGATCGGCCAATCAGAACTCAACAAGGCCACGGGGCCAAATTGATATTTTTGCAAACATAGTAAAAATTTACAAGTTATAAAATAAACCCAATGTACCTCATCCAATCAAAAGAGACCACGTAGATGAAGATGCCGAGTTATAATTTGGTGGGGAAAATGGGCCCGTCAAACCATAAAATGTAGGGAAATCACCATTTGTGCCCATAATTGAATTTTTCTTTAAGGAAAAATAATTTTGAAATGATACAAGGCCCAAATGTGATCCATGACCCTGGAGAAGGATCTTCAACAACATACAAATGAAGAAAATATTTCACACATCCATTCGGGGAAATAGAAAATACGATAGAGCCTCAAGATTGAAGTTTTTTTAGAGAAAACAAGGCAAGATCAAATTTAGCACCAACACCCTATGTGGGACAAGAGCATGCTGGTGGCTAGTTCACGGGATAATATTGTAGAATGGAATGAAGTAAGGATTTCTCTTACAACTAAGTTTTCTAGAGCAACACACCTAGTCAAATCTGCATATATCATGGTAATAAACTTGTTCAACACCACATTCAGAAGTATGAGAGGCTCTGGAAAAGGGGTAGGAAGCTTTACTACCTTCGTTATGGGTGCACAAACTTTATTCCACTTTACAAGGTTGCGCACGCTTGGTATGTATATGTGGAGCTACATAGAGAAAATGGAAATTGGTAGGATTTGATTACAGGTATGGTCCAAACTTTTGACTACTTCTCTACTAAACCTCTAGTAGAAAAGGCATTAAGGGTTATAAAGTGTTTAACTATGGGAGATAGTGCAAAGGAAGAAGAACTCATTCAGGATTTATTTGATGAGAATGACTCAAGAGCACACTTTTATGAAGAAGTAGAGATAGATGCCACACTACTTAAGCATGCTTGCTTTGAGAAAGAAAAAGGAAAGATGGTCTACATAGTGGATGATGAAGAATTAGAAAATATAGACATCGATCATTAAAAAGGTACACACAAGGTATTGGAAAGTGTAGATAAAAATGTGTGCGCATATCATGAACCTATGCAGACAAAGAAATTGAATATTAGTACGGATGTTGAACCTAAAGAGGCAATAATAATTGGAGATTATTGATATGAAAATGAAGTGGAAAAAATAGTGGTCAGTTGCTCCCTGATTTTAGTACTTATTTCATAGAGGCTACCATCAATTGAAAGGTGTACATGAATCATTAGGAGAGATGAAGATAAAGCTTTAGGAAGAGATCCTACAGATGAACCCTAACCCGCACGTAAAGGTTAAAGAAGAAATTGACAAGATGTTGAAGTCTGACATCATCAAGACCTTGGAAGAATTAGAGTGGGTTAGCCCCATGGTTATCAGTATAAAGAAATATGGTCAGATTAGGATTTGTGTGGATTACAGAAAATTGAATGTTGTATGTGTGATTGATCCCTTTCCTACACCTCTTAGAGAGGATATATTACAAGGCGTTGCAAGGCACAAAATCTATTCTTTTACAGATGAATTCTCTGGGTATTATCAAGTCCGGATTGCACAAGAGGATCAAGAAAAACAACATTTGCCACTAAATGGGGAATTTTTTCATATACTATGATGCCCTTTGGTCTAAAAAATGCACCTACTCTATTTTCGCAAATAGTTGTTCAAGCATTCTAGGATTTTATTCACATTTTCTTACAAGTTTACTTGGATGATTGGACAGTGTATGGAATGGTTAAGGATCATTGTAATAATTTGTTCTTAATGTTTGACAGATGTAGATAGTTAGGAATCTCTTTGAACATCAAAAGGCACTTGTTTGCTACACCTTTTAACACTGCTGTAGGGAAAATCATTTGCAAGGAAGGTTTGTTAGTAGATCCAACTAAGGCTGCATTCATTTTCGCCTAAGACCCTACAAATCAAAGTGACGTCTCGCATATTTTTGGGTCACACTAGTTATTATAAAAAATTTATCAAAGGATATACTAAGGTTGCCTCACCCTTGGAAGAGTTACAAAAAGGAAATGGGACATTTTATTGGGGAGAACTGCAGAGAGTGTGTATTTGAAACATTAAAGGAGAGACTTACTACAATGCCTATTCTGTGTTTTCCCTCATAGCACTAACCGTTTCATGTACATGTGGATTTCTCTAGCATGACCATTGGTGCAGTGTCAGCTCAGCCTAGAGAAGGTATTATAGATGTTACTAGTAGAAAGTTGAGTTATGTAGAGCATAATTATACAATTATTGAGCATGAAGCCTTGTCGGTGATCTATGAACTACATAAACTCAAGCAATACCTTTTAGCAACACCATTCATATTTTACACCAACCACATGGAATTGAAATACTTGGTAAACAAGCCCATTTTATAGGGGCGCATATGTCAATGGGTGATCTTATTCCAAGAATTTGATTTCATAGTTGTGGAAAAACTAGGTGAAAGTAATTATGGCCCAGACCATTCATCACAAATTCAGTTAGGGGATGACACGTAGACAATTGAAGATACAATGTTGGATGCACAATTGTACAAGTTACAATGCACGCCTTCGAATTGGAGGATATTGCTATATTTTTACGTACATGTGTGGTGTAAGAAGGAATTAAATCCTTGGAGAAGAGACAACATGCAATTTAAGTGACACCTTTTATGTTGATTAGTGGTTACCTATATAAGTTAGGTCGAGATGAAGTATGGCGTCGGTTTGTGCTAGAGCACGAGTGTGCGTGCACATCATGGAAGAGGCTCATGGTGGTATTACAGGTGGGAACTATGTAGGTGATGCCATTGTGCACAAGATTCTACTCGTTGGATTATGGTGGGAGACCCTATACAAGGATTGTAAAGCATATTGTAAGGCATGTGATCACTATCAATGCATTGGTAAACCTAGGAAAAGAGATGAAATGCCTTTAAGACCTATTCCTAGTGCAGAGCCATTTGAGAAATGGGATATAGAATTTGTGGGTCCTATTTCGCTATCCGTGCATAGAACTGGATCATGCTACATCATCACTTACATAAATTATCTTACAAGGTGGGAAAAAGTAAGAACTACCAAAGATTGTACAACACCTACGTGTAAGCTAGTTTATTATGGGAAAAGTTTCTTACAAGGTATGGATGCCTGCTGAGCTTGATAAGTGATAGGGGTGCACACTTTCTGAATGAAAAAACTAGGATACTATTAGATGAATTTATGATTGCACACCATAAGACTACACCCTATCATCCTCAGGAAAATGGGACTGCTAAGGCCTTTAACAAGATTTTGAGCTAGACATTGAAAAAAATTTGTGACGTTGGAAGGAAATATTGGGATGATAAAGTTTCTATCATGCTTTGGGTGCACAAACAACAACATAAAAGAGGTTGAACAAGGCCACACCCTTTCAGTTGGTGTTTGGCACAAAATTAGTTCTTCCTATGGAATTCATGTTACCTTCTTTGCATATTACATGCTCTGGAGGTCTAGCTGATGAGAAATATTTGCATGAAATAATTAATAAATTTATATAGTTGGATGAGAGGCACACCATAGCTCATTAGATTCAAAATTAGGAAAAGCTCGGGTAGAAGGCATGGCGTGAAAGGCACATTAGGGACAAAAGCTTGAGATAGGAAAGATGGTGCTTCTTTATGATTCTAAGTTTTTGTGCCATCTAGGCAAGCTTAAAGTGAATTAGTTGGGACCATATATTATCACTCATATACTTGAATTAGGTGCTTTTCAGTTAGAGACACTTGATGGAATACGGTTACCCGGTTACTTTAACGGGAGTAGGTTGAAGCCCTACTATAAATAAGTCTTCCTCGTGTTTGTAATAAGGCAATGTTACCATTTAGACTAGGTGTTCATTTTTGTATTTCCTTAATTTATTTCCTTTTCGTTACTATGCTTTGTCAATTTAGTTGGTGTTTTATGCAATAAGTGCATTTACACACTAGAAGATAATTACAATTTGAATAAATTTTATGCCTGAGGGCTACACATACCATAAGTGTGGGGTGGTTGTTTACAAATGGGTACACATAAAGGAACAAACTCGCTATAGGTGCTATTTAATTTTGTGGAGGAGTTCTTAGAAAGGAGATTGATTTAAAAAGGTGACTTTAGATGGAGATAAATGGGGGAACAATATAATGCGAGGTAAGTAGCTGCCATGGAGACTACCAGGGGAAGGCACATTGGCGAGGTACTCAAGCGCATGGAATTTTGCTAAAGAGAAGTCTATAGCCAAAAGGTAGGAAAGCATGCTAGAAGGTTATAGCTTGGGTGCGAAGATGTACCACGCTGATATTGTGAAAATGGTCAACTAATGAAAGGATTATTGGTTGGTGAAGGGGCAATAAATGAACTAAATTTTTGAAAATCTATATAAGGATGTAATGTGCGTTCATTTTTACCTTTATGATCATAAGTATTGGAGCAAGCTAAGTTCGATCAAGTGGAGAAAGTCATATTAAGATATGGATAGTGTGAAACCATACATGGAGAGTGGATTATTGTGTGAAAGAGGCTTGTGTCCCCATTGGTGAAGGGTTTGAGTGAAGCAGAGGTGTTGAAAACAAGCTAGGGCATGTGGTTTCAAGATATGACACATGGATTCGAGCTAGGGTTTGAATTTTATGGACAACGAAAAGGTGGATTTTTACAATGGCACCAAAGAAAGCACCTACAACAGAACGAAAGGAAAGAAGAAGGTAGAAGATGAAGTTGAAATGGCTCCCAAGAGTAATTTTTTAGAGATGTAGTACCCATAAGGTGTGATAGTCAGACAAGAGTGGGATTCCCACATCCGCAGGTGAAAAATAATCGACTACAACCACCATACATCTGACAACAAGAAATATTTGGATGAATTGTTGAGTACAAAGACCAACAAGTACACTATGGAGGATATGCCATTATATGATGATGCTGGGGAGAAATTGTTGAAGGTGTAGAGTCTATCAGGTTGTATGAGATCCGATATTTTGGAAAATATGAACCATTATACCAATGGATGATGAGCATGGTTGATGATGACTTCTTCTATTTCACCGGAAAAGGGTTAGAATCACAACAACCTTGATTTCGACACGACGGATTGAAGGAAACAAGGGTAGACTCGCCAAGGTGATCCGACCGATAAAGCCACAATCATAGAGAAAAGAAAGGAGTTGGGATATAATAAGGGTCCACATGGAATGGACATTGATAAATTGAAGAATTATCCAAGGTGCGGTAGAAGCACATTTGGTAACCAAGTTGAATGATCAAGAGAGATGGTCGCAGGTGAATACCATGTGGCTGCATGTTACGAAGAAAATATCTTAAGGAGTATTCTATAACCTAGTAGGCTACATTTCAGATACCATTGTTAAGGAAGTATGCATAGCCTAGAGAAGATAATTTTTGGCGTTATCCTCCTTTCCCTTGTGTTTGTAGAAATTGGAGTGCCAGTTGGTGAAAGAACAAGATCTGGGAGTATCCCATGGAAAATAACTCCCTCGTAGAGAGGTTTGACAAAAATTTATGTGAAGGGTCAATGAGTGAGCCATTTTAACAGAGGGCGAGATGTGGTATGACCAACTTTGGGTTGCATTTGAGGAAGAGTGGTGCATTCCCAAGGAGTTACCCTCGGTGGGCAAGGTGGTACGGTTTTGGTTTACCAACACTTCGCATCAAGAAATTTTCTATGAGTGATAGGGAATGGAGCCCATGGTGCAAAATATTGTACGCCTTCAAAATGCGCTACTTCCAAGCATCACCACTGATTTAATGATGCATACGCTTGAAATTTAATGCAGACAAGGTAGAATGTCACTACCACACTCTAAGGAAGGCATATGTGTATCCAGGAAAGGCTTCCTATATTAAAATGCTCATCTCAAATGTCATAATTATGAAGCCGATAATCTTGGCTACTGGAGATAGTGGAGCCATGCTCGTATATCTTTAGCTCAAGCCTAAGCCGGAGAATAACAATAATGTAGAAAATGAGTTCATGATTCTAGGGCCTCTAAAAGGAAAACATATAGTGGAGAATGTGACAACCCCATAACCCGTGTAGAAACCATAGTGGTGGATGAGGAGGAAAAAGAACATGAAGACAAAGTGGTGTCTTAGATCATAGAGGCCGAAGTAAACCCATAGACAAAGTAGAGACCGAGCTCATGGGATAATCCACCTCAAATATAAGAAGAAGACAAAGACTTATATGTAGAAGCAAATCCACAGAGAGCAATTATTTAAAAGGGTATTCAAGAGAATAATGAACCAAGGTGCGGGAACCCCACATCTTGTGAGGATATCACCACAAATATCTCCTCAAAAAGAGAGAACTAAGAGAAAGAAATAAAAATAAAGTTGAATGAGGAGGTGGAGTCTACAGAGAGCACGCTTAGAACCCCCGTGTCAACTAGAAGATGTGGAAGAACCCAAGGATGAGGATATGAAGGATGAAGAGGAAGGTGCAAAGGAGGTAGAATAAACTAAGGATGATATTTCTCAAAACATCGAGGATCTAACCACAAACCTTGGTGCTCAATTTCCTAAGGGGGCTCGTAAATGAGGAGAACTAGTGGGGATTATGTTGAGTCAAACATAGGCTATACCGAGGACACCAATAAAAATTTTTGCACTCGTTTCCAAATCACAATGGAGCTTAAGGGGTTGTATGGATGGGAGTTGATGGACCAAGACATGGCCACTACGCACGTGAGGAAACAACTATCCTGGTCTATGAAAACTCACATGGATGAGCCTGATTTTGATATATGTGAGGAGTCATGTGTATCCCAAATAATAAAAAGGCACCGCACAATATGCACATGACTATAAATCCCACTCTCATGTCTAATGAGTAGGTAAGAAATGCATTGGTTAAGGTATCTACAGAAGTAGAGTAGAGGAACATAGATAAGGCTGCCACTATTAGAGTTTTACAAGAAGATAACAAGGTAAAGGCTACGAAATAGCGCATCTAAAATATGAGAAGAAATTAGAGTAGAAAAATATTGAATCCTTCATCATCATGGCAGAGGAAATTGGCAATTATGTCTTGAAAGCAAGACTCTACTTAGAGTCTAAGGTACTGAGAAGTTTCCTTCGGCTATACATTATGTGGATACATTAGTTGATTTGGTGCTTTAGGATGGATCAATTTTCATGCCAATGCCAAAGGAACCTAAAAAGAAGTAGAAAGAGAAAGGGCCATGATTAGAAATAATTCATCATACGAGGCATTGTTCAAAAATTTATAGGATGAGTCAAGAATAAAGATCAAGCTTTGAACATCTGCGTAGCTCCATATGTAGTGATCAGAATAAGAACTATATTAGAAAATAATGAAGTTCTGAAAGCAATGAAGGATTAGACGTTAGGGCACACAGAGAGATTGGTGTTAGTGAAGCAAAATGTGAAACCCTTGCGGTAGCACAACATCCGCATAAGGAGATATTGGATGAGTTTTGAAAGATTATAGCATAAAATTTGGATCTTCTAGAGGGATGGATGTCAGCTATGGCTAACATTGTCATATTATTACATAATGAAAAGGGATAGATGACCCAGGATGAGTTGGATTCCATCGCTACGACGCCCAGAGAAGACCAAACATGTTGATGATTGGAAAGCCTTGGAGGCTGAGATTAAGGAAAAATATCGTGAGTTGATCCTTCTAGTTGAAGAAGAAAATGCCACCAAATATAATTCCATTCTTTGTAAAGTAAATGCTTACATTCTTTCATTCTTATTATTTATTCTTTGGGAACATCAGGAGGAACACCATTGTTGGGACGAAAATGTAGTTTAGTGTGGGGTAATGTTGAGAATATAGAATATGTCACTAAGGAGATGGCACATAGATGATTCACGCATGGTAGTAAGGCATATGTTAAGGCATGAAATGATCACAAAGTAAACACACGCAAAAGATAGATTGATTCGGGACTTAGCCATTTTCATGGTTACGGGACTATTTTGGAGATAGTGTATGAAGCACACAATGGGATGGAGACTTGTGTGACACACAAATGTTATTTTGGGAAGAGTGTCTACTAAGTTCCATGCATGAGTTCGAGTTAATAATAGGATTACTACTACCAGCTAACTATAAGAGATCTATTATTAGCGCACTTGCATGTGTGCATGTTATTGTAAAGGCACATGACTATTTTCAACATGTGACCTATTTTTGTAAGTGTGTAAGTGGTGAAGGGAAATTCCCCACCCTTATAAATATGTAGTAATATGTGTAGATTAGTGACAGGGTGTCCGAGTTATTATGGAGTTATGTTGCCAAATCTAATGCGCACATAAACTTATGATACTACTTATGGTAAGAAGCTTATGTATATTTGTTTTCTTTTAATATAATGGAGCGTATTAGGTGAATAATGGTGTTAAAAATGACTCAGTAATCGACTCTTGCATAAACGACTTCATTATTTCTATCGCTTAATTCATTATTCTTTTAGATCTAGATATGGAATATGGTCTGTGGAATGTTTATGCTATCTATGGATTTGAATGCATTACATCTTCATCATGTTCATATCATGTTCAAGAAACTCTAAGGAGGGGCCTAATATCCTTGTGTGCTTCGGTTCATCACTCATCTCATGTTGGGTTATGTGTTAGCACGCCCGGTTGTTCATGTTAAATTCTAGGTGCATCAAAATATACAATGCCAACATCATCCAGCTTTCAAACTCAATCTCACCGTACTAAGAATGTGGTCACATGGGGAAAAGGAGTTGCAGTGGTTATGAAGTCACAATTTAAACCTATCAATTGCATTGCAAGAAAGTTCCAACACCTTTTCAACAAGACCATTGTGCATATATCCCGTAATCAAATCAGGCTTGAAGAAAAAGTCAAACAATCCATGTGAGCTTGGGTTTGTGTATCCCTGTTTCAAGCTCACTGCAACAAAATCAATCAATATCAATTTCATTCAATGCTAATGTCAGTCTCAAAACAAGGAAGATCGGTCAATAAAAAATACATTAACCATGCATTATCCAATGCTCACAAACTCCATTTAAAATAGTGAGATGCCTACCTTGTGTAGGTCCCACATTCAACATACATGTCTTCCGAGCGTTTATGACTATAATATCCGACAAAATTCCCCTATCTTTTATGCTTTGATGGATGTCCATTCTCTATTCTAAATCCTCCATTTTGGCACATGGTGAATGATGTTGGCAAAGGTTGTGAAGCTTGGCTTTGAATTTTCTTGAAAGGTTTCAAGGCCTTTTCAACAAACCCATTTTTACATATCCTACTATCATTACAGTCCATGAGGCTAGATTTCATGCATTTAGTCGAATAGTGCACATGTTAAGCACATGCTTCCACATTTTGCATACATTAAACAAAACAATGACAACAAATCCATTAGAAGAGCCCTAAAAATAATGGCGGCTAAACTATACATATAACTTTCTAGATAAACATGGAAAGCCAACAAATTATAGGAGACAAGTGAACTTCCCGCAAAATAAATAAAACTCATAACAACTCAAATCCAGTTAAGATGTATATAGTGAGATGTGAAGAAAAAAGGCACATTCAGCTCGAGCTCTCCATCCTTAGGAATCGAACCATAAAAACTAAGCAGGAGATTCCGGATGGAAAATACAAAGAAGGACCACATTTTCATAAATGTCTACCAAAGTGCACCTGTAACTACCCAAATATCTTGCTAAATTTTTAATCTTGGCACATGGATTTCACATTATAAAGCCTTGGATCCCAAATAAAGTGTTGAATTATTGTGCATGGAAAGTGACAATCCGTGCATGTTGTCCTCCTTACTAAATGGACACCGACAAAGCTTTCTCTTCTTGAACACACCAAACCTCCACTCACCGGCCACTTTTCCACTATCCCACGTGCCACGTTTTTATTTTATTATATATATATTTTTTTGGGGCACTACAATATGTATGTCGAATTATTAGATGAAGTTAAAGCTTCGCTGATTTCAGGAAAAATGTGTCCACTTTTTACCCCCTTTTGGTCCCCCATTTCCATGCACTTGCCCATATACTAAAAATCATTGAGAATTCAACAATATATCAATTATTACAATGTCGAACATCAACTACAAGTTTATTGGAATGGATATTTTTCACCTCCATATATGAAAGGTAAGGTTTTATCACCCTCGTGAATAAGAGTAGGAAATAGAAACAAATAGAAAAAAGGAATTATGGTAAGGTAAGAAAGACTAGATAAGAAACATGATCAACATAAATGATCAAAACTACCATATAATTCAATGATTCAAAGGGGTTAGTTCTATATGTGTAAATATCATGGCGATTTAGAGAAACAATTGTATTCAAATCTTATAGCCACATGTGAAGATACATATGTACATACCGAGATGACTATAAGCCCATGATAATACAAAACTTAGGGAGAGAACAATCTTATGTTTAAACATTTGATATTAAAGGAATAATTACATTGAGAGATATTTTTGATATAGATATTACTTTTAGTAATATAACTTTAATTCAAAATATTCATCTATGTTTCATGCCTTGAATACGAGATTAAAGGTCATAAAAGATACGAAATCCTAAAAATTGATATATTTCTCATGTAAAGCATTTGTAATGAAACTAATTAGATGTAAATATTCATGGTAATAAATCTTCCTCTCACCGTAACTAGGATCAATGTGAGTTTGTGGGTCACGAATATGACCGTGAAAATGAGAATCTCTAGGATCATATGCCCTACGAATTATAATAGAAGGGGTCATGAAATGCATACATATTAATATAAAAATTAAACTTCAAATTAGCTCATACAAATATAAACAAATAAATTTTCAAATGCATGTAAACATTTACATAAACTAGCTACATAATGGACATGTAATGAATAATGTTATCAATAAAATTAAATTTTACCACTCCACACCCACTAATAACTTGTACTAGGATGCTAATTATTATGGTAAACACCTACATACACAATAAATTTGTACTATATGTCTACATTTTATGACATGAGAAAAATTATTAAATTAATTATCTAATATTAATAACATGTATTACAATTATACAATTCATGGTACCTCGGTGAGTTCTTTGCATACAAGAAATCTAGTAAAAACACCTTTGTTTATTCATTCCTATAGAGATGGTAGAGTGTCATATGTGGTCATAAAATTTAAAAATAATATATCATTCTAAGTTGAGTGTGTGTGTACGCACACATGAGTATATAGATACAAATACATAAACTATAATATTAAGAATATAAATACGTGTAAAGTCCAAAAGAATATAAATTACTTCTATAAACATAAATATATGTATGATAGTAGTAACATGTTGTTGGGATACTTATGTTCCCCTCTCATGTTATAATATTAATAAGTGTACATATGTGTAATTAATATAAAAATTCAACTACAAATATTTTTAGGTTAACATATATATGTCGTATTCATTTGTGTAAGAAATATTTAATACTTGTGAATGTGTCGTTGAGGTGTGTAATCTAAATATATGTCTCAAAACTCACCGAACGCAAAACACTCCAACAAAACTAAAATGTGTGAAACTATATTCCTTATTGGGTCATATATGTATGCAACTACAAGGTGTGCAATGGTGTGGACTCATGCTAATACTAGATGGAGCACTTTCTTGTCCACCTCCACCAATATCAAATTTTTACACCTATTTCATAACATTGATATAGGGTATCAAATAGTGCATTAAACATATAAGGTTTTTCAATCTCTATGTAGTGCCCACTTCCCTTTGACACCTTTTGGTAATGATCATGACATTGTCGACTATATTATGGACATTATTATAGTTTTGATTTAGTATGATGTTAGATATTTGATCATGGATTATTGTTGACTTTGATTCTTATATGATGCATGATGATTATTAGAGACACTTTATATGTTGATGATGTTATACTGTTGGACATGGTTATATGATGGATGTTGTTCAGATTTGTGATATTTGGATATTATGAGTGGACCTAGAAATGAAAAATTATTGGATGATGATATAGTTGTTGATAAAACTATAATGATATTGTTAGATTGCTTTGATGTTGTTGTGATTCATATATCTAGATGATTTTGGAATTTTAATTATATTTATATTATTTTGGACGTTCTAATATGGCCATGAGGCTGAAGGAGGTATTTGTGTTTTACAGGTTAAACTATCACAACAAACATTGGGGGATTGGAGACCAACCACATTAGAATTCTAGATGAATTCAACAAGGTCACCATGGCAACTAGTTTTGTTTGTGTGTGTGTTTGTTAGTGTTATGGATCCCCATGAGGGGATCACTTTTAAATGTGACCAAGGGATTTTACGTATTTCTTTTATTTTTGATCCCTTTTGTGTAATTTTTGCATGTGTTTATTTTTTTGTGCACTTAACCCTTTCATTATTTATTTAATGGTGTGTAAATATTATGAGTAATCATATTGTTTAGTTAATTAATTAAAATATGTCATAAGAATGTAATTAATAGAGTTTTTGGCTATGTTTTAAAGTGTTGTAAGAATGTGTAAGTAATATGTAAGTGATGTGTAAGTTAACTTTTGAGTGTGAAACACTCCACCTTCTTAGAAATTCAAATTTGTGCTTGGAGGCTGATTTGGGAGGCTTGTGGGACAAGTTAAATTTGTCCCAAACCTCTTACATTTACATACCAACCTTGCCTATGGTTGGAGGGTTAAATTTAGAAAAATTTATGCATTTTAACAAGTCAAGTTGAATGTTGTAATTGAAGTTTTCTTACATGATTTAATTTCAGTCCTTATGGGGTATGGACTTGTTTGAGTGTGTAAGTAAATATGTCATATTATTCACCCACCTATTTATTATGCATTGGAGAATGAAGTTGAATTTGTGTTTGGGGTTGAGGATGTGTGATGTGGCATCCTACATGGATCCACCTCATCCTCTTCTCTTCCCTCTTCTATAAAATTTGAATTTATTGCCTTGTTTTGGGTTGCTTCACTTTTGGGAGACTTCATTTTGGGTGAATTTTCTTGCTATTTTGGGAGCTCTTGCTTGGAGAAGTTTTTGGAAGATTGTTGCATGCTTGTATTGGGTTGATTTTTGGATTGCTTGCATTAGAAGGAGCTTGTTGTTTTGAACTAGGAACAACTCCATCATGGAGAGGTAAGAGTTTGGCTCTTGAAATGCTCTTCTTTTATTTATGTAAATGTTCTTGTGTGAATGTTTTGGTATATATTGTGGGTTGTTGGGTAGATGGCCTAGGAATGGTGTAGGAGAAGACTATGGGGTTATTTTTTGGGAGGCACAAGTGGTTTTAGGGAGGTATAAGGGTGGAGGGAGTTGGGATTTGGGTTCCACCTTACAAAGAAATTGCTTGCATTTTTTTACTCGTTATGGGGGCCATAAGATGTTGGGGAGATATAAGAAAATATGAGGAATAAGGGGTACGTACGTGGGGAGGCATAAGGGCATGACAGGGTTTGAAATGTTATTCATATATATATATATATATATATATATATATATATATATATATTGGTGGGTTGTTCTCGGTGGTGATACCCAATTTTCCCCTTTGGGAGGCATAAACAACATCCTCCATAGCTTCTTGCTCGTTTGGCTTGCAAGATAAATCTTGAGTTTTGTGTGATGTCTTTCATGTGGTTGTAAAACTGCGCTTTTTTTCTTGGTTTGTGTTTTTAATTTAAAATGTGCATGTTGAAGGATTGAATTGTGATGTGGAAGCCTATTTTTTCCATGAGTTGAAACACAATAAAATAACAATAAAATAACGAGTTCAATTAGACAAAAACACTTAAAGGACATATTTCAAAACTTAGCCAAATCAGGCTCAACCATTTTATAGTCATTTTGATGTTAAAATGGTAAATTTTCGAATTAGAATTTAATCAAATAGATCTACCTCACAAACTTATCCTAAATCCATCTAAGAAATATTCTCCATGTCTATTTGACATGTAGAGAGAGGAAGAAAGTCAAATTGAATAAATCTCACAAGTTAAAATTTACCAGTTTGCACTGTGAAATCGCTGCAGGCCATTTTCTTAAAATTGACCCCTTAAAATTTATCAAAAACCAAAAACTATTGATCTCTGTGTAAAGAGGTCATCAATATATTTCAGAAAGTCCTTGTTTTCCAAAACCGAGCTCTCTATCAAAAGTTATGGCCCTCTAAAGTTTTTCTTCCTTGGCATCAAATTTTGGGAAAAAAATTTCCTTGGCGGGCCCGCGGCCCAAATTTTTCCCTTAAAGCTTAGGAAAATTTTTGGGAAAATTTTCCAAATTTTTCCCACCATCCTGTAGCCAATCAGAGGCTGCCACATGGCACCATGAGGTGTTAGCGGAGGGGCGAGATCCCCTTTTAACTTAGCGCTTTCAGAAATTTTGGGAAAATTTTCCAAATTTTCCCCCGCCACCCGCAACTAATCGGTGATGCCACGTAGCCTCACGAGTCACCAGTGGAGGAATGGATCACTTTTTGTCTTTTACATCTTGGAAAATTTTTGGAAAATTTTCAAATTTTTCCCCGTTGTTCCATTGGCCCACAAATAGTCGTGGGGCCGCCACGTGGCATAGTGAGGTGTCGACAGAGGCGCGGGTCTATTTACCCTCTTAGCGCTTCAAGGTGTGAAGCCAATTTTCTCCCGCCACCCCGCCTTTCCCTCATTGGTTTAGGAGATGCCACATGCCCCTTGTGGACTCATGGGAGCATGGGCGCAAAGATGACTTTCACCTCGTGCACGAGAATTTGTAAAATGTCTATTGCCACCCCGTCCCCCTGTGCTTTGACTTATGAAGCTCCATGTGTCCCTAGTGGATTGGCGAACCCACGGGAGCACGAGGCATAAATGTGGTTTTTTTCCCCTGCGCAGGGAATTTTTCTCGAAAGTCTCCCGTGGCCTGTGACCCTCCCTTTGAGCAAATTTTCTCCCCAGGGTCTCGCAAGCTCGCCCTTGGGGAAAATTTTCACCCCAAGGCCCTCCGGCCCATAACTTGAAAAATATGAGGAGTTAGGACTTCTTTATATCAATGGAAAGGTGAGGAAATTTTCTATCCCATGGACATATTTTAGGAAAATTTTGAATGCACTAAGTGTGAGAAAAATCAAGTTAGAACTTTAAGCCTGTTAGAGAGTTGGTATGGTGTGGAATTACCCTCTGAACCTATTTGAAACTTCTAACCCTAAATTTTTGACCTTATCACTTCTTATAATTGTTAATAAAAGATAAGTATATTCTAGTAGATTAGAATTATTCTGAAACGTGTTAGTGACAATTGTTGTCTTATAACCCGGTTATAGACTCCTTTATACAAAAAAAATTATTCCATAATTTTTCCTAATTAACCCTAGGTTGTGTCTTTGGTCTCAAGTGGGTTGTTTCAATGGATGTTACACTTGGTATCGAGTAGTGGTTCAAAAAATTGGACCATTGGGCACACTAGAAAACTTGAGATATGAAACTTAAACCTATCACACTTTTAAATTTAGAAAATAACTTACTTTAGAAATTGCATATTTTAGTAAACATGAAAATTAAATAAAACTTAGAAAAAGCGAACTCGACTCTCACCTTGGTCCATGCAGAGGTACAGCCGACAGACTAGCGGTGTTTTCACATAGACCTAGACTTACCACCACTAGATCATGTTGTAGTAGCCATCCTACCCCATATTTTTTAGACTCTTCAGGATATTAATTCTGCTCTACGGGAGGATCAGTAGGAGGACATATAGCCAGACATGACAGAGTCTCTTCCATTGAGGGTCGGGTATCTCCTCGATAGAGTGAGGAGCATAGAGGAGACAACTACCATGCGAGTTATCCAGAGATGAGTCACCATAGAGGGGATATGGAGACCGAGTTTCAAGACATAGAGATAGGTCTTGAAGCCCTAGGCTTAGGGATGAGCATACAGAGAGACCTAAAGGCCGCGGACCATAGTTGCGAGATCACATTAAGGAGATCTTAAAGCTTTGACCATCACATTATTCTGGTGACATAGATGGATTTCAAGAAGAGGCCTGGTTGGTGAGCTTGTGTGGAGGCTTCAAGCTTTGTTCTTATTCTAGAAACATAAAATCTCATGTTGCAGTCCATCTACCGAGGGATAGAGCTAGTGTCTAGTGGAGGACGAGAGGAGCGAAGCTCCATGCTGATTCCGAGATAGTTACTAGGAGCTATTTGAGGAGCATATCAGGAATAGATACTTGTCATGGAGGTTCCTACATCAGCGGATAGATGATTTCCATGACCTCCAAGAGGCATATCTCATAATGGTTGAGTACGAGAGTAGATTAATGGATTTACTCTAGTATGTTGGTTATATGCGGATGAGTAGGTGCAGATTCATAGGTAAATCTAAGGGCTGAATCTAGACATTGGAGCTGCAGTGCAGATCCATTGTCCATGGACATTAGCTAAGGCCATTGAGAAGGCCTATATAGCAGAGTAAACTCAGAGAAAGACCCAGCAGGCGAGAGACCAAGTCTGAAGTAGCATATAGTAGATGCGGGACAACAGATCGAGGGGGTCAGTACCTCTTCCTTGTCGTGGAAAAGGTTCAACATAGTCATCTTTTAGACCCCATCAGCAGCAGTAGAAGTAGTCTCGTCCACCTTATAGACCTCCACAAAGGTTTGATGCACAGATAGGTCAGAGTATACGGCCTCCTCTTAGGGGTCCCATCAAGACACAGGGTGCCCAGAGAGCTCACTTAGTAGGAGCTCGCCAACAGAGACCTAAGTAGACCACAGCTAGATCTTCAAGATCCACACCACATACCTCTAGAGTACCGACTAGACATGCTACACAGGGGAGAGGATCAGGTAGGTGTTTTTGTTGTGGTGTTACTAGAAATTTTTATAGAGACTTCCCAAAGAACCCTAATAACAAGGGTAAAGACACATATCGCAGAGCCTACTATTGCTGATATGGGGTGCAGTCATAAGATATATTCAATCATCAAGAACAATCAATAAGAGCATCAGAGTACAATTATTGAGACTACAGGTAGCATTAGTGGTATTCCTACCTCCATCTTGTTTGATTTTGGTTCTTCTGATTCTTTCATTGCACCATCTTTAGTAGAGTGATGCAGGTTGGTGGTAGTTAGGTAGGGTCATAGTTGGGATGTTGAGATGGATTCCGGAACCAAGATCTCTATGGACTCCTTAGTTAATGAGTATGTGGTGGATTTGGGACCTTTCACCACTACCTCGGATCTTTGTATCCTTCCTTTGGGCTCATATGGAGTCATCTTTGGTATGGATTGGTTGTCTGCACATAAGGCCAGAGTGGATTATTACCACAATATTATATCTTGTGCAAATGATTTGGGAGTTGAGTCAATGATTTCAGGGGTCAAGAGACCCGTTTATATTTGCACCATCTCTACTATGCAGCTTAAGCGGTGTGTATGATGGGGTTGCCAGATGTATGTTTGTTATAGTCAATGGATCGATCGAGGATGGGTCTTGTGGACCATCACTAGATGATCACGCCATTTTTAGAGAGTTTGTAGATGTCTTCTGGGAGCTACCGCATTACCACCCCCACGTGAGATTGATTTTCACATAGATCTTGTTCCTAGAGCATAGCCTATCTCACGAGAACCTTATCGAATGATCACCCCGGAGATCTGTGAGCTCAAGTTATAGCTTGAGGGCCTTTTAGAGAAAGGCCTTATCCATCCTAGTGTATCCCCTTGGGGTGCACCAGTGATTTTTGTGAAGAAGAAGGATGGATCCTTGTGGTTGTGTATTGATTACCGCCATCTGAACAAAGTAATGATCAAGAATCGTTATCCCCTTCCATGCGTTGGGTATTTGTTTGATCGGATGAATGGAGCCATGATTTTATCTAAGATTGATCTTAAGTTAGGTTACCATCACCGAGAATTTTGGAGGTAGACATTCATAATACTTCCTTCTGTATGAGATATGGCCACTATGAGTTCGCAGTGGTATCTTTTGGTTAGACTAATGCCCCTGCATTATTTATGAGTTTGATGAATGGGGTATTCACGACCTTCTTAGCTCACTTCATGCTCATCTTCCTTGATGACATTTTTATTTACTCACGTATGCATGAGGAGCACGAGGGTCACCTTCGCCACTTCTTTAGTGTCTTTGAGAGCGGTAGATTCTTAGGAACTTGGAGAAGTGTGCATTCTTTCGAGACGGAGGTGTAGTATTTGGGTCACATCATTTATAGGGAAGGTATCACAGTCGATCCTTCTAAGATTAGAGCTATTATGGATTGGTCAAAGCACCCACTATGGTGACCGAGGTGCATAGCTTTATGGGATTAGTAGGTTACTATCTTTGGATATTTTTTCAAGACTTCTCTTGAATTGCACATCTCATTACCTCCCTTCGAGAGGACAGGGGAAGAAGTTTGTTTGGTTAGATAGATATGAATAGGCCTTGATGCATTGAAGAAATGTCTCACTACAACACCTATTCTTGTAGTGTCGGATCCATAGGGTGAGTTTTCATTTGTACGAGATGGTTCTTTAGCAGGATTTGAGGTGTGTTGATGCATGAGGGATGAGTAGTGGCTTTTGAGTCTCACAAACTCAAGGAATACGAGATTAATTATCTGACTCATGATCTTGAGCTTACGGCAATTGTGCATGCTTTGGTTTGATGGAGGCACTTTCTACTTGGTCATAGATTCACACTTAGGACAGATCACTTGATTCATCACCACCTCTTCACGCATCCCAATCTCAACACTCGCCAGTGGCGTTGGATGGAAAAAAAATTTAGTATGATATGAAGATCGAGCATGTGAAGGGAAAAGAGAAAGTGGTAGCAGACGTTCTCAGCAGACAGAGACATGTGGCTATGGCCACCTCAGTGAGCAAGGATTTGTGGGGTAGGATTCTTCAGTAGATTCCTCTTGACAGCTTCTACTTTATAGTTTGAGCAGAGATCGAGTCTCAGAGACCATTCGAGGGGAATTTTGATGGTTTTTCCTTAGAGGCAAATAGTCTTCTTAGGAAAAGAGGCTGGATTTATGTTCCCAGAGATGGAGGCTTGAGGTAGGACATCTTGGCAGAGGCACAACGTGCACCCTATTCAGCCCATCCCGGGGTGAAGAAGATGCACGCCACCTTGAGACAGTTATATCATTGGAGAGGACTTCGTTGAGGCATGGTCCATTCATGTCACGATGTTTACAAAGGATGTGGCCAAGGTCAAGCATCGATATCCAGCTGGCCTTCTTTTCCCTCATGCTATATCGGAGTGGAAATGGGACACCATTTCCATGGACTTCATTATTGGGATACCGATGTCGAGATATCACCATGACGCCATCATGGTCATGGTTGATAAATTGACAAAAGTGGATCACTTTTCTCTGGTGAAGACCACTTATACAGCTAGTGCAATGGCACGAGTATACTTGGATGAGATTTTTAGGTTACACGGGATTCGTGAAAGATCATTATTGACCACGATCCTTTATATACTTCCCATTTTGTAACTACCATGGAACATGCCCTTGGGACGAAGATCAATTTCAGCACAACATATCACCCTGAGATAGATGGACAGACTGAGCGGGTGAATTGGTTTTAGAGGACATGCTCGGGATGTATGTGATGGATCAGCAACAGATGGGAGGAGTACCTATATGTAGTGGATTTTTCCTACAATAATAGTTTTTAGAGTTATATAGGCATGGTTGCGTTTCGGGCATTGTATTGTAGAGAGTGCGCAGACACCTCTTAGCTAGGACAGGCTAGAGGATACGGTTTCTCTTGGACCATATTTGTTGTAGGACATGGAGCAATAGGTGGTTTTGATCGAGATAGAGACTACAGGTGACACGGGATAGGCAGAAGAAGTATGTGGATCAACATAGGACTGGCCATAGTTTTGATGTGGGCATGAAGGTGTTCCTTCATGTTAGGCCACATAATAGCCCTATCCATTATGGAAAAGGTTATATGTTAGCTCCCAGATTGGTGGGTCCTTTTGAGATCTTGGAGTGTATTAGCCCTTTGGCCTACCATCTAGCATTGTCACCCAGCTTGTCTCACATACATGATGTAATTCATGTTTATGTTCTTAGGAGATATGTTGCAGATCCTTCTCATGTGTTAGATTTGACATCATTGCAGGTGCAGGTTCAGGGGTAGGTGATGGTGGAGCTAGTTCCCATCCTAGATTGTAGGACCCTGGGCCTTCGAGGTAGAGAGGTTGATCAAGTTCAAGTGCAGTGGGATAGATAAGATGAGACTGCAGCTACATAGGAGGATGTTACTTTGCTACAAGTTATGTTTCCACATTTTTCCCAATGACTTCTAGGAGGAAGTTGAGTCTAAGGGGAGGGGGATGTAGTGCCCACTTCCCTTTGACACCTTTTGATACTAATCATGACACTTGTCGACTATATTATGGACATTATTATAGTTTTGATTTAGTATGATGTTAGATATTTGATCATGGATTATTGTTGACTTTGATTTTTATATGATGCATGATGATTATTAGAGACACTTTATATGTTGATGATGTTATACTGTTGGACATGGTTATATGATGGATGTTGTTTGGATTTGTGATATTTAGATATTGTGAGTGGACCTAGAAATGGAAAATTATTGGATGATGTTATAGTTGTTGATAAAACTATAATGATATTGTAAGATTACTATGATGTTGTTGTGATTCATATCTCTAGATGATTTTAGAATTTTAATTATATTTATATTATTTTGGACATTCTAATATGGCCTCGAGGCTGAAGGAGGTATTTTTGTTTTGTAGGTTAAACTATCACAACAAACATTGGGGGATTGGAGACAAACCACATTGGAATTCTAGATGAATTCAACAAGGTCACCATGGAAACTAGTTTTGTTTGTGTGTGTGTTTGTTACTGTTAGGGATCCCTATGGGGCGGATCACCTTTAAATGTGACCAAGGGATTTTATGTATTTCTTTTATTTTTGGTCCTTTTGTGTAATTTTTGCTTGTGTTTATTTTGTGGTGCACTTACCCATTTCATTATTTATTTAATGGTGTGTAAATACTGTGCATAATCATATTGTTTAGTTAATTAATTAAAAGATGTCATAAGAATGCAATTAATAGAGTTGTTTTCCATGTTTTAAAGTGTTGTAAGAATGTGTAAGTAATATGTAAGTGATGTGTAAGTTAAATTTTGAGTGTGAAACACTCCACCTTCTTGGAAATTCGAATTTGTCTTTGGAGGCTGATTTTGGAGGCTTGTTGGACAAGTTAAACTTGTCCCATACCTCTTAAAATTACATAACAACCTTGCCTATGGTTGGGGGTTAAATTTAGACGTTTTTATGCATTTTTACAAGTCAAGTTCAATGTTGTAATTGTACTTTTCTTACATGATTTAATTTCAGTCCTTATGGGGTATGGACTTGTTTGAGTATGTAAGTAAATCTATCATATTATTAACCCACCTATTTATTATGTATTGAAGAATGAAGTTGACTTTTTGTTTGCGGTTGAGGATGTGTGATGTGGTATCCTACATGGATCCACCTCATCCTCTTCTCTTTCCCTCTTCTATAAAATTCCAATTTCTTGCTGTTTTGGGAGCTTTTACTTGGAGAAGTTTTGGAAGATTGTTGCATGCTTGTATTGGGTTGATTTTTGGATTGATTGCATTGGAAGGAGATTACTGTTTTGAACAAGGAACAACTCCATCATGGAGAGGTAAGAGCTTGGCTCTTGAAATGCTCTTTTTTATTTATGTAAATGTTATTGTGTGAATGTTTTGGTAAATATTGTGGTCATTGGGTAGATGGCCTAGAAATGGTGTAGGAGAAGACTATGGGGTTATTTTGTGGGAGGCACAAGTGGTTTTAGGTAGGTATAAGGGTGGAGGGAGTTGGGATTTGGGTTCTACCTTACAAAGAAATTGGTTCCATTTCTTTACTCATTATGGGGTGTCATAATAGGTTGGGGAGATATAAGAAAATGTGAAGAATAAGGGGTAGTTAGGGGAGGATAAAAGGGCATGACAGGGTTTGAAATGTTATTCCTATATATATATATATATATATATATATATATACATATATATATATATATATATATATATATATATATATATATTAGTGGGTTGTTCTCTGGTGGTGATAACCAATTTTCTCCTTCAGAGGCATAAGTCGTAGACCTCATAGCTTCTTGTTCCTTTGGATTGCATGACGAAGCCTGAATTTTGTGTGATGTATTTCATGTGGTTGTAAAAATATTGTTTTGTTTTGGACTGTGTTTTTAATTTGAAATGTGCATGTTGAAAGATTGCATTGTGATGTGGAAGCATGTTGTTCTATGAGTTGAAACAAATTTCTTATTACATTTTGGTTAGGGCTTAGGGGCCAATGAAGAAGGATTCCTTCTCATCTTCATTGGATGTCTTGGTTGGGTGGAGAGCATTTCCTTTCCCCTACTTCATTGTGATCCAATTGGAAGAATGAGTAGAATACATGTTGTTATTCTTGAGATGAGAAAAGACAGGTTTGATCAGCTGCAGAAATGAAATCTCATTGTAACCTTCCCACTTGAAGTGGATGATCTTGTAAATGTTTGTAATGGAAATATGTTGTATAATGATTTGCAAGTGAAATTTGAAATGTAAAAGAGTTAGACTTTGTATTCTGTTTTAGAAAGAATGTGAAAGAATGATATTGTTTTCTATAGTGTATTTTGAAATCAAATGGAAAGGAGGTTGTCTGAGTTTCATTGGAATTAATGGAATTTTTTACCTTTTCATATGATATTCTTCCATTGGAAATCTGTGTTTAGCATACTCTATAAAATCTCTATTTGAAAAGTGGTAAAGTGGAACAAGTCAAAAGAAAATGTCTTCTGCATCTCTGTATACAATAAATGATTTTGGAAGAAATGAAAGAAGGAAGTTGTAAGTTGTCTTTTGGAATCAATAAATGAATGTAATTCTTTTCTCAAATTACATTTTTGTATTGAATATGATCATATCAATGTATTGAAATCTCTATTTGAAAAGAAGAAATATGTGTGAGAAAAATACAGTATTTTGTCTCTCTGAAATGTGAAAAATTTGAGATCAGTATTCCATTTTGGTCTTGAATGGTTTTATTTGAATCAAATAAAATGTGTTATATTGGAATTGGAATGTATTCTAAATACTTGGAAGAAGAAATGGAAAATAGACCCATCAAAATTTGATCCCTGTTATTTGTAAATTCAAACTGGCAATTATCTAAACCAAAAACACACAGTTTGAACCTGCAACAATAAAATAACAAATTTAATGATTGATATGAAGTAGTAGGCCCTAAATGAGTTCAATTAGACAAAAATACTTAAAGGAAATATTTCAAAACTTAGCCAAATCAGGCTCAACCATTTTACAGTCGTTTTGTTGTCAAAATGGTAAATTTTTGAATTGGAATTTAATCAAACAGATCTACCTCACAAAATTATCCTAAATCCATCTAATAACAATTATCCATGTCTATTTGACATGTAGAGAGAGGAAGAAAGTCAAATTGAATAAATCTCACAAGTTAAAATTTACCAGTTCGCACTATGAAAGCCTACAGGCCGTTTTCTTAAAATTGACCCCTTAAAATTTATCAAAAACCAAAAATTATTGGTCTCTCAGACAAAGATGATGTCGAGATATTTCCGAAAAGTCCTCGTTTTCCTCAAATATAGCTCTCTATCAAAAGTTATGGCCCTTTGAAGTTTTTCTTCCTTGGCATCAATTTTTGGGAAAAACTTCCTTGGTGGGCTGTAGCCCAATTTTTCCCTTAGAGCTTAGGAAAATTTTGGGAATTTTTCCAAATTTTCCCCGCCATCCCGCCAACCCACAGCCAATTAGAGGCTGCCACGTGGCACCATGAGGTGTCAATAGAGGGCAGATCCCCTTTTTAACTTCGCGCTTTCGAAAAATTTTGTGAATTTTTTTGAAATTTTCCCGCCCGGCCTCGCAACCAATCGTGTGATGCCACATGGCATCCTGAGGCATCAGCGGAGGAACGGGTCCTTTTTTGTATTTTACATCTCAGAAAATATTTGGAAAATTTTCTAAGCTTTCCACGCTATTCCACCTACTGAAGCCAATAAGGTGCTGCCACCGGCATCTTGAGGTGTTGGCGGAGGCGTGGGTCTATTTACCCTCTTAGCCCTTTGGGACGTTAAGCCAATTTTCTCCCCACTACCCCCCTTCCTGCGTTGGCTTAGGAGATGCCACGTGTTCCTTGCAAACTCTCATGAGCGTGGGCACAAAGATGACTTTCATCTCGCACTGGACAATTTGCAAAATGTCTCCCGCCACCCGTTCCCCGCACTGACTTGTGAAGTGCCACGTGTCCCTTGTGGACTGGCGGACCTGTGCGAGTGTGGGTGCGAATGTGGTTTTTCACCCCCACGTGGGAATTTTTCCAAAAGTCTCCCTGCGGCCTGCCAACCCGCCCTTTGGGCAAATTTTCTCCCCTGGGCCCGCAGCCCGCCCTTGGGGAAAATTTTCACCCCAAGGCCCATCGGCCCATAACTTGAAAAATATGAGGAGTTAGGAGGACTTATTTATATCACTGGAAAGGTGAGGAAATTTCCTATCCAATGGGAGTAATTTAGGAAAATTTTGAATGTGTTAAGTGTGAGAAAAATAAAGTTGAAACTTTAAGCCTATTAGAGAGTGGGTATGGTGTGGAATTACCCTCTGAACCTATTTGAAACTTCTAACCCTAAATTTTGGACCTTATGACTTCTTATAATTATTAATAAAATAAAAGTATATTCTAGTAGATTAGAATTGTTTTGGAACCTATTAGTGACAACTGTTGTCTTGTAACCCGGTTGTAGACTCCTTTATACAAAAAAATTTATTCCATAATTTTTCCTAACTAACCCTAGGTTGTTTCTTGGGTCTCAAGTGGGTTGTTTTAACGGGCGTTACACTCTACATTATACTTAAATATTGTATACCCCATCTCAGGATGAGGTGGATTTTAGATGGGGAATCTGCTAGGTTCAATCGGTGCATGACCTGCACAAACTCTATCCTATGCAAAGAATTTTCATCGTGGATGAAGCTCTAAGTAGTCAAAATAGATTCGAATATCATTGAGGATAAAGTTGTGATAGAGTTTCGTAAAAATATATAATGTAACTTCATTTTTGTTACTGAGGTTGGATATCGACAACTATGCAACATTAGTCCCAATTTTGTTCTATAAAATTATGGGTGTACTACTAGATAAAAAACTATGTACATGTTGAAGGAAGATTAGTAATGGTACTAGGGATGGTAGATAGTGTAAAACGAGGTATTTTGTAATTATTTTATCTTTTACTACCGACGTTGATAGTTTGTTTGGCATAATAAGACATACATTTCTCTTTATAGGATGTTCATTGATCGGTTTGACTCATTTTAAAGTGAACCTCAAACAATAACGAATCCAACGTGTTTGTAAGGAATGTACGATGGGGTTAATGGAATGGATTTCCCTCATTAATTAAATAAATTCCTCTATTTTTATCTTGTTCTCCATTATATGTGCAACTAAATCCTCATGACTAATTGAATGGTCTAATGTATCCGTAGGAGGGAAATGTCGGTTATGAGGGCTATGAGGATTAAAAGGATTTGTAGGGTTTTTTTATGCTTGTGGAGAAATTTTAATAACCATAAAAATCATGTTTTTAATAAAATATACATTACAACTATAAAATAATTACAATTTTGTTTTAATTCCTAGAATACATGATTTCTTACCACTTATAAAATATGGCATTTTCATATCCACTATAATACAACATTTGCAGTGATTTGGAGATGAATATTTGTGCAAATATGATGATTTACGAACCATGAATGGATGTTTTCTAGATAAGACCTTGTTTTAATTTTAATGGCGAGAAAATAAAAAATAAAATGCATCAAGTAACATGTACAAATTTCATAAAACAACATATGCATAAATAATTTTTGTCTACTAATTAACAAATCAATAAAAAAAAAAGATTAGACGCACCATTTTTCTTATTTCACATTTTTGGCCTTTTAGCTACCATCTCCTTACCTTAAACTAAAAATATCATTAAAAACTATGTATAAACATGAATGTATTCAAGGGGCATTAAGCCCTAGGCGAGTATGCAATTGCCAAAGGTGCTAGAATTGAGGGGATGCCTAAATCTAAATATTTTCTTTTATTGTTTGTTATTTTTAGAACTTATCATTACAATGATTTATCTGAAGATTCAATATTGATTGATGCATTTAATGATATTATTATATAGTAACATAAATTTCATCCATACAAATAACAAGTTAATATAATATTTTTGCAAGTAAAAATAAATATGGCATATTTATGAGCTCATATGATTTTGTTGTTATTGTTACCCATTCTCCAATTTAGCTTCGAGATAATGAAGGTGTGTAATATTTTCTAGGAAAAGGTTCATGTATTTTTTATAATGTCACTGGTATTTTTTATATGTGTGTTATTGTTTTGTGGAAAAATGGTTCTTTGTTCAGGTTTGAGTCCCATTATCTATTTGATATTGGTAAAGTGGACTTGTAAGCAACTTTTTCTAAAAAGTTATATTTGTTGTCACCTCCTAAGATTAATTCTTTTTCTTTTATAGGATTTCTTTTTCTTTTAGTATGATAATATCTCTAAATTTTTGATTAATTATGATTCTTATGCAAATTTCAAAAGACAATAATGCAAGTAGTTTTTATTTATTTACTTCATGGGAAAAAATTATTAAGTAAAATTGTGAGAAGGGCATTGGCTCCAATTACAGCCTAGAGCACTCGTAACCTTTAATGCGGCTCTGAATTATGTATTAACAGTAAACATATGGGCACAGAATAAAAACATATTGTATGCACACTTGAACGATGTGCAAAACTATGTATGAATACTTTGACCAAAGAAATAATGTACACTGATAGAATTATCTTATTTTACTAATCTAAGAAAGTTTTTGTTGACGCAAGATTACATGTCAAGCTGAATTGTCTAGGAACAAAGAGTGCTATAATAAATTCACGCCTTGTTGATATCATTGAATGGTTTCTCCTCTATGATACTTCTTGGATTAAAAACATTTTGAATGAATCCTTATTTTCTAGTGGTGCTGAAATTTGTTTGGCGAAACAAATTACATAGTATGATAAAGATATGGTTAAGACCCTACTTGAGAACATATTCTAAAAAATTGTATCCAAATAGTCGATTTTATTAATGTGTTATGTAGTGTTCACTCCTGAAAAATTGTTTGTATTAACATGACTGCAAATAAGCCTCCTCCTGCCTCTATCAGGCTTCTAATAAAAATGGTGTATGGAATCAGCAGCTTGTTTATGAGGATTCTATTATCTTCTGTTCCAACTTCTTAAATGTTGGTCATAGCGTTGAGTGTTTCTCTACTGTAAGAATGTGGGCAAACAATGGAGATAACTAAGTATTCTGCCCCTTGCCTCCTTCTGGTGGGCGCTTTGAGCTTGGCATGCATCCGATTGACTCCGTTATTTGGGTGGCCGGAGGTGCTGGTGTGGTTGTTGCTTTGGGGGATTATGGACACTGCCCCTCCATTGACCAGTTGAGCCGATTTGGGTTTGAAAGGCGTGGAATTGGCGATGAGAGTTGTTTCTGCTTCTCCGTCTGTGGTGGATTTTTGGTCCTCGACAGAGTGGTTCTATTCTTCGTCGGTGCCTCTTGGTAGTTTAGTTTGCGGGAGAGAAGCTCGTTTTGTCTGCATGCAGACAGGGCCAGTGGATGATAAGATAGTCATGGATACGGATGGGGCACAGCCAGTGCGCGGCCCGTCTGTGGTGGAGGATTGTGCTAAGATGGAGAGGGGCTTATTTGGGTCAGTTTTCAAAAACATGTCACAGTTGGAGAATAGTGTCGCGGGGTGAACCTCTCTAGCTCCATCGATGGTTTGCCTCTATCTGCGAAAGCTGCAGCTGTCGTGATTGTGGAAAGGCTTAACTGCCCTATTTTTGGGCCTCGATATGAGGAAGTCTTCCGGCCTTTGCTCCTTTCTACAGAACCATTGAACTATTCAAATAGCGAGTCTTCTGTGGCGAAGGCTGCTGGTTAACGATTCGATTGTGGAGGCTAGTTCCAATGAGTCCCTTGAAGAATCAAGACTAAAATTGGAAGAAAAACGCTTCTTGAATGGTAAACTAGAAGTTTTCTTAAATTTTGATTCTCTAATTGTACCCAAACCGCTGTCTATATCTGGTGGAGGTCACTCTTCCTCTCTTAATGTACCCATACCACTCAAAGGTCCGGCGTTGGGTCGGTCCCCATTCCCATTGACCCTGATTCGCTCAAAATCCTTAGTGTTTGGGAAGGCCCTAGGTACAAGGATTACTTAAGGATGACCTTTGGCCCGTAGGAGGATCTCAAGGTTCCGTATGAGGAAGACGGTTGGAATCTTGTTCGTCATAGGATGTCTAGACTGAAATGAGTGAATGGTCCTTTGTTTTGTTCTGTTGTTGCAGCTCAGCTGTTTCTTTTTGTTAGTTTTATCTTGGTCATCATTGTTTTATCTGGCCTATCGTCCTTTTTACACTGGTAGGATTCCAATCAAAAATATTTTTCCTTAATTAAACATAATGACCTTAAGACAAAAGGATAATAATAAGAATTTATTATAAGATAACCCTTACAAGGTGATAAATGTATATATGAATTCTATAAATGAAGATAAAATTTCTTTAGGATCACCTTATATGCCTAATCATGTAGTCATTTCATAAATTTTTATGACACTTTTTCTCATTATGCTTCTACTATTGTCGAAACTTGTGTTGCTTCTCAAAATAGTTTAATTTTTTTTATCAATATCTATAATATAACTCACTTTCTTCTTCTCAATGTTTTTAATTTCTCAAAACTATTAAAATTCCATCTATTTCTCAAAATTCTTTTCAATCTTATTTATTGCCTTGGTTCTATTCTATGATATTATAGACTACTAGTAATATTCCATATTATAAAATGACAAGCTTGATTAATATTATGAATGAATTTTCTTGCAGACAAATTCTCTGCCGAATTTTCTTGTTTCCATACGTAATACTTTGGGTAATATCATAAATATCGACACAACCACTATTTTCTATTTCCGGACAACCAATGCCCGTGTCCTTATCGAACCGTATACCTCAAAGGAACTTCCCGCTAATATCAACTCTAAAATCCAGACAAAACTTGGACTCAACCCTTGATTATGATGGGCTACCCTTCGGATGTAGAAGGTGTTTTGATTTGGCAAATATTGTTGCAGAGTATCACCTTGAGAGGCCTAAGCACATGAGATCCACCTAGCAAAAATATGCAATCCCATGTCATATTTTGATTAATGAAAAACTAGAAAGTGTACCTAATTCTAACTTTGATTTGGAGGAATGTGTACCTAAAATTCCTATTAGGAATGGACTGAATGAAGAATATATGGATAAGGAAAATATTGAAATCATCATACCGATTCACTCTGATGGGAATGCCAATACAGATTCTGATGTTGGATCGAATATAGTGAGTAGAAAGAAGAAAGAGAAATTTGTAACTATTTTCGGTAATATGAGGCTTGTTTACTTATTTTTTAGTTTTTCTTTTTGTTTAGTTGCATTTATTTGTTCCTCTTTTCCGCTTACAGAGGTAGCTCCTAATGTTCCTCATTGATAAATATTTGTCTCCACCGAAACATGTTGTAATGGGGAAGGGTCCCCTTAACCCTCTTTGTAACGCCCACTAAAACTCCCACTTTAGACCCAAGAACAACCTAGGTTTAGTCGGAAGAATTATGGAATAATTTTTTTAAAGTGTCCACAACAAAATTCCCGAGTCTCGCCTTACAAAACAATAAGAGAGTGAAAGTTATCCCAGAACAGTTAGATTATCTTCTTGCAGGGCGTGGGAAGAAATTTCTCCCAGGCGTGGAAGGAATCTTTTTCCCGGGCACGGAAGGTGGGCATGGGAATAATTTTCTCCTGGGTGCAGAAGAGGGGCGCGGGAAGAATTTTTTTTTCTTTTTCAAACTTAGCTTATTTTCAAACCCTGATAAAGGAAAAACATCCGAAGGCCATAACGTTTGATAGGGAACTCGTTTTTTGGAAAACATGCACTTTATGGAAAGCTCTCGATGTCCGCTTTGCACAATAACCTTAAAATTTTTATTTGGATAAATTTTTAAGGGCTGATTTTGAGAAAAAAATTCTGTCACTAAACATGTGAATTGATATTTTAAACTTACACAATTTTGTTCAAATTCGCCATTAATTCTTTCTCAACATGCCAAATAGACATGGGGGATTTCACTTGGGAAAATTTAGGATGGATTGCAAGGGTTAATCTATTTGATTGATTATCATTTCAAAATTCCCAATTTTGACAGCAAATCGACTAAGATTTTGGCTATGCCCAATTTGCAAAGTTTTATAAAAATTCCTTAAGAGTTGCGTGAAACAAAATAGGATCTATACTTGAACACAAACAAATCTATTTCTATTTACCAAACTTTAATATATGTATTCATTTCCAACTCAAATCTAAAATGTTAAGTTTTTTTCAAATCAAGTCACACAAAAAGCCAGAGTGCAATTCTAATTTTCAAATCATACATTCCAAAGGAAAAGAGTAATATGTTTTCTTCATAAGTATTCCCTTTTCAATTTTCCAAACAGAGATTTCATACTTGTATTTCAAACATAGATTCCTAATGAAAGCAATATCATTTTTGGTAAATAAATCAATTCCATTGACTTGGATGATTCTTTTACAACTTCTTTTTCATTTAATTCCAAAAGATAGAATACATATCTTTCTTTTATTTCCACATAATAAAATTAGAGACTATTTCTATTTCTCATTTAAATAGAAAATTTCATTTCCAAAACATAATAACTATCCAATACAAATAATATTACGAGTCCTCCAATTAAAGTTGGAAAACGGTTCACAAAAAGAAGTCTCGAAAGGACTCAAAATTGTTTTCTTTCTCAACTCTAAAACAACAAAGTATGAGTTTCCATCATTCTCCAATTTGATCACAACACCACATGGGGAAAGGCAAAACTCTCCCCCCTAACCAAGACATCCAATAAAAATAATAAGTTGCCCTCTCCATTGGCCCCCAAGCCCCAATCACATTGTAATAAGGAATGCGACTCAACACATGGCAAAAATAGGCTTCCACAACATAAAGGAAATATTTCACATGAAAATATCATATTTAAAATATAGTCCAAAACAAAATAGTAGTTTTAACAACCACAAGATAAATAAACAACAATACTCAATCTTCATCAAGCAAGCCAAAGGAGAAAGAGACTATGGGAGATGTTGCTTATGCCTCCCTAAAGGCGAAATGGGTATCACCACCTGAGAACAAACACTAAAATATATATCATTTCAAATCCCTGACATGCCCTTATTCCTCCCCAAGTACCCCTTATTCCTCACAATTTCTTATACCTCCCCAACCTCTTATGGCACCCCATAATGAGTAAAGAAATGCAAGATATTTCTTTTTACAAGGTGGAACCCAAATCCCCACTCCCTTCACACTTATACCTCCCCAAGGAACTTATGCCTCCCACAAGAATACCCCATAGTCTTCTCCTACACCATCCCTAAGCCATCTACCCAACCAACCAACAAATAAAACAACACATTCAAACATTCAACCATTCACATATGCATAAAATAAAATAATAGCATTTCAAGAGCCAAGCTCCTACCTCTCCATAATGGAGTTTGTTCCAAGGCTCCAAAAATCAAGCTTTCTAATGCAAACAGTCCAGATCAACAATCCAAAAGCATTCAACAATCTCCAACTTTCTCCAAATTTGCAAGAGCTCAAACACCCCAAGAGAAGTCACCCAAAATGAAGTGATAAAAGGGAAGAAACCAAGCACAAGTATTAAAAAAGAATCCCCCATGTCTTCCAAAAGAAAGGGCTCAAAACAACAAAAGAATTTGCCCCAAAATGATGCATCCACAAGTGAAGCAACCCAAAACAAGGTTAGGAATTTTAATTTTATAGAAGAGGAGAGAGAAGAGGATGAGGTGGATCCATGTACGATGCCACATCACACATCCTCAACCCCAACAAAAAAGTCAAATTCATTCTCCAATGCATATTAAATAGGTGGGTGAATAATATGACAGTTTTACTTACACACTCAAATCAAACCCACACCCAAAAGGACCGAAATTAAACATGAAAGAAAAGTTCAATGAAAACATTCAACTTGACTTTAAAAATGCATAATGAAGGTCTAACTTTAACCCCCAACCATAGGTATAATTGGTAAATAAATTTAACTGGTGTGGGACAAGTTTAACTTGTCCCACAAGCCTCCAAAATCAGCCTCCAAGGACAAATTCGAAATTAAAAATAAGGTGAAGTGTTTTATACTCCAAAATAACTTACATATCTCTTACAAATTAGTACAACATTTAAAACAAGAGCCAAAAACCCTATTAATTACTTTCTTATGTCCTAAATGATTTATTAATCTTTTAACAATATGTCTTCTCACATACTTAACCATAATTTATTTGATTAAGTAGAAAGGGGAAACATATCACTTTTAAAACACATACTAACTTAAACAAAGGAACCAAATAAAATAAAATACACAAAGTCCCTTGGTCACATTTAAAGGTGACCCCTCAATGGGAATCCCTAACACAATCAAACACACACAAACAATTAAAAGTTGTCATGGTGACCTTGTCGATTTCATTTATAATTCCAATGTGGTTGGTCTCCATTCCCCAATGTTTGTTTTGATATTTTTAACCTACAAAATATAAATACCTCCCTCAGACCTCACGGCCATATCGAACCTCCAAATGAATATAAATGGAATTTTAAGGTCATCAATCTATATGTGAATAACAAAAATCATCAAGACAATCAACAATATCACTCACAGTTTCATCAACAACTATATCATCATCAATTTTAATTCAATTTTCTCGGTCTACTCAATCTATACAAATATCACATGTCCTAACCACATCCATAAATATATATAACCATCTCCAACAATATGTTAACATCTATATAAAAATATCTCTAACAATCATCATGCATCGTATGTGAATCAGAGTCGATAATAGTCCATGCTCTAACATCTAATCATCATACTGAATCAAAAGTCACAATAATGTCCATAATATAGTCCACAGGGTCAAAATCCATAATAAAAGGTGTCGAAGGGAAGTGGGCACTACATCCCCCTCCCCTTAGACTCGACTTCCTCCTGGAAGTCACTGGAACAAATGTGGAAACTTAACTCCTAACAATGTAGCATCCTCTCAAGTAGCTGAATTCTCATCATATGTGTCCCATTGCACTCGCACCTGATCAATCTCTCTACCTCGAAGGCCTAGGATCCTGCGATCTATAATGCTCATGGGCTCCACCATCACCTGCCCCTGATCCTGTACCTATAATGAGGTCTAATCCAACACATGAGAAGGATCAGTAATGTATCTCCTAAGCACTGAAACATGAAACACATCATGTAAGTGAGACAAGCTAGGTGGAAATGCTAGATGGTAGGCCAAAGGGCTAATACGCTCCAAGATATCAAAAGGACCAACGAATCTAGGAGCTAACTTAGAACCTTTTCCATAATGAATACGGCTCTTATGTGGCCTAACACGAAGGAATACATTCATGCCCACATCAAAACTACGGTCAGTCCTAGGTTAATCTGCATACTTCTTCTTCCTATCCTATGCCTCTTGCAGTCTTTGCCTGATCAAAACCACCTGTTGCTCCATGTCATGTAACAAAGCTAGTCCAAGAGAAGCCATGTCCTCTAGCCTGTCCCAGCTAAGAGGTGTCCTGCACTCTCTGCTATATAAATCCTGAAAAGGAGCTATGCCTATAGAACTCTAAAAACTATTATTGTAGGAAAACTCCACCAAGTACAGGTACTCCTCCCATCTCGACTAATGATCCATAACATACATCCTGAGCATATCCTCTAACAACTAATTCACCAAATTAGTCTATCCATCTGTCTTGGGGTGATATGTTGTGCTAAAATTGATCCTTGTCCCGAGGGCATGTTGCGCATGGTAGTCAAAAATGGGAAGTATATAAAGGATTACGGTCACAAATAATCTTCCGCGAGAATTTTGTGCGAGTTTCACAATCTCATCCAGATAAACTTGTGCCACTACACTAGCTATATAAGTGGTCTTCACTAGAGAAAAGTGAGCCACTTTTGTCAATTTATCCACCATGACCATGATGGTGTTGTGGTGATATCTCGACATCGGTAGCCCAACAATGAAGTAAATGGAAATGGTGTCCCACTTCCACTCTCGATATAGCATGAGGAAAGAGAAGGCCAACTAGATGCTGATGCTCGACCTTCACTTTCTGGAACTCTAAACAACATGACACAAACTGAGCCATGTCTCTATGAATTCCTCTCCATTGATATAAGCTGTCTCAACGTGGTATACATCTTCTTCACCCAGGATGGGCAAAATAGGGTGCATGATGTACCTATGTCGAAAGATCGTGCCTCAAACCTCCATCTCTAGGGACATAAATCTGGCCTCTGTGCCTAAGAAGGCCATCTTCCTCTAATGAAAAACCATTGAAATTCCCTTCAAGAGGTATCTCGAGACTCAATCTCTACTCTCGTTGCAATGTAAAAAGTATCAAGAGGAAGCTTCAAGGATCCCTTCGTAAATCTGCCTTGCACCGAAGTGGCCCTAGCCACATGTCTTTATCTGCTTTGAGAGCATTTGTAACCAAATTCTCCTTCCCCTTCACATGCTATATCCCCATATCATACTCACAAATTAAATCCATCCAACGCTACTAACGAGTGTTGAGATTGGGCTGTATGAAGAGGTGGTGAAGACTCAAGTGATCCATCCTGAGTGTGAATCTCTAACCAAGAAGAAAGTGTCTCCATCGAACCAAGGCATGAACCACTGCTGCGCAAGCTCACGATCATGAGTCGAGATAATTGAGCTCATAATATTTGATTTTACAAGACTTAAAGGCCACTACTCTGCCCTCCTGCATCAATACACATCCAAGTCTTGCCAAAGAAGAATTTGTGCATATGAAAAACTCACCCTGTGGATCCGGCCTTTGTAAGAATGGCTACTGTTTTGAACCACTCCTTCAAAGGTGTCATAAAAGCCTATCCGCATCTATCTCGACCAATCAATCTTCTTCACTTTCCGCTAAAGGAAAGTGATGGGATGTTCAACCAAAGAGAAATCCTTAACAAATACCCTATAATAACCTACTAATTCCATGAAGCTGCGCACCTCTTTCACAAGAGTGGGTGTTAGCCAATCCAGGATGGCTCTAATATTAGAAGGATTGATTGCGATACCTTCCTAGAAATGATGTGACCCAAATGTTGTACCTCTATCTCAAAGAATGCAAAATTTTCCCAGCCGTAAAAGCTCTGCTCACAAAGGCACTAAAGAATGTGGCGAAGGTGCTCCTCATTCTCTTCATGCGTACGTGAGTAAATCAAAATTTTATCTAGGAAGATGAGCATAAAGTGATCTAAGAAAGTCCCAATACCCGATTCATCAAACTCATAAATACTACGGGGAATTTGTCAAACCAAAAGGCACCATTATGAACTCATAGTTCCCATATCTTGCATGAAAAGTGGTCTTATGAATATCCACCTCCACAATCCTCAGCTAATGGTATCCTGAGTTAAGATCAATCTTAGACAAAACTATGGCTCCCGTCATCTGATCAAACAAATCATCTATGCGCAAAATGGGATAACGATTCTTGATCGTTACCTTGTTTAGTTAGCGGTAATCAATACACAATGGAAAGGATCTATCCTTCTTCTTCACAAAAATCATCGGTGCACCCCAAGGGGATACACTAGGATGGAGTAGGCCTTTCTCCAAAAGGCCTTCAAGCTACAACTTGAGCTCTTAGAGCTCGGGTGTGGTTATCGATAAGGTGCTCATGAGATAGGCTCTACTCCCCAAACCATTCTATATGGAATTCAATCTCGTGTGGGGTTGGTAACCCTTGTAACTCCCCCGGAAAAACATCTGCAAACTATCTCAAAAGGGGATGATCATCTAGACACGACCACTAGTTCCATCCTCTCATCTGTCACTAACTGAAATAGTATACATATGAAAACCCCATCGAACACACCGCTTAAGTTGCACAACGAAGATGGTGTGAATGGAGACAAGCCTCCTAACCCCTGAAATCACTGACTCAACTCCTAGATCATCTACACAAGATATAGTCTTATGGTAACAATCCATCCTGGCCCTATGTGTAGACAACCAGTCCATACCCAAGATGACTCCATACGAGCCCAAAGGAAGGATATGAAGATCCGAGGTAGTGGTGAAAGGTCCCAAATCCACAACACACTCCTTAACTAAGGATTCTACAGAGATCTTAGCTCCAGAATCCATCTCAACATCCCAACTAAGACCCTTCCTAACTACCACCAGCCAGCATCGCTCTACTAAAGATGGTGTAATAAAAATTAGAAGAACCAGAATCAAACAAATTGGAGGTAGGAATACCACCAATGTTTCCTGTGGTCTCAATCAGGGTACTCTGATGCTCAGCCTAGAGGTTCTCGACTACCGTATAGATCTGATGACTGTGCCCCATGTCACCAATGGTAGGCTATGAGATCTGTGTCTTACCCTTGTTAATAGGGTTATAAGGGAAGTCTCTCCAAAAATGTCCATCAATTCCACAACCAAAACAACCGCCTGATCCTCTCCCATGTGTAGTAGGTACATGATCGGTACCCTTGAGGTCCGTGGTTTGGATCTTGATGATCCAGTTTGTGGTCTTCTATCATCTCTACTAGAGATCTCATGCTTTGAATGAACTCTAGGTGCTCCTTGTGTCCTAATGGGACCCCTAGGAGGAGGCCCCATACTCTGACCCCTCTATGCATCGAATCTTTGTGGAGGTCTATAAGGTGGGTGAGACTATTGTTATTGCTACTCTGGTCTAAAAGATGATTGTGCCAAACCTTTTCCTTCACGAGGAGGAGGTACTGACCCCCTCGATCTACTATCTTGCATCTGTTGGATGTGGCTTTAGACTCAGTCTCTATTCTGCTAGGTATTTCCCTGAGTCTCCTCTACTATATAGGCCTTCTCAATGACCGCAGCTAATGTCAGTGGACAATGGATCCAAACCGCACCTCCAATGTCAAGATTCAGGCCTTGGATGAACTTGTGGATCCACACCTGCTCATCCTACATGTAATCAACATATTAGAGTAGATCCAAAAATCTACTCTCATACTCTACTACTATAAGAGATGTTATTCGAAGATCATGAAACTCATCTATCCTCTATTGTATGAACCTCCGTGACAAATATTTTCTCCTGAAACACTCCTCAAAAAGCTCCTAGGTAACTATCTTAGAAGCCATTTGGAGATTCTACTCCTCTGTCCTCCACCAGACACCTGCTCTATCTCTTAGTAGATGGATCGCAATACGAGCTTTCATGTTTCTAGAACAAGGGCAGAGCTTGAAGCATCCACTCAAGCTCACCAACCAGGGGATCTTCCTAAAATCCACCTATATCACCAGGATAATGTGATGGCCATAAATTTAGGATATGCTTGACATGGTCTAAATCTATAGTTTGACAATGCTTAGGCCTCCCGTAAGCTCATCCCTAAGCCTAGGGCTTCGTGGATCTATCCCCGTGTCTTGAAACTCTGTATCCCCGTCCCTCTGCGGTGACTCTACTCCGATTGACTCCATGTGGGAATTCTCTCCTCTATGCTCCTCATTATGCCAAAGAGACGCATGAGCCTTAATGGATGTCACCCTATCATGTCCAACTAAATGTGCTCATATGCTCCCTCCGAGTAGAGCGACATTAACATCCCGGAGTGACTATAAAAATTGTGGTAGGATAGCTGCGATTGTATGATGTGGTGGTGGTAAACCTAAGTCTATGTGAAAAGACCCCTCGTCTTATCTATAGCTCCTCCACAAAACCAAGGCAAGATTTATCTTACTATTCTAGGTTTTATCCAGTTTTCTACGTTCACTAAATATGTAATTTCAAACAAAGTTTTTCTCTAGATTTGAAAGTGTGCTAGGTTTAATATTGTACTAGGTTTAAATTTTATGTCTCAAGTCTTCTAGTGTGCCCAAGGGTCCAAGATTTAAACCCATGACTCTAATACCAAGTGTAACGCCCACTAAAACTCCCACTTGAGACCCAAGAACAACCTAGGTTTAGTTAGAAGAATTATGGAATAATTTTTTTAAAAGTGTTCACAACAAAATTACCAAATTATCACTTTACAAAACACTAAGAGAGTGAAAGTTATCCAAAGCACAATTAAATTATCTTCTTGGGCGGTGCGGGAAGAAATTTCTCTCAGGCGCAGAAGGAAACTTTTTCCCAAGCACAAAAGGCAGGCGTGGGAATAATTTTCTCCCAGGAATAGAAGAGGGGCACGAGAAGAAACCTTTTTTATTTTTTGAACTTAGATTATTTTCGAAGCCCAATGAAGTAAAAAATTCTGGAGGCCATGAATTTTGATAGGGAACTCAGTTTTTGGAAAACATGGACTTTTTGGAAAGCTCTCGATGTCCACTTTGCACAAAAACCTTAAAAATTTAATTTGAATAAAGTTTTAATGGTCGATTTTGAGAAAATGTTTTTCTATCACTAAAGAGGTGAACTAGTATTTTAAAATTACACAATTTTGTTCAAATTCGCCATTAGTTCTTTCTCAACATGCCAAACAGACATGGAGGATTTCACTTGGGAGAATTTGTTAGGAAATATAATGTTTAAATTATAAATGGGATATTTACTAAAAGGTAAATAATAATTATTTATCTATATTATTGTTATATAAACAATAATATATTAGTTGGAGTTGTTTTAACAACTCGTATGATTTGAGTTGTGTATTGTTACATGAGTAACAATCACAACTAAATAGTATTTTTAGGAGATATTGTGGGTAGAAGTTCTCCATGAATATAGGGAATCATTTCCTATATATTTGTAATGGACCCGAATGAAATATCAATGAAGTGGAGATTATTTGATATGATTTGTATTTAACTAATTTGTTGCTGTGTTTTGGATCTTGCAATACCAAACAAAGTGATATTAGAGCTGAGCTTGGATCCTATGTCTATCATAAAGTTTGTATGAATATATTTGTGAAGGGAAAATCTCTAATCTATTTCCCTGAATAATGATAATACGTGTTTGAAACAAAATAGTTTTTAAACTCCATTTTGCGCAGGTACCATTGTTTTGTTTATGTGTGGTTTCTGCATCATCCCATAATCATGCCATGTGTTTGTCTATCCATTGATATGATAATTTGAAATCTTCGTTGGCACTGAGAGTATTTCGAGAGAAATAGAAACAGTGGTGTTTGTGGATCAGGTTGAAGAGAAAGAGTTTGTTTATAGGTTATTTGACTCTTCCACTTGCCCATGCATGCAAATTTACCACCATATGCTATGCACATATTCATTCTACCTATACATGGTTCTTCCAATATTTGAGTTCCTGATCTTCATCAACAATATACATTCTCCTACACATCTGATCTGTTTATCAGTCCTCTGCAGCGTGACATTTTCCTATGAATATGTTCACATCAACATATTGATTATTTGGGCTTCATCACCGAGTGTGTGGTATTCAGATCTGTGCATATAGCTGAGGGGATCTATTTAAAAATAGATAAATTTAGTTGTATCAGCCAGCGTCAGAAGAGTTCAACACAAAAAATTGCTATTTTGAAGAAGGTGGTGCATCTAACATCCAACACGTAGTTGCTGGCACATATCACTTCTTGTATGCATAGAGCTTCTTGTCTATTGAATTACACTAGACAACTATTTAATCACAGCAAGATCGATATTGTAGTCAATAGTGAGCACGAAGTTTCAAAAGATATGTAAAGTTATGAGAATAATGGTGGATGTGAATCATTGAATATTTCTACCAGTGCCACGGTCTTTGCTAACCTGTAAGTCGCTGCATGTTTCCTCCAAGTTTGATCTTTGTACCACTGTCCCGTAATTGTGTATTGTTTCTAAATAAATCTATTTGTTTTAGTGGTCATATTCCATCCTTACAAATCACATTTGTATGTTGTATTTTGGTGAGTCTAGCAAGTAAGACCATTGTATACCATTTAGGGTATGTTATTTAAATTTTTTTGTGTTAGTTTCATTTAGAGCTAAGTGTCGTAATAAATAATTCCATATAGGTGATTTTAGGATTTTTTAATTCTCATTTTCATTTAAAAAGTAATCTCGTTTTATTACTTTTTAAAGTTAGTCGAGTCTTCTTGTCCGATTCAAAATAGTCTTTGTCAAATCTGTGAGTTGTCGTCAAATGTCGTATAATTGTAAAAAGTTTGAAAAATTAAAAAAATTCCTTACGGATGCACTTTTAGTGTTACCAAAATTTTGTGAAAATAAAGTGTTTCACATTGCGGGAGGGAAGATATAATAAACAATGTGGAAACAATTGAGCTTCATATCCAAATCAAGCTGAGTTAGTAGCATGTTAACTGGAGGATGGAGGCATCGGAGGATGGAGGGCGATCGTGCCTCTCATCGATCGTCAACGATGGGGCTGCACTTTTGGTATGATGGCATTTGTTTTAGTTGTGTGGTGTGGATTTGAGTCTTTCACATTTTCAGTGTGGCATGAATAAAATAAGAACAGATGATGTAAATTCTTGTTCACTTGTGTGTATTTCTCATTTATCCCCTTTTGTTAAAACATTGTAGAATGTTGAACAAAATGTATTGTGGCAATCATGATGTGAAGGTTTTTGGTAAACTAGGAAAACCAATTTTGTAAGGTTTTTGGTAAACCATAAAACCAATTTTGTAAGGTTTTTGGTAAACCTGTAAAACCAATTCTGTAAGGTTTTTGGTAAACCTGTAAAACCAATTGTGAAAGGTTATTGGTACACCTGCAAAACCAATTGGGTAAGGTTGTTGGTAGAATCCAGAGAAAACCATCAGTGGAAGAAATGTGCATTGGCACATGTGCAAGTTTTGTGCAAGCCCAATGCTTGCACAATTGAGGAGTTGATCATGAACACACGAGAGGTGGCATGCTACAATCAAAGAACGCAATATGTTTTTCCATGTAAACATTAAGGGGGAATGTTAGGAAATATAATGTTTACATTATAAATGGGATATTTACCGAAAGGTAAACAATAATTATTTATCTATATTATTGTTATATAAACAATAATATATTAGTTAGAGTTGTTTTAACAACTTGTATGATTTGATTTGTGTATTGGTACATAAATAAAAATCACAAATAAATAGTATTTTTAGGAGATATTGTGGGTAGAAGCTCTCCATGAAAATATGGAATCATTTCCTATATATTTGTAATGGACCCGAATGCAATTGATTAATGAAGGGAGATTATTTGATATGATTTGTATTTAACTAATTTGTTGTTGTGTTTTAGATTGCAATACCAAACAAAATTTAGGATGAATTGCAAGGGTTAAGGTATTTGATTGATTATCATTTCAAAATTCCCAATTTTGACAAAAATCGACCGAGATTTTGGCTTTGCCCGATTTGCAATGTTTAATAAAAATTCCTTAAGAGTTACAAGTGAAACAAAATAGGATCTATACTTGTACACAAACAAATCTATTTCTATTTACAAAAATTTAATACATGCATTCATTTCCAACTCAAATCTAAAATGTTAAGTTTGTTTCAAATCAAATTGGGCAAAAAGCCAAAGTGCGCTTCTAATTTTCAAATCATACATTCCAAAGGAAAAGAGTATTATATTCTCTTTTATACGTATTCCCTTTTAATTTTCCAAACGTATATTTCATACTGTATTTCAAACATAGATTCTGAATGAAAACAATATCATTTCTGGTAAATATAGTAATTTGATTGACTTAGATGATTCTTTTACAACTTCCTTTTCCATTTCATTCCAAAAGACAAAATAAAAATATTTATTTTCTTTCCACAGAATAAAATTAAAGAGTATGTCTCTTTCTCATTTAAAAATAAAATTTATTTTCAAAAATAGAATAACTATCCAATACAAATAATATTACGATTCCTCCACTTGAAGTGGGAGAAAGGTTCACAAAAAGAAATCTCACAAAGGACTGTCAAAAATTGTGTACTTTCTTAGCTCCAAAACAACAAAGATGAGTTTCCATCATTCTCCAATTTGGTCACAATAGAACATGGGGAAAGGCAACAATATCCACCCAACCAAGATATCTAATAAAAAGGAGAAGCCACCCTCTTCATTTGCCCCTGAGCCCCAACCGCATTGCAATAAGTAATGTGACTCAACACATGTCAACAACATGATTCCACAACACAAAGGTAATATTTCACATGCAAAAATAATATTTAAACAATCCAAAACAAAAATCAGTTTTAACAACCACAATATAAACACACAACAATACTTAGGCTTCATCAAGTAAGCCAATTGAGCAAAAAACTATTGGGGATGCTACTTATACCTCCCTAGGGAAATTGGTATCACCACCTGAGAATAAACCATGAAAATATATATGATTTCAAATCCTTGACATGCCCTTATGCCTCCCCCAAGTACCCCTTATTCCTCACAATTTCTTATACCTCCCCAACCTATTACGGCACCCCATAACAAGTAAAAAAGTGTAACCTATTTATTTTTAAAAGGTGGAACCAAAATCCCCACTCCCTCCACACTTATACCTCCCCAAGGCACTTATGCCTCCTGTAAGAATACCCCATAGTCTTCTCCTACACCATCCCTAAGCCATCTACCCAACCAGCCAACAAATAAAACAACACATTCAAACATTAAACCATTCACATATTCATAAAATAAAAGAAGAGTATTTCTAGAGCCAAGATCCTACCTCTCCATGAAGGAGTTTTCTCCAAGGATCCAAAACAACAAGCTTTATAATCCAAAAGTCTAGATCAACAATCCACAAGCATTCAACAATCTCCAACTTTCTCCAAATTTGCAAGAGCTCAAACACCCCAAGATAAGTCACCCAATATGAAGTGATAAAAGGGAAGAAACCAAGCACAAGTATTAAAAATAATCCCCATGTATTTCAAAATCAAGGGCTCAAAACAACAAAATAAGTTTCCCCAAAATGATGCATCCACAAGTGAAGCAACCCAAAACAAGGTAAGGAATTCAAATTTTATAGAAGAGGGAAGAGAAGATGATGAGGTGGATCCATGTAGGATGCCACATCGCACATCCTCAACCCCAACACAAAATTCAACTTCATTCTCCAATGCATATTAAGTAGGTGGGTAAATAATATGACAGTTTTACTTACACACTCAAATCAAACCCACACCCAAAATGACTGAAATTAAAACATGAAAGAAAAGTGCAATTAAAACATTCAACTTGACTTTCAAAAATGCATAATGAAGGTCTAAATTTAACCCTCCAACCATAGGTATGGTTTGTAAATAAATTTAAGAGGTGTGGGACAAGTTTAACATGTCCCAAAAGCCTCTAAAATCCACCTCCAAGGAAAAATTCGAATTTCAAAATAAGGTGGTGTGTTTCATACTTCAAAAATAACTTGCATATCTCTTACACATTACTTACACATTACTACAACATTTAAAACAAGAGCCAACAACCCTAATAATTACTTTCTTATGTCCCAATTGATTTATTAATCTTTTAACAATATGTTTTCTCACATACTTTACCACAATTTATTTGATTAAATAGAAAGGGGAAACACATCACTTTTAAAACACATACTAACTTAAACAAAGGAACCAAATAAAATAAAATACACAATGTCCCTTTGTTATGATCCTCATGTGCGGATTTCACTAACGCCTCGAGGTTTTGGTGTAACGGTTCATTACATTTGGTATCAGAGTGACCACCTAGGTTCAAGTCCCGGTATGGGTAGCTATGTCGGCATTGCAGTGTTCACCCGGGGCTCGTATAGGGCAGGCGGGTCCCACTATATAGGCACAAATCTAGCCCGACATTCGGGATATGGAAGCGTAGTGGGATGTTATGATCCTCATGTGTAGATTTCACTAACACCTCGAGGTTTTGGTGTAACGGTTCGTCACATTCGTGTAAGGATATTACTTGTATAAATCAGAACATATACAGTAGAATAACATGAGAGAACACCAAAATATTGATAAATGATGACAATATGCTCATATAATAGCTTTGCCACTTCGAGGGGCAACCTCCAATACCACTGCGAGGGGGTAACCTTCAAACCATACAATAACACTCCAATACTCAATATCATGATTAACTACAACCTTCTAACCCCTATATATACTATTCTAACCTATGGCCAATACTGAGGATGACCGCCTAAGCATAATAAATCATAAATGAATGATATAATATGATAAGGGGATGTGTGCCACACTTTGCGCCATGATCGATCATCCATCCATATGTGATCCCGGTAGATGATACATATCTGAACTAATATCCATATTTTTTTGTGCTACTTTGATTCCATTCATCACCATAGTTTATCATCCTTGGATTCCATGAATAACCTACATAAGGATTCAATGCATAATGATAATAAGTATTCCATGTATAACCATAATAAGGATTCCATGGTTCATAATTGTTGCTCCATTGATCCTTTGTATAAATAAAGTGATTATTCCTCATATTACCTGTATATCTATATTAGTTGGAAATTTGATGTGCCCCGGGATATCTCCATGATTTTTTTCTCTCTTGTTGACGTGGATTTCCATCTGCTGCAGTTGTAGTATCCTCAACCTTATCAACCTGTTTCTAAACTTTCTTTTCTTCTTCCACCTTTGCATTTGATATTTTCTTTTTCTCTTCAGTAGATGAATCATCATTTCCTTCTTTTTCTTCATGTTAATATTTTGAATCATCCTTATTCCCTTCTTCTCCATATTCTAAATCATCCTCATGGTCTATATTGACTTTTCTTTGATTTCCATTAAGCCTGATATCCTATAAAGTGACCTTCTTCTTTTTGTACCAAATCTTCATAAACTTATTTTTCATATTAATATTAATTGTCCCCAATGTCTCTAACCAAGGATACCCAAGAACAATATCCAAACTATCCATATATAAGGGAAAAAAATCTGAATGTAAAGTATATTTGTCCATAGTAAGTTTTAAATCTTCAAAAACTTGAATTTTCTTACCATTCACTTAAGCTTCTTTGATATTACTTTCTTGAATATGTAGATGTTGAGCCATATCCTTGTTGATGAAGTTATATTTTCTATTAGGGTTTATAGAAATAATTATCTTATTCCTTTGAATGCATCCATGAAACTGAAATATGGTATCTTCCTTCTTGGGAGCTATAATATCTTCTTCTACATCAATATCTTGTTTTGCTTCCTCTTCTTCATAGTCTTCTTCAACTTCTTTTGCGTTTGATTCTTCAATATATGCTACACCATCATCTTCCCTTGAATATTCTTCACCTTCCTCTTCATATTCTTTCTCTCTTGATTCTTCAATATATTCTTCCCCATCATCTTCCATTGACTCTTATTCCTCTTTGTAGTCCCATTTATCCATGGATAAAAAGTTGTTCCATTTCCTCCCAAGACCAATCTTTCCTATTATTTTTTAACTTAGAAAACCAAATCCATGCAGGACCACCAAGATAATGTGAAAAACTATTCCTTGTCATGAAATATGAGAAATATATATTCTTAAATTTTATCCACCATTCTTTAGCATCCATCTCACCATTTCCATAAAAATATATTATCCCCGTGATCATGATTAGGGTTTAGGAATTTTTAAAATATTTTAGTAGATGGATAAAAACACAAAGAACAAAACCTAACTAAATTTTAAGAGATTTCTGAAACTATAAATTTTGCTAAAAAATACCACAATTTGCTTCCTAAAAAGTGAATTTATGAAAAAACCTAAAACACCAATAACATTCGTAAAATAGATCCAATAAAGCTGAAATTTTCAGATATTCTAACTTATAGTGTTTCCAAATTATGACGAAAAATTTGGGAAAAAATTATATACCCTCTTCAAGATATATTTGAAACAAAAAATTAGGGTTTTTACCCTAATTTTGGCTGAAATCGCTGCTCTGATACCACTTGTAAGGATATTACTTGTATAAATCAGAACATATACAGTAGAATAACATGAGAGAACACCAAAATATAGATAAATGATGACAATATGCTCATATAATAGCTTTGCCACTTCGAGGGGGCAACCTCCAATACCACTTCGAGGGGGTAACCTCCAAACCATACAATAACACTCCAATACTCAATATCATGATTAACTACAACCTTCTAACCCCTATATATACCATTCTAACCTATGGCCAATACTGAGGCCAACCTCCTAAGCATAATAAATCATAAATGAATGATATAATAAGATAAGGGGATGTGTGCCACATGTCGGCATCTCCATCAATACATATACATCATAACATCCTTTCCCTAGGTGCATAGCATTAATGTAACAAACCATTACACCAAAACCTCGAGGCGTTAGTGGAATATGCACATGAGGATGATAACATCCCACCATGCTTCCGTAGAGCCCGACTCGGGCTGGGTTTGCACCCGCACTCCCATATGTACGAGCCCCGCTTCACCAACATTTAGGTACCCCACAGGCCCCGGCTACACGACGTAACCAATCGAGTGAGATTCGAACACAAGTGGTCACTCTGATACCAAATGTAATGAACCATTACACCAAAACCTCGAGGTGTTAGTGAAATCCGCACATGAGGATCATAACACCCTTGGTCACATTTCAAGGTGACCCCCCCATGGGAATCCCTAACACAATCAAACACACAAAAACAATTACAAGTTTCCATGGTGACCTTGTTGAACTCATCTAGAATTCTAAAGTGGTTGGTCTTGAATTCCCCAATGTTTGTTGTGATATTTTTAACCTACAAAAAAAAAATACCTCCCTTGGCCTCGTGGCCATATCAAAACATCCAAATGAATATAAATATAATTTCAAGGTCATTGATATATATGTGAATCAAAACAATCATCAAGACAATCAACAATATCACTCATAGTTTCATCAACTATATCATCATCAATTTTAATTAAATTTTCTTGGTCTACTCAATCTATCCAAATATCACATGTCCTAACCACATCCATAAATATATATAACCATGTCCAACAACATGTTAACATCTATATAAAAATGTCTCTAACAATCATCATGCATCATATGTGAATCAGAGTCGATAATAGTCCATGCTCTAACATCTAATCATCATACTGAATCAAAATTCACAATAATGTCCTTAATATAGTCCACAAGGTCAAAATCCATGATAAAATGTGTCGAAGGGGAGTGGTAACTACACTCTTTACCATTAATAAAAAAATGTTATGAATGAATTGAAAAATATAGTCAAGATGTTATCTTAAGGGTGCAAATCCATGTGATGGTGTGACTTTTTGATTATTGTTTACTTAATCCTTTGGGTTATGAATTACTTTCTAAGTAGTTTTCTATTTTATCTTGGGTAATTGTAGGTAAAATTCTACTTAATAGTTTTGTAATTTTGATTGTTATTAGTTATAAATCATATTTTTCTCAATTTATTGATATGATAGTTTCCAAAATCAAGTTTGATATTTTTAGAGTCTAGGTGGTTGTTTTCTCATGTGTTATCCTCTTAGTTTTTTTAAAATCCAAATGAAACTGAAAATATGTTTGTAGGAAGTGAGGCTTTCTAGAAAAACTTGTTCATAATCATAGGGTTCAAAACTCAAGAGATTTAATGTAGTTCTTAATAAACAACTGAAAGGTTGTAATCGACGAAGCCTCCGCGAACCCTAAGAGAGTGCTAATCGCGTGACTATATCATTGAGTAAATTTCTCCTAAGATCCATTAAAGTAAAAATTATTCAAATTTTGATGGGAAAGTTCTCGGAATGTATGGAACTAGGGAATGTCTTATATAAACATAAAATTAAAAGACAATTCAATCTATAAACAGAACTCTAATTTTCTTGTAGGTCCTAATGATTGACTAACATACATAATGCTAGAAATAACTTCACTTTTCCTTAGTACTAGGGTGTCAAGAGTGATATTTTGCATTTAGAACCTCATCTAAGCATATGCATATCTCATACATGGATAAGTGGGCTAGTAGAAAATATTATAAGAATCATTTTAATAGTTGACCATCCTATTCCTTGTGAGATACATCAATTGGGAAACATCTGTTAAGAACCTAGAGAGAAAAAATAGTCAAAATTTGATGGAAATGATCTCACAATCATGGTGCATGGTAGTTTATTGTGTTAATATAAATATAAAAATGAATTTAGAACTATATTTTTCTCTCTTTGAGTTCTCTTATGACACAGTGGTTTCCTCACATTCACAATGAATATAATGTTATAATAATCTTGATTTTTCCTTGATATTATAGTGTAAACAATTGTATTATGCAATCAATATCTCATCGAACTAAAATTATTATTCCAACATAGTTCATTCATTCTCAAATACATCAGTCATGTGATGTCTCTTAAGATCCGTAAGATTAAATAATAGTGAAAATTTGAGAAGGAAGTTATCTCTATTTATGGCACCTTGGAATGTCTCATCTAAACCTATATCTAGCATAAAGTGATTGTATAAAAACCTCTCCTAATTTATCTAACACCTTGATATTGTCTTAAATAAAGAATAATGCTAGAAAAATATTCAAAATGTCTCATTGTTAGGGTTTCAAGGATATATTTTATAATAATCACAAATTCAACATTCTCTCAGATGTGTGATTAGACTAATAGATGCTATTAGTCGGGTAATTTTACCACCCAACCATATCAATCTATCTTGCGTACATAGGTTGAGTTATGTCTCTTAAGATCCCCTAAGAATAAACAATAGTTGAAGTTTTATAGAAAAGTTCTCACAATCTGTGTTACTTATGATTTATTTGGATAATCCTATAGTTGGGCATTGAGTAAATATATAAAATGATCTCTATATTTCCCTAGGTATTAATATTTTTTCATCATTAGATTGAATGCAACATTGCAAAAGCTTAAAGTTTACTCATTGTTAGGATGTCAAGGGTGATATTTTACAATCACACAGTGGGTGGATCCATTAATTCTACCGATGCCTTATTTTATCACTTAAATATATTGTAACGAGAGTTAAATTCGTGTTAAAAAATGAATGAAATATTCCCTTAGTGGTTAATAAATAAAAATAGTAAGGATGTTTAGATAATTATTTATTTAAAACCTAATGATTGAATTTGATTGCAAGAAATAGGGGGTTGACTATAAAATGTGTTTCTAAGTTTTCTTAAACCAATTCTAGTGTTCTTAACTTCATGTTTTTTTCACTTTGTTGGAATGAGATAGCGGAAACCGCTTAAATTTAGGATTATGATTTGACATGATTTTGTTTCATCTCCTTAACAATAGAGTGTGCTTTTGTTTTACATGTTATTGAATTTGAACATTCGAGAAGGTTACTCTATTTATTTTATTATTATGATATGAAAATTGGAAATAGATATTGTTTAAACATATCGTTAAGTAATTTTATTACATCTCTTCAAATAGATCGAAAATGTAATTATTTGTTGATAATTAGTATGTTGAGAAATATATTCTTTGAATTATCATTCTAATGTAAAGAATGATTTATAAATTTAATTAAATAATTGTGACGTATGAAAGCTTTTAGTTAAGTAAAATTTAACATACTCATTTATTTCTATTAAACACAATAGTTTGTAGAACCGACGATCTATACATTCTCTCTCCTATAGTGTGCACGACATAATGATATTGTGAATTGAATAACATGATAGTATATGGATAATTTGTTCATGTATTATTGTTTAAAAATATGTTCCGATTATTATAATTCGTTGAAAAGTAAAAGTATTATTTTCGTATGTTGAATTAAAGAATTTTTTCTTATTTGTACTACTCTAAAAATTGGGGATGTTATCGTTTTAGAAAACTAAAGATTTATCCTTATAGAGTTGAATAAATATACTTATTATTTGTATCAATTTTTGTGAGTTATAAAGATGTTTTTATTTTTATTTTTACAGTAGAGTATGATTTAAATTTATTAAATTTTAAACATCATTTATGAAACTATATATGATTCATTAATTCATTATGAATGAAAGAATGTGACGATCTACAAACAAAAAAAGATATGGATATCATTATGATAAAAATAACATTTATAACCTTATCATTTTTATTTAAAACTAAAAGTGTTTAAAAGTTGTTATTAACAACAATATACAAATATGAGTTATTGTTATTCATCGCATAATTTATAGTTTCATTATGGATGAACCAATATGCCATCAATGTGTATAGTACATTATGGGAAACATAATATGAAAACAATGGTATATAGTACCATTTTACCTTATTAAAAAAGTACAATCTTTATGATACAAATGAAGAAATATGGGTATATCAATTATTTCAAAATTATTAAATGGAATAACTATATGCAAGACATGAGTAATTAAACCCATGTTATATTTCAACTATAAGTTGTTCTATTACTTATCGGATGACATCCAATTATATTAAGTGAATCTTTCATAATAAATGATAAAATTATGAGACTAAAACAATGCTAATTAGGATGTGATTGGATCATTTAAATATGAGACACGATTAAGTAAACCTATCCTTAACAACTAATGATATGTTGTGATATCACAAAAAGAGAGAATCACTAAATTTAGTAACATGACAAGTTACTATATTTATGTATTGAGAAAATGATAATGTGTGTTAATAAGTAATAACCTATTGCAAATATGTACCTAGTGATTACCCAAAAAGATAACAATTGGTATAAATAAAGTGTGGGTGTTATGACCTATCATTCCATTTAATGAAACCCTATCCATATGATCTTATGATGGAAATGGGAAGGGTAGTGCGTACTTAATGATGAAAGTCGTTATGTGGTCACTATATTTTGCATAGGAATAAAAATATGAGACTAATAGTGTAGTTTCAAATAGAATGGTGATTCCTTTTTCCTACTTCTTCAAAATAGAAATTAAATTTCTTAAACAATGAAATTGAGATCTAAATAACTATGTAGGGATGGTTGTATGCACAATGAGAGATAAGTTTTTTTGACTTGTGTTTAGTCAAGAAACTAAGCTTCCATTTCTCATTTGAAAATGTGAACTAGTAGTTTAGGTAGTTGATTAAACTATCTTAACCATACCCCAACTTGTAGTGAGGAATTCTAGATGGATCGCAACATTTCTATTTTCCAAGTTGACACATAGGTTTCAAGACATGTTAAAATGGTTTAACCAAAAGTATAAAAGTTATAATTTCTCGTTAGAGTGATTATAAGGGGGACCAGGTAGATCTAATGGAGCCTTACAACCACACATGGTTATCAAATAGATTACAAAAAAATATTATGTTAAATTTTAACTACTATAAGCTAAAAATCATTAAAGTAATTAGTTGTGAATAAAGGATTTTTAAAAAAATTAATCACTTAATTTTATTAATTATAACATGGGTGTTACATTTCAAGATCGTAGATGAAGGTTATCACCTCTTGGACTCAATGGATTCATATACTAGCAATACATTTTATTCTTGTCTAATTGAATATGATGCTTAGGAGAAGTGAAAATAATGAGGCTAAAAATACAACAACCCAAAAGTGAGAAGACATACTAGTAGTTATTCAACACACTCAAAACCATGTGGTTACTTCATACTAATAGGTTGTGGCTGAGAAATAAGAAGAAGAATTTGTGGTTCAACAACCTAATGATGGGAATCCTAATGTTGGAAACTATTGCTGAAATAAAAATCCCTCTTTGCAATTAGACTTTTAAGAGATATCAAGTAGATGAGTCCACCTAAGTTTGGTGGAACAACCTTCAAATATGGAGCTAAAAACTTGGATGAGAAAAATTGAAAAAAAAAAATTGAAATTGGATTTTTTATGAAGAAATGAAGCCAATTTGGGGTGTATTTCAAGTCTCCAATGAAGCATCTTCGTGGTGGAAAACCAAAATACGAGAATTAGGAGTTGATACAACTAATATCACTTGGGAACAATTTTAATTTTAATTTTTCAGCTATGGTTACTTTGTTAGTGCAAAATTATAGCACCCTCAAGTCTCGCAACTTGATAGGTTAAGACTCTTATGTGTTTACATAACATGGAGCATCTCTCGAAAGTGTGGGAATTTGGGAATCGAGAGAACTCTCTGAATAAATTTAGCTTCTTATTCCTAATCCTAATGCTAAACAACTTCTAAGGAAGTAAATACGACTATCTACTCCTAATCTAACAATGCCAAGGAGACATGGAGAGAGTGAGAGCATGAAATAAAGGAATCCTACACTACAAAGGTGATAACACCAAGAAAAGGGGTGCTGGTCACAATCTCATCTACTTGAAGTGGAGAGAGGTGAACAATGGAGAGGATGGATAGATGCATCACAGACCAAAGATAGAGTTCACATAGAACACCACTTCAAATGCATTAAACACAACTCTCAAATCTTGCGATACACATAACAAGTATGCACAATATACCCTATAATGATGAGAGGAAAGAAGAGATAATAAAATAAGGAAGGATGGACAAAATGCATCACGAAACATATTTTATTGCTCCATGAGTTCACATAGTACATCATCAACATGAAAGAGGCAAGAAAACACCATTACAGAGCCATGAGAGGAGGCTTAAGCTCCACATTCAACCGTAGGGAAGAAAGAGAGAGGGGGCAGGAGGGAAAGATGACCAACCCTCGAAAAATTCCCCTCCTTTACAACATATAGAAGAATCGAGAAGGAGAGAGGGAAAATTAAAATCCCGCCTCAACCACCCTAAAGCAATGCATGGAATTCACCTACTCCAACCACCCAATAAAAGCATTAAAATCTACCTACAACAATGATGGGCTTCACTGCATGACCCATGCCTCCATGTGTTGTTCCTTATTGGGTAAGAAAGGGGATTTTTCCTTCATTAAGGCCATAGGTGAGAGATTTGATAGCCTCATAAATGGTGGTAGGTAAGTAGTAGATGCTTTGGGATCTTTCCAAAAAGTCCCTTCCTGCTCAAAACTGAGCTTCTAGTTGAAAGATATGGCTATCTGAAGGTGATTTGGGTTTGGGGTCTATTCACAAGCTCACAATATTAAAAGAGTCCTTTCGTGCAAGATCCATGTGGTGGCCTCACACGTCTTAAAATTTCACCCCCTCTTTTTACTCCTGAAGTTACGCCGAATTGACACATGGTGTCGTCTACGGGCCTTCTCTATTTCCTTTGTATTTTACCTAAGCCCCTCTTGTTAGCGGAGACACTATGCCTGACCCGAGACATGTGGAGGTTTAGTGCACATTTGGGACCTGCCTTTGGATTTTTCCTTTGAAGTTACATGGATGAGGCACGTGGAGGCTTCTACTGACCTTGTTGTACTTAGCCAATTCAGATTGTTTCTTTTCTCGATCCCTAACCACATGGCGGGATTGCACTTATTTGAGGACCGACTTTGATTCAACCTTGAAGGTGCATTGATCTGACACATGGCTCCCTCTCGTGGCTCTGGTTATTTTCTTTGAGTCTTTAACAGCCGATGAAAACTTTTTAGGCTCTAATCACGTGGAAGGTTGGCACTCATTTGGGAACCCACTTGTGATTCTACCTTTGAAGTTGCATCGAGCTACCACGTGGCTCCTTCCACGGATCTATTCTATTTTCTTCATTTTTTCCTATGTCCCTTCTATTTGGCGAAGGTACTATGTCTAACCCTAGACATGTGGAGGGTTAGAAAATTTTTGGGACCTACCTCGATATTTTTCTTTTGAAGTTACGCTGATGATGCACGTGGAAGCTTCCGCTAGCTCTACTTTGCTTTGCTTTGAGTCTTCAACGGTCAATTCTACTTTTCCGAGCCCTAGACATGTGGAGATCTTTCGCTTGTTTGGGGTCTCCACTTTTTTGCACCATACCAAAATGCAATTTGAAGAGACACATGGCACTCTCCGATAGTTAGTTGCTTTGCTTTGATTTGACCGGTATGCAATGTTCGAAGATTTCATGCTTTTCCAGAACCATATATTCTCCTCTCGAGCTCTAATCTCCTTTATCGTAGTTCAGCCTCATCACCAACCTTTTTCCTCCATTTTTGAGCCCACCTTCCACTTGATTGTCGGATTTAAAATGAGGGCTCGCATGACTGAAATGACCGCTCAATTTCTCTTTTGTCGAGTCATGTTTCATCAATTTTTCTCGAGGGGAAAAATTGGATAACAATTTGGCAACTCACGGGGAAATTTTTCTACTAGATGAAGTGATCAGTGGCTTTAAAGTATCCATTGGGCATGGATTCATGAATGATATCCTGATACTGATCTTGCTTTTGAAACTTGAACCCGACTGCTTGCACTTGGTGACCTTGAACCTGCCCTATTGTCTGCACTCTCAATTTTCATAAGAAAATCTTGGAGATGAGATTTCTAAGAGTAAAAATTCTCTTGGCCTAGGGTTTTCACCTATCCTTGAAATGTACTAGAGGCATACTGAAATACACAATGAAATGACATGGAAGAAACAAAACGCCACAATACCACTATGTATAAAACTAAAAATCATACATGTCGCAAGTGGAATGTGTAGAGTGTGCAAAAGCACTTGTGTTACTAAAAGTAAACCTAAACTAACCTAAACTAACCAGAGACAAGGGGTGCTCAAGTAAAACCTGCAATAGGCAGGGAGAAATAACTTCCCGTCCTCAAAATTGGCAGCCATGTATGTGATTTGGAGCTGAATATGGCTATTATTTTGGGTGAAAAATTGACAAGAGGCCAATCCTCCACCCAAATCATCAAGGTATCAACATCAATTGAAAATACCTCCTCAATCTAATTGGCATTGGACTCCTAGAGGTGTTGATGGTGACCCTTGGTGCTTTGTATATCATCCTCATTCCTTGAAGTGGGTATGACCGGTTTTGGCTTCTCCCTTGGCTCCAATGAAGAAAAATACTTCATTGGTCATGGTTTGTCCTTCTAATGTGCCCATTGTTCTGAAACTCGACTCCAAGATTGGATTCTTCCTACATTCCTTCCTAGGTGAATGATGTTTGAGAGACGGGGTCTTCGATGGTTCCTTCCTCCACGAAAGAAGAACATGGAATATTAAGATCCTCCAACCTTGGTTCTAGAGGGGCACTTATGAGACACAAGATGTTGTCCTTGAATGGTCTCCTCTGATGGCAGTGGACTCATGTTCTTGGAAGGAAGATGATGGAGGAGAAAATGATGTGATCTCTTTGGGCTCCTCTCCATCAAAGTAATCCTCCAAGTCAAATAGATAATCTTCCTCCTTATTTTCCTGTTGCATGTGCTCAACCTCCTCCATGGTGTCCTTCAAATCTGTAAATTTCTCACCATGGTTCCCCTCATCCTCAAACATGAATTTTGAAAGCTCAAACTCTTCTTCGAAATTATAGCTTGAAGGGGATGAAGTGGGAGGAAGAACTGAAGGTTCTTCTAGTGGCCTACTCTACACTTGAAGCCTCTGGAACTATATGGTTCTCCTCCATAGCCAAAATTTTCTCTTCTTCTTTTGGATTTGGAGTAGCTCCTTCTTCCCTTGCTTAAGTTGTAGTTGAAGCTTCCACCACTTGTGGATTGACATTGGCCTCCTCCATGGGTTTCTCCATCAAGGGGATTTTATCAATCCCAAATCTAAGATCCAAGCTCACCAAGCTTCTAATTATTTCTTCTTTTCTTGGCTCTTCTTCTTGTTGCTCTCCTTGGCTGGATTTTTTGAGTCTCTTCCCGACATGGACTCGGGAGAGTAGGAGGAGTGGTGGGTGGGGTCTCCACTAGTTGTTTGTTTATCTGTGGTGGGGGGAAGGTGTTTCCTTTGGCTCTTGTGGAAGGGACTTGGATTTGGAAGGGAAAAGGGAAGAGGAAATGAGATGAGATGGAATATTAGAAGATGGAGAAGGGAAATCAACACTTGGGGCAACAGATGGGAAGCTAGACTCATGACATTGCTGTGATGATACTTATTGGGGAAGAGGAAAAGAAATGCTATGAGGTGGCAGACTTACCCATTGACAAGGTTGTCTTGCACCAATCTTGTAGGCCTCTATTTTCTCCGTCCACTTGTGTAATTTGATTAAAAATTTCAACCATGAAGTCAAGCTTCTCCTACGGGTTATAGTGTCTTGGAAAAGGGCCTTCCCATGGACAAGGTGCTCTATAACCAATCCTAACTACTTTCGTTTGAGATGTAGCCCTAGACTGGACTATGCTAGCCTCCATTCTTTGAATCTTCTCCAGTAGATCAACATTTTCCATATAATTGTTACCATTGTATGCATCGCTTGTTCTTGATAAGCTTTATAGCCAAAATGGTTTTGACACTGCTCATATGGGTAAGCATAATGGTTCTGGATCTAATCATAATTCGATCTGGAAGGAGTTGGGAAATACATTGGAGGTTGACTACACTATTGTTGTTACAAGTGTGAATTCCAAGTTGGGAATGAAGTCATGATTGCACAACTTCATGGGATGGAAGAAGATGAAGGAGATGGAAGAAAAATGGATGAATGTGGATTGGGGAAGGTCTGCAACTTTAGAGATGGGTTGTTGACCAGATAGAGTCACCAGACGTTGAAAAATGCCTCCAAAGGCTATATCTCAACAATAACACATCTGACCTACTGAGATGAAGATATAAATCTCTTCAGTTAGGTCCCATCGGGCATGCCATAACTATTAGTGTATAATCATAGCATCCCTAAAGTCTGCAACTTCATTGGTTAAGAATCTCAGTGTGATTGCATAACATGGAGCATCTCTCAAAGTGTGAGACTTTGCGAATTGAGATAACTCTCCGGATGAAGTTGGCTTCTTCTTCCTAATCTTAATGTTAAACTACTTCTAAGGAAGGAAATGTGAGTATCTACTTCTAATCTAACAATTCCAAAGAGACAGGGAGAGAGAGAGCCTAAAATAAATGAATCCTACACTACAAAAGTGATAGTGCCAAGAAAAGGGGGTGCTGATCACAATCTCGGATACCCGAAGTGGAGAGAGGTGAGTAATGGAGAAGATGGATAGATGCATCACAGACCAAATATAAAGTTTACATAGAAAACCACTTCAAACCCATTAAACACAACTCTCAAAACCTACAATAGATATTAGAAGTATGCATAATATACCCTGTAATAATGAGCAGCAAGAAAGAGACAATAAACTAAGGAAGGATGGAAAAAATGCATCACGAAACATATTTTATTGCTCCATGATTTCACACAGTACATCATCACCAGGAAAGAGGCAAGAAAATGCCATTATAGAGCATTGAGAGGAGGCGCAAGCTCCACATTTGACCTTAGGGAGGAAAGAGAGAGGGGGAAGGAGGGAAAGATGACCAAACCCTCAAAAAAATCCCCTCCTTTACAATATATAGAAGAATGAGAGATGGAGAGAGGGAAAATTTGAATCCTACCTCAACCACCCTAGCGATGCATTGAATTCACCTACTCCAACCACCCAATAAAAGCATTAAAATTTTCTTGAAACAATGATGGGCTTCACCGCACCCATGCCTCCATGTGTTGTTCCTTACTAGGTAAGAAAGTGTTATGTTTGTGGAGCCTATTTTCATGTTAGAGTGTGGTACACCTTCGTGTGTTACAATCGTGTATTTTTACGGTGGTCCCGCTCACTGGTGAGTGGGTCGGGGGTGAAGCCCCCGATCGAAGGGGGTTTGGGGGCAAAGCCCCCGAAGCAAATTTTCATGGGTGGTTTATTAACCCATGGGTAATGAGTATAATCATTATGGGCTGTTTTAGGCCATGGTTTTTCGGTACCCATTGTTTTGTAAAACTCGCCTCTTCGGCTACCCATAGGTTTATGGGACGGTTTTGTTTTTGCCCATTGTTTGATACCCATGGTTTTGTAAAACTTCTTAAGTAGTTGTCTATTTATATGGTCTTATGCATATGATAGATAGACAAGCAAATGTATTGCAGATGTGCTTTGAATTTGGGTGTGAATTCTATAGAGTTTGTTGAGCATAGCTCCAAATGGATCTGGGTATTGTATTGAGAGAGTGGAGACTTGTAATAAAATCTAAGCAAGTGATTCTTGGTGGACGTAGCCCAAATTGGGTGAACCACATTAAATATTGTCTCTCTATGTTGTGTTATTTATTCTGCACTTTTATTTGAGATCTGTAATATTTTCTGCATATTAGTTTCTACTATTACGATTCTGTAAGGGATTATTCCGCATATTTTATCTCTTATTTCCTAACAAAAAGGGGGTTTATCCTTCATTGATGCGGTAAGTGAGAGATTTGATAGCCTCAAAAAATGGTAGACCAAATCGAGAGGTCTTCATCAATGGTGGTAGGTGGGTAGCAGATGTTGGGAGCTTTCCAAAAGTCCTTTCTTTCTTGAAACTGAGCTTCTAGTCGAATGATATGGCCGTCTGAAGGTGCTTTGGGTTTGGGGTCTATTCGCAGGGTCACAATATTAAAAGAGTCCATTCGTGCAAGATCCACATGGCATCCTCACGCATCTTAAGATTTTTCCCCCTCTTTTTACTCTTGATGTTATGTCGAACTAACATGTGGTGTCATCTGTGCCTACTCTCTTTTTCCTTTGTATTTTTCCTAAGCCCCTGTTATTAGCGGAGACACTATACCTGACCCGAGACACGTGGAGGCTCAACGCACATTGGGGACCTTCCTTTGGATTTTGCCTTTGAAGTTGCATGGCTGAGGCATATGGAGGTTTCCGCCGACCTGTTTTACTTAGCCAATTCGAGCCTATTACCTTTATCGGTCCCTAACTATGTGGCGGGCTTGTGCTCATTTAGGGACCATCTTTGATTCAATCCTTAAAGGTATGTTGATATAACACTTAGCTTCCTCCGCGGATCTATTAATTTTCTTCAAGTCTTCAACAGCCAATGTAAATTTTTTGGGATCGACCATGTGGAAGGATGGCACTCATTTGGGAAGCCGCTTGTGATTCTACCTTTGAAGTTACATTGACCTGCCATTTGACTCCTTCCACAACTCTATTCTATTTTCTTTGTTATTAGCTAAGTCCCTTCTGTTTGGAAAAGGTACTACATCCAACCCTAGAAACGTGGAGAGCTAACACATTTTTGGGACCTACCTCTAGATTTTACTTTTGAAGTTGCACCGATGAGGCACGTGGAAGCTTCTGCTAGCTCTACTACTTTTCTTTGAGTGTTCAATGGTTTATTCTACTTTTCTGGGCCCTAGACATGTGGAGATCATGTGCTTGTTGGGGTCTCTAATTTTTGCACCATTTTAAAAGTGCAATCAAGAGACATGTGGAACCCTCCGCGATTCATTTGCTTTGCTTTGAGTTGACCAAGATGCGAAGTTTGAAGACTTTGTGCTTTTCTTCATCTTTTCTCCTCTTGATCTTTGATCTCCTTTAACATATTTCTACCTCATCACCATCCTTGTTCCTCCATTATCGAACCCTTGTGCCCTTTGATTTTTTGATTTTAACTATGGGCTCACATGACCGAACCAACCCTTCAATTTCTTTTGTGCAAGGTCGTGTTTGATCAATTTTTCCCGAGGGAAAAATTGGATAACATTTATCACATCTAAACATTAACCGAGAAAATTTTTTTAGTTCAAAGATCAAACTCGAAATAATATCAATGTGAATAAATTTAGGATATGTAAATTCATTAAGGGTTGGACCCCATAATTAGAGGTGAAGTAGATGTGCATGGTGCTTCCACTATGGAAGCGGTTTTTGAAAATACATTATGTAAGAGAAAAATTGCAAAGAAATCTCTACTCAAAGAGATGAAAAGTGAAAGAAGAGCTTCAACTCACCTTTTCCATTGGCACCAAGAAATACATGATGGAAGAAGGTAAGAAAAAAAAAAGAAATGCAAAGATGAAAAGGAAGAATAATGTTGCGAGAAAAAGACAATAAATTTAAAAAGAAATGAATTTTTGTTAGATATTTCATATGTGGTGGTGGAAAATATGCAAATAATTTTCCCCAAAAAAATCAAGGAACATTCAGCGATGAAAAATACACCATTAGAAGATACATTCTATAGTGGTTAATCGCCAAAATGAGAAGGAAGCTTCTCCCATTGAAGTGTTAGGTAAGTTGTATATAATTCATGTTACTATTTTATTTGACACCAATACAACTGAGAGCTTAATTTCTAGTAAATTAGCTGAAAATTTGAATAAGAAAACTTTTTATATAAAAATAAATTGATTTTAGAATATTGGAATAATATTGTCCAAACTATAGACCAATGTATTTTTATGCAAAGTGTTGGAATTACCTAACTTCACCACATAACTAGACCTATACATAGCTCCTCTAGGGTCCTATGACATTATTATTGGTGTAAATTGGTTGTCCCAACATAAAGTAATGCTATATTGTTTTTGAAAATGGATATAATTCCTCGATTATATGTAGAAAAAATTAAGCATGCAATACATCAAAAGTAATTTTGAATTGAGGAAAATTTCTCGCTATGCAACTTAAGAAATCTAAGAATAAGGGTTACATGTTGTATGCGATAAAAATTTACTATTTTAGTGACTAAAGTAAGAATCCCTTGAAGGATTTATCCACTATTATAAGATAACAAGGATGTCTTTTTGAGGAATTACCTTGACTTAATCTTGTACATGAGTTTGATTTTATAATTGATATCAAACATGGAACTGAACCAATATCTAAAGCACCATACAAAATGAAAATTGAATTAGATGAAGTTAAAGCAAAAATTCACAAACTATTTTCTAAGGAACTAATTAGGTTGAGTGTGTCTCCATGGGGAACACAATTCATCTTTGTTAAGAAGAAGGATTACATGTTAAGGTTATGAATCGATTATGGCATGCTTAATAAGGCCACAATCAAGAATAGATATACTTTACCAAGTATTGATGAAATTTTCAGGAAGATGCGAGATGCATATATTTATTGAAGATTGATTTATGATCAAGTGATCATTAGCTTAGTTTAAATGATGTCAACAATCATAATACATCATTCAAAACAAGATATATGCATTATAAGTTTACAATGTTAACATTTTTGACTCACTAATGCACTAGATGCATTCATGAACTTAATGAAAATATATTTTTAATAATGTTTAGAGAAATTTGTGCTAGTTTTATTAGATGACATTCTAATTTATTCTAAAAACGTGGAATAACAAAATAAACACTTGAAATTAGCGTTGGAGTGCATACAAATAGAAAATTGTATGGTACAATCTCAAAATGTTCATTTTATCATAACAAAGTGCAGTACCTTGGGAACATAATTTATAAAGATGGGATTTCTATTCAACCATAAAAATAAAATCCATAGCTGAATTTCCAACACCTAGGAATGTACAAGAAGTTATAAGCTTCATGGGGTTGTCATGTTATTACTAAAAATTTCTGAAATATTTCTCTTGAGTGGTTTCTCCAATAACCTCTTTAAAGAAAAAGGACAAGAAATTCCTAATGAATGATAAGTGTTAAATAAAATTTAATATTCTAAAGTAAAGGTTTATAATAGAACCTTTTTTGAAGGTTTCAAATCCCAACAAAAGATTCACCATGATAAATGATCCATCCGGTAAAGTTTCAGGTGGAATAATTCTACAAAATGATCACATGATTTCTTATCGAGAAAGAAAGTTGAAGGTGCGCGATAAAAATATGTTCCACATGAATTAGATATTTCTTACATAATTCATTCATTGTAATTTTGGAGGAATTTCATGATAAGAAAGCCTTTCGAAATGAAAGCAGACAACTTACAGATGTTGTATATCTTTATGTAGCCTAATTTGTATAGAAGATAACATAGGTGAATTGATTTTGTGTCTCAAAGTATGATTTTGAAATAAATTATATTAAAGGAAAAGAGAAACATTTTGATGATACATCAATTCATAGGAAGAATGTTTTTGCAATTGTAACAATCATAAAATATTTTAAAGATGAAGTAAAGAAATAAATTTAAATTTATCTATATTATCTTCATGCAAAAGTTTCGTTTGTAGAAGATCTAAATGTTAAGAGGTATGAAGGTTATAAGTTTGATAATTAAGGAGTCTTGAGATATGAGAATATATTTTATGTTCCTTTGAGAAATGACCTTAGAATGAAAGTCATGAAATAATTTCACGATGCTCTTTATTCCACACACCCTAGAGTGATAAAACTATTGGATGATGTACAAAAACAATACTTTTGGAAAGGAATGAAGAAATTTATGACACATTACGTTTCTTGTTGTCATGAGTGTCAACAAGTTAAATTAGATGACATGCTTCTTGGTGGTGTGTTATACCCTAATAGCATTTTGGATTACAAGTGGTATATAATTAGGTGATGTAGTAGCATTACTCATAATATTTAGATATGGTATATAACATTAGAATTTTATCTTGTAAGTGTGCAAATAGTTTTGGGGAGTCAATTGAAGTATTATAATGTTGTTAGTTTAGTTTAGGTCCTTCAAAAATTTAAATTATGTATTTTCCCTCCAAAAATGTATATTTGAATCTTTATGGCCATTTTAGCATGGGTTAGGAGCTATAATGTATTTCCTTGAACAATTAAGCTTTGTAAAGGATAGAATGAGACACAAAGATGATGTTATATATCACCTCTAGGGTTATAGGTCACAACAAGGTAATTAACACTAATAGCCTTAGAAAATATTATGTAAAATCACTTCTTAATTAAATATTTATGCATGTAAACCATGGTTTTAGGTTACTTGACATTCCACACCTCGGTTAAGGAGATTTAAGGTCATATTTAAGCCTTACATATAACCAGCTAACTCCTTCCATTTGAATGAAAATCAAGGAGGTCCAAAAATTAAAGTAGTTTTAGTGAAAATTATAGTTTTTCTAGCAAACAAAAAATAGTTTTATTCTATGTTTGATGTTTGAAGCTTTAAAAGGTGTGTGCATGAATGGAAAACGTATTAGTGGAGGTATTTTGAGAATCGTAAATGTTTGATTTATTTATTTCTTGTATTATTAATGTTTGAATGAACTTGAGAACTTGATGCTTAATGTAAGTATGAGGAGCATGTTAGATTATGACTATTGATGAAAAAAATTATCCAAATAGGGAATGCATGTGAGTGAAAGGACTAAATTTCAAATTTACATCCTTCCTTATACCCTTAGGGATTTGTGATAAGAAAAAATAAATCATGATCTTTTGAGAAACCTTTGGAGAAGCAAAATACCCCGTTGGAGAGGGTAGAGCATCCGGAACTGTGAGTTCTTGTGGTGAATCATAGAGAAATAAACCTTACTTGTACATTTAGATGCTTAAGGAAGTTAACATATACCTTTTAAGAAATAATAGATAGTGATACTACTTATAATGGATTTTCTGCAAAATATCTATACTCGGACTCATTTAGAAACACTACCTAGGGTTTGGGAAGGATAGATTCTTTAAAGGTCTTAATGGATGCAATAAGACATAAAACTTATAAATATTGTTTTAAACACCTTTCTCTAACATATGGTTAAATTTTTAAGTCATGACCAATCACTAAGAACATATTGTTCATGATAGTCTTCATTAGAAAACTGTAGCATACAACGTTACGGGGCGAGGTGAAAAGGCTTTGAAGGATAAGAAAGTTATAGATACTTTGTAGAGCTTAGATTATTAAGGCATAAGACCTAAGTGAAGGGGAGAACAATATATAATAATAATAAACAAAAAAATTGTTCCTCATTTAATTGCAATTAATGACAATCTTCATACTAGGGTATAGATGTATAAAGAGACCTAAATAGCATTTAAGATAATGATGTTTGAGTCATTGTTTCCAAAGGAATGCGCCATGAAATTTTACATAAAATAAGAAGAGGTAAATGAGTATCCCAAATAGGATTTATTTTGTTAAATGAGTTTGTATAACTAAATTTATAAAATAAAAGTTGTCTAGCAGAGCTAGAAGGATCTTAAGAAGATAAGCATGAGAGAGAGTTAAGAGGTGGTCTAACAAAGGATTTGGCTTATGAAATTTATCCTACACCTCAAAAAAATAAAGGTTTATTTGAAAAGGTGTTTGGTTTGATTTGTATTGTTATCTTTTATTCTAACCATGAACCTAGAAAGAGTATTTACGTAAGAAGCCTTAGAGTGTAGTCTTTGGTCAAAATTGGTTAATTTGTTTGTTCCTTTTGAACCAATCCAATTTGGTGGTTGATTTATTATTTGATGAATTATGGTAATAGGGTGAAGGAGGTTTAGAATATGAAATTTTAATTTGAGGTTAGATTTGAATAAATAATAAAGAATTTTAAGCTTGTGCATGAAGTGCAAAAAGTTGGGGGACCAAAAAGTGGACATCAAATCCTAAATTTTACATAAAAAACAAAAAAACATCAAATTTTCTCTTCGGGAAACTTGTACCATGCTGAAAAATTTAAAACATGTCACAAAAATGGTACCATAGCATAGGGAAATTTCTAGCTTTGTACAAATATTAATTTGAAAGTGCATAAAATATGATAAATATCATTTTATAATTTTTTACTAATAGTAGATATTTAAAACACACTTTCGTGAATGTTTGTGTCTACGTTTAAGATTGCAAATTTTGTTTTACTTTTCAGAATGTGATAAAACCTATACCATCCCAACCGTGGAAAAATTCTATACACGTTAAAAAATAAGTAGTTGATTTCAATATTTTTTGATGAAGTTATGGTGGGAAAATAGAAAGTACTCGATTTTCTTTATGTTTCCATACCACTTTCATGGAAAAACTCATTAAAAAAATATTGCTAAAAAAATAAAAATAAAATTTATCGTAAGATATATAGTGGCATCTAAATTTCCACAAAAGTAAAAAACAAAAATATCATGTTTTGGTCATCTAAAAATCGTGAGCAAACAGACTATAATATTATAGAATTTTTCAAAATAATAAACCAAGTCATTTAATTTTGAGTGTTTGATATAGATAAACTTGTCCATTTTTTAAAAAATAGTAGTTTAGAAACTAGATTCAAGATTCTATGATTCATATTTATTTAAGTTTTTCTAATTTTGAGTGCACGTATTGCTAATAATCCCTACAAGTTGAGATTTCACTATTATTTGCAATATGACATCAACTTTTGACCCATTTTTGCCCCCAACTTGTTGCACTTACCCTCTACAAAGTATCTTATATAAGAAAGTATTGTTTTTAGTGATATTTGATCATTATAACCTATGGGATCGATTGTATGTTATTAGGATCTGCATCATTTTGTATCAGAGTATGGATTCAATTGTTGAAAGAAGAAGATATTGTTTGAGAAGTGACTACATGAAGAAGACAAGATGATTCATGTTAGAGAAGGTAGAAGTCCATCTTTGGAAGAGAAGATAGATAGGATGGTGGATGTTTTGCTAAGAAGGTTGGCATATATATAGCAAAATAAGAAAATAATAAAGACAAAGATGAGTCTCTTGAAGAGAAATGAGATAAACAATAGAGTATAATTTGCAAGTAAATTATATAGATGTCGAGAGATATGCATGACACAAATCTTATGAGTGAAATGAGATGGAAGCAATGATGAAAGAGGTTAATAGAACTTTGTTTACAGGTTCTTCAAAATAGAGGTAAGTCACTTTTATCCATATGAATTTTATTGATACCAAACAAGGTAATGCATGATGTGACTTAGAGAAGAAGTTTGTTTAGAACTAAGTTAACAAATAAAATAAAAATTTGTAATATGATCACGAGATAGTTAGAATACTAAAAATCTAGTATATTTTGAGATGGTAAAGTAGTTAAGTTAACCCATATCAAGTGTCTTTGATGTAAAAAGGACACCATGTTGTCGTTAAAGAAAAATGTTAGGTTGAATTTCATATTAGAAGATACAAGAGATAAAGTGTTGTGTTATTTGGTACCTATGGATGTATGTAATTTTTTTTTGGGTAGATCATGATAGTATGACAACAAGCAGTGCATGATCGTAAGAAGAATATATTCATTGTTGTGTCAAATGGACAAAGAGACATTATTTTACATATTTTAGGTGAACAAGAGCTATAAGTAGGATTGGTGATGATGTTACCAACTAAGAAATACTTGATGGAAACAAAATAAACAAGCAAATAGATACCATTAAGGGTTGTTAAGTCTTATGTTTCATATTTGACAGTTGACTTGGATGATGTTTATTCAGGTATGAAGAAGAAAGAGTATTTTCAATTTTGTGAGACAACAAAAAAGTGTGAGAAGGCAGAATATTATGAGATATTTAAGAAAAAGAGAGTGAGTAGAAGCAAGTGACAAAGAATAGGTATAGAGAAAGTGAACAAGAGGATGAAGAGGTCTTAGAAGAGTCGTTAGCGATGTTTTTACATCTTTATGATGACAAGCATGGTATAGTGTACAAACAATCACTTGAAAAGAAGAATGAAGATAAGACTAAGGAAAAAATAAGAGAGAAGAAGTGTGTAATTGATAATGGAGATGGAAATTAGATGTATGAAGAAAGTGAGAGGCACTTAAGACAAGAACAGGTCAAGAAAGATGAAGTTGGTAAGATGATACAAGAGAGAAAGGAAAGAGAGAGTGAGAAAGCACATGAAAAATTTCTTGTAGACAAAAATATTTATCTAATGAATAATGAATCAATAGATGAATATGAAAAATGTGATTAGAATATGTTATATGAGGAAGCTATGAATAAGGATGATCAAGAATAATTCATGGAAAACAAGGAAGAGGCATGCAATCCTCGAAATTTTGATTCTAATATTGCCTTGAGATTTGAATGTGCATGTATAAATGATTTGAATGATGTATAAATGATTTGAATGAATGTATTATTTTTGAACAGGCCTCCAAAGATAATTAATGAGTTGTAAAGGAAAGGGAGTAAAGATGGTGGAAAAGAAGAATCTACAGTTCAAAAAGAGAGAGAATATCAAGAGGAATTCTTAGGAGTACAAGAGATGGGCAAGGAGAAGAAAAACATAGCCCTTGAAACATTCATGAAGCAATCATATCTTGAGAATGATATGTAAAAAGCCTTGAAAGGTGTATATACACAGCCTAGGAAGCCACAAAGTTCAAATTCATGAAGGAAGAAAACAAGAAGTGGTAGTAAAGAACAAGGAGATGGATGAAAACCCATTTTTTCAAGACAATCTATCCTTCAATGAGGTGTATATAGGTTTGACAGCTAATATGGAGGTAGAAGAGTCAAGAGGAGATGAACCTAGCCAACAAGATAGTATTTTATAATTTTGAGAGGAAGATGATTCCAAGAATATTAAAGGAAGATGAAAATTACAATTTAACAGTCCTAATTCATGAATAAGTATTACATATGAACATAAACCATACATCTATACTCAAGTAAAAATGGAAAGGACAATATAAATTAATAAAGGAATCATCTTGATAAAAAATATGAGAATTTAAAAGGAGAAAAAACTTACGAAAGGACAAAAGCAACAAATAAAGTTAAAGCATGAATGGTACTCAATTAAGGACCACTTCAACAAAGTCATCTTCAAATGGAAACAAATAAATAAAAAGGAGAGCTTGCGAAAATACAAGTTATGACAAAACTATCTCTTTCCCTTTGGAGTATGATGCTTAATGGAGAGCACAGTGGTAGAGGTATTCTAAGAATCATATGTCTGGATTTATTTATTTCTTATGTTATTGAACTTGAGAGCTTGTATAGTTAATGTAAGTGTGAGGAACATGCTAGATTGTGAATATTGATGAAAGAATTGATCTAAAGAGGTGATTCATATGAGTGAAAGAAGTATATTTAAAAGCTATAGACTCCATTCTACCCTTAGGGATCTATGAGAAGAGAAATTTCTTCATGATTTTATTAGAAACTTTTGGAGAAACAAAATACCTTGTTGGAGAGGGTAGAGCATGTGGAAATGTGAGTTCATTTGGTAAATGGTAGAGCAATAAACCTCACTGGAAAGTTTATATGCTTAACGAAGTTAAACAATACCTTTCAAGAAGGAATAATCCCTGATACTATTTCTTGTATATTTTCTTACAAAATCTCCATACTGAGGCTCGTCTAGAAGCCCTATCTCTAGGGTTTGGCAAAGATAAATTTTTTGAAGGAATTAGTGGATGCAATAAGACATGAAAATTTGAACTATTGTTCTAAACACCTTTCTCTAACATATGCTTGAATTTTTAATTCATGACCTATCACTAAAATTTTGTTCTTCATAACAGTATTCATTAGAAAACTGTAGCATATAATGTTACATAGCCAAGGTGAGAAGGGTTTGAATTATAAGCATGTTCTAGAAGGCATTGAGCCTAGATAATTGATACATATCTCTTAGGTGAAGGGAATAACCATAATGAAGAATAACCACTACAAACTTGTGGCTCAATCAATTACATTAAATGAAAGTATTCTTACTAGGTTGTAGATGTATAAAGAGACCTAATTTGTGGCTGAGATAATGAATTTTGAGTCACTTTTTCCAAAGTAAGATGCCATGAAATTTTACACAAAGGATGAATATTAAAATGGGTATCCAAAATAGGACTTAGTTTTTTTGAATGAGTGTGTATAACTAAATTTATCAAAGAAAAGGTGTCTAGGAAGGGCTAGAAGGAGCCTAGGAAGATAAGAAGGAGAGAGAGTGAAGAGGTGGTCTAGAAAAGGAGTTGGTTTCTGAAATTTATGCTACACCTCAAACAAAATAAAGGGTACTTGAAAAGGTATTTGGTTTGTTCTGGGTTGCTATAGTTTACTCTAACCATGAACCTAGCAAGAGAACTTGATTAAAAAGCCTTTGAGGGCTCTTTTTGCTCAAAATTGGTTTTTTTTTTATTCCTTTTCAACTAATATAATTGGTGGTTGATTGAGTATTTGATGAAGTATGGTAATAATGTGAATAATGTATAGAAGCACAAATTATCATTTGAGTTCTGATTTGACTAAAGAAGATTGAATTCTAAGCATAGAGACTCGAGTATCTTTGCTAGATATGTACGCTTTTGGATGATTTTTGAACATTCTAACCTATGGGATTGATTGTATTTGATTAAGATCAACATCATTAGCATGAATTTCATGTAAGTACTATCATTGTATATAATAAAGCATGACATGATTCTGTAGTGGTAAAAATGTAACTAAAGTAGCTCACTTCGTATTGCATAATCTAAAGGATAATTCACCCATACATACGAATGGGTTTGTGCATGAAATTTTTAGATTACATGGAGTTCTAGAATTTATTTTTCTGAGAGGGATTCTAGAATGACCTCTCAATTTTGGGAAACTGTAAACTCATCTTTGGGAACAAAACTAGAACTTTAGTTCAACATACCATCCAGAAACATATGGTCAAATAGATATATTGAGCCACATTATGGAGGATATACTCATAATATTTTTCTTCGATCAGCAATACAAACTAGAATAATATCTTCCATTGATTGAATTTTCTTATAGCAACATTTATCATTATTTGTGCAAAATCTCACCATTTGAATCATTGTATGGGATAATGTGTAGAAGTCATATCCTCCGGGATAACACGAGAGGAAAAAGAGCTAGTAGGCCCGAAAATGTTGACAAAAATGGGAAAGAAATTCAAGCTCATTCTTGAGTAGTTGAAAGAAGTAGTTTATAGGAAGAAAAACTATGTAGATGTGAAAATAATCAAAACAAATTTGAGCAAGGAGATAAAGTCTTATGGAGGTTAAAACCCAAAAATAGCTCAATTGTGTTTGAAAATTCTACCCAATTTTAACCTATATATGTAGGACCTTTCAAAATTCTAGAGGTTATAAGTCCAATGGAATACTGATTAGCATTACCTTTTGTATTTTCTAAAACGAATGATGTTTTTCATATTTCATTACTTAAAGAGTGTGTTTTAGATATAATGCATGTGCTAAATTTGAACTCTTTATAGGTTTTGGACCTAGGAATCATCATGGTTGAACCTATACGAGTGCTAGAAACTCACAGGTTGCATCTCATAAATCGATATATTGTGCAATGCAAGGTCCAACGGTACCAATATTCTGAGAGAGTGCATCTTGGGATAGTATGGAAGAGATAAAACATGTGTTTCCTTATCTGTTTCAGTGATAAAAATAATTATTTGATTATCTACTACTGATATATTTATTATTATTTGATAATAATCTTTTCAAAGAATGGTAAATTGTTGTCATAAGCTAGTTGTTAGTGCAGAATCAAAGCACCCTCAAATGGCCTTGTTGTGAGTGGGGGCATTCAATGTGATTGCACGCACAAAGATGGCCCATCTCTCAAGCTGTGGGACTTGTAAACAATTACTATGTGAAATGATCGCTTTCTTGAAGCATTCATTGGGCATGGAATCTACCTAGTAAACAAAAATCTAATCTTAACTTTGAAAACCTAATCCCTGAGCCACTTGGAACACTACTGGGACTAGGGCTGACCTTGAAATCACCCCTCTACTTGCAATGTACTATGTACAAGCAACAAAACGACACAACACACTATGTAAAAAACATGAAAGTCACACATGCTCTAATTGGAACATGTAGAGTGTGTACAAGAACTTCTTTTGATGAAAAAAATCTACTCCTACTCCTACACTAACCCTAACAAAGAAAACCTAAACAAATCCTGCCATAGGCAGGGAGAAATAGCTTTCCTTTCTCAAAAATTAGGACCGTGTAGTTGATTTGGCACTGGACATGGTCAGAAACGAGAGTAAAAATCACCTTGAAAATGGTGTCTCACCCTCCTCAAAGTATCAACAAATGTAATGTATACCTCCGCGAGTTGTTATGTGCTTGGGTCTGGGAGGCACTGCTGTTGCTAACCTTTAGTGATTTGTAGCTCAACCTCATGCTCTAAAATGAGCATGACCAGTGGAAACTCTCTTGGCTCCAATGAAGCCAAGTACCTGATTGGGAATGGTCTGATCCTGTGGATGTGCCCCTTACTCGTATTTCAACTCCAAGAATGGATTTTTCTTTGCAGACCCTCCTGGATGGATGGTGTGGAGGAGATGATGACATCCTCTTGCCCTTTTCCTTCTTCCTCCTGTAAAGAGCATGGGAGACTTATATATTCCAACCTAGGTTCCAAAGGGTTGATGTGAGATGCAGGATGTTATCCATGAATGCTCTCCTCCCGGCAATAGGTTCAAGTGCTTGGAAGGTGGATGACGGAAGAGAAAATGATGTGATCTCCTCGGGCTCCTCTCCATCAATTAAATCCTCCAAGTCAGATAGATAATATTCCTCCTTGTTTTCCTAGTACATGTGCTTGACCTCCTCCATGGTGTCATCCTAATCAGAACTTGCTCACGATGTTTCCCTTCATCCTCGATATGAATTTTGGAAGACCAAACTCTTCTTCAACATCGAGCTTGAGGGGGATGAAGTGGGAGGAAGAACTAAAGGTTCTTATGTGGATTTTTTCACACTTGGAGACTTTGAAACTGGAATGTACTCCTCTTCTTTTTATTTGGAGTAGCTGCTTCTTCCCATGCTTGTGTTGTAGTTGAAGCTTCCACCACTAATGGCTTGACCCCAACCTCCTCCATGGGCTTAACCAACAAGGGAGTCTTTGTAAACTCAAATATAACAACCCAACTCTTTATATTTTCTATCATTTCTTCTTTGTTGGGTTCCTCTCGCTTAATGTTCTCCTTGGTTGGTTTTTGGAGTATCTCCCGATATGGACTTGGGGAGTAGAAAAAGTCATGGATGGGGTCTCTATTATTTGTTTCCTTGTTTGTAGTGGAGGGAAAGGAATTTCTTTTGGATCTTGTGGAGGTGACTTAGATTTGGGAGGGAAAGGGAAAAAGAATCGAGATGAGATGGAAAAAAAGAAGATGTGGAAGGGAAATCAGCACTTGGGGCAGCAAGTGAGGGCCTTGACTCTTGACCATGCCAAAATGATAACGTTTGGGATGAAGAAAAGGGAGCATAAGAAGTTGGTGATTGACTTACCCACCGACAAGGTTGTCTCGCACTTTTCTCATATCCCTCAATATCGTAAATCCACTATGTAAGGTGAGGCAACATTTCAACCATGAATTCAATCATTTCTGAGGGATGTAATGTGTTGGAATAGGGCCAGCCATGGAAAGGTGCCTTATAGGAAATTCTAAATGATTTCATTTGAGTTTTGGCCCTTGATTGTACCATACGTGCCTCTAAAAGACAGATCTCCTCCTATAAGTCAACATCCTTTGTGTAGTTGTACCACTATATTCATCCCCTTGTTCTTGATAAGCTTCATGGCTAAACTGTTGTTGACCCTGCTCATATGGGTAAGCATCATGGTTTTGGATTTGATCATAATTTTGATTTGTAGGAGTTAGGAAGTACATTGGAAGCAGATCGCACTACTATAGGTGTGAATTCCATGAGGGGAGTGAAATCATGATTACACAACTTCATGAATTGTAGAATATGAAAGATGTGAAAGGAAAGATGAATGAAGATGAGTGGAAATGGAAGGAAAAGTTCTGTAACTTCAGAGATGGGTTATTAACCGGAGATGGATTTGCAGGATGTGATTTGAATGTTCCTTTACAGTCAATCTCACTAATAACACATCATCTTGATGAAATGAAGTGAAGACCTCTTGGTTCCACCGAGTATGCCAAAATCATTAGTGTAGAATCACAACACCCCCAAATGGCCTTATTATGAGTGGAGGCAATCGATGTGATTACAGAACATTAGTCCATCTCTCAAGCTATGGGACTTACAAAACTTGAGATGGACCTCCGAAGAAGGTTGGGTCCTACTTCCTAATCTACATTCCACAAGGTACTCGAGTGCAGGAAGAATCTAACTAATCATAATCTAACCATTCCAATTAAATTGAGCCTACACTAAGTGGCGATACACCACAAAAGGAAGTGGTTGATCACATATTTGACCTCGTGAAGTGGAGAGAGGTGAGCAGAGGAGGGGGTGGAAAAGATGCACAACAGACCAAAGATGAATGTCACATGGAAAACCACTTTGAGACCCATTAAGCACAGCTCCCATTACTTGCAATAAACATTAGACTATGCATAATATACCTTGCAATAATGAGAGGTAAGAAGAGACAACAAAATAACCAAGAATGGACAAAAGCATCATGAAACATATTTTATTGCTCCAAAAGTTACACGGTACATCATCAATGGGAAAGGGGTAAGGAAATTGCATTACAGAGCTACGAGAGAGGTTTAGACTCCATGTTCCACCCTAAGGAAGAAAGAGGGTGGGGCGGAGAGAAACTATGACCAACAGTTTGAATATGCCCCTCCTTTACAATATAAAGAATAATGAGAGAGAAAGAGAGAGAGAAAATTGAACTCTATTCTAACCACCCCTAAAACACATTGAATCCACCCGTAATGCTGATGGACTTTCTTGCAAGACCCATGCCTCCGTTGATGTCCCTTACTTGGGCAAGAAAGAGGCACATTATTCATCATGGAAAAAGGTGAGAGACTTGACAGCCCCGAAATTGGTGGGCTGAGGTATTAATGGTGGAAGGTGAGAAGCCAACACCAAGATCTTTCCAAAAGTCTTCTCTCACCCAAATCTGAGTTTACAAAAGATATGGCATTCTTAAGCTCGGGGTCATGGGTGTGTAATACTTAAAAGAGTTTATCCATACAGGGGTCCACGTGGCAGCCTCGTGCATCTTGAAGATTTGGCCCCTACCTTTTACTTCTAAAATTGTGTTGGATTGACATGTGGCAGCTTCCGTGGGCTCCTCTGTGTTATTTTTATTCGTTCCTAAGTCCTTCCTATTGGCGGAGACATTGTGCCTGACCCGAGACACGTGGAGGCTTTACGCTTGTTTGGAAACTGCCCCCATTTTTTACCTTTGAAGTTGTGCGGTCAAGACACATGGAGGCCTCCGTAGGCCTTTGGACTTTTGAACGACTAACCTTCCTTTTCATACTTTGGGACACATGGCAGGTTGGAACTTGTTTGGGAACTACCTTTTGGGTTGCACCTTAGAAATTGTGCCAAAGAGACATGTGGATCTTTCCGCACCTTTTTCCATTTCTTTGTATTTTGGCTAAGTCCTTTTTTTCTTGGCGGGACCATATATCTGACCCTAGAAACGTGGAGGCTTAGTGCACATTTGGGAACCCACTCCAAATTTTACGTTTAAATTTACACCATTCTGACATGTGGCTCCTTCCACTGGCCTACCTCTGCTTAGACTTTTCAACGGCCGATTCTACATTTTCTAAGCTCTAAACATGGGGCGAGCCGGCACTAATTTGAGTCTCTGGATTTGGCTTCGACCCTTGAAGTTGTGCCATTGAGGCATGTGGAGGCTTCCACTTACCTTTTGTACATAGCCAATTCGATCCTGGTCCATTTTCGGTTACTAGACAAATGGAATCCTTGTGCTCATTTGAGTCTCTGCACTTTTGACCTAGCCTTGGTGTTGCGCCGATGAGACGTGTGGAGGCTTCTGCCGACACCCTTATACTTAGTCATTTGAAATGACTATCTCTATCCCCTTTTAGAACTTGGGACACATGGAAGCCTGGCGCTTGTTTGTGGAACCGCCTTTGGAGTTGGTCTTGAAGTTGTGCCGAGTCGACATGTGGCACTTTCCGTTGGCTCGCCTGTTTGACTTTTCAACTCTCAACTCTATCCCTTTCGAACTCTAGGACACGTGGTGGGTTGGCACTCATTTGGGGTACCCATTTTGGATTCTATCCTTGGATTTTCACCGATGAGGCACGTGGCACCCTCCACTAGTTTGTGACTTTTCAGTGGTCGATGATACCCTGCGGGCCTACACTTGAAAACTACACCTTTTGATGAAGAGTGTAAAAGTTTCAAGATCCCCATAGACCCACTAGCACGCATTTACACTTGGGAAAATTTTCCCCCATGGCCCCATAGAGTTGAATTTTACAAAAAGTCATATTTGGGCCCGTCGTTCTGCATTTTCCCATTTTGGGGCAAAAATATATCCTCGCGCCCATCATCCCGCTTTTTCCATTTTGTAAAAGTAATCCTTCTTGGGCCCACGGGCCCACAATTATAATTGTACCTTTTGCAAAAAGGGAAAAATGTCAAAATTTCTCCCGCTGCCCCTGCCGGTCTTCAATTTCCATTGGTAAAAATTCTTCCTTAGGCCCGTCGGCCTGCTTTTGGCAAAAAATCCCTCTAAGGCCCATCGGCCCGTAACTTGAAAAATACAAAGAGTTAGAAGGACTTCTTTATATCTCTGGAAAGGGGAAGAAATTTCCTATCTAATGGAAATTCTTTCAAGGGGGCCTTAAGTGCTTGAAATATGTAAAAATTTAGATTGAAGAAAAAATGTGGAAATGGTGTCAGTTGACTCAAAATAGGTGTGAGCTTATTCTGGTCAACACTAGTTGTTTTACAATATTTATTATTTTGAAGCGGTTACAACCAAGATTTATAAGTAACGATTAACCGAAATTTTGGAAAATTTCTCTAATTTTTATAAAAATAGGAACTATTTTTCGAGACACATTTATGTCTGGAATGGTTTTCTATTTATATGTTTTTTTGCGTTAAGTAAAATTATTGGGACAATGGTTATTTAAGGGGAATTATATCACACCCTACAATTTAATGATTTCTTTGTATGTCACTATGATCATTGGATGATGAATTAATTATTTATAAAAGTGTATTTAATAATTATAAGTATGTTATTATATTTGTAAATATATACATGAATGTCTATGCTTAAACATATACACATACATATATAAATGCATATATAAGCACATATGTATATAACTATATTTTTGTGTTATATGATTGTTTTATTTTATCAAGTCATCTTTTGGATTTCATTAATTGTGCGATGTTGATTGTTGGATTTGTTAGATTATCACTCTTTGATTATCATCGTTACGAGATAACAATTTTAATTAACTTCTTTACTAGCTATAAGTGTTATTGATATTTGGAAAAAGATTTATAAGTAATGTTGTAATTGCGAGATAGAACATCCTTGGCATTAAAATCCATGGTCATGGACCATTGACAAGGTAATAAGTGAAATGTTATCATTATTGGTTTATAATGTTTGCATTGTATACTAAATTACAAGGTAAATATTATTATGTTTAAGTTATATTTAAAATGGTTATACACCAAGGGAGAAAATCAAGATGTTTGATTACAAGTATAAGACCGTATTGCATTTTGAGTGTTTAAAGGTTGGTATTATTAATGTTTATTGCTCTTAGACCATAATTCAAGGATTGTTGTTTATTAACATAGATGATGGTCTTGGACCAAGGAGAGATTAAAGTGTTTTAAATAGTTGTTATTGTTTAATAAAAACAATCGTCATAGACCATGCAAACCTAGCATTATCATTGTTATTATTATTAGTTTTTTGTCACTAACCATATGATTGTGTAAAGGATTGGATAATGTTTTCAAAAATTTGCAAAGGTTAAATAAATCAAAATGTTCTTAGACCAAACTTTGCATGTGTTGAGGTAATACACATAGAATGTAGGAAAATAAAAAAGTGCAGGGAAACTTAAGATTAATGGCAGACATTAAATGCATTTCATGAACAACACAGTTTTATTGGGAAAGGAGAATTTTGTATTGTAATCAATGTATTGCGTCCATCCCCCATACATATTTTTCAGTATTTTGCTTATTTTTTATTTGTTGGAAAATGGAAAATAAGGTAAGTTTCAGTATGCGATGTATGCAAAAATCTAAAGCTATATCAATGGCGAGTGGTGTTTGCTTTGGATTTTTGGTGTTGGAAAATCTCGGAGATTCTTTATTGTGCATACACATTAGAGGATTTATATTTTTAAAGAAGAAAGAGGGAAACAAAATATGGGTGAAATCACGTATAAGCATGAGCTATTTAACTTATTCTCTTGTTGTTTTTAGTATGAAATCAATGAATACGTCGTGGGTTTTCTTAGTTGTTTGAAATATTGTTTGTTCTTTTTTCCTTATCATGAAAATTTAGAAAAAACACAGAGGAATTTGTTCTTAAGAAATGGGTCATTCTTTATGAATTTGAATCTATATTTTTAGTTCTTATTTGACCATTTTCAGTTTTTTGTTTGTAAATAAAGTTTTAATTAAACTTGTTTTAATTCTCTAGCTCGATTTGAGCCTGCTAAAATTGATTTAAAAGTAGGTATTTGATTGGGTTAGTTGCAGATATTTCCTATCTCAGAAAATGTGAATTAGGTCATTTTTTAACTTTTGTTTTGAAGAAAGTTTTAAAGAAAATGTAGTGTTTTCAATCTTATATGAAAATAATGTTTGGATTTTTGAATATCTTGTTTTAAGCTTGTTCTATCAAAATGGGTGTTTTGGGATTTTTTCTTGTTTTTGAATGATTACAAATAAGTATTTCTCATCAATATCAATATGAGATCTTGCAAAAAAGGGGTAAAGCAAAGAGAATATATGGTGAGTTTGTTTGGAAATAACCTAATTGTAGACATTTTATATTTTTAGGTTCGGATCAATGTCCTTGAGAAAAAATGGATTCATATAGTTATAAAAGTTGACAAAAATCAATTTGGACAGCTTACTCTTATTTTGATATGAATAATAGTAAATATATCTTAGCATATATTAATTTTGACATGAAACATTTCTTATTTTGGTCTCGTTTATTATTTGTGAAGCTATCAATAAGTTGGGCCAATAATATTGTTTTTATTATTATGGTTTCCTTTTTTCAGTGTAAATGTTGTTTATGTGACTTACTTATATCTCCTTTGTAAGCATATGGTATCATTGGGATTTCATGTTAGACTTAATGGGAGTTAAATCTATGTTACGAATGCAGAAATATTCCTTAAATGGTTAATAAAAAAATAGTAATAGTACTTAGATCGTTCTTTTTTTAAAACATGATGATTGAATATTAAAAACATGGAAATATAAGTTCATTGCAAGAAATAGGGGGTTGACATTAAAACTTTTTTCTAAGGTTTCTAAAAGAAATTATTTAATTCCTACCTTCTTGTTTTTTTAACTTTAATTGGAATGAGATAGCGGGTAGTTTGCTTGAATTTAGGATTATGAGTTGGCATGATTTTGATTCATTTCCTTCACAATAGAGTGTTAGTTTGATTTAATTTTTATTGAATTTGAACATAAGATAAGGTTACTATATTTCTTTTATTCTCTATGATACAACAATTGGAAATAGATATTGTTTGAAGATATTATTAAGTAACTTTATTACAATTGTTCAAATAGATCAAAATGTAATTATATGATGACAATTAGAATGCTACCAAATAACTTATTTTCAATTATCATTCTAATTTAAAAATGATTTATAAATGTAAATAAAGAATTACAAAGTCTATAAATTATTAGTTAAGTAAAACTTAACATACTCATTTATTTCTCGTTAAACATAACATGATAATGATTTAAGATAACTCATGCATGTTTATAGAACTCGAGCATGTATACATTCTCTCTCCTTTGATGTATATAATGAAGTGATATTGTGAAGTGAATAACTGGATTGTATACACATGATTTCTTCATGTATTATTGTTTAAAAATTGATTCCAAAGTATTGTAATTCATTGTCAAGAAAAAGTGTTATTTTCATAGTTGAATTACGGGAATTTTCCTATTTGTACTTTTTCTAAACAATTTGAATGTTATCATTTTGGAAAAAAAGGTTTTATCCTTATAAAGTTTAATAAATATCGTTGTTTTTATATAATGTTTTCTAAGTTATAAAGATGTTTTATTGTTTCTTACATAAAGGTCTGATTTAAATTTTAAACATCATTTACAAAACTATATTTGATTCATTAATTCATTACGGATGAAAGAATATGATGATATGCAATAAAATATGATATGGATATCATTATGATAAAAATAACATTTATAACCTTATCATTTTATTTAAAACTAAAAGCGTTTAAAAGTTGTTATTAACAACAATGTACAAATATAAGTTATTGTTATTCATCACAGAATTTATAGTTTCATTATGGATGAACAAATATGCCATCAATGTGTATAGTACATTATGGGAAACAATAATATGAAAACAATGTTATAGTACCATTGTACCTTATTAAAATAAAGTACACTAATTATGATACAATGACGACATATGAGTACATGAACTATTTCAACAATTATTAAATGGAATAACTTTATGCGAGATGTGATTAATTAAACCCACATTATATGACAACCATAAGTTGTTCTATTATTTATCAAATGATATCCAATGAGATTAAGTGAATATTTCATAATAAATGATAAAATTATGAGACTAAAACAATACTAATTAGGATATGATTGGATCATTTAAATATGGGACATGATTAACTAAACCTATCCTTAGAAGCTAACGATATGTTGCGATGTCATGAAAAGAGATACGCATTAAAGTTATTAACATAAAAATTATTATAGTTATCTATCGAGAAAAGGGTAAGGTGTCTTGATACCTAATAACATATCATAAAGAAAAACATAATGATGAATCAAAAGATAGTAGAATTGTTATAAATAAAGTGTGGTTGAAAAGACCCCATTCCATTCGATGGAACCCTATTTGTACTCTCTTAGAATAGATATGGGAAGGATAGTGTGTACTTAATGATGAAATTCATTATGTGGCCACTATATTTCATATAGGGATCATAATATGGGGCTGATAGCGTACTTTTGAATAGAATGGTGACTCCTAGTTCTTAATTCTTCCAAAATAATTTAAATATATTAAACAAAAAATTTGACATCTAAATAATTGTGTAGAGATTGTTATGTGGTGATGATCATAAGTTTCATTAAATTGTGTGTAGTAACAAAACTAAGATTGTATTTCTCACTTGAAAACTTAACAAAGTAGTGTAGCTAGATGATTACACTCTGTATTCGCCATACCCTTAATTTTTTGTATTAGGTTTTGAATGGATTACATCTTGTATTTTTCTAGGTTGACGCATGGAGTTGCACATAGTTTTCAAGCCCTGTTAAAATGGTTGAACCAAAATTATAAAAGTTATACTCGCTTAGTTAGCGTGATTATAAGGGGGATTGGGTAGTTCTAATGGACCCTTATAGCTGCACATAGTTATCATTGTTATTATATGGATTCCAAACATTATATTATGTTGGTTTTTAATTATTGTAAGCTAAAAATCATTGAAGGAATTAATTATGAGTAAAAGGTGTATTTTTATTCAAAAAATATTCTAATTTGATGAATTATATCATGGGTGTTACAAGTTGTTGGCACATTGTTATTCAATCAGTCATCATGCATTCCTCCTTTCCTAATTGAATTATCATACCATCTTACCCCTTTAAAATCAAATTATAAATGTATATCATGAATGTATTTGTGTTTATTTATGATGATTACCATTCTAACAACATTAAGATCAATTTCAGTTTCTATTTACATAGATATTATGTGTGTGAATCATATTTTATATATGTTCAATAACTTATTTTGATGCACTAAGTATGTGTGATATCTATGTGATAAAACTTGTGAGTATATATTTCACTCATGGCTATAATTATCTCATATTTAATTTCCAATTATTTATAGGGAATTTAATTCCAAAATATTTCCCTCATTCAAGTTAACCCTAGGGTTCTCTTACCCTAGTTTAGGTAGATCTAGAAGTAGATGGAGTTAGTCATTCCTTTTCTATTTTCGTCATTTTCATTTCACAAACTTGGTGATAAAATAATGTTAGATGCATCACCAAATAGAAAAAAATACCTCGAATCTATAATACTTTAAGCCATTTTTTCTTAAATTGCTACCAAGTCCACGTAGTGTAAAACTAGGATCCAACAGAAGCATAATGCATTAAGAATGCACATTAGTAGATGGTTTGAACAATATTAAATGTGAGTGGGAGAGGGTTAGTAAATGAGTGGTGTGGTATTTGTTTATCTCCAATTGGTGGGGTTTTCCTATTTTTGGTCTTTTTATGTTTTAAAATGTTTTATTTTCTTTGATTCAAATAGAGGACCTTATGCGCAAAGTGCATTTTCTAGTGTCTACATTTTCCCCCATTATGGGATGCATGTTACGATGAGAAAAACGCAACACAAAAACTAAAGATGAGATGGGGTTATTTTAACCCTATGATGGTGGTTTCCATTGTTATGGGATTATATGGTTGAATGGATAGACAAGAACTTAGAAATGTGATTAATGGACCACTTCATCTAGATTCTATGAAGGGTTTGATAGGTTGATTTTGCAAGGTAGAGACTATATATTTATTTGATTGATGAATGTTGATTAGTTTTCATAGAATCACATGAGAAGGGTTGTCTCTGTGATTCCCCACTCAAGTGACATTTTTGGAGCCATAGGCTATCCGAGTGTAATGTGGGATGAAAATTGGAAGGTGAAGATGAAGAGAAAATGATATTTTGTTAATTCATGCAGATGGAAATACTTGACAAGGTTACCCAGTCATGCACTTATAAAAATTATATTTTGGGTGACGAGTATATATAAAATTGCATACACATATTTTGAAGGTAGGAGGTGAATCGTTTGAGATTGGGTTGATTTTAAGAATACGAAAAATGGTATAGGTGTGAGATGAAATGAGTAACTTAGTGGGGAAAGAAGGAAAGTAACACAATGGGATGGGTGATTGTTGTACAAGTGATGCGGCGGCGATGTAGAGTAGGCGAGGTGGTGAAATATGTGGCGACATGGGAGAAAGCTAGGTGAGTTAGAGGTGAAAAAATTAGAGATGGAAGAGTTAGAAGGAAACTAGGAGCAAGTGGGGAAAGCTAGGAAGAAAGCTAACGGTAGGTGAGCTAGTAGGTGAGCTAGCCGGACAAGATGACTAGTGAGTTGACAGGGAACTAGTTGGGTGAAGGGTGAGTTGTAGGGTGAGATTAGTGATTTATTTCACCTAATAAGATGGTGAATGTTTTGATTTGGAAAATATACCTCAAAAAGATGGGTTACCGAGCTAGGGAGGTTGGTCGTATCCACGACCGAGGAAGAGTTGGTTTTTGTGATGGTTGAGGAAGAAAAGTTTGCTTTGAGGTTCTAGGGAAGTTTAGAAAGGGTGACTCAAGTGTCCGGTATTGGATTATCTTGGTGGGAGCGTGGAGGGTTTTCCAAGTCATGCGTGTGACTCAACAAGATGTAGGGCTGGTATAATCATTAATGGTGGGCAAGAGATTCATAGAGGGATGGTGAGAAGGTGAGTTGCGCTTGTGAATCGTCAATTTTAGAAGAAGGTAATAGTGTATTGAAGATGATGCATGAAGGTTCATGGTATGGAAATTTTGGGGAGAGATAGAGAGAGTGAGATAGGGAGGAAGAGATAGCGGACGTAGGTGCAGAGAGTTTAGGGATGGGTGGGGTTAGAAAGGAGGAATTTGGTAGAAAAATTAGTGAAGATCGGTGAGGACTTGGAAGGGTTGGCTTGGTCTTTAGGGTGAGATGAGTTGGTTATGAGGGTAAGACCAGTTGGTGATGATAGTGGATGATAAGGGAGATTTAGGAAGGGATGAGCAAGGTTGTGAGGGGTAGGTCGTGATAATGCATGATGTGCATTATTTGAGGTTAGTTTCGGTGAGGGTGATTGAAATTATTAGGGAGGATGCTGAGTTGGGTATGTAGAGGGAGAGATCTCGGTCATGAGTGTGACCAATGTGGTCATGAGTAAGACCAATGTAGTCACAAAATCAAGGACTTACTACTATTATTATACCACCATGTATGTTTTTTCATATATGGATCATACGTAACAAAAGTATTCACCGATGACCCATTCCATTCTCTAGTCATCTGTCTTGTGGGTCTTTTTGTTTTTGTCTTATAAATTTTTCGCTTCACTCGCACGGTTCTTGTTAGGTTTAAGGTATTCTTATCTTTCATTACTCACTCAAAGTCATCACTAGTCTTTGACTAGGTCACCTAGGTAGGGATTAGGGTGCTTGGGACACCATGGTCCTAATTTCTAGGTTTCTTGGTCCCTGTTGTCTTGTATTTGTGGTCATTCTTTATAGTTTTTCCTCTCATCTCCTAGGTACTAGTCAGCATGTTAGGTCATTAGTGTTGAAATTTGAACAAGAGATCCCTATATAAACACAACATACATACTACCTTATGGGTGGACTATTTTAGCTAACAGCTACCTATCTACATAGAGAAAGGGACTGCATTTGGGAACTATTCTACATCACACACTACATAGGAAGGGGTGTATTCATTCTATTCCATCCACCATTTTTCATTTTATCTAGCTACTTCCTGATATCTCTACGTCATTGGTGCTAGGGCAACCTAGGCACATTATTTCAAACACAAGCACATGGAAGTACATTGGGTCTAAGATGTAGTACAGCTCTTAGTCATAATTCCATCCATTTTGTAGCTAAGAATGGTCGACCCCTTCATTTGCATCTTTATTTTTTAGGGTTTCATGCTTTGTGTGCATTTTGGCAGCAAAGTAGTCTTCATTACAGGTTTGTAGCGACAATAATGAAGCAAGCGTGAAATTCACTAGACCAAAGAAGAGGTACTGTGAATACCTAGCATCCATATCAAGATCATATTACAAGTTTTTTCGTATACCAGCCCCCACAGCACCCATATCTCTCTCTATGCAACCAAGTCTGGCCCGATATTCCTCTCGTAGCTACTTTTAGAAGAGTTTTGCAACACTACGTTCGTCATTTCATCACCCTTTTTAGTCTCGGATCACTTCAATGTAAGTACCTTATCCATTCATTTTGTTTCATTTTAAACTACCAAATAAATTATTTAGCATTTACATTTTAGTATAATTCATTTATTTCATTGTTGAACTCTTATATTCTTAATAAAATTTCATATTTTATAGAATCATTTTGGTAAACTCCGTAGCTTAGAACATTTTCACCTAGGATCCACTAAAACAATAGTGGCTAAGGATAACTTGCATCCTTCTTGACTCATCATGCCTCATGTTAGTATCAATCCTATCTATGATGAGGTGACTATAGCTGAGCTTAAGGCTCTATATCGTGATGTTACTATCTTTGGAAGAAATTCAACAACTCGATTAGCTTACAATGCAATATACCTACTAACTTTGAAAATTCTTCCTTTAGCATTCTATTGGATCTGGAAATATTTTCTTGTTGTCGACCTTGTTATATAGTTATCCATTACCCTCCTTCTAAAATTTCCAAGGAAATTCTAGATGACTTTCTTATTGATTTCATTCTTGGGTTTGATGCTCTTACATAGGTGCATAATGACTCTGCTCTTAGTAAGACCACTACTACATCTACATATCATGCTTCTCCTATTTGACATAATGCTACTCATGATCCATCACATACTTGTCCACATGCTCATTCACATTATGTTGATGATCCAATTGATGACATTTTTATATTTGATTCTCTCTCTGATTTTGACAAAATAATTTATAGTCATGAGTCTACGAATTTACATGCGAGATGAGTATGAATCTCTTGTTCCATTGTCATCTTCTTCTAAGGTTTTATCTATTACTATACATGACTCACGTACATCAATTATTCCATCCACTCCTATCACTCCATCTCCATTTATTAGTTCGTCTCCTCCTATAATTTCATCTCCATCTAACACTCCATCTCCTAGGGATGTTTCGATATTGGTCTTACTACTTCTATGGATATTCCATGCCCTTTTTCACCTATTTCTCCTTCAACACCTACACTTATTGTCCATTTAGCATAATATTCTCTTACATATCCTCTAGACATCCATATGATTACTCACAATGGTAAATTACATCTGCTTAACATGTTATTGGCATCATCTACTATTACTTTTGAATATATCTTATCTCTCATGCATGTTATGGGTCATTTACAATATCAAATTCAATCACTCACATTAGAAATAAAATCCTATTATGCTTCCATTGATAACAATTCATTGCATGGAAACCCTATCCCTAAGAAGATTCATAGCTCAACATTTCCTAAGGATTTTATCATACCTACCATTTAATGTTTCAATGGTTATTAAAAATCCTACTTACATCTAACACATAATCATATGGCTATGGCTTCGTATTCTAATGATCTATTATTGCTTAAATCCTTTCAACATAGCCGTCTTGACAATGCTTTGCAATGGTATAATCACCTACTATTTGGATGTAGTAGCACTTAGCATGAGATTGAAGAATATTTTCTTTGTTGTTTTATCATAAACAATGGCCATAGAGTTACTTATTACCATCTACCTACTTTACGCTAGGAAATGAAAAACCTATAATGGATTACATATTACAATTCAATGCTTGTATACACAAACTTAACCTTCAACGTATTGATCTAGAGAATCAATTTATCTTTTTTTGTGGTTTGATTCCAGCATTAAAACAAAGATTGCAATATGACACATGTGAATCATTCACACTTCTTTTCTATAAATTCATTGATCTAGAACAAGACCTCATTTCCACACATGTTATAGATCCTCCACCTATTGTTAATACTATTACATCATCTAGTTCTTCTCCATCGCCATTAGTTGAGCATCCTACATGATCTCCATCTCCTACTTGCAAGTAATCTTAGTCTACTACATCAAAGACGTATCCTTCTTCTCCTACTCCATGATAGGATACACCTCAATATTATACACATGTTTTGCATGAGCTATTACATTTCTCTCATCACACTCGACCACTTGATGTGTTGCGTGATTCTTTCAATGAGCATTTAATTCAATTACCTTCTAACCATCATTATCGACAACATCATTCACAACATCAGGTGTGATCAACCATATTGTATTTATCGTCATATCGATGACCATATGGATAATGATTTCTTTGCCCTTAATTATCACTTGCAATAATTAGAGGATAAGAACATAATCTCCTTTGGATCTCTCTCACGTTAGTGGTTCATATCTCATCTCCCTCATCCATGAGCTACTACTCTAGTTGAGTTATCTCCTTTTTCTAGTGCTAAGGTCATTATTCATCCATTGTCACAATTTGTCACTCATGTGTGCTCTCCATCATGTACATCCATCACTGCACTATCTCATCCATCTCATCCACCTCATCCATTTCATTCATCATGTCATGCTAATGTTTCACATTAAATTCCATAGCCCTTGGAATTCACACCTCCCACCACTACTCCAAATGACATTCAATTTGTCTCATACACTCACGCTTCTTCTATCGAACACATTTCCATTGCTTCATGTCACCTTGTTCTTTGGTGGGTGATTATTATCACCTCACCCCTGATGATGCATTCATCTTCTTAAAGTTCTTACATGACTTCGAGGGATTTTTCATAATAAGAACCTCTCTTCACGTGTGTTATCGATTCATCTAGATAACTCTATTGAATCATTTCCCGATAACGCACTCTTGCATTACATGGTTTATTATTTATTGTTGAGGGTATTATCTAAATCAACCTCATCATCTATACGCTGGGGGAATCACTAATCTCCCCCTATATTCATCTTACTGACATACACTTCATTATACTTTAACGATTATATCATACTTTTACACGACAATTGATCATTCATCACAATATCATATTATAACATCATTTATTATCATCTACACTATATCATCATCACATTACACATTACTCGATAAATATACATTACAAATCAAATAAACACACAAATAAAACTTAACACATCATCCATAGCAACAACAATCACATACATCATCATCACATCATAACATTAATACATAGGGAACATAATCATCATATGCCAATACATCCATCTATATATAGTCATTACAATCATAGTAACAACAACATATCATCACTAGGGAGCAACTCCCCTACATTAAATATAACAATACCACTCATATCTCTTCATTAATGTAACTCTTTGGTAATATAAGAACTTCCAAACTTGACGCATCACCGCTAACTCTACCCCGTTGATTGTGACCTTGATATCTCTCAACATGCCTACGCAAAAGTGTGTTCTCCATATACTTCTCTGTAAAGTGATTCTATAAGACTAGGAATTTTGAAAACACATCGTGTACTAAAGGAAATTCACTCACCATCTCTCTATCTCACCGTGTCTCCTTGCATGCTTCATCCCTCTCACTCAAGAGAATCGTACATGTCACTTTTGTTATGGCTACCAGCTCAAACAAATGGGCATGCTCATCTCGTAATGTCATCCACATGCTCTAGCATCCATCCAAATGTAAGTATGTTAATGGTAAAATTCCACGTTAGTATTTTGATAATGTTTCCACAAAGAAAGTGTGTCACCTACAACAAATATATCAATGCATGAGACAATTGTAACCATCACATAAGATTGTAAATAATCATTGATGCTATATATAGGTACTCAAGCTCATTATCACCATTGCTACATTTTCAAGGGCATGCACTTCTCCTTACACTTCTCCTCCATGTGTTTATCATGTCATATTTGTAAACAATGTGAACAAAAACACCCATTGATATGTTTTCAACCATGCATAATATACCTTTGTACACCGTACATCATCATCGCATCAATAGGATCGAGGGCTACATTGGCCTCTTCTATCCCGAGAGATACTAGTTTCTCAATTGTGGGCCCTAGTATAGCTCCAACCATCCTCGCCTCTAACAACCCTAATCCATACACATATGGATCTCGAAGAACATCCTAAGCCATACCTCACTATCGAGATACCCGATCCATTTGAAATAACTCAATCACACTTGGGAGTTGATCCTCTAACCACATAGTCCTCTCAGTATACATCATAACTCTACTTCACCCTTTGGCCATCCTCCATAATCTCAAAGATGGCCTCTATATCACTCCCTTTGGACCCATTTGATCTATTAAGGCCCTATAACTATCATTATTTATATTCTTCCTATGCACACCAATCCATCTCCTCGAAAATATGTCCTGGTCTACCCCACTCTACTCACAGACCACCCACTAGCCTCGGTATTACTATATGCTTGTAGGCCCATACATGTAATAATGTAGTAGCTCGGATCCCATCTCTGTGATCCTCCTATATAAATCTGTAAACATCTCTATACAGGTGGGACAACACACATCGTGCCCAAACATACCTAGTACCCTCCTCCTCTATCGATGGTAAATATCATGCATCTTATATAAGATTCCCACACCACCTCCCTCCACTATGATCGATGATGTAATAACCAAAGCTATAAATTTATGCAAGCATGGAACCCCTGATCTCAAAAATGAATCCAAGCTAATATGGGCCTCGACAGACACTTAAGTCCCCACAAAATACCTCATAGCAGCCCTCATCTATCTCATCATATTCTCCATATCCATGATGTGTACCCTCTCGGAAACAAATGATAATCACCATGTGATATACATCCTCTAGTGTGATTGTCTTCTCACTCGTAGGTAGCCAAAAACTACAAGTTTCGTACACCATCTCTCATAAAAATCTATCAACATGGGAATATTATAGGGCACATCTCCCATCTATGCTATGTTTTTCATGTCGGCACGGTCCTTAATCTCCCAATCATCATCGATAGACTCAACCCAAAAATTACTCAACTAACAACCACCATGGAAATCCTTCAAATGTGAATCCCTATAAACGACACAAAACAACAAAAAAACATATTAGAACACTATACATATGCAAATATCATCACTTATTATACATCCAATTTAACGTGTACATCGCTCGGGACAAAAAAATAGACTCTCTGGTCATGGGAAACTAGGAGCAAGAAACTAGCACCCATGTCTAGGTACTCCTGTCCTTATGGCCATTAGTTCCTTCGCCACTCTTTTCCAGTGCCAAACACCGAGAAAATAAAAAACAATTTTTTTTTTTGAAAATTCACCAAAAATGACTACTACACACACATGTTTTGAAAAAAATACACTTACCAACTTCTTCATTGTACGTGATGCCATAGCGGTCACTACCATCTCGAACTAGCTATGTCGTAGTGCTCTAACTTGTGACATCCTTACACACTCAAAGCTCACTCTCACACTCATGCAAAAGAAAAATGAGTTGACTAATCACTCTTTCACTTTACTATTTATAGCCACTTTTAAATATTCACTCTACTATGGTCATACTTCACATTCAATAATCAAATAATACATGTCACACAATGTTGCTAATATATTGAGCATTTTTATTCCAATTTCTATCCCATTTACAAAATTCATCTTAGAAATCTGGGTACTACCGTATCATACACATGAAAAACACACTACTTCTCCTTGACATTGTCTTTTACTTAATCAACCTTGTTGGAGCTCAAATACTCTCACCTCTTTTATTTTATTAATGCCTCTAATGTTTGCATGTCCAATTATTCCACTTTAAAATATGTTGAGGGGAAAATTCATGACTTGGACCATGTGGGACCCTATATCTATTTTTGTAAAAATCCCTTTTTAAAGTTGAGGGTCATAAAGGTTATAGAAAATTTCCATAAAATTGGCGAGAGGGATTAAGGAAAAAATTTGGGAACCACTAAAAGGGAATCCCCCACGAAGATGAGAAGAATGTCCACGTGTTTCCTTGGTGCACCTTTGAAAAGGAATAACAAGTTGGGCCTCCCCCAAGTTACGAGCATTCACCACATGGCTTATGCACGGCAAGGCAATTCTAGCAAGTTGAAAATTCAGAGAAAGGGTTAGGATGTGGATGTTTCCACATGTCACCCAGGTGCAATTTGAAGAAAAGAAAGGCCCATGGAGGGAAGTAAATCCCCATGAAGTGATGTTTTGAGGTGCGCAACTCATATTGTTGTGAACTAACAAGATAATGTGAGGAGGATTACAAATCACCATGAGATGAATCATTTGTTCCAGATGAGTTGCAATAGGTTCAAGATGATGCAATACATTAAGAGGTTGAGGAAAAGTACATAATCATGAACCATTGAAAACACAGTACTAGTTTCTTTTCATTACTGGTGTTAGTACTAAGCTAAGGAGTCTGTAATGTGGAAACAAAAAAGAATTACATATCAGAAGGTGAAAATATAAATGTGACATCATTTGAAAGTTGTCTCACACATAATTCAAAATGGGGATTCTATAGGGGCCCCAACCCATGGTAAAAGGGTTCCTTTTACATTAAAAAAGGTGTAAGATAAAGACATGTTGCTCGAGAGACCTTTCACTCCTTCGCAAGATCTCCCTCCTAGAAGAGGCAGTTTGTTCAGAAGCTTATTCTTCCTCAGTGTGAATTCATCAAAGCCCTATGCTATCTGGATAAACACAATAGACCCTACTAAATCTCACAACATCCCCATATCCATTAATGACTCAATAGTCATTTAGGTTTCATGCATGATCTTCTCTAGCTTAATCTTCTTTTAGTAGGAAGACACCCAGTCTAGAATATCCAAGCCACCTGTGAAGAATGGTGTCTTCCCCTTCCCTTTGTGAAGGGTAGAATTGTTGAGAATAAACTAATGGGAATGACTAGAGTGGTTGGAAGACCAAGGACTACATCACAGTGGAAAGAAGGAACAAGAGACTTTGAGCTATATTTTCCTTTCCATCTCCTTGAAAATGGCAGTGCTCTCTTAGAGAATGGATTGGTTGAGGACCTGAGAGGCCATGCCTTGACAAAAGAGGATAGCATCCTAGGCTAGTGGAAAAATAAACTATAAACCTACCAATTTTATCCGAGTAGATGAGATTGCTTCTTTTTAATGATGAACAGATAAGGAGAGATCCTCTTTTCCATCTGAAATAATGATTTGGGGCTGAAATATAGATTCACGCTTCCTCTTTCCCCGAAGATAGTGTTGGCATTGGAATTTATTGTGAGGGTTCATGTCTTTTCTTTCCCTTCTCCAGAAAGGAAATCCTCCACTCTAATTCATCCACCTTGTGAGAAATGGTAGGCATGGTGTCAATGGAATATTTTTCGTATAACACATAAGATTCCTTGAGAATCTCCTTTAATACAAATTCTTCATCACATAGGAATGGAAATTGAAGTCATTTTTTCTAGACCCTTGGGTCATTCTCTCAATAAATAATTTCATCATGTTTTCAGGAGTCTTCAGATGTTCCCATCGAAAGAGATGAAAATACATGAATTAGAAGGTTGTGAAGATAGGACTGATCCTAATTAGCCTTGTGAGAAGTGTGATCCAAACTTACTGATAAGTCAAGGGCCCTCTAGTGTCTCCTACACATTCTATGTCAAATAGGGCCCTAAAAAATCTTCATCAGACCACACAAGTCGAATATTTGATTCAAATCTTCTAACAAAATTTCCTTCAAACTATTTTCCACGGGTACTCTCACCATGTCATTGGTAGAAGGTAGTAAAAAATTTCCTCACAAGATAAGAAAATTAATGCATCCTGGTGATGGGATAAAGTTGGGTTTTATAGTAGAAGTAGCACATATTGATTGAATTGAAAGAAATCATTTTCACCTAATGAGGGAAGATCCTGCTCAGTTCACATGAGGAGAATTTAGAGGTTGAAGTGAATCTGAAATAAGCATGGTTGATGAATTAACTGGATTTGACAAGAACCACATGGGATAGTTGAACCAAGCAGATGTGAGAAGGAATGCACAATACCCAAGGTGTATTTTTGGATAGTAGATAAAAATCATTTATCACCTTAGGTCACCTCAGAGTGCTCAAAGGATATCAAAAGCAACTATCCAATCACCAAGTGGAGGAAATCATGAAAACATTAATCACAAGCAATGACATGGTATTCTATTCATATATGATAAGAGTAAAATGAAGAAGGCCCGTACTCTTCACACTTGGCAGAGCCAGATAAATTATTTTCATAAAAAGTGTCATCGATACACCTGGAATTTTGGGAAAGTAGAATATACTTGTGAAATATCCACATTTTTGGGGGAATTAAAAGGAAAATGGGAATGGAATTGTATAAAGGAGATGAGAACACTCTCGCAAAAGGGGGCTAATGTTTTTGTGAAATTAAGAAGAGGAAAGAGAGAAGAGACCTGAACAAGCCATTTTTCCGAGAGACTTTTCTCGAGAAACTCGTTAATTTATGGATCTTTCAAAATAAATCATGTCAAGATAATTGCAAGTGTGCAGCTATTGAAAAGCATTGAGACTCAGAAATGAAACTTTCCTTGTTGGTGAATATGACGAGCCACGAGTTAATTGTGTTAATCATGAGCATTTTTGTGTCCTATTTCAATTAAAAGATATTGCAAATAGTTATTCATGTTCATGTTGTAATATTTTGTTAGAAATTCCTCTAAATCAACCAAGAACTTGTCCTTGTGGTAGTATTGTGGCATTTTCAATTGTTCTCTGAAAAGAGCTTTCGTTTCGCTTTCATAATAAAAAATTTAAATTCACCTTACTTCCATTTTTTTATACTGATTATTTGTTCACTTATGAGTAAATATTAGGCGTGATGGATTAAGGATATCTGATATTTAGCTAAGTCTTTGAGATGAGATTTTATGTTAAATTCTCAAAGAATGTGTGAAACCATGCATCTTTGGGCTTTCATGGGTGTACACCTTCTGGTTGAAGGTTCATTGTTAATTGTTTGATGTGTTGTTATCATCTTTCTTGGCAGATTTTCCAACATTTTTAAAAGTTCCCAAGAATTTGGTATAATTAACTTTATATTTCTTAATTACCCATCAAAATCCATCTATAAATGATAAATCCTACAAGAATTACCCATTTTTTCACTATTTGTCCATAAATGCTAGGGAGATTTGTTGAATTTATGCATCCCTTAATCAAAACATGCAGGAGAAATCAGGTTTTATTATTTTCTTTAGTAACCTGAACCTTGTTTAAGAGATATCTTCATTCTCTAGTGTTACAATGCATGAGAGTTAGATTATGGTGCATTGACCATGTCTTTTCAAGGTTTTCATTCAAAATCATAGAAGGAAAGTCAAATATTGTTGATCCATTACAAATACAAGTTACAAAATGGGTCCTCTCACTCTGGTTGAAGGAACAACATAAAGTAGGAGGGTAGGTCATACCATCAGCACTGTGCTATCAAATTTCTTGAATCTCGAGTGATAAAGAGTTAATTGAATCCATCCACGGATACAAAATGACTCAAATCTTGATCTATCTGTCTCTAAGCATCCTACTCTTCCTGTTGATGTTGCTCATCTTTTCAAAGGGAGAACCATTTTGGGTACCAACACCAATTTGGTGCCATTTCTGGGACTAATTATGCAAATACTTATGCATATTGATCTCTAGTAATGTCTTTTATATGTTTAGATGTAAATACATTGTTTAAATGTCATCTTTTGTTAAGCTTTATAAAGATTGAGCAAGATCAGAGGTTCATTGTCTAATATTTCCTAGTTTTAGCAAAAGATGCACTAGATTTGTATTTTTAGTGGTAAATATTGACAAAGGATGATCAGATCTATTAGAATTTGTACACGTTAAGAATTGATAGATGCTTAACAAGTTACTTGTAGTGCTTTGGCACATCTAAGGTGAAAATCCTTGGTGGCGACTCCGTTTTGGTTTGAAATTTTTGGTAGATACCAATGTCTTAACCTTTGTCAATTAAGATTTTTGTTAATATTTGCAAAAATGGAAGGAAGGAGGTATTTCTTTGACAAGGACCCTACTAGAAAATTATTTCTAGAGCTTGGGAAAAAAAATCTAAAAAGGAGACAAGTCTAGGAAGGTATTGGGGGATCAAGAGTCAAGAGAAAGGGAAATACCAGTCGTGGAAAGTGATCAACCTATAGTTGAGGATTATCCTACACCTTCAAATAGTTTAGAATCAAATAGTCCTCGGGAGAATCTAAATACTCCAATTGGTGAGGGGTCATCATTTGTATCTGGAATAAGTGCCCCTCATTTATTTCCTTCATCACTCAAGAATTATAAATGGTTGTTAGGAAAATGAGTCACTAGAAGTTATTTACTTATTAAATCATACATCTTTATCCCAAATACCCTTGGTCTCAAACTATCTTAATCCTCTTATAGGATTACCTCCTCAAAATAGCATGGCTCAGCCTACGCCTAGACCTTTTTTTGTTAACACATTTGGACCAATAAAATTTAGAGGCATGATTGGATATCCTAATGTTTTATAACAAGATGAAAGAAATAGGTTGCCTAAATTTTAGGGAAACAATGTCATCATTGGTGATCATTATTTGAGACTTTTTATTAATATGATGGAGTATTTCAAAATAGAACATGAAGATGTTTATATAAACCTATTTGTTTTTACTCTTGAAGAAGATGTGCATGATTGGTACAAATCTTTGCCACATAATTCAATAGATTCATGGACTAAGATGAAGAATTATTTTAGATTACAATATGGGGATAAGATAGACCCAAGGTTACTCTTGTCTGAATTTGAGAATATAAAGAAGAATCCCAATGAGTTTGTCCAGGATTTCAATACTAGGTTCAATAAGACTTTAAATAAACTACCTATAATTTTGAGGCCTAGTAATGAATCCTACTTAATAAAGTACTCTGATGCTTTTGACAAAAAAGTTGCTTATTATTTGAGAGATAAGAACCCTAGAAATTTAAGGCAGGATTTTACAATGGCCTTGCAGATCAAAAATAATATTAAGGCATCTAAATACCACCTAAGAGGGAGGGTTTCAATTGATTAATCCTAATAGACCTCGGTCAAACAAGGCAATGGATCTAAAAGAGGTGAAAATTTTGGTTGGAGTAGTTAAAGAAATATCTTATAATCTTTCCAGAGCAGAAAAGGAAATAGTACAGAGTTCTCAAGGTCAACACAAACCACAGGGCCAAGATAGATTTAGAAATCATCTTAGGATTGATCACATAATATATGAAAGAGGAAAAGGACCCATGGGGTCAGAAATAAATAGAAACAACCTATAGAAAATAAACAGATTACTGATCCTTTGACTACTAGAGTTTTTGTGGTGGAAGAAGATCATGCTATTGAATGGTGTGATAGGTGTTTTTTTCCACATTCCCCTTGTGAGCCTATTGAGAAAATTGAAGAGAAAAATGATGATGAGACTTATGGTGATGTATGTATGATGGAAACCCCTAAAAATCCACAACAAGTAGCCACTTCAACTGAGTTGATAAGTGCCAAAACCATAGAAAGTTTCTAGGATTGCATTTTTCAGGTATTACCTTTTCCCCCTAATGATGATGTTGAAGTTGATATGGTGCAAGCGTTTGATTTACCTAATCATGATTTTGAATATCTAAGGGATTTAATGATCAAGAAGTATGATGGGGGAATTCCTTCTAAGGGAGATAGACAATACTCATGAATGTAGTTATTTCTCAAGAAAAGGAATACAATCTCAAAAGTTGAGTTGTTAAAGGAGGAGGACTACAGCCCAAACCCAAGACCCTATTTCTTACCAATATCCCAAATGAGTCTCCTAGAAAGGATACACCAACTAAAGGTCTGATTATCCCAAATAGAACTTGTACCCCAGATCATGCCCAAACCTTGAAAGGTCTTGTACCACCAGAAGGAGTTGTTACCCTTCCTCCTAACATGGTCTTACCCAAATATGTCCCATGTGACGTTGCCCATATTTTGAGTCAAATGAAATTCATGGTTCCTATTGTTGAATTACTTTGAATCCCTGAACATAGAAAAAGATCATTTGAGTACCTGGGATTCAAAGAGGATGCATTTCCCCCATGTAAAAATATGAATCATGTGGATGCTCCCCTGTCATTACAGAATTGGAAGTACCTCAAGTATTAGAAGATTTGGGAGAACCACTTGAGGTATATTTGGGAACTTCTCTTATTGAATCCCAACTTGATGTTGACCCTTTTTATACTAATTTGATCATAAAGGATAGGTTAGTGCACAACTGCATGTTTGATTCAAGGGCCTCTTGTAATGTGATGCCCCTTGAGGTTATGAATGAATTGAATATCAAAGTAACAATAGATTTTTGAAATTACACTGCTATGGATTCATGAGAAGTGTCGGTGATTGGGTATGTCAAAGGTTTGGTTGTACAATTGGTGGCTTATCCAGGTAATTTTTTAACCTTGAATGTAGTCATTGTGGATTTTCTTGCTAAATGGGGAATGTTGCTATCAAGGAAATGGGCTGCTAGTGTCAGAGGAAGTGTGTAGATGGATTTTTCATATGCAACCATACCAATAGATGGAATCCTTGTTAAGCTATGTGGAGAAAAAATAATGTTACATCTGATTGAGGATCCTAAGAACGCATCTTATGAGGTGTTATATACTGACATAGATGTTGATAATTTTGTGGGTTATGCAGATTTTAAAGAGCATAGCATGGATGAATGTAAGTATCCTGGGAAATTGGGTGACCCTTGGAATTTAATGTTTGATGGATCTTGTTCCAATTTAGGGAATGGTGTCGAGTTTTCCTTATATCCCCAAATCATGAGACTTTCAAGTTTTCCTTTAAACTTAAGTTTGAATGTACTAACAATATTATAGAGTATGAAGCACTACTTTTAGGTTTAAGGATTGCTTGGAGGTATGGTATCAAATATGTGGTTGTCAAAGGAGATTCAGATTTGGTGGTTAAATAAGTCAAGAAGCTCTATGTAACTAAGAATCAAAGGATGAAACAATATAAGCACATAGTATGGGAATTTATTGAGTTGTTTGATTCCTTCAACATATTGTATCACAACAGAGATCAAAATGTTGTTGCAGATAAGTTGGCAGTATTAGGATCTATATTTGACAATTGTACAATGTCCCCTTACTGTGAGTATGATATAGAAGTGTTGGAAAGACCATCTATCCCTGACAATGTCAAACACTGGCAAGTTTTTAAAGATGATGCCCAGATTCAGAGGTTTCTACAAAATATGGACTAGGAACCGATGGTTTCTGTATGTGATGGTAAGGAGACTCTTTCATCCAAGAGGTTATTCAATTAAAAAAATACAATTCCAAGAGGGTTAGTGGCCTTGGAGTCAAATTTTGACAATGTTGATAGGATTGTTCACAGACACATCCATGTTTCGAGAGATGTAGAAGAACACAACTTGGGGACTGTTGATAAACCTAGAAAAATATGGTTGGGTAGTAACTTGAGTAAAGAATAAAAGTAGTCATATGTCCAGTTATTGAAGAGGTACCAGGATTGCTTGGTGTGGTCATATTCGAATTAAAGGCATATAGGGAGGACCTTTTCCAACATGAAATATATTTAGAACTCAATCCAAATCCATTAAAAAAAAAAGAGGCCAATTAATCCCCTCTTATCCCTGAAGATGCAAGAAGAACTCAAGAAACTCAGGGATGGAGGTATTATACAACCTACAAGGTATTCTTCTTGGGTGGCAAATTTAGTACCAGTTAGAAAGAAGAATGGGGATATAAGACTCTGTGTAGATTTTAGAAATCTAAATAAACCCTAAATGAAGGATGGTTATCCATTTCCTAACATGGATAATATGTTGTAATTAATCACTGGGTCAAAGTTGTTTTCTACATTAGATGGATTTTCAAGATATAACCAAGTGGTTGTGAAGAAATCGAACAAATCAAAACTGATTTCACTACTCCTTGGGGTACTTATGTGTATGTGAGAATGCCATTTGGTTTGATGAATGTTGGTGCCACCTTTCAAAGAGCTATGGATGTGGCATTCACTAGATATATAAGTGATTTTATAGTTGTATACCAAGATGATGTGATAGTATTTTCAAGAAAAAGGGGTGATCATTTGCAGCATTTGGAAAAGATGTTACAGAGGTGCAGGAATACGGTATCTTGTTGAATCCTAGAAAATGTCATTTTGGGGTTTAGAAAGCCAATTTTTTGGGGCATATCGTATCAAAGGAAGGGGTCATGATTGATCTTGAGAGAGTGGAAGCTATTGGGAAAGTTCCTATCCCTAAGAACAAAAAGGGTATCCAATATTTTTTTGGCCAAATCAATTTCATAAGAAGATTCATTTCTAATTTCATGGAGATGACTATCCCCATCATAAATATGTTGAAGAAGGATCAAATTATTAAATGGGAGGATGAAGCTATCCAAGCTTTCATCGGGATCAAAGAGGCATTAAAAAATTCTCCTATCCTAACGGCCCCTAATTATAAAAATATTTTTCAAATTTTCTCTTTTGCATCTAAAAACACCATCGCATCTGTATTATTGCAAAAATAGGAAGGAAATGAAAGACCAATTGCCTTTTTCAGTAAAGCATTGTAGGGAGCTGAGTTGAAGTACACCATTATGGAAAAATAGGATTTTTCCTTGGTCAAAGTGATAAAATATTTTAGGTCATATATTCTAAGCTCAAAGGTCATAGCTTATGTTCCTCATACAATGGTCAAAGACATTTTATCAGAGATGGAGGTTTCCAGCAAGAGATGTCGATGGGTGAACAAATTATAGGAATATGATATGGATGTTCAGACCACTAAACTAGTTAGGGGTCTAGGCTTAGCAAAGCTAATGGCAGGGAAAAAACTTATATGTGATGGAAGTAAATGAGGTAGAAGGAAGAGATGTGGAGGTACATGAGAAGTTAATCAATTCTATATGGTACAAAAATATCATATTCTACCTCAAAAATTTGGAATGTCCAAGGCATTTGGATAAAAATCAAAGAAGGACACTTAAGTTAGATTCCCAAAAATATGTCATCATTGATTATGGGTTGTCTTGGAAAAATCTGAAGGGTCCTTCTCATATGTGTAATGGAGGATGAAGCCCCTAGGTTAATTTTAGACTTTCATGAGGGAGTGTGTGGGGGGAATTTTGTCGGAAGGGTAACTACCCATAAGATACTAAGGGTGGGCTATTGGTGGCCCACACTCTTCAAGGATACAACCTTATTGGTAAGAAAATGTGAAAGTTGTTAGATATTTTTAAGGAAAATGAAGGCTTCTAGTGCTCTCCCTCTGCAACCAGTATCAATTGAGGCTCCTTTCAAGTACTAAGGCATGTATTTAATAGGAGAACTCGAACCTTTCTAGTGCATGACACAAATGGATATTGGTGGCTACTGATTATTTCACCAAATGGGTTGAGGCTATCCCCACCAAGAAGGTGACTCATCAAGTTGTTATTTATTTCATCTTGAATCATATAATTTATAGGTTTGGTGTACCTGTGAAGATAGTTGTTGACAATGCCATGAGTTTCCAAGCCAAACCATTAGTTTTGTGTGAAGAATATGGTATAAACTTAACATATGCATCTAATTATAACCCACATAGAAATGAATAGGCTAAATCAAGCAAAAACAATACTAAAGATAATTAGAAGGACATTAGAAATCAACAAAAGAAAGTGGGGAGAGCAGTTGAAGTTTTTTTGGGTAGATAGGATTACTGCTAAGAGAGCCACTGGGAAAAGTCCATTTGAACTAGTTTATGGAGTCCAAGCTCTCCTTCCTTTACACTTGTAATTACCTTCTTATCATTTCATCCAACAACTTGAAGATGAGGAAGTTGGCCCCTATAGTGCGAGAATAAACTAAATCATTAAGTTGGATGAGGAAAGATGGGAGTCCCACCAAAGGCATTTGAAGTTTAGAGAAAATATCAAAAAATTATTTGACAAAAAGGTAACTCCCAAAATCTTCAACATTGGAGACCTTGTATTGTTATGGGACAACAGACATGAGGATAAGGGAAAACATGGAAAGTTCAATGCATTATGGATGGGGGTTTATTCCATTTATATCAGGATTTGTGAACATAATTTCTTCTTGAAGGACCTATATGGAGAGTTTCTCGAGTTACCAGTCAATAGTAGGCACTTAAAGCATTTTCTTGATCATATTTCAGTGATAAAGAAAATAAAGGCCCGCAGAGGGAAGGAAATCCCCACAAAGTGATGTTTGGAGGTGCGTAACTCATAGTGTTACAAACTAACAAGACAGTGTGAGGAGGATTACAAATCACCATGAGATGAATTGTCTATTCCAGATGAGTTGCAACAGGTTTCGAGATGATGCAATACATTAAGAGGTTGAGGAAAAGTACATAATCATGAACCATTAAAAACATAGTACTAGTTTATTTTCATTACTAGTGTCAGTACTAAGCTAAGGAGTCTATAATGTGGAAACAGAAAAGAATTACATATCAGAAGGTGAAAATATAAATGTGACATCATTTGAAATTTGTCTCACACATAATTCAAAATGGGGATTCTATAGGGGCCCCATCCCATGGTAAAAGGGGTTTATTTAGATAATTTAAAACAAAGTCGTAAAAGAAAAACATGTTTGTTAGAGACCATTCACTCCTTTACAAGATCTCCCTCTCAAAAGAGGCAATTTGTTTAGAAGTTTATTCTTCTTTAACGTGAATTCATCAGATCCCTGTGTTGTTTGGATAAACATGATATACCATGCTAAATCTAGCAACATCCCCATATCCATTAATGAATCAAGAGTCATTTGGGGCTCATGCATGATCTTATCCAGCTTAATATTCTTTTGGTAGAATGACACCCAATCTAGAATATCAAGGCCACCTATGAATTATGTTGTCCTCCCTTTCCTTTTGTGAAGGGTATACTTGTTGAGAATAGAATGAGGGGGAATGGATGGAGTGGTTGGAAGACCAAGGACTACATCACGAGGGATAGAAGGAATAAGAGAATTTGAGCTAGATTCATCTTTCCATCTCCTTGAAAAGGGTGGGTGCTCTCTTAGAGAAGGGATTGGTTGAGGACCTAAGAGGCCATGCCCTAAAAAGGAGCATAACACCCTAAGCAAGTGGAAAACCAAAATAAAAACCTACCCCTGTTATCCCCGAGTAGAGGATATTATTTCTCTTGAATGACGAACAGATAAGGACAACTCCTCTTCTCCATCTGAGATAATGATTGGGGGCTGAGAGCTTGATTCACCCTTTCTCTTACCCGAAGATGGTGCTGACATTGAACTTGGTTGTGAGGATTTTAGTCTCATCTGCCCCTTCTCCGGAAAGGGCAATCTCTACTCCACTTCATCCACCTTTTCGAAATGGTACGTGTGGTGTCAATGGAATATTTTTGTATAACACATAATATTCATTGGGAATCTCCTTTAATACAAATTCATCATCGTATAAGAATGGATGCTAAAATTTAGTTTTCCCAAACACTTGGGGCTTCCTCTCAATAAAAAAATTGTTCGGTTTTCAAGAGTCTTCAGATGTTCATATCGAAAGAGATGAAAATACATGAATTAGAAGGTTGTGAAGACATGACTGATCCTAATTAGCCTTGTGAGAAGTGCGAGCTAGACTTTCTGATAAGTCAAGGGCCCTCTAGTGTCTCTTGCACATTCTATGTCAAACAGGGCCCTAAAATGCTTCATTAAGACCACACAGTTGAAAATTTGATTCAAATCTTTTGACAAAATTTCCTTCAAAATATTTTCCACTAGTAATCTCACCATTTTTCTAGTAGAAGGTAGTAAAAACTTTCCTCACTTAAAGGATAAGAAAATTAATGCATCCCGGTGATGCATAAATTTGGGTTTTATAGTATAAGTAGTACAAATTGATTGAATTGAAAGAAATCATTTTCACTTGATGAGGGAAGATCCTTCTCAGTTCACACGAGGATAATTTAGAGGTTGAAGTGAATCTGAAATAAGCATGGTTAATGAATTAACTAGATTTGACAAGAACCACATGGGATAGTTGAACCAAGTAGATGTGAGAAGGAATGCACAGTACCCAAGGTGTATTTTTAGATAGTAGATAAAAAAGTGTTTATCACCTCAGGTCACCTCAGAGTGCTCAAAGGATATCAAAAGAAACTATCCAATCACCAGGTGGAGGGAATCATGAAAACATTAATCACAAGAAATGACATGGTATTCTAGTCATATATGATAAGAGTAAAATGAACAAGGCTTATACTGTTCACACTTGTGACAGAGAGCTAGAAAAATCATTTTCATAAAAAAGTGTCACCAATACACTGGAAGTTTTGGAAAGAAGAATATACTTGTGAAATATCCACATTTTTGGGGGAAAATTAAAAGGAAAATGGGAATGGAATTATATAAAGGTGATGAGAACACTCTCACAAAAGGGGGGTTAATATTTTTGTGAAATTAAGAAGAGAAAAGAGAGAAGAGACTGAAACAAGCCATTTTTTTCAAAGACTTGTCTAAGAAACTTGTTAATTTCTGGAGCTTTCAAAATAAATCATGTCAAGATGGTTGTAAGTGTACATCCATTGACAAACATTGAGACTGTAAATGAAACTTTCCCTTGCTGATGAATTTGACGAGCCCTGAGTTAATTTTGTTAATCATGAGCATTGTTGTGTCTGCTTTCAATTCAAATATATTTCAAATACATATTCATGTTCCTATTGCAATCTTAATTTAGAAATTCTTCTAAATTACATAATATCTTTCCTTGTGGTATTATTGTGTAATTTGCAATTGTGGTATGAGAAGAGCTTTCATTTCATTGCGCAATAAATAATTTAAATTCACCTTACTTCCATTTTGTTGATATAGATTGTTTGTTAGCTTATGAGTGTATCTTAGGTGTGATGGACCAGGGATCTCTGATGTTTAGTTGAGTCTTTGACATGATATTTTATGTTAAATTCTCAAATAATATGTGAAACTTTGCATCTTTGGGCTTCCATGGGTACAAACCTCCTGGTTGAAGGTTCATTGTTAATTTTTTGAAGTGTTGTTATCATCTTGTTTGGCAAATTTTTCAACATTTGTTAAAAGTTCCCAAGAATATGGTATAATCAACTTTACCTTGCTTGGTTCCCAAAAAAATCCATCTATAGATTATAAATCGTACAAAACTTACCACACTTGCACTATTTATCCATAAATTCTAGGAAGATTTGTTGAATTTACCCATCCCTTACTCAAAACATGTAGGAACAATCAAGGTTTTTTTTTGGTCTTTAGTAACTTGAACCTTGTTTAGGAGATATCTTCATTCTCTAGTGTGACAACTCGTGAGAGTTAGATTATGTTACATTGACCATGTCTTCTCAAGGTTTTCTTTCAAAATCATAGAAGGAAAGTCAAATATTGTTGATCCATTACAAATACAAGTTACAAAATGGGTCCTCTCACCCTAGTTGAAGGCACAACCTAAAGTATGAGGGTAGGTCATACCCTCAACACGGTGCTATCCAATTTCTCCAAGCTCGAGTGAAAAAGAGTTAGTTGAATCTATCCCTAGCTACAAAACGACTCAAATAATGATCCATTTGTCTCTAAGCATCTTTTTCCTCCTATTTATGTTGCTCGTATTTTCAAAGGGAGAACCGTTTTGGGTACCAACACCACCCACATGTTTTTTGATATCTATCATACACTTCCTATTAATGATCTTGCTTTTAGCTCGATGTTCATTCTCTTTATCACTTCCCCTTTCACCGAAAGGGGGACATATAATTTGGGTTATCGTAATTACCCTTACACCACTACATAATCGTCTAATACTTTTAATTCATTATTTTTGAACATTTATTAATACACACGAACATAAAATATCTCTATGAGTAAAACAATCCACACAAAAAATAAATCAACCAATCTAATACACTCAAGTCTATAATAATCTAAATCATACCATTCGATTGACAAAATACAACACATTCGGCCTAAAAAATGACCTAAGTTAGGAGTTACGTGCAATCTACCGGATGACCTAACTTGGGAATTACATTCATTACTTTCCCAGATGACCTAACATGTGAATTTATTCCACATTTCTAGTTGCTTCCAGATGACCTAACTTGGAAGCCTTTATACATTTTGGGTTTTCTCCAAGATGACCTAACTTGCAAGCCATCACACATTTTTGTGACACCCATGGAGTGGGGGCAATGAGACATCACTTCCTTTCCTATACTACTCCTATATGGGTCAATACATTTGATCAAAATTATTAAAAAATTTATCTATGTCCATATGCATTGGCTAGATCTTTTGTTGATGTAGTTAAAGGTTAGAGAATAACACACCTTTATACCTAAGCTATTCCTCTGCCAAAATGATGCTCAAATAATTTGGGGTCTCATACACATGTAATCGGTTGGGAACTAATCGGTCCCTACCCCATGACATCGTCATCATACAACATTCAAAATCGTCAATAATTCAACATTACAATAATACAATAATCACTATCATTTATTGCACTTCATTACGTTTTTTCATCTCTTGTTACATTGTATGGATCAACATGTTGATCCATGGTTCGTTATGTTATATCTTCACATTCATCATGCTCTTCTACCACATCTATGCATTCTTTTACAGCATGGGCTTGTTAGGATTTCTCTCGGGTATGCATCATTAACTACATTATGTTACCAAGCCTTCGTTAACCAACATAAAGTGGGGAAAATGAATTCAAAAAATTACACATTAATAATATTATTATACCACCAAGCATGTTGTTTTATATATGGATCTTACATAAGAAAAGTATCCATTGATGACCCACTCTATTATGTAGTCATATGATAAATTTTTCATTCACTCGCACAGCTTTGGTCGGTCTCGGAGTTGTATCTATCGCACTCACTCGGAGTCATCACTAGTGTCTAACTAGGACACCTACATAGGGATTAGGGTTCCTAGTGTTCCCTAGTCCCTGTTGCACTTGGTTTTGTTTTAGACATTGAAGGTTAGTATTTATGGTTTTTACTCTCATATCCCTAGGTACTAGCTGACATGTTGGGTCATTAGTGTCAAAATTTGAACTATAGATCCTGTATAAACAAAACATACATACTACCTTATGGGAAAAAAATTATACTAAGGGCTAACTATCTACATAGAGAAAGTGACTGCACTTGGGAACTATTTTACATCACACATTGCATAGGAAGGGGTGTGTATTCATTCTATTCCATCCACCATTTTTAATTTTATCTAGTTACTATTTGATATCTTTGCGGCATTGGTGTTAGGGAAAGCTAGGAACATTATTGCACACACAAGCACATAGAACTACATTGGGTTTGAGATGTAGTGTAACGCTCAGTCATAAGTCCATCAATTTGGTAGTTGAGGATGGTCAAACCCTTTCATTTGCATTTTCCATTTTTCGTGGGTTTGATGCTTTATGTGGGATTTTTCAAATGATTATTCATTACTGGTTATGGAAACAATAGTGAAGAAAGTGTGATATTCACCTTATCAAAGGCGTAGTACTAGGAATACCTAGAAACCATATCAGGATCAAATTCTAAGCTATTTCCAAGACCAAGGCACTCATATGTTAGAAAAGAGCACCCACAGCACCCTTATCCCTCTTCAAGAGCCCCGTTTGGCTAGATATGCCTCTTCTTGAAGATCATTGTGACACTATGCTCGCCATTTCATCACCCCGTTTAGTCTCGAAACACCGCATGGTAATTTAGATTTAGGTAAGTACCTTTCTTTTTCATTTTATTTCATTTCAAACTACCAAATAAATTATTTAGCATTTACATTTAAGTATACCTCATTTATTACATTGTTGTACTCCTATATTGTTGATAAAATTTAACATTTTATACAATCAATCAGTATGGGGTTATGTGGAGCACAACGATTAGAGGTGAGGTGATTGGAGGACTCGATAATTTGTTGGGGTGACTCACCGAGGAAATATGGGAGGAAAGGGTTAGGGTGGAGTAGTGTCGGGTGTTATGATTTTTATGGATATTTTTTTAATTTGTTTGATTTTTGGACATTTTTGAATTTTTTTGAATTATTTGTGAGGGTTAAGGTAGAGTCGATGTGAAGAATAGAGGTATGTGTGAGATAAGGGGAGAGAGACTATAAATCATGAAAATAATAAAGGTGTGAATAATTACGGTAATGCAAAGATATTGCAATGAAAGACAATAGTGATAATGTAAATGCCAAGAGAAGGAAAAAGGAGAACAAAGGTGTACATAAGTACTAGATGCCCAAGAATGCTCATTCGCATGAAGTGGAGCATAATTGGTGTTAATGTGAGATGAATGTAGTTTGAAACATGATATGTGGTGAAAACATGATGAGCCTAAATACACAATATATAAGACAATGACGACGCTAAAATTGAAGCGTGAATAAGGTCTAAACAACACAAGGTGATATATTATCCATGTGACTCATCGATATCCTATGTGTGCATGTGAGATTTAATTCAATAATGAAAATAAATACATGTGAGATAATGAGTGAAAACACAATCTAACTTGTCGGTGTGAATTGAAACAAATTATTAGTTAGTAGTTATATAAAAGGTAATTATAATTCATCTATTTCTCCTCTTCTAACCATGTGTCCATAGCCCTGATGGAGGTACATTTTATTTTAATCACAACATTTCTCTACTTCAAGCTAGGAATCCATATGCCCGGTAGAGTTTCTAGAAAGACCCTTGAGAGATTGTATGTGATATGATCCTCTTTCTTTTCTCTTTCTTCTATTTAATTTTGAATGTTATGTTTCATTATTTTGATTTTTTTACATGATATTCAATTTTATTAGTTTACAAAGGGGTTTATAACCATGAGTGGCTCGATGCATGGAATGAAAGTGATTGCATGAGATGGAATTTGACAATCATTAACAAATAATTCCTGGGGTATACACAACAAGTTGTTATATGTGTAAGTGTGCATGGATATCAAAGAGGACAATTGTTCTTAATTCACCAGGTAAATAGAGACCAAGTTCAAGAAACTATATTAGAGAATATTGACTCATAAAATGTGACAACAAGATTATAAAACTATGCACCAAAAGATGTGAAAAAAACTAAAACATGGCTTGTGAATGAACTATAAATGAAATGTGAACAAATAATTAGTATGAAAAAGGAAGGTTGCAATTTGATGTAGGAGCATCATTGTTGAGGATGGGATAGGTGTATTTTGTCCAATTTTTATTTTCTTTAGTCTTAAGGGGTGTTTAGGTGTCTTACTTACCATTTCATTTTGGTTTGATGAGCTCTAAGATCCACATTTTAAACTATGGATTTTCCTTCCATTTTATATAATTTGAAATTTTGAATCTTGTTAAACCAATTTTGACTTTGGTATTTGGTATAAGTGTTCTTAGGATTTCTATTAGGTTCTATAGGTTATTTTTATATGTTATAAGGTCTTGAAATCTCATTAGGGTGTTAGTTGGGTTTTTGTAACTCATAATATTTGTTTAGCTCCTTCTTTACATGTAACCTCCACTTGTAATCTTGTTTCATGATATAAGATTCAATTATGAAGTAAATAGAGTAAGGGGAGTATAATAATTGAGGTGTAACTATTTACTCATATTGATTAATCGAATGGAATGTGGATCTCCAAAATTGTGAATGAAAACTTGGTTTCCTAGCAAATTGTGTTTGAATATTAAAAATATATTTGTATACAGAGGCCTTTAGTTTATTTATTTTTTGAAATATATTTTATATGCATATGCATGTTATGGAAGAGTCTAGATTTCTTTTTTAATTTTTTAAAGGTGTAACTATAGGTCATTTGAAGATCATATTGGCTGAGATAGACATGTAATATTGAAAATGTTTGAGAAATCTGAGTTATTTGTACTAGGTTGATACTTTATAGATCAATATGATCAATTTAAGGGAGACATATTTGGTTGAGGACATATATAGTATGTATAGACTGTATCCCACATGCTAAAATGTCTATAGTTAGGAAAAGTTATATTTATTAGCTAGACCACAGAAAAACTTAAATATCCATGTTTCAAGTGACTCAGTGATGTGAGAAGGAATTTTTAGTTGCTTCTTGTGATTTTTAAGTAAGGAACCATAATACCAATAATAAAGGCTTAGAAACATTATAATGGAGTTGTGGAAGTGGTCGGAAGAAAGTAAAAGTAATTTTAAACATTTTGATGGAACTATGAACCTTCTCGTGCCTATAGAGACACCCTTAGAGTTTATGATCTAATGATGATTTGGGAGATCAAAGGCTAGAGACCTAAAGATACCATCCTTGTAGTTTCCTTATTAATATTCAAGAATAATTTTTATTTAATAAGTTACCAAAAGTGAGAAAAGTATGACATTCTTCATTAAGGCATGTACATGCATGAGTGAGACCTAATTAATGGTTTGCGCTAGGTATTTTAGAAATTATTTACAAATAAGTTATTGTGAAACTTTTATTACAATACAAAAACCAAAATGGGTGTCCAAATCAGTGATGTTTTGGTTAATTTAAGAATTATAAAAAAAGATATGCTAGATTTTTTTATGGGTCGTGGCTGGTAAGGTGACTAGAAGCCTAGAGAGACAAGAGTGAAGAAGAGACATATACACTAGGAATTGATATAAATAACTTAACCCACGCCTTTACATGCCTAACAGGTATTCATAAGTGGTCATAGATATCTTGGGTTATTTTTGTTATCCCTAACTATGAACTCACCTCAAGTAATTCCTTAAAAATCTAAACAAGGTAGTTTTGTCTAAGGGAGAAAAACTCACTAAATCTTTTACCTCCCTCAAATTCATGATTTAGATAACATGATTACAGGAAAATAAACATTTTTCAAGAATTTAACAAGATATTTTAAGCATATATGGCGTATTTGCATGGTTTGTAGGTTTCTTAAGTCTTGCAAAACAAACAATAAACAAACTAGAAGGATTGATTGGTGTTGATTGAACTAAGTTACTTTTTTAATGTGTTGAAAGTGTTGTATACTCTGCATCATTTTGAATCGATCAGGTTAAGATGATATTTGCAAGAGAAGTGAAGATTTTCAAGATGCCACTAGGGAGGAATCTAGTAAGAAATCCAATAGAGAAGAGAGAAACAAGAGAGAGAGAGAGAGAGAGAGAGAGAGAGAGATATACATTGTAGATAAGTGAATTCATCCTTTAAGAATTGATAAATATGAGAGTACGTTATGATGCTAGGCTTGTATTAATGGAGGATAATGAGAGGAGAGGAGTTCGATATGTGACTTGAGTGACTAAGAAGAAGAAGTGGTTGAAAGACCAGAAAAAGAAGTTGAAGAAGAGAGATATTAGGAAGAGATGAGATTTGAATGGTTGCTGAAGGAAGTGAAAGGTGGAGGATCCAATCCCAAATGTAAATTACCAAGTGTATGTAAGTAGCTTTAAATTACTAGTGTATGCAAGTAGCTTCAATGGAGAATAAATCATTGACTTGATAGTAAAGTTGGACAAATACTTTTATTTTTAGAATGTTCATGAAGACCAACAAGTAAAGTTTTTCAAAACAAAGCTCGAGGGTCATGCATCCCTCTTGTGGGACTATGTTCAAGAGGAGAGGAGAAATAAGAACATATCTAATATCATGTCATGGGACATAATGGTAGCTAAACTTAAAGGTAAGTTTTTACCTAGTGATTACATGACTAGTTTGTATAGAGAACTTCAGAATTTGAGGAAACAATCTAGTTAAGTGGGAAGGAATATACAAAAAAATTATAATTTAAACATCAGATCGGGTTATATAGATGATGATGTGGAAAAACATTCTAGGTATATTAATGGATTAAGGTACAATATACATGATAAACTAAGCCTTTCTAGTAATAGGACACTAGAAGAGTGTTATCAATTGGTTTTAAAGGATAAAGATAAGCTTAATAGAAGGAAAATGCAACATGTTAGAGGGTATAAAGGAAAAAAATCAGAGGTACATGGAAGCAAGGAACCATAGAACAAAAGAAAGATAAAATACAAGTAATGAGGATAGTTTACAAGAGCAAGGTGTGATGAGGAATAAGTATGAATGGAGGAGACTAAAATTTATAGTAAGATGATTTTAATGCAATAGGTATCTAGGTCATAATTCATATTTGTGTCTAGAGTATTTACAAATGAGAAACAATAGAGGGGAAAAAGAAATCTGGTTGTGCAAGGTGAATAAAAGGTAAGTGAGGGTTCAGTAACTCAAGGAGAAGAACCTAAAATTGGAGAAGTATTAATGATGAGAATAGTTCTAAGAGTTCAAACAAAAAAGGTGAAGAATTAACTCGAGGAGAAGCTTTTTCATAACCATATGTAAATCAGGAGGTAAGTGTTGTAGACTCATTATTGATAATGGTAGTATTGATAACTTAGTTTCCTCTGAGATGATTGAAAAACTCAATTTGAAAAGAGTGAGGCATCCTAATCCATACAAATTCTCTTGGGTTCGAGAGAGATCTTAAGGTGTTGGTAAATTAGTAGTGTTTAGTTGATTTTTAAGCTACTTGATATCATGATCATGTTTTGTGTGATATATTTTCCATGGATGCATGTCATCTCATATTTGGTAGACCATAGAAATTTTATAGAAAATCCATCCATGATAAATGGGAAAACACATACAAATTGGTGAAGGATGGAGTTGGGATTACACTGAATCTATTTAAGGATATGAAAGCATGGAATGAAGATCAATCAAGATTGATGTTCATGTAATTAAAAGCATTCTTTTAGCAATAAGAAGAGGATTATGAGAAAAAAAGAAAATTTAATAAAGTTAAAAAGATGTGGGAATGGAAAAGTGGAGAGAATGACTGCAAAAGTAATATGAAAAAATATGAAGGAAGGTGAAAGATGTGAATTTGAAAATCATGATGAGAACATGGATAGTGATCAGCTAATAGAGATAGTCAAGAATGGATCTAACTCGGAGTATGATGAAGACAAGAAGAAATCATACATAGTCACAATTCTAAATAGTCTTGTGAAGTGTGAAAAAATAGTCCAAGAAGGCACACGAATGTAAAGACAAAGAGATAACAAGAATGAAGAAGACATAGTGGTCAAGAGTGAAGAGAAAAATCATAATTTTCAATCTAATACATTTTTTGAGGTTGTTTACACATGCTTTTGCACTTGGAAAGGTGAAATAATAGTCACATGAAGGAGTATACCTCAAGAAAAAGCTAGAATTTATCATTCTTGAAGGTGAAAATAATCATGAAAATTCAAAGAATGATGTAAATGATACTTTACTAGTCAAATTACAATTAAGAAATATCACAAAAGGAGAAGAAACAAGTATGTAATTTGAGTTAGAAGGTGGAAAGGAAAATATATAGACATATTAAAGTTAATGAACTCATGAAGGTAATAGATTTAAGGGTGAGAACACTTGAAAAGTGTATGGTAGGTTCATTAGAGACACTTGAAGTGAAAAATTCATTCAAGGAGCATTCTGAGGACATCAAAATTAACTAGAAGCAAAGAAAGAAGAGAAACAAACTTGGAAGCAAAGAAACATGAGAAGAATTCTCATTTTCCTGGGATTATGATGTAAGAGAATTACTCTTGAGGATAGGATAGGTGTATTTAGTCCAATTTTGGTTTTCTTAGGTGTCTAGAGGTCCTTAGGTTTCTTAGTTAGTATTTCATTTTGGTTTGATGAGCTCTAAGGTCCAAAATTTAAACCATAAAGTTTCCCTCCATTTTGTACAATTTGAACATTTGAATCTTGTTAATCCAATTTTAGCTTCGGTGTTTTGTATAAGTGTTCTTAGGTGTTGTATTAGGTTCTATAGGTTATTTTGTAAATATTATAAGGTCTTGAAGTCTCATTAGTTTGTTAGTTTGGTTTCGTAACTCATAATATTTATGTAGCTCTTTCTTTGCATCTAACCTCCACTTGTATTCTTGTTTCATGAACCAAGAGTTGGTTATGAAGTAACTCGAGTAAGGGGAGTATAATAATTTAACTATAATTGTTTACTAGGATTGATAAATTCAATGGATTGTCGAGCTCCAAGAATTATGAATGAAAACTTGGTTTGATAGAAAATTCTATTTATATATTCAAAAATTTGTGTGTATACAGAGGAATTTAGTGTATTGATTTTGTGACATCTCTTGTAGAGGAATATACATGTGAAGGAAGAGTATTTATTTCTTATGTTTTAATATTTAAAGGTGTAATTTTTATCATTTAAAGAGCATATTGATTGATACAGAGACAGTAAGCTTTAAAATATTTGAGAACATTATGTTATTTACACTCGGTTAATACTTCATATATCAATAAGATCAATTAAAGGGATATATAGTTGGTCTAGGACCTAGATGGTATGTATTAACCGTATCCCACCTGCTAGAATTTCTACAATTAGGATAAAGTACTATTTATTGACTAGACCACATATAGTGTTGAATATCCCTCTTCAAGTGACCGTGACAATAAGAATTTATAGTTCCTTCTTGTCATTTTTAAGAAAGGAGACATACTGCCAATAAGAAAGGCTTATGAACATTATAACAAATTTTTGGAAGTGATTGGAAGAAATTAAAAAAAATTAAACGTTATGATGGAAATATGAACTTTCTCTGGCATGTAGAGAAACCCTCATATGGTTTATGAGCCAATGATGATATAGGATATTTATTTATCTTCACAAATGATAGAAACATTAAGAAACCATCCTTCCATTTTCCTAATTAAGATTCATGAAGGGTTTTTCTTTGACAGTTACCAAAAGTGAGGAAATTCTCATAGTCTTCATTAAAGCTTGTACATGCACAATTGAGACTTAATTAGAGGCATGAGATAGGGTATTTGAGGCATTGTTTACAAAGTAATCTATTGTGAAATTTTTCCTACAAGAATAGAACCCAAATGCGTGTCGAAATTAGTGACTTTTTGTTAGTTGAAGCATTTAATCAAAATATATGGTATAATTTGTAATGGGTTAGGGCTAGTAACGTGAGTATAAGTTTAGAGAGGTAAGAATGAAAAGATACGTATATACTAGGAATTGAACTAAATAATTTAAGCCACACCTAGAAATGACAAATAGGTATTCAAAAGTGGTCATAGATTTTGAGGTTATTTATGGTTATCCCCAACTATGAATGCACCTAAAACAATTCCTTTCAAAGCTAGACATTGTAATTTTGTCTAAGGAGGACAAAAGTGAATAATTATTGTACTTATCCTCAACTTGATGATTAAGATAACATGATTAGAGGGAAATAAACATGTTCCAAGCATTAAATAAGATTTTTTAAGCATATAGGGCACATTTGTATGATTTGGAGGTTTTTTCAGTTGTGAGAAACAAACAAATAACAAACTAGAAGGATTGATTAGAGTTGATTGACCTAAGCTCTTACTTTTTTATTGTGTTGAAATTATTGTATGATTTTCATGACAAATCTAGAAGAACATATGTGAAAAGCATTGTTTATTGTAATTTTTTTAATATATAGATTGTTCTGGTTTTTAAAAAAATGTTTAACTATATGGATATGTGTCAAGAACGATATAATGGAATGTGTGGAGAATATGGTCAAGTTTTGAATCTATGCAAGATGAAGAGAAGTTGAATATAAGGAGTATGCAGAATGTGGTATTGAAGATAAATGAAAGTCCCCCCAGTAAACAGACTAGGTGATGGAAAAAATGATGTATAAAAGCAAGTGATAGATGAGTTAAATGATTAGAGTGGTTCAAATGAAATTGATGATAAGTGAAGAAATTATTCCTAATAAAATCCACATAATGGTGGTAGGAGAAAAAATGAGCATGGGGATGAGATACACAAAAATATGATGACTGGGGTGGATGTGCAAAGGTGTCTCGGTGGTTGAGGACATGAGAATAAACAAATGGTAGATGGTGGAGTGTTATGAAGTGTGGTTATAAGGATTATATTGTGTCGATGAGGTGTGGAAAATATAGCGATGTGTAAATAAAGTGTGATATCCAATGGTGGGAACTTTTTAGGAATGGATGTGATGAGTGTAGGATGACATGAAATTTGAAGAGGTATGTAAGAAGGAATGGACAACATATGAGAATGTGGGAGAAAATTGGAAGGATGTGGAAGTGTAATCTAAGGTGAAGAAAGCTTGTGATTCCCATGCATAATAAAAAGGAGTGTGTGGGTTTGATAGATGATGTGAACTCAAAATGAGGATTAGATGATAAAAATGGTACTTCACTGAGTTGTGTATGGGAAAAGGTGGTGGATATGAAAAATATCCAAAGTAGGTGATATAATGAGAGCATGTAGAGATGGCTTGTAAGGAAGATATTAAATACTATGTGTATACAATTATCGAGGTATAGAGGAAAGAGAAGTTTGATCAACTCAGTAATAGATAGTAGAAGATATAGCAGAGCCATCATGTGTGAGGATGGGGCTTAAATGAGTCATGATGAAGGACAAGTGATGCATATGGAAGATTTTAAAATATGTAAATGGATTTGTGGAATCATAAGTGATGAAAAACACAATTTAGATGGAATAATAGAGTGTGTGATAGGTAAAGCGTGTGTGAGAAAAGTAGAGGAAGAAATAATGGTTGTGGTGGGAAATATAGGATCGTATGATGATATATATGGTTGAGAGATAGATAGAGGTGGTGATAATGTGGAACACTCTTGAAATAAAATTGATATGACTAAGGTTATAGTGGAAGTACATGAATTAGAGATGGATACAAGGATGAGGTAGGAAATGAGTAATGAGGGGAGCATGATGTTGTTAACTTGAAGGTAGAAGCATGGAATGGAGTGGATTGGGAATTATTTCATTTAGATTTTGAGCCACTAAGTATGCATGATGACTGTGATGTAGGGGGAATTATTTATTGGTTGATTGATATGAGTCACATAGAGGAGAAGTGGGAATCGATCATGTGAATTTATTGGATCGTTATTAGTGGATAAAGGAGGAGATGGAGGTTCAACAATAATTTCCCCTTATCTAGAAGGTCTTAAATGGTCTTTTGGAGAGGAGGATATGATTCACTTGAGATAACATCTATAAAATGGTAAGAAGACATGTGATGGGATGAAAGCAATAATGGTGGGGCTGGTTTAGGACAGAGACCGATGAACTTGGCATGAATAAACTTGTGAAGAATAAAGGAAAGTGGATCAGTCAAGGGGGTGAATTTTCAAGGAGGTTGGATGAAGCTAAACGCCTCATAAGAATGTAATAAATGTGAAGATGTGGGTGTAGAAGGTGATGCATTTTGAGGAGTATCTGATTAGATGAAATTTTGAACATGGGAGTGTAATGTTGTGGTAGGTGGTGGAGTAGTGGAAACAAGTGAAAAGGAGGGAGGATCACAAGGATGGACATACTCAAGGTGAAGTGACATGTGCGCAACTTCAATAAATGTGCATAAAGTTTTAATTTGCAAGTGGTGGGAGATGTGAGGAGCATAAATTTTTGAAAAGGTGTCAATGAGCTCTGATTGGGGAGGGTAAATAAAAGACATTAAACAAGAGCACGCCAATGTGCAACAAAGTCAATGATTGATTCACTACGGGATTAGTGAAGAATGTGAAGGTTAATGAGTTTTTATTAGGTGTGATATTGATGGAGAAGTGAGATAAAAATGTTTCTATAAATTGTGTGAAAGTTTAAATGCTATGTTGTGGGAATTGTGAGTACTAGTTAAGTGCACAAGAAATGATTAAAAGTGGGAAAATGCGTAGGAGGAGAGTGTCATCATGTTAGATAAGGTGGCATGCATAGTGGAAAATACGAAAGTGGTGTTGATGGTATTTTTGCCCTCAAATATATCATATGTGGGAAATTTAAAGTGTGGTGGATAGGGATGGCGAGATACCACGATGTGAGTAGACTCGTTACAAATGGTGTGATATGTTGGTGTAGGAAGAAGTCCCCTCAAATTTTTGGAATCAATATTGGAAATGTAATCAAGAATATTTTTGTGGAGAAAATTAGAGAGCACATGACCATGGAAAATAATAGAATCCATGAGGAATGACAATTACTAGGAATTTGAAACATGAGTGGAACAAGCCATCAAGATGGTGAAACAAGAAAATTGCAGTCATTCACATTTACGACTAGCTCGGAATAAATTATGAATCAGAGAAAAATGTAGATTGAATTATTTGGAAGATGACAATTTATTCATATTTGCAAATGAATCTAGGAAAAATATGGGATGGAAAAATAACAACACATTCATATTCGAAACTGAAACCTGGGAAAATCGAACTCATAGTGTATGACGAAGCAAATATAACAAAGTGTGAGAAGGGCCCTATAGAAGATAAATATTCATAGGAGTGACTAATAAACAATGTTTCATGTTCATGTTAAGGTGTAATAGGGTGATGCGGAGCTAATCACATACACTTAGATCATTCAACTAGTGTAATATGATTCCAACATAAAACCTTCAACACAACTCTACCTTGAGGTTCTTTAATCAAGCCTACAAAGGATAAAACTTGTAAAAACTAAGCAACATTCCTTCAATGGATCTCTCTCCACCCTACTTTGGATCTCAACCCTACATTTAAGGTCACTCAATCATCACTATGATTCAACATCAAAGAAACAAGTCACTTATCCATTTTACCCAATCTATCCTTAGTTCTTCTTGACTAGCCTCTCGGCCCAAAACATGCAATTTCTTTCCTTCAAGATCCTTTATATAATCTCCACTCAGATTAGTTGTTCACAAACTTCCAATAATTTTATATCCATCACCTTGAATTAATCCAAAGGTCAACATACATCAACTTGACAAACTATTGTTAAGTAGTTCCTAAATGCCCTTGAGGCTTGGAGAATAATAACAAGACCTAGAACAAATTGTAGCCTTCATTATTCCTCTTTTAGGACTCCTAAGATCCTTAATTAGCTTTTTCCTTCTTCCTTTAACTCTAGACTGATTAGGCAAAAATGAGGTTTGGGACATCATGAATCCACTCATAAATTCCTTTAAATTGAGTGTTAATACAAAACCTATACGTTTTAGAGCACCCATTAGGATTTTCTATCCATGGGATGAGTTTCAAGATATATCTCAAGGTAGAAATCATGCTTTATTTGTTAAGTGACCCTTAAAACTAGGTTTGTGTTTGTGTGCAATTTCACATCTCCCAACTAACATGAAAATGTGAAATCCTAACCCTTGATTCACTAAATTTATTCTAGAATATCCTTCTAGAGATTTTGAAGATTATATATTAATAATCTCAAGGTAAATTTGTTAAATTGGGCCTTCGAATGATAAACTTCAGAAATCCTATTAAGAAACCCTCCTTCGAGTTCGATAGGTCCATAATGTTTATAAAAAAATTGTACTCTAGTTCAAGGCACTAAATTATATTTGTAGGATCTTAGTGGACTTTCCTTCATGATCAATTTATGAGTATCATCTGAGCTACACAAGAATATTCCCTATACTTAGTTCTTCATATTCCTTGTCTTGTAGTTAATGAAGTCGGTGTATAAGTTTCCTTCTCTTTAGGAATTTACTCCTCCACAACCTAACTTTCTCAAATCCAAAACACATCATGTATCATGCATGCAACTTGAAGATGTCTAGTAACAATTTTGATACACAACCTAGGTTTTCATTTCCTCTTAACATCCAAGGACAGTCACAATCCAATGTCTCACATGTATGAATGGATATCTCACAACAAGAAAGTTATCAAACTAATTAAATTCTTTTAAATTCCACTAAGGTTAACTCTAAAACACATCTTCAATTGTGAACCCTCCAATATTAGCTCCATGCAAATAGTCAAGATCATTTAAAGGATTATCTTCTCAAAAGCACAATCATTCACCGTTTAACTTGAAATGGCATTTCAATCCCCGTCTCATCACTGGTTCTCAAAGTAAAATTCCTTATAGGACCCTCATCACTTGCCTTGAGACACACCTTACAAAATAACCACATCACGTTCATAGTAGGGTATTAGATAACCTCTTCCTCCTACTACTGCATATATACATGGTTTTTCTATATGAACATCATCAAGAACACAAGTTTAAGGATAAAGGAATCAAGGAATATCAATACACCAAGTATACACGAGAATTCATTATCATACTAACCAAATTCTTCATGAAGGAATGCTACAACATATTTCACTATTAAAATTGTCAAGACACTCTTCACTCACTAAAAGAAAAGACAATACTTTTAGATGTTATTTATCAATTTCCACTTCTTTTCATTGGAGAACAAAAATTTCATACAAGATCCTACACTCATTCACCAAAAATATCCTTGCGCAAACATGTAATTGTTGACCAAAATAAGCTCACACTTATTTTTGGTAAACTAACACCATTTTTCCCCTTTTGGTGCTTCAATCTAAATTTTTATATATTTTAAGCACTTAAGGTCCTTGAAAGCATTTCCATTAGATAGGAAATTTCTTCCCCTTTCCATAAATATAAAGAAGTCCTTCTAACTCCTCATATTTTGTAAATGGTAGGCTAACGGGATTGCGAAGGATATTTTTCCAAATGTGGGCTAACAGGCATGGGAAATAATTTTTTCCAAATGGGAAGATTGCTGACCGCTCGGTGGCGGGAGATATTTTGGAATTTTTACACTTTTCATAAAAGGCACAAGTTATAATTATGGGCCCGCGAGCTCGAGAAGAATTTCTTTTGCTAATTCTTTTCACTTTTCAAATGTAAACTTGTGAAGCCACGGAAGGTGCCACGTGCCTCCACAACACAACCCCAAAGGTCAAGCCCAAAAGGTGGTCTCCAAACATGCACCAACCCTCCACTTGTCCAGGGGTCTAGAAAAGGGTCTCATTTGTAGTTAAAAATTCATAGACCCTTAGAAGGATCCATGTGCCTCAATGATGTAAATTCAAGGGCAGGACCCAAGGGGTAATATCCAAACAAGTGCAGCTCTCTCCACGTGGTCTCGAGTAAAAAAGGGGGTAGAATCAACCATTGAATTGGCTAAGTAAATAAGGGTCGTGAAAGGAGCCACATGTCATCTCAAAGACAACTTCAAAGTCAAAATCTAGAGTGGGTTTCCAAATGTGTGTAGAGTTTCCACGTGTCCTAGGTCTGAAAAAGGGATAGAGCCATCCATTTAATCGACTAAGTATTAGAGGGTCGGCGAAAGCCTCCACATGCCTCATCAGCACAATTTCAAAGGTGTAACCCAAAGAAAAACTCCCAAATGAGTGCCATCCCTCCACGTAGTTAGAGCCTCAAAAAGTTAAATCGACCATTGAAAATTATAAGGCCATCGGAAAGAACCATGTGTCAGCTCGGTGCAACTTTAAAGGTGTGACCCAAAGTGGAGACTCAAATAAGTGCCAGCTCTCCATGTGTCTAGGGTCCAACAGTTGTTCCTAAATGGGCAATGTCCACTTGAAGCCCTGAATCGACTAAGTATAACAGAATCAAGTGAAGCCCCCATGTGTCTCAATGACACAACTTCAAGAGGAGAATCAAGAGCGGGTCCCCAAGTGTGCGTGGGATTTCCACATGGCTAGGAATCCAAATGGGGAAGAGACAACCGTTGAATAAACTAAGGAAAGAAGAGACAGTGGAGACCTCCATGTGTCTCATCGGTGCATATTCAAGGGTCGAACCAAAGGCTAGTACCAAACAAGCACATGCTCTCCACATTTCTAGAGCCTGAAAAGGCGGAACTTGGCCGTCGTTAAAAATTATAAACAAGGCAAAGCCGGTGGAGGGTGCTACATTTCGAATTGACGTAGCTTCAAAGATCAACTCGAGGCCTATCCCAAACAAGTGTTGAGCCTCCACATGTTCGGGGGTCAGACATATGGCCCCACCAAATAAAAGGGACTTAGCAAAAACACAAAAGAAACAGAGAAAACCCAGCAAAAGGAGCCATGTCTCTTCGGTGCTCTTTCAAGAGGTGAATCCAAAAGTGGTCCCTAAACATGCGCCAACTCTCCACGTGTCTCGAGTCAGGAAGAGTGTCTCCGCCAATAGGAGGGACTTAGGTAGAACACAGAGGAGCCCGTGGAATCTGCCACGTGTTATTCTCGATGCAACTTCAAGAGTGAGAAGAGGGGGATGAATCTTCAACACGCGTACGGCTGCCACATGGACCTGTGTATGGGAAAACCGATTCGTATATTATGAGCCCGTATTAAGTGCGACCCTTGATCTTTAGGCAGCCATAAATTTCTACCAGAGCTCGGGCTTTAAATGGGAAATGACATTTTGGAAATCTCTCGGCACATACTACTCACCCGCCACTTTTAATGTTTTGGGTCTCCATTTTCTAGGCTATCAAGTCTCCCACCTGCCACAATGATGAATAATGGGCCTCTTTTCTTACCCAGTAAGGGAAAATAAAGGGGACATGGGTCTTGTAGTAAATCCCATCATCGAGTAGGTGGATTCAATGCTCTTCCAAGTGTGGTTGGAGTAGGGTTTGAATTATTCCCTCTCTCCTTCTCTCATTCTTCTATATATTGTAAAGGAGGGGCATTTTCTAGAAGGTTGGTCATCTTTCCTCTCCCGCCCACATCTCTTTTCTTCCTTAAGATATAATGTGGAGTCTAAACCTCCTCTCTTGGCTCTGTAATGGCATTTCCTTGCCTCTTTCCCACTGATGATGTACTGTGTGAACTCATGGAGCAATAAAATATGTTTTGTGATGCATTTTGTCCATCCTTCCTTATTTTATTGTCTCTTCTTACCTCTCATCATTACAAGGTATACTGTGCATACTTATGATGTCTATTGCAGGTTCTAGGAGTCATGTTTAATGGGTTTTAAAGTGGTTTTCTGTGTGAATTCTATCTCTGGTCTGTGGTGTATCTTTTCCACCCTCTCCTTTTCTCACCTCTCTCAACTTCAAGCAGTGAGATTGTGACCAGCAATTTCCTTTTCGGTGTATAAATCGCTTTAGTGTAGGTTTTGATTCCATGCATTTTTCTCTCTCCCCTAACTCCTTAGAAGGTTAGATTAGGATTAGATAGTTTACATCGCACTAGAGTAGCTTGTGGCGGTACTTTAGTAAGAAGAAGTTGACTTTCTCTGGAGGGCCATCTCAAGTCCACAAGTCCCACATCTTGAGATATGGTCCAATGTTGTGCAATCACACTTTGGATGCCCCATTTCAAACTCATGGCATTTTAGGGTGCTATGATTTTGCATACATCATACTTGTAAAATAGAGAAACTATCTTTTCTTAGCAACATTACTTTGGAATTTATTCCTCTTTGTTTCTAAAAATGTAACCTTACATTCAAAGGATCTTTCTTAGACCACAATACCAAGCCTTTCTCTAAACAAATACATATACATTCATGATCCATAAAAATAGAGCTCAACTTATTAAAGGAATTTTATACAAGACTATGGTTATTTTCATCTTTCTTTTGATCCTTCTCCTTAAGGAATGACAAATAACTTTTTCCCTACTCTATCTATTTGAATCCTTATCCATTTAACTCTTTTTTCACCTTACATATTCAAATTTCGTCATTGTGTGTAGCTAAAATTGGGATGTAACTCCTATTAACATTCGTTACCTAACCCATAATGACTAAATATGTGCCTCCCTTAGCCAAAATTAGGCACTTTACCATATTTGTATACATTTTAAGAACTCTTGAACTGCCTACTAACCTATGACACACCATACACACCCTTAACCCTATAAAACAACCTTACAACACTTTTTAAGTCATGATACCTCATTTACAAAATTAATATTTCAACTCAAAATGGAGGGTGTTGGTTGTCAAATTAGGACTTTAATGAAAGCAACAGTCAGGGGATAGAAAGTCCCTCCTCTTTAATGGGAGAGGTTCCCTTATTGAAAGCAAATGACACAACTATTTACAAATGTACAACTTCCAACTTTGATGAGGAACTCTGATATCATGAAAGTGTTTTAATGCCAAGATAGATTATCAATACAAGATAACAGAAGAACTAATGGAGGGAAAAGGTAGAATAACACTTTTAGGAAGTATAGATAGCAAAATAGTTCCTTATAAATGTTGAGCAAGGACAATATATAGAACAAAATCATTCATATTAAAACCACCAGATGTTATTTCACAGACACAAAGTTCCAGAGATGACATCCACAAGAATACAAAGCTTCTTAATGCAAATAGATTAATGATTCAACAACTTTAGACAAGTAAGAGGGAATAAATAACACATAGAAATAGGAAGGGAAAATCTTCTGTATTGATAGCTTTAAGTCCTTTTACACTTTCAAAAATGATCAGAGTTCTAGCCCCTTGGAATGGCGAGGAGAGCTCAATAAATAGCTTACAAAGTGGTTACATTTGGTAACCATTTCTTTTAACTAAAAGATTAATTAAGGAAATGCACAATACAAAGTCCTTAATTAAATTACAAGGAGATCGAACTAAAAAAAAAAGAAAAGAAGAGCTAGAAGTAGAGACATCCAATTATGACTGAGGGGGCCCACTAATTTGAGGATTCGATGTCTGAATATTTTTGTTGCTTCTGCTATTTCCATGCCTCTTGGAATTATGGTGTTGGAAGTAACATGTGTCCACGTGCCTAAACATTTCTCCATATCTTTATCAAACTCGGTATGCTCTAGATATTCTTTAGTGCCTCAAGAATAATAGCTGAATGAAGAGAAAAATGTCTTTCATCTTCTCCTTAGTGAATGACTCTTCTTTGAGTAGACCACCCTTAACAAAGGTTCTGAACTAAGCCTTGATTTCATGAAGAGAAAATGAAAAACCTGTAGTTTCATCCTGAAAATGGCAGTGGATATCCTTGAAGGCAAACAAAACAAAAGTTTTAAGAGACTCCCTTTTTCCACACATTCCTCGCTTATCCCAATGCTTCCTCCAGAACCTTTATCTTCCATTCAATGCTGAAGATCCATGTCCTTGATAAGTTATTCTTTGCATCATCAAACGTATTGTTGGCCAACAGGATATTCTCATTAGTTTGGCCCATTATACGAGTTCTGCAATACATCCACTCCAGACCTTTAGCTCCTTGTCCATGGATTTGATCAAGGAAGTGAGCTTCTTCTACAAATTGATCACCTTCTCATTGGTTTTGAAGGCTTACTCAATGAAATTAACACCTACTATCGTAATGTCATCCACCACACTTCCAAAACCTTCCCATAATTTGAATACTTGTGTATGTCCTTGATGATTTGAACCTCATCTTGACTAAGAACCATGGGGGGTGGGAGAGTAGACAATGGCGTTGGATCCAAAACTTTATCTTTTTCAATAATGATCGATAAAGTTAGAAAGAAGGCTAAGATTATCTTTCCCATTCATCATTCAACATGGATTGTTAATATTGTGCCTGTTAGGATTTAAAATGGTGAGATTCATATCTCGTGTCAATTTTAGGAATATAAATCAAGCTTCCTTGGATGATAACTACCCTCTACCCATGATGGACCAGGTGTTGCAAGATGTTACGGGTGCAGAGATGTTGTCCATGTTGACAGTTTCTCGGGATATAACCAAGTAGAAGTTAACACTGCAGATCAACACAAGACTACCTTTACCACTCATTGGGTTACGTTTTCCTATAAGAGGATGCCCTTCGGTCTCATTAATGCTAGTGCCACCTTTCAGAGAGAAATGGATTTGGCTTTTGGAGTCTGAAAGGAAAATTTATTATTGTGTATCTAGATGATTTGACTATGTTTTCTAAAACTAGGGTATATCACTTTCAGCATCTAGAAACGATCCTCTTGAAATGTAGAGAGCATGGAGTCTCTCTGAATCCCAAGATATCTATATTTTGTGTCACGGAGGGAAAGTTATTGGGACATGTTGTCTCCAAAGATGGAATCAAGATTGATCCTAAACAAGTACAAGTTATTCAGTAGATTCCTCTTCCCACAAGCAAAAAGGGAGTACACTCCTTTGGTAAGATCAACTTCCTGAGAAGATTCATTCTTGATTTTTTAGAGTTAACTCTTAACATTTCCCAAATGATGAAGGGAAAGCATACGTTTGGTTGGTCCTCTGAAGGAAAATAAGTATTTGAAGGCATTAAGAAAGTCTTTGCTAAGATCCTATCTTAGCATGTCCATATTTGAGCAAATATTTTATTATTTATTGCTATGCCACAGAGAGTACCTTGGCCTCTGTGTTGACTCAGAAATATGCCAAAGATCATGAGCTCCCAATTGCATTCATGATTTATATTCTAAAAAATCATGAGAGTAAGTATATTATGATGGAGAAACATGCTTTCGTAGTAGTTAAAGTTGTTAAGAAGTTTCGATTTTACATTCTTAACTCTCACTCTGTTGTGCTTGTGCCCAATATGACTATTAAGTCTATTCTTACACAACAGGAGTTTGGAACCAAGAGAGGAAATTGGGTAGCAAAGGTTTAGGAGTATGATCTTGACATCAGACCAATGAAACTAGTTTGGGGTAAAGGCTTGTGTGAACTCATTTCCGAGGGAGCTAGTCATGAAACACCTCAGGATGAAGTTGATATCCCTATTGTTCTATTCCTTAGCTCAATAGATGAATGGTATGTTGATATTGCTCACTTTCTCACCTATGGTGAATGTCCATCTCACTTAACTGCCAAGGAGAAGAGAGCCATCAAGCTAAGGTTAGCATAGTACGTGTTATGGGAAAATGCTTTGTTCAAATGAGGAGTGGATGGAAGATTCTTGAAGTGTGTTGACAAAGTGCAATAGAAGAAGTTGTTCTCAACCTTCCATGACCAAGCTTTGTGGAATTCATTTCTCATTTGTTGTTACTACTCAAAAAAAAAAATTGTGCGGGGTATTATTGGTCTACTTTGTTTAAGGATGCATCAAGGTAAGTCATCAAATTTGAAGCTTTTCAAACCTTTGTGGGAAGGCCAAAGTTGGCTAATTTTCAACTTAAGTCGGTTTTGATCAAAGAAACCTTTCAACAAAGGGGGGTTTAGATTTCATTGGAATGCTTAAACCATCTTCAAGAGTAGGACATACTCATGTGTTGACTGCCACAGATTATTTCACTAAGTGGGTAGAAGTCATCCCAGTTAAAAGTACTACTTCAAAAGTAGTATGTAATTTCATCAAAGAGAACATCTTGATAAGGTTTGGAGTACCAAACAAGATCATGACTGATAATGCTTCAAATTTTTCTTCTATTGAGATGATGGATTTCTACTATGGGTATGGTATTTCCCTCGCTCATTCTTTAGATTACTATCCTCAAGGGAATGGACAAGTAGAATCAACAAACAAAAATTTGGTGACCATTGTAAGAAAGCTTGTCAATGAATCTTAGAGAAACTGGCACAAGAAGCTCTATGATGCTCTCTGGGCAGATAGGATTACACCCAAAAGAGCAATTGGGATGTCCCCTTTTCAAGTGGTGTATGGTGTGGAAGCCCAACTACTAGTGACAATGGAACTACCAGCTTTGCATTTGATGAAAGCTATTGAGGACACCAGTTTCAGTGATTCTTTGGATAAGAGGATCATGTATCTCCATAAGCTAGATGAAGATAGGCTGCAAGTTTTTGATAGGATCTCTGCACATTAGCAGAAGGTTAAATCTTTATTTGACAAGAAAACTAGATCCAAAGAGTTCAAGGTTGGAGATATTGTTTTGTTATGGGACAAAAGGCATGAACCTCATGGAAGCCATGGTAAGTTTGACTCTCTTTGGCTTGGTCCTTTCAGAATCAGGCACTTTGCTGGTGAAAATTATTTCTATCTTGATTACATGGATGGATCTTCTCTCCCACTTCCTTATAGTGGGCAGTACTTGAAATTGTTCAAATCCTAGGTGAATAGGAAGTCCTTTGTATATTATGTACAATGTGTGTTTTCTTTCCCTTACCTTCATTTTTTTGTTTGCCTTTCCTCATTTTTAATGTGTTTCCTTCTGTATTGTTTTGCCTTTGAATATTTTTACCCAATGGATAAGGCACTGGTCTTCTTCCCCAGAGTTTTTCTTAATTCTTGTCTTGCCTTGTTCCTGTGATCTAGTCAAGTCATCCCTAGAAAGAGCCAGCTGTTGTCCCCTCAAAATTATCCTCTTTTGAAAGTTGAAAATTTTGAAAATTTTGAGTTGGCACCCTTCAGTAATGTTTTAGTGAAGAGGAAATTTGAAGAGATAGTGAAAATTTTGTTTCTTGGGGTCATTTTAGTAACTTGCAGGTCTATCAGACATTTTTGTCCCTCATGTCCCAAGTTCCTCTGCGCCTCGATTCACCGATTCCCCTGCATCTCTCACATCGGCCAAATTGGGTCTTCATGTCCCATTTGTCCCAAGTACCAACGTGCCTCTTATTCACCGATTCACCGATTCACCCACAATTTTTTGTCTGTCGGCTTTTTTTTGCGCCTTTTAGGCCCATCTGTCCCCAATTTTTCCTAGGCTTCATGTTCCCAATTCCCTCCATCGCCAAGATCAGCCGAATCGGTCTTCATGTCCTTCACATTTTTGTGTCCCTGGACCACCTGTGCTCTTTTGGCCCGCACCGCTCACATCGGCCGAATTGGCCTTTTGTGTCCCAATGTCCCATGGACCATTTGGGAAATTTTTTTCACTTTTCCCACATTTCACCTTTTTGAGTCGGTGAAAGGGGTATTTAATGTGCATTTATGATTTTCTCTCTCTTAAACAACTATTTAAAGGGACCACCATCTATGCATTTGTCACATTGTCTGCTCGTTATTTCTTGCCTGCATTCTCGCAATTGAGTCATTTTATCATCTTCTTGTATCCCTTTGAATTTTTATCACGAATCCATTCTTTTGAAGGCTGTTCCTCTATGCACTACAAAAATAAAGATCAAGTTTCAAGGGCATGAGAATTTGTCACCTCTTGAGACCTTTGTGCCTAATATTAGGGATAATGAAGTTTGACACTTAGATTTTGATGATTTATGGGGCAGGTTAACATGTGACAACCCTGCTCCCATGGCCCAAATGATCAATGACAGTGGAATCATGTATGCTATTGGTTTTCCCATGTGTAGTGTGCTGACACCGTGCTCACTTGTGGAGCTCATTTCAACCCAGATACCAAGGAAGTTGTTAATGTGCATGGAGAATTGATTACAAAATTGGATGTTACCGCCATCGCTGCTACCCTACACATTCTGAGATAAAAGACTCCATTTTTCTCACTCTTGCTCAAGCTCAGGCTCTGTTTGATAAGGAAAGTGAGAAATACAAGGCACGAGTGGCTAAGTCATGGCTGAAGTGTCCTAAGAAGGGAGCGTCCCGACTCTCCAAAGTGTTGTATAGGGTTGATTTCAATGAAGAATTATCATATTTCATCATCTTGCTCACCCGTATTATGGGGATTCCCTCTACCAACGACTTCCATTTTTGGATGTGTCCTTTCATAAGCATCATCTATGAGGGTAAAAAAAACCTAAACTGGGTTGAGATCATCTATATGAACTCCGATCGACAATTGACAAATGTTCAAAGAAAATAAGAAGTTCTACATGACTTCTTATCTCATGTACACCCTGGCAGCATCTCAGGAGTGGTTTGGCTTCACTTACATTGAGGGAAAGAAGGATGAGCCCATATACACATATTTCCCTCAATTTACCCTCAAGGACAACAATCATAATTTCAGAAGGGTGAATGATGCTTTCACCATGTACATTGTGAGACTTTTAGAGGGTGACACTACTAGGATATTTTCTCGATGAAGATATGACTCGATAGCCAAGTATGGGTCTTCCTTCATCCCCTGTCATTGATCATTTGGGCCATGGGAGTAGGGTTGTCGCACGTTAACCTGCCCCATAAATCATCAAAATCTAAGTGCCAAACTTCACTATCCCCGATATTAGGCACAGAGGTCTCTAGAGGTGACAAATGCTCATGCCCTTGAAACTTGATCTTCATTTTTTGCAAGGCACGAGAGAACGACCTTCAAAGAATAGATTCGTGATAAAAATGTAAAGGGATATAGGAAGATGAGAAAATGACTCAATTGCAAGAATGTGGGCAAGAAATAGCAAGCAGGCAATGTGACAAATGCATAGATGGTGGTCCCTTTAAATAGTCATTTAGGAGAGAGAAGATCATAAATGTGCATTAAATACCCTCAGACCGACCCAAAAAGGTGAAATGTAAGAAAAGTGGAAAAAACTAGGCCGCAGGCCCATCCATGGGACATTGGGACATGTGGGACTCGAAAGGCCGATTCGACCGATGTGAGCATTGCGGGCCAAAAGATCATGGGCGGTCTAGGGACACAAAAATGCATAGGATACGAAGACCCGATAGGGCCGATGTGGGGAATCGGGAACAGGAAGCCCAGGTGAACTTGGGACAGATGGGACATGAAGACCCGATTCGGCCGATGTGAGTGATGCGGGAATCAATGAATCGGAGGCCCAAAGGAACTTGGGACATGAGGGGAAAAAATGTCTGATGGACTGACAAGTTGCTAAAATGACCCTAAGAAACAACATTTTCACTATCTCTTCAAATTTCCTCTTCACTTAAACATTAATGAAGGGTGCCAACTCAAAATTTTCAAAAATTTTAGGGGTCAATAGAGGAAAGGTAGGAATTTTAAAATTTAAATTTTAAAATTCAACCTAGACCTCTTGACTCATTCACCTTAAACCCATAGCAAATAAATTGTATTTTTGTAGTCTTTCAATGATGTTCTTGCATCATACTCACAAGGTGGAGAAAAAGTATTTCCACACCGTGTTTTCTTGTTATCATCTTCATCTTTCTTGCTGGTCCTTAGTCATCTTGCATTGATTTCATTGTTCTTCCTTGAGTGATATCCACATGGGTCCCACGTTTTTTCCTTTTTCCATCAATTTTCTTTCACTTTAGATATTTCCTTCTTGATCTTAACCTTTACCTTCCTCATCTCCATGTCTTTACCTATTATTCCTTCCGTTAGTTTCCTAGTTTTTTTCATGTTTTCCTTTCATAATACTTAGTTGTTCTATGGTTATACTTGATCCTTCCTGGTCCTTTTATTTATTATTACTTTCTAATAAATATATTTCCCCAGTAGTCATTGCTTCATCTTTCCTTTCTTTATCCATTTCATCAAACAAATTTTATAACAATTCCTCTAGCTCACCTTGTCCACAAGAAATCAATTATTTCTCATCTATATCTTTACCCTTGGTGTCTTCATCCATAATAAACATTAGTTCTTGTGCTAGATCTTCACCTTCACTCATATAAAATTGATCATATGTTTTCGTGTCAAGCATGCTCGGGTATCCAAGTAGACTCATTATGTGCTATGCAAAGGAATGCCCCATAAAATCAGCATTACCAAGCATCTCATCATCAAATACAATTGCCTTTTCTTCACTCTTGGCTTGTATACCTTTTGAAGAGTTAAAGAGTTCTTAAATCATGTACATTTCCTCTCTCAACATGAGATTGTAGTATTCATCCCTGATCTCATCATACTTGGGGATACCTTGGTCATCCTTCTTTACATAATATTCATTTTTTCTCCATATTTATTATTCATTTTTGTAAGAGAATTAACTAACCTCCCATATGGAATCTCTATTCACATCCTTTATATTAATGCATTTATATTTTCTTGTTGCACATAATGATCTCAAGTCAAGATGGTTCAAGACATCACTAAATCTTTGAAAAACCACTTCTTTAACTTGGAAATTGTCTTGGTCATCTTAATGAGTTTATTCACTCTTCTAGAAAAATATTTCCTTTCATGATTAGACTAATTATTCCATATTAACTTGTTCTCTTGAACTGGTTTTCACCTCATTATCCATGCATGCTTTTAGTGCACTCACTTGATTCTTTCTCTTGACCATCCAATTATTTATTTCCATGTGGTTTAATGGAGTTCTTGTTCTCATATTCGTTTATTTATTATCTTTGTAACTTGAACCTTGACCTATATCACATCCTTCCTCTCATGTGGCTTGTAAATTTTACCCATAGCCTTTGTAAACCTACTCTTTACTTGAAATTTCTCTAGGCTCCACTATTTTTGCATTTATCGTAAGACATTTAGACCCAATATACCCATGCTTTATGATCTCCTTGAATGAGAAACTTGGTATTATATATTATCAAATTCATTATACCTTTTGGATTCATTAGAGTGACTTTAAAATATCTTTATTCTTCTCTTCCAACCTACATAATCTAATTTGGCTTCCATATTTCATAGTTTGTAGCTTCACTTTACTTCCTTACAATTTGTTATTTTTCCAAGTAGAATTCCCATGCGTCATAGAATGTAATTTTGTCTTCATATTCCTCTTCATCAGGTTTAAGACCTTCAAATTTTTCCTCATTTCCTTTTACCAATTGTTCTTGAACTGTTTTAGCTTCATCTTCTTCCAAATTTGCTTCATTTGACCTCATTCTCATCCATTTTGAGGTTCTTTTTCTCACTTACATCATTGTTCTCTTCATACCTGTAAATACCCACCCAAACATATAGTTAGATATTAAAAATAGATACCATAAGTACCCCATGATAGTATTCTTCATTGATATCTTATCCTTCTCTTCTCTTTAATCATCTTCTTCACATAACATCTCATTTTTCTTCACCATTTCTCCTTCCAAAGCAATCATATTTTGATTCTTATTGATCTTCATGAGTAGATTGATAGGCCACTTGGATTTCTTTTTTATCTTTCATTCAAATCCTTGAACATTATATTTCATCATGGTCTTGATTATTGCCTCAAATTTCTCAAACATGTTTGTCGCTTCCATTTGTTTTTTTCCTAAGAATAAATCTTTGATTCTTGTTCCTTCCTTCACTTTACCTTATATTTTCACTTCTTATAAGCTCTTGAATCTGCTATCCATATCTCTTTTCATTCTCTTCATAATATATTCACCCAAGTGTTTTGTACCTTGGTCTATTGATCTGCTTCAATCTCTTTTATAGTATTCTACTCCTCCTTAGGTGTCTTACCAAGATCAACACCACTTAAAATTTCCTCTTTTAGCTTCTAAATCTATAAAATATTCAACACTATGCCATATTTTAGGTACATACATGTCTCAAAGATTCATCAAAATTGATTATTCCACAATGTTATAGAAACATCAAGCATCAAAGAACTCAAAATATTCAAATATCAAGGTTTAGTAATACTTTTGTATGCAAAAATTTAGAAGGATACACTCTTTAAAGCTAACAACAACAATTATTCTTCTTCAAGTCATAGCCACCTTAAATTTCATATCTTGAGACAAGTATCGTAGTTGAAAAACATTTACAACCACCTTAAACAATTTTATTCTCACATATTTCTTCTAAAACTTGTTTCCTTCACTCCCCGCAACTTAACCATTTCATCATCAGGGAAAAATATGAATTTAAAACATTCAATCTCCCACTATGATACCAAATTATGCACAACTAATCACACACACATATATCATTTAATGAGTTCAATATGATTCCAACAACAAACCTTCAACACAACTCTTCCCTAAGGATCTTCAATCAAGCCTATAAAGGCTAAAACTTGCAAAAAGTAAGTGACATACCTTCAATACCTCTCTCTCACCCTAGTATTCATATCAATCTTGCATTCAAGGTAAATCAATCATCGGTATGATTCAACATTAAGGATAGGATTCACTTATCCATTTTACGCAATCTATTTTTGGATCTTCTTGACTAGCCTTTAGCCAAAAACATGTAATTTTTTCCATTTGATCTCCTTTGTAGCATCTCCACTCATATGCCTTGTTCACACACTTCTAATAAGCTGATATCCATCACCTAAATGACTCCAAAGGTCAACATACATCAACTTGAAAAATCATGTTTAAGCAGCTCCTAAATGCCCTTAATACAAGCTTTTCTACACCATCCCTAGTTGGAGTGGTGGACTAACACATAGAAAAAAATTTAACCTTCAAGGACCCTAATATTCGTTCCAAAACTTCAGCTCTAGATCCTTCATTATCTTTCACCTTATTCCTTTAAACTCTAGACTCACTAGGCCAAAATTAGGTCCTGGACAACATGAATCCACTCATAAATTCCTCTAAATTAAGCGTATAGAAAAAACATATATATTTAAGAGCACCCATTAGAACTTTCTAATCATGGGATGAGTTTCAAGATGTATCTCAAGGTTTAAATCTTGGTTTCTTTGTTAAGTGACCCTTCAAACTAGGTCTATGTCTCATGTGTAATTGCTCATTTCCTACCAGATCATGAAAATTTAGAATTCCAACCCTTTGGTTTACCAAATTTCTTATTGAATATCCTTGTAGAGGCTGTGAATATGGTATCTTAATAATGTCAAGGTAAATTTGTTAGATTTTTCCTTCAAATAATAAACCCTAGCTATCCCCTCAAGAAACCCTCCTTAGGATCCTAAGAGGTCCATAATGCTTATAAATTTCATTGTAATCTATTTCAAGGCACTAAATTAGATCTATCGATCTTATTGGACTTACCTTCATTATCAATTTAAAAGTATGGTCCGAGGTGCACATGAATATTCCCTATACTTAGTTCTTCATCTTTCCTATCCTATATATAATGAAGTCACATTCTAAGTTGCCTTGTCTTTAGGAATTTCTTCTTCCACAAATCAAATTTCTTTACTCCAACACACATCACCCCCTTGAACACATCTTGTTGCATTCATGCACCTAGAATATGTCTAGTAACAAGATTTATATGAAAATTAGCTTTTGCATTCCTTCTTACCATGTACAATGATAGTAAGAGTCCAATGTCTCTCATGCATGCATGGATATCTCATAACAAGACAATTATCAAACTAAGATAATTCCTTTAAATTCTAAAAATTCAACTCTCAAATACTTCTTCACTCGTGAACCCTCCAATATTAGCTATATGCAGTTAGTCAAGATCATCCGAATGACTATCTTTCCAAAAGCACAGATCATTCACCTTTTGACTTAAAATGGCATTTCAAACCCCATCTCATCATCAATTATCAATGTAAACTCTCCTCACAGGACCTCGAATCACTTGCCTTAGGATGCAACTCACAAAATAACCAAATTCAGTTCATATCATGGTATTAGATAGCATTTTCCTACTACTATTGCATACATACATAGTTTGTGTACATGAACATCATAATTATCAGAATTACAAGGATCAAGGAATCAAGGAATATCCATGCATCATTATATATGAAAATTCATTACGATATTCACCAAATTATTGATGGACTGCTATAGTCACATTTCACTAGTAATATTTTCAAGACACTCTTAATTCACTAAAACAAAATACAAGCCTTTTACATGATATTGATCAAATTTACACTTCTTAAATGGGAGAAGAATCATGATTAGACAAGTTATTACAAGCTCCTACAGTCATACACAAAAATATCCTTGCAAACATGTAATCCAAGGTTACAATCAATCATACCCATAGAATCATACATGTAAAACATAGACACTATATTTTCTTAGCAACAATACTATGCAAGTTCTTCCTTTTTGTTTCTAAAAACACACCCTTTCATTCACAAATCTTTCTCATATCACAAATAAAATCCTTGCTCCATAAAAACACACAAATTTTCACAATGTCTCAAAAATAAAGATCAACTTATTAAATCCATTTCATACTTGAACTCTAGTTTTTTTCATCTTTCTTCTAATCCTTCTCCTTGAGGAATGACAATTAACTTATTGCCTACTCTATCATTTTGAATACTTATCCATGTAACTCCTTTTTCACCTTACATATTCAAATTTCATATTTGTGTGTAACTCTATTTGGGATGTAACTCATGCATACATTCCTTACCTAACCCATAATGACTCACCATGTTCCTCCTTTAGCCAAAATTAGACACTCTACCACATTTGTATACATTTTAAGAACTCTTGACCAACCTGCAAACCTTTGACACATGAAACACACACTTAACCCTATAAAAAAACCTTACAACACCTTTTAAGTTCTTATCAATCATTTACATCCTTAAGACGTTTGAATCCAAAATGGAGGGAAGGGTAGGAATTTGGAAATTAAAGTTTTGAGACTCAACGTAGACCTCGTAACTCATTAACCCTGATCCCATAGCAAATAAATTTAATTTTTGTTGTCTTTCAATGATCATCTTAGTGTGAACAAACTTATGACGAATGGAGGAAAGTGGCTAAGTTAATGGGGTGAATTTCTAAGGAGGTTGGATGAAAATAAAATCCTCACTAGAATTTAATAAATGTGAACATTTGGGAGTTGAAGGTGATGAAGTGTGAGGAGGATACAATTAAATGATATTGTGAATATGGAAGTGTATTGTTTTTGGAGGTGGTGGAGAACTTGAAACAAGTGACAAGGAAGGAGGGTCACTAAGATGGACATTCTCAAAGTGTTGTGCCATATGCACAGCCTCAGTAAATGTGCATAATGATTGAATTTGAAATTGGTGGGAGATGTGAGGAGTGAAATTTTTTCAAAATATGTCAATTGCACTCTGATTGGGGAGGGGTAATGAAAGGCGGTGAATAAGAGCATGCCAATGTATAACAAATTCAATTATGGACTCACTACGGGATTGAAGAAGCATGTGAATGTCAATGAGTGTTTTTTTGGGTGTCATATTGATGGAGAAGTGAGATAAAAATGTTTCTATAAGTTGTGTGAAAGAGTAAATGCTATCTTGTGGGAAATGTGAGTACTTGTTAAGTGTGAGACCAAGGTGAGTAAAAGTGGGAAAATGTGTAGGATGAGAGTGGCATCATATTAGATAAGGTTGCATATGTAGTGGAAAATATGAATTTGGTGTTGATGGTTTATTATTCCCTCAAATTTATCAAATGTGGTAAATTTAATGAGTGATGCATAGGTATGGTGAGATACCATGGGGTGAAATGAATCATTACAAATGATGTGATAAGTCGTGTAGCCCAAATGTTTAGAATCAAGCTTAACAATGCAATCAATAAGATGGTGGAGAAAATTAGAGATTGGATGATTATGGAAATGAATAGAATCCATGAGGAATGACAGTGACTAGGAATTTGAAACATGATTGGAACAATTCAAGAAGATGGTGAAACAATAAAATTACGATAAGTCATCGTTATGACTAGATCTCTCGATAAATCATTAATCGAGAAGAATGAACATTGAATGATTTTGAAGGTGACAATTCATTTATATTTGTGAATGAATCTAGGAAAAATTTGGATGGAAAAATAACATCACAAATAAAGTTGAAAATGAGAATGGGAAAATAAGAACTCATAGTTGATGACAAGCAAATTTAGCAAAGATGAGAAGTGCCCATGAAGAAGAGAAATGATCGTAGATGTGACTCAGAAAAAATGTTTCTTGTTCATGTCAATGTTAAATAGGGGCTCTATTTATTGGCTTCCTATAAAAATGTTCTCTTCATCAATACCAAAATTTAATCCAACAATCAATGTACAATAGAAAAATTTCTAGTTATCTCGCTTTACTTTACCCCATTGATTAACAAAGATAGATTTTACTTTTCTTAATCAATAATACCAAGGAAATCCCTAAAGATAATATTTTCCCTAATCCTCACTAGTTTACTATTTGTGTAAGTGTGCATACCCATTTTTTTCTAGTTCGTCATTGTGACAACTTCTTTGGGGTTCCCGTAGTAATCACAATGAGTTTTAGGGATTATGGCCATGTACTTCCCATATTTATGTAGACAAGTATTTACCCTTATCCATACTTGAAATAAAATGTGGATAAAGGTGTTTTTAAAAACAAATGTTTTTTAAATTTTTTTACAAATAAAGTTACATCACGTTGATATAATTGCAACTTCCTCATGACCATATTTGAAGATTTTTTGTGTCATAAATAATAACCTAAATTTTGTTGTATTTTTCTAGATCTATAGTAAAAAAATTGGAATAACAAAACCAAACTAAGAAGACAAACTAAAACGTAAACAAAGCAATGTTAGATTTAGAAATTAAAGATAAATACCCAAATCCAAAAATGGTTCCATTGTTGTCACGAACATGTATGTCTAGATTTGGATCACTGTAAGATGAGATTAGTAAAATAATAAAACCAAATAAATGCTACAAAAATAGAATGGGATTATGTTTACATTGATAAGAGAAGGAAATTTGTGGTTTTTGTTGTTGAATGAAGTGGGAAACACTCTTTAGATCTAAATATAAAAACATGCACACAAGCACACTTGAAAAATGTTAGTAATTTTTGGTAGTTAAGGGACCTACCTCAATGAGATCCCTAACAATTTTAAGGATATAAAATATATTTTACTGATGTAAAAATAAGTGTTATATCTACAATAGAAACATCGGTGAAGAAGAAAAACAAAATGAAAAGATAGTAAAACCCTATACAAAATAATGCTAGATTCGAAAAATGAATAGAAATACCCACAATCAAAATGGTCCCACCATGATCACCAAATGTATTCCTAGATTTAGATCACTTGCAAGATGGGTTATTTATATGAAATCATAAAATCAATACTCTGAAAACATAATGGTATTATGATGTTATCATTAAGAGAAGGAAAACTATGGTTTCTTTCATTGAGTAAAGTAGGAAAAACTCTTTTTATCTGAATCTAAACATGCACACAAGCACACTTGAAAAATGTTAGCAATTTTTTATGTTTAGGGGACCTACTTTGGTAAGATTCGTAACCCTTTTAAGGAGGAAAAAGACATTTTATTGATGTAAAATGAAAAATAAGTAAATGAAATGACAAGTATACCTAACTCAGATCGTAAGAAAACCATAATTGTTTTTCGTCGAGAATCACAAAATTAACTCAAGCAAGCATAGTTACACGATCCCTTCCTATGTTGACTTTTCTCTAAAACCGTGTTGCAGCAAGTTATATATATATATATATATATATATATATATATATATATATATTCACCTTTTCTTCTCCATAATCTTAGAAACCAAGGTATTCGAACAAGAGAGAAAGAAAACTCAAGTATAGTCTTTGTGCAAGTAAGTGGTTAGAATGAGGGGTATGATGGTTCTTTTATAGATTTCAAAGTGCACATGGTAATGTGACATATATGGGTAAAATGATTGGGACAATATTGCATTAGGCATGCACATGGGTATATAGGATTGATAGAATTAAATGTGAGTGTGTGAAGGTTAGTAAATGAATGGTGAGGTGTCTTTTATCTCCATTTGGTGGGGTTTTATGATTTTTTTGGTTTTTTTTTTGTTTTAAATGTTTTTTTTTTAATAAGGGACCATATGCATAAGGTGCATTTTATAGTATCTACACATGGTAAATGAGATTCAAAATATACAATGTAAAATAATTGGGATCATTTCAGGTGAGATTGAGAAGAGAAAATATCAAAGAAATGAGCTTATGGGAGCTACAAATAAAAGGAATGAAATAAAAACCATAACCTATTTTGAATATAAGAGAAGAAAAAAAAGGGCCAATTCCTTGCAAAACTCACAACCATAATTTCTAATCCTTGTAGCAATGTATTTCTTAATAATATACATTGTTTCAATGTTGGTAATCATTTTCAAACCAAAATCATCTATCACTTTCTCCGTGTGTAGTGTAGTATTTAATGGAAGAAATCATCAAGTAAATAAAAACTACACCAAATATTCAAAGGGGTGAAGTCCAAGAGAAAATTTATCAGCCCCTAAAATATTCCCCGAATGATGCTAATTTTTTGGGCAGAGAAATGGCTAGGTATTAGAAAAGGTTGAGGATGAGTTTCGTGCTTAGGATGGTGTGCACATGTAACAAAGAAGTGTAAAAGATCAAGATCTCTTGGAGGTAAACGTGCAAGCATGGAGCGAAGATAGGTCAATGTATAAAGGTGCGCATAATATAGAGAAGAATGTCAGCAAATAAAGGTCCACACATGTACATGTGTTTTGCGACTTAGCCAATTTTAGATATAATAATTACATAGGAAAAAACACATATGGTGTAGCATGAAAGAAAGGTCTAGAAATAGTTGAGGAAAAATTTAAAGCACATGTAAGGATTACATCTATTTATAGGATTAAAGCATGGATGAGGTCAAGCTATTTATAACTCAATCTAGAGTTAAAAAGCGTTGTAAAAGGTAAGAAACCTATATTTAGAATATCTATTCTTAGGATTAATGCATGTAATTGGTGAAGAGAAATTCTCCACCATATATAAATAGATGTTGCACTCCTTATATGTGTGTGATTACTATGAATGTGATGGTTCTATAATTAATATGTGTTTATTATGTATGCGGACATGGATTTAATCATCCTATAGATGTAACTAGTGAGTTATGTAATAGAATGCATAGTTGTTATGATAGATAATTTCCGGATTGTTAAAATAATTTTGTTAATGGTCTAAGTCATATAAATTCCTTATTACACATGTCGTAATTTTTATTTTGTGTTTTTATATTCATTTATGTTATAATGGTTTAGTATGCTAACCACATCTTGACAAGAGAAACAAAGGATGAACTCGGTAGGTTGTGCACGATTTGGGTGAACACCTAGGTATTTTTTAGGTGAAGTGCCTACCTTCCTAACTTTGTGAAGTGGTGGACACTAGACTCCAGTATTTTGGTTTTTTTCTGGGACCTATTTTCATTCTACTCATAAGGATATGGCATGTGCATGGTGTTCCAGATTATCACCGCTGAATAATGAGCATTGGGTGGATGACACCCAGGATAAATTTACTCAAAGGTACAATACCAAGAGGGATTTTAATATGTGTAAAAATGGGTGGAAATAAACTTATATGATTTGTTGTATGAGAGATTATTCAGTTTCTTCCAAGTAGAATTGAACGATTGGATACTAGCTTACGTGTAGAACATGGGTATCCTTCTAGGATAGAAGAAAATGTGGAGCCATGATAAGTACCAAGATATTTATAATTTATATGTGTCATGGAAGAGATATGTAGATTGTTGATGGGAAGGTGTGTTGCATAATTATACATTGGAGTATGTAATTTTGACATACTGCTTCATAGAAGAAGCGGAGTTTTTCTTTCTACACAAACCTAGGGGATCATACTCACACAAGATACCATTAGCAATAAAGATCTAAATTATTTATATTGTTATGGTGAACTTACTTATAGATTGCTAAAAATCCACCATACGCAAGGAAAGGAAGTAGGTTTGGGAACGACGATGCTAATCCAATCAAAATAAAGAGAGAGAGAGAGAGAGAGAGAGAAATATGGTGTACGTATAATGATGGGTGAGAGAGGGTAGTTGAAGATGGATTGAGACTGAGAGGAATGATGTCGGGAATAAGTGATGAGAACCTTGTAGAAGGTGAGGGACCACTAGATCATATCTTTCTAGTATTAGGAAGCATACCAAAACTTCCCTTCAACATCTGATGCAAGTGAGTTTGAGGAAATAATTATAACTATTGGCATGCATTTGACCCACCCTATACATTTAGCCCTTGCACATAGTGCTTAGAATCTGAAAGTTATTGTAGAAGATCATCATAGTGATGGTGAGAAGGAAGGTAATCAAGGATCACAACATTGGGTTAGAGATACATGTAGACATATTTTAGTATCAGCACAAGAGGTGTAAAATATTAAGAAAATACATATGGTAGTGCAACATGATTCCATGTATGGATATACCTTATTTGGAAGTAGCCTAGTAGGTGTGACTTTGGGAAATAATAGTGGCGCAACTAGTTGGATGTACACCCATAGGTGTAGTAGTAGGACAAATGGTTTGTATGCAACTTAGCACTACTACCGAGACAAAAGGAATTAATTCTATATGCACCTAGGTTGTTCCACGACGCTCGTGTACTCCACCATGTGTAGGAAATCCTATAGTAGGTTTAGATTTAGGATCTTTCCCTACCCAGACACCAAAACAATAGCCAACATAACAACCTCAACAACCAAAACATAAAACCCTCATATATTATTAAATTGATATGTGACTTAATTTTTCTAATATATATGTGTGTAAGATGTAGTTGACCATGTGCATATGTGGGAAATTTTATGGAGGGCCAAAGGAATAACTACTCAAGATTGGAATTTTTGTCAATTTGCAGCGACACTTCGTGGTCACGCAAATAGTTGGTATAGGATTTATGATCCAAACCACGAGCTTTGAATTATGTTGTGTTTCACACCACCTTCTTAGTTGAATTTAATATACCTTAATTTGAGTAGAAAATAATTAAAGCATTAAAGTCCATTAAGAGGGGCTTTTGTGAGAGTGTTATAGAATATGATACATATTTTAAGACCTTATTGTCTATATTTTCCTATGAAATTCATCATATCCGAATGTGCAATGGTTCATAAGAGGCTTGTTTAAACCTTTCCAAATATTTGTATCACATAAATTTTTCATATATCCATTCGAGGATTTGTATGCCACACTACGTGCATAAGTATTTGGGAGTGTAAACATATGGCTAAGTTTATTTCTCAAGGTCCCGATTGTAAAAAACACCAATCAATTATAAAATTCATCTACCTCTTCATCTCATGAGACACATAATGGGCTATGGTTCACTAATTTTGAGGTAGAGGGAAATTCAAATGATATTTGTCCACGCAGGAATGTGTGCATGCTATCTTTGAAAAGTTGGGAGATTTCTCATAAGAATCATGATGTTCGTAACTATCCAATTTTGCCACCCACTACAAAGAAGAATTTTTTCATGTATTGAAAAATACATGATTTTTAGAATCATGAAATGACCAATTTTGTTTGATTGATCATATTCACAAGGCTTGTGAAACGGGGTTGCATCATATAAGTGTAAAGAGTAGAATGCAGGTGCAAGAGGGAAATAATAATGAATGGAACAATAATAGCAATGGAGGATTTAGAGGTGGATAAAGAGGTAGAGGATGTGGTGGTCGAGGAAGTTTTTCATGAGGAACATGTAATAATTGTAGGTCATTTGATCATTATCAATGTGAGTACCTAAAAATCAGTCTTGTGTGTATTGTGGTAAGGCATATAAGGTCAAATATTATCCGGATTTGTATGCCCACGTGTGAAAAAACAAAAATAAGGATAATTGAATGTCCATGATTAAGGTTAAACACACCAAGAAAGGGAAATGGATTCCTAATAATGTATATGTAACATAACCTCATTTGTTATTGGTCACTGTGTGCACAAAAGTAGCACATTTGCGACAAAGGGAAATAAATATTGTTTATCGAAGAGGGGAGGTTATTCATATAAATTATCTAGATGCGGGACAATAGAAGGAAGTATATAATAAGAGAATGAGTCTCATCAAGGATCTCTAATCGAAAATACAGTATTTTAAGAGGCAAGTGCATGAGAAGGAATGCATGAGGTATACCTTGAATTACAACAAGAGTTGGATTACCTCTAGGAGATATAAAAATCCTCGGAAGGGGAATATAGTACCACCGTTAGGATAATGGTTACGGATAAAATTTCATGCAGAGGTGTAGAAAGGGAGCACAAATTCTCAATGTCAACTTACCACCTCAAGATCATGAGTATGAAAAAAAACTCAAGTTGATGAAATAATTAATGGATGGTGGTAAGTAATATCTTCATTGATATAGGAACGGAAGTAAATTATCTCATACTTGATGTTTGGAACCAAATGGCAAGTTTACCATTATATCCATCCTTTAATTTTTTTTATATGGCTAATAAGACAAGTTTTATTCCCATTGTGGTGTTGAAGGATAATTCTTTCACTATTCAAGTAACTAATTTCAAGGGTGATTTTGAGGTCCTTGACCTCGCGAAGCAAATAAATTCCCCGCTTCTTCTAGGTTATCCTTAGTGTCATGCCAATAATGCATGCATCCTATTTAACATGTATTATGTGAGTTTTGAAAAAATATGAGCACATTGTGACTCCAATCGATGATACACATATTTGACCTTACATATAGCCCATTAATTTAGAATATCTCAATCGAATCTATGCGCATAATGTGCGGAACACAAAGAATGTGGAGCCATCACAAGAGGGTGTGATTCATCGAGGATGAAAAATACATAAGTGATACTATTGGCATGGATTTTTTATAATTAGGCCCATGGTAATTACCAAATGGTTGGTTGTGAGGTTCGAGGAAGAGTGAAAAATGTGATTAGATTGTGACCATTGATGTGGTTGGGTAAGGTAAGTTTGTCTAGGTATACTTAAGAGGAAAATCTTGATTCATTATCATCGATGGAATAATAGTGGTGCAATGAAGGGAATAGAATAAAAATTATGGTATACACCTTACACGGGACCGCATCACATTGGTAGGCTACTCAAAGAGAGAAAATTACTTTGTTGGGGTAAGATAAGAGTTACTTTCTTAACAAGGTTTTTGTAACAACCTACCTTCATCGATATAAGATTATGATGGGAATAATTCTCCCATGGTACATGTTCATAATTGTGAGAGGAATTAGATGACAAGGAAATATGCTCTTCTACCATCACTATGGATACATAAGTTCTATTATTATTTTTTTGGTTATGTGCATGTGTGGTATGTACATGCTGAGATTAAGCAAGAAACATCAAATTGGCATTACCTAATAGTAGGTATTGTTCATAGCTTTTATTAATTTTTTATTAAAAATTGATTCATGAAGCCCTCAGATTATTAAGCGCATTACATTCGGGGATAGTGTGAAATCAAAGGAAATTGTGATTCAGATTATTTGGTGAGCCTGATATCGCATGGCATGACGACATGGTGGGGTCAAAGGAGATATTATTGGTACATGCATGGAAAGAAAAATAGAAAGGCAAGATTTTTGTTTAATAGATGATAAATAAGTAGAATATATGAATATTAAGAACACAAAAGTTGTGTTTGAGGTAGTGGAATCCACATATGAGAAAGAGCAAGCATACCCTATTTCATTTCAGACTAAAAAATTACACATTATAACTGAAGACATGCCAAAGGAGGCAATAATTAGTTATTATTGGTATGAACTAGAGGTAGCAAAAATTAGTGAGATACTACATGACTTTGAAGATTTATTCCCTAGGTGAAACTATGATTTAAAGGGTGGGCATCACTCATTGAGATAAATGAAGAATAATCTCAATGATGTAATATGACTGGTTTGAAAGACACCTTATGTGATGAATCATAATGTCATCAACATTAAGAAGTATTGTAGGATAGGGATTTGTGTTGACTATAAAAATCTGAATGCTTCATATGTAATTGTTCCTTTTCCCATGCCATTTACTCGAGGATATCGTAGAAGGTGTTGCAACATGTGAATTCTACTCCTTAACTAACGATTTTTTAGGTTATCATCAAGTAAGGATTGTGTGCAACAAATAAGAGAAGACGACCTTTACAACCGAATGGGGATGCTTTTCTTACATGGGTATGCTCTTTGGATGGACGAATATGCTAGTAGTGTTCTTCAAAGATTATTAGTCAAGCATTTAAGGACTTTATTAATAAATTCCTTCGGTATATTTGGATGATTGGACTATTTATTTCTTGGTGAAAGATCATTGTATTGTTTGAGTTTGATGTTTAAAATTTTCAAGAAGCTTATCACCTCCTTAAATATTAAAAATTATATTTTTGAAACACCTTTTAGTAATTTTCTTGGACACATTATATGTAAAGAATGATTTTCATGGACCCCACAAAAATTGGATTCATCTTGGGGTTAGAGGAGAAAAATAATCAAATCAAAGTGTTTGGATTCCTTGGAAACACTAGTTATTATTGAAAATTCATCAATGCGTATTTAAATATTGTCACACTACTAGAAGAATTGTTAAAGGTAAAGGGAAAATTCTAATTGGGTGATGTGCAATAAGTAATGTTTGACACTTTGAAGGATAAGCTAACATCTAAACCTATCTTATGCTTCAATTCTTAGAACAAACCATTACATGCTCAAGAATATGCCTCCAGTATAACAATATGTGTAGTATTAGCACATTTAAGGGTAGGTAATGTTGATCATCCTATCTGTTTTGCAAGTAGGAAGATAATGTTAGATAAATAGAATTATACCACTAAAGAGCACGAAGTGTTGTCAATGGTGTTTGTGCTTTAAAATTTTAGACAATATACATTAGCAACACCATTTATCTTCTACATTGATCACATAGCACTTAAATATCTAGTTAACAAGCCGCTTTACAAGGGCACATTTATCGTTAGATCCCTCTGTTTTAGGAGTTTGATTTCTCGAAGAATACTAAAGCACCGCAAAAGTAATTTAGGAATATACCACTTATCTATAATTAACTCTTGTGAGTATACGTAGAGAATCAAAGACACTAATTTGAATTCTCATTTTTTAGATTACACCATGTCGCAACTAACATAGAATATAGTAAGGTATTTCTTTACACATGAATTGTGCTCGAAGGTTTGAATACCCTCAGGATGAAGTATCTCACAAATCACGTGGTTCTCTACTACCTAATTGGAGGATATTATTTAATATTAGTAGAGAAGAAATCTTACGCATATGTGTATTGGAGCATGAGCATGAAGCTATAATGGATGCAGGACACAAAGAGGAATAGTTGGAGATAACTATGGAGGAGAACAAATAATGTGCAAGATACTACTTATTGGATTATGGTGGGAGACACTCTATAAGGATACCAAGGAATTTTTCAAATCACGTGATCATTTTCAGAGGATGGGACATTCATAAAATAGGGATGAAATTTTGATGTAAACTAGAGCGAGCAAAAATCCTTTTGAGACTATTGGAAATTGACTTTTTTGGCCCAATTGCACTAACTGTGCATCGAGCAGGTGTAGGTTACATCATTACATGTACATATTACTTGATAAGGTGGGTATTAGTTTCTCCTAAAAATGATTTCACCGCATCTACAACATCATGATTTTCATGGGAAAACATCATTATCAGCTATGGTTGTCCATTGAGCATTACTAGTGATAAGGGAACTCATTTTCTTAATGAGATAATGAGAATATTGTTGGAAGCATTCATGGTAGTTCATCATAAGACTAACCCATATCACCCATAATCAAATGGTACCGTAGATGTTTTCAATAAGATTCTCGGGACAAACATTTATATTTATTTGTGATGTAGGTAGGAAATATTGGGATGAAAAGGTATCATCTATTTTATGCACGTATAGAACTATGTACAAGAGGTTGAATAAGGCCACACATTTTTAATAAGTGTTTGGTGTGGAGGCATTATTTCCCAAGGAATTCATATTACCATCCCTAAATATTATGCATGTAGGAGGACTTGATGATGATTAAGCAAGAGAGAGGAGCGCATTGATAAACTTATGTAGTTAGGTGAGAGGTGTGTCATTACATGATAGAGTGAGATGAAAAAGAAATCTAGATAGAAGGATTGTTATGATAGGCACATTAAGAATAAGTCTCTTGTAGTAGAAGATGGTGTTTTTATATAACTTTGTATTCATTTCTTTATATACCTTATTTCTATCCCAATCACGTTATCCTATCACCTAACATGCATTGGGCACTCACCCAAGGTGTGCACAGGCATCGAGCCCCTCCTTTATGTGAGCTTCACGAGAATGGTCTGCCATTTATGAAGAATGAGTTCAAAAAATGGAAACATAGACATTCACTCAAAAAAAAGATACGATAAGATATCCATGCACAAATGAACCATGAATGGAAATGAACATCATAAATAAGCATAATGAAACTAGATCCGACTCAAAATAATATGAAGAACATAACAGCTTACACTTTTGAGCATGAATAACAAAAATCACTCACCATATATTGATTTACAAACATTGACAATGGATCCATTACATCATGAGGGTCATACAAACCAAATACATCAAGGGATATTATCTTAAACCCTACAAAAATACTTTACAAAGAGAGATTTCCTAACTATTATACCCATTAAAACACTTTTTCATCCCCAAATCTATGCCAAATATTCTTAAAACCCTTCTTGCACGCAATTATGCAACACCTTATCACTACCTAAAACCCTCCTTAACCTTTCATTTCCCCAGCACTTCATTCTCACTCTCTTATCCCTTCATTTTAGACCTAAGCACTCCTTTAAATATGATTAGGATGCATAACCTTAGTTTACTTCATGATCAGATCACATGCCAAGTGGAAGTGTGGTCCTCCATGGTCGAATGTTAATGTTATCTTGTAAATTCTTCCACTACCTGTAATGATCATCCTGGGAATATCCCTTATGTGGAATATTCTTTTCTTGACCTCCAAGGATCTAGGCTAGCACCTTATCAATTCAACATGCCTACTTCAAATTTTCATGTGTTTCTCCCGCAAAAGCTCCTCGTAAAATATGCCTAAGTACCTAAACCTTCCTTCTCCTGCAGACCAACCTCTTCCACTTTATGCGTCTTTCCCTTGCATGCTTTTTCCTGAGCACCTTCCTTCTTCACTTCCTCCCACGTGCGTTGATTTATTCCTTGGGACTTAGTAAATTTCAGGGCTTAACATTACCCCACACTACGTATGTTTTTTTTTCCTCATAAAACACCCTACCCTTGTACCAAACAATAAAGAATAGCGAAAATGGAAGAATCTTTGATTGAGTAAAGAATGGAAGAATGGGGGAATTTTTTTACTTCTGCATGAGAAGTGGGAAACATTTTTTCACTAGGGCTTTAATATTACCCCAAGAATTGACCTCAATCTATGCATGTTGAAGTAAGTCACCCACCATCATGCTAACTTCATCAAAATGCATCTCATCCCCTTAGCCTTCAAAGATATCTTCAATGTTTTTCATCTACTTGCTAAGGTGTCATAGCATGTCCATCCTATGAGTGACTTGGGGAACAACTCTTTCATCTTAATTTTAATAAAAACCTTAAGGTTTCTATTGCCTCGATTTCTTCTATACCTCGGCCAAGATCTTGTCCTGTGCTTCCCTATAGCCCTTATTTTTCTATTGAAATTATTTCAGATCTGCTTCATGGATAGCAATTAATATTCTTGCACCACCCCGTCCCTGTCACCATAGTTTTCATATATAACTTCTACCATTTTTTCCGCAATCTTTACTAAGGAAAGGAGCTCAGAGTACTGAGTTATTATCCCCTAGTCTTCAAATTTTATTCCTTCTTCTAGAATTCCATTACTTCTTTTCTTTGATGGCTTCCTCTCCATGGTGATTATGTGTGTTAATTCTTCCAATAAATTCATGGTTGACTTGTATTTCTACTCAAGTAGGGCCACATCTAATTTCTTTAAGATAAGGACAACTAAAATGGCCTCCATCTTCTTATGGACTTCACACACCTTCACCTTTTCATCCCTTAGTTCATGCCCTAACTGCACAGTGATCAATTCCTTATGTTTTATCTCCATGTCCCTCTCAATGATCTCCCCTTTATTTTTCTCAATCTCTTCCTCTAAGACCCTTATTCTATTGTTTATGTCGAACAATATTGTTTCCACCTCTACCGATACTTTGTTAAGCACACCGCAAACTTGGTCATCTGATAGGCTGGCTGGGAATTTACAAGAGGTTTTATTCCCTTGGTGTTTGGTGTCTTCGCCAATGTATCACGATTTACCTTAAACGCAGGCTCATCAACATGGGACCCAAAATCCTAGGATAGCATTTTCCTCATGCGTGGGTATGCACCCTCTTCATCAAAATAAGACCAAGCGAGGAGTTCATCGATGAACACGGTACATTAGAAGTGTGTGCATAGTACCTTACATAGATCATTAATATAAGTAATAGTGTGTTCTTGTGCCACTAATGTGCCCTTCCCACCTATGCCCATTTTCATTGGGAAGCTTATTGCTAAGCTAGGGTCTCCACCCATGCTCTCATACTCCTTTCCTACACTTACGCTCTCCTCAGTTTCCTTTAGAAATTATTAGGGGATTCACTCTACTTCGTGCTCCACCAACTATTGGATAATACCTGCCACATCCCTCTCTACAATGTTATCTATCTACTCCTCAGTCGGGGTTGGGGTGTTCTAATCATTCTTGTTAACCTCCTCACTTCCTTTTTTTTGGGATGGGCACCCTCCTCATACTCCCTCTCCTCTTCATCCCCTTCTTCACCAGACTCATGTACATTATACATAGGAGGATTCTAAGATTCCTCACACTCTTCATTCTCTCCTTCATTTTCCTCCTCGTAATCATCAACCTTAATTCTCTATGCCCTCTCTAAGTCCGAACCTTGCACCACCCTTTTCATTTTCTTTACTCATGACTCCAACACAGGGGACTACTCATTCTTTGGCAACTCTTCTCTTTGAGGAGCTCTTCTTTTCTAGAAAATCCTTCCTAACGAAAGATTTCTTCCATCAAACGTAGGTTCTTGTATGTGCGTATGACTCCTGCGCCCCTATGGTTTGCACTGTATGCACACTTGGTGCCTTCTCTACTGGGATCTCTTCCCATTCTCTCATCTTAATTACCACCTTCTTCTTTCTCTTGGTGGGGTCCTTAGGGATTGAGATGTCATCCTCAACATAAGAACCCTTCTCAAACTTGCGCATTAGTCACACATACATTCTTTGTCACTACCCTACCTGCAATAGGAAATTTCACCAATTTTACCATGTGTACTTCATGAGATACATACTTTTCTACACATGCACACTTGTTGGGATACACCAAGGTCCAGAGCATCTCACGGTGATATTGATTTACAACACTTAGATCAAATCTCATCTTCTTCACCTCTCGTAAACTCATTTTTTACTATGCCTTCAAAGTACTTGCACTATGAAGGAGAAGGGTAACTTAAACCAAGGACCCTTGGAACCATCTTTCAAGGTAAACATGTCAATAAAAAGTACTTTTATATGGGGAATTAAACTTGTCCATCCACTAGTGCAGAAGCTATTATGGTATCCTCCATTCGATTCTAAATACGTTGCGCATTTGTTTATACCATTTCTCCAAGTGCGCCTTATGAGATATCTTCATGATGTCACAAGTGTAAGATTCAAACCTCTATGCAGAAATGGGTTCTCATCTGGTACTCCCAAACAATCTTATTTGGCCCATTAGGAACTCCAATATCTAAAAAGAGAATGGTAAGGAGGACATTAACGAACATGATATCCTCCCCGTCATGCACGACATCAATAATATCCTTCACAATGAAATATGAGAGGTTTTAAAAGGTTCCCTCCGAGATCTTGCAACAAACATTCAACTAATTTTTTTATCTATGTCCATCTCTCCCGCCCATTTAGCTTTGTCACCAAGCGCACAACCATCCTCATAACACGGTCGATGATTGAGTGATGTCAAACTACCGTGAACCCTTATGATAATCATATGCCTCAACCATTTTCTTGATGGCCTCTTTGTCGCATAAGTCCTCATCCAATGATTCTCCCTCATAGATCTAGCCAAAGTGAACATAGAAATCAACTGTGGGGTTATACGCATCCACCTTCCCGCAAAATAGATATAGTATTCATGTATATGTGACATTAACCAATGGTATAGTTGCTTTGGTTTTCCAAAATAGGAAATCATAAATTTGTAGAATCCCATCCTTCTCTAACTTTAATTTTACTTCATCATCATAGATGGGTTTCCCATCTGGTGTCCTCTTTTCCATAGGATAAACCAACTCCGTGGTCATCTACTTTTTGTGGTGTTTGTGTGATGATTGTAATCACTCACGACCATCTTCTTTGTATATGGCGGCACACTCTTTCCCTAGTAGCACACCATCTAGGTCTACATCTCTGCATACCATTATTCATTGAAACTTGTGGAAATATTCGATTTTCCTTTTCCCTTACCCTTTCCTTCTTCGGTGAACTGATCACTCATTTCCTTGGTACCATTTTTCTCTTCCTCACTCTTCGTAGTTTCTCCCTTTCGTCAAGTTATAATACTACTCAAACCCTTGGCTCTACTTCAGTAGAATTTCCATGAAAACCCATGCCCTAGGTTGTAAATCATAAGTTTGGATCACTTCACTTCCATAATATAGCATATACACCAATGGGAATCCACAAACAAAATCTTCCACATATGACCATGTACTTTTCCTCCACACCGGTTCACAATTCCTTTGATTTCTTTAACTCTTCATACTAATCTTTGTAACTTCTTCATGAGAATCACCTTAAAATGGAAGAACTTCTTTGATAATAAAATGCAAGGTGAAAGAATACCTCATCCCCAAACTTCTATTTATAACTTCTTGATTTTTCTACACAAAACCCGATGCCACCTACCAACATACAAATGCATTAAAGTTGGATTTTCCAATGCCATCCTTTCGTGCATTCTATCCATCACTTTTCCTATGTACGCAAACCTACGTGAACACTTTCACAACCTTTCTCGTGTGTAATTTCCTCAACCATAGAATTCTTTCCACTTTCTCTTGTGCCAAATTCAATTATTCCTCTATGTCTTGGACCAAGTTCTTTCTATTTCCTATATCATGTTTCTCTTGCACTTTTTACCCTTGTACATGATTTCTCAAAGCCTTTTGACACCAATCTCCTCTAATGATCACCTCTGCTACACACATTCATTTGACCACATGTGCCTTTGACTTCATATCCCGTGATACCACATCAACATTTATCCAGAACTTCGTCCCAACTCTTACCACATCCTACTCAATTCCCCTTTATGTTCCACCCCACACTAAAAATGTGTGATGTCCTTTGTTCATAACACCTTGATGATATAATCAGCCACCGATATATACACGCACCTATAACAAACCAAAAGGAACAAAGAAATGAGAAAGGGAAACAAAAATAAAGGAGAATGCATTAAGGGAAATCCTAAGCTAACTAGTAATACTCCATTATTTATAAACACCCAGAAGCCTTATTTATATTAGGTCTTCTAGCTACTTCCATTGAAATACATGGGAACTCACGCTCCATCCAAAGTCTAACTTACATAAATGGGTAATGTAATATGGTCCCAACAAATGGACCTTGAGCTTCCTAGGATGGCGTAGGAACTTATAATCATAAAGTAAAACCATCTTCCCAACCTCAAATTGCTTACTCTTTATATGACGATCATGTCAAGCCTTTTGTCTCACCTTCTTAGTCTTCTGACTCCATCTAGCAAGGGACCATCTTTCATCCAACTGCACTAACTTATAAATGTACTCTTTTAATGTTTGTTCATTGGCCAATCCTCCTGCATGCATAATACGTAGAGAGGGTAGCATGAACTCTACCAACAAAACAACTTCGATTTCAAACACCAATTAGAATGGTGTGGATTTGTTTAATCTCTTGTAAGTTATTTTATAAGCACGTATCACAACTAAGACTTTGTCATCCCAATCCTTCCTCCTAATATCACAAATATTGGTAAGTGTATGACTCAATATCTTGTTAAATGCCTCAAAAATCCCATTAGCATGAGGGTGATAAGGGGTACTCTTGTCAAGAGCCACCATGATTTCTTCCATCAAAATCCTGACTGTCTCATTCAAAAAATGAGTACCTCGGTCACTAGTCAAACTCAAAGGGATCCCATACATATTGATTATATTTTTCCACAGGAATCTCATTATTGTGGCCACTGTGTAATCCCTCGTAAGCACTACCTCTGCCCACCATGTTATATAATTAGTGCAATTAATGATATAGCGTGAAATTTTCCTTCACGTAGTAGGTGAAATAAGACCTACAAAATCGCTTTCCCATTTCTTGAATGGTTCAAAGACTAGCAATTTTTATTAATGGAATTTTATCCCTTTATCATGGCTTACCAAGGCAAAGTGAAAATGATCACAGACTTGCAATATTTGATAAAATCCTTATAAAACATCTCCCACCAAATGTCATCTAAGAGGATCTTGCATGGAGTTTTATTCCCACATAGTGTCCCCCCGCACTTCCACCATGAGTCTCTTCCATGATCATAGTGCACTCATGCTCAAGTATGCACCAATGTAAAACATCATCATGGCATAGCTTTTATAAGTCTCCACTAATTAACATGTAAGGCACGATGCATATGGCTAACTGTTTCCTTTCCAATGTCTTCATTCCCTCCAAGACACACCTGCTTTTGAGAAACACAACAATCAATCAAGGTTGTGCATCCAAATTATATCCTCAATGATTTGAGTGTCCTCTCCCGATTCAATCCTTAATAAATTGTTAGGCCCCAAATTACTCTTACCTAGTGTTACAACAACCGTAAAATCAAACTTCAAAGAATAGGTCCCACCTATATATGCGCCCTCACAAGACATGATTGTTCACTAAGTACTTTAATGGCATGTGGTCGATGTAAAAGATAAAATCTATTATCAATGATCTACATGACGTAAACATTTAGGCAAGATAATTTTGTTCTACTAGGATTATCTTCCTACAAGAAAAGCACAAGGGTTGGTTAAAAATTTCCTCTCCAGTTGTGCTAATATTAATCAATCACCATCCTTAAATCACCAACATGTACATGGAATTGTTTATCCCAAGAGGGAAAGTGTAATATGGGCATGGTGATAAGCCTATTATTCAATGTGTCAAATGCCATTTGTTGCACCTCTCCCTAATAAAATGTACTTTTATGCTTTAGCAACTCCTCCAATGGTGTGGTGATCTTGGCATACCCCTTAATAAATTTCCGATAATACCCCGTATGCCCAAGGAATCCACACACCGCACTTTGGATTTTAGGATCCCCAATCCCACAATAATAGTAACTTTGGCAAGATCCACTAGTAAGCCTTCTTTACATTTGATATGTCCCAATAGGGTGCCAAATAGTGTAGCAAAAACACATTTCTTAATGTTGAGAGATATACTCAAGTGCCGAAATGCTTCAAACATCAGCCTTAGATTGTCATAATGGTCCCTCACCAATCCATATATTGTCTAGTCATCAAGGTACACTTGTATAAATTTATGGATGAATTCTTGAAACACCCGAACCACAATGCATGAAAACAAAGCAGCATGTTATTTACTCCAAAAGGCATGACCATATAGGAAAACATTCCCCATTCAATGGAAAAGGTTATCTTTTATTGATCCTCCTTTGCAATTATAACATGATGATATCCCGAGAATCCATCTCGTGAAAGAATAGATCTTGCTCCCAGCTACTCCTTCCGTGATCACTTCCGTGAAGGGGGTTGGAAAAGGATCAATGACACACACTACATTATAATCCCTATAATCAATGTAAATCCTTATCCCGTCATCCTTCTTAATGTTGATGACCATTGGTCTTATTCACATTAATTACTCAATAGGCTCAATGATGCCCGATGTGATCATCATGTCAATCTCCTCTTATTGGATTCATTTAATAAGGTATCTTCTCGAATTAGGCGTGCACCTTCCTTTAACTTGATCTTCATTTCTACCAAGAAGTGGTGAACTCCTTTAAGCTCATGGTACCCGTGTGGAAACAAATCCTAAAATTCACACAACAGATCAATAATATTTGAAACCTCCCTTTCATTCCCATAGTCTCTAATAGTATCGTCCTTAGGTTCCACCTCTCAATCAAAGTTCAGCTTCTTGTTTTTCAAGGGTTCATGGTAGGAATGCACTTTCTCATCAAGCACTATCCATAACCTTGCACATACAAATAGTATAGTTAACGTATAATTTTCCCACCTTTTCACCATCTATCACGTACACCAATTTTCCTTTATCCATTTCCATACATGTGTGCTCAAGTTGTACCTCCTCCGATTCTTCTTCATCAAAGCATGATTCCAAGAAAGGTTCTCCCAATAAATCCAATACTTTGTCCTCTCCATGCCATGGCACTATCTCCTATAGTTAGGCACTTAACAACCTATAGCACCTCATTAACCAATGGTTTATTACTCGATACTCGAAAGCTTGAAGGGGATCCACTGCCAACTCTTGTCAATTTCATGTCTAATGGTGCAACTCGAGTGAATGTACCATATGTGCGTGCAACCTCATAATGTGGATTAAAGTTTATGCACCCATAAAGATGGAGGGAAGTCCTCAAACCATCCATCTAGGCCTTCTCACATGCCTTGATACAAACGAGGTGGGTTCCTTCCTATTATAGTCTTGTATAGCAAGAGGTGCATTACTTAGGAGAAACTCCGACATAGTACACAGCTTCTCACCTCACATCACTCTATAAAATTATCGTGATGGGTCACCCGCCAATGTGTTGCGAGTCATGAGTAAATTATAGCGAAGCATAATTCTCCTTTCAATCTCACATCTCAATTGGATCTCCATTATTCACAGGAAAACATCGTGGTTGGCTCCCCAATGTAACTTGGAATTTTTTTCCTCCCGTGCACTTGACCGAGTGTGCCTTTGTTACTCTCACCACAGAGCCTATTAACTTCCTTCGAATAACTCATATGTCCCATGCACCCAAAAATCACATGCCACACTATTTGTATCACTTATATATTGAGCATATTCCTACTTAATAACACCATCATTTGTTAGTTACAAAATCTCGTGGTCCTTGATAGTGTGTACATAGATTCTATCTAGGTCTTCATCTCCCAAGGGCTCAAAGATAGGGCATTGAAATTTCATCCATCAAAGGAATGATAACATGTTCCTCCTTGCTTTCAAAACTTATATACCCCTTATTGAAATGTAAGTCAACATTGTTCTTATAGTACCAAGGGTTCCCAAGTAACGCTAAAGATTTTTCTGCCTTAGAAAGCACCAACAATTCAAATTCTCCAAAGTGAATTTCACCCATTAGATAGTGATAGCACCATCCTTTAAAACACCAATGGAAATTACATTTGTCTTATTAGCCATATACATCACATTTGAAGATGGCTGTAATGGAGGTCTTCCCATTTGATTCCATGCATCTAGGGTGAGAAAATTAACTTTCACACACTGTGTCAATTAGAATATTACTTAGGAGCCATCCATCAACAACTACATTCAAGGTAATCTTCTTATCATAGTAAATGTTGTGAGGAGGTAGATTAGCATGAAAAACCTTCCTCTCGCACTCTTCTCCAAAGACTTGGTACTTTTCCCTCAGCCACACTTCTAATATAGGGATGATATTATCTTGTCTCCTCATCTTAAATAGTTCACTAACTTCATCTATATCCTTCTATGGAGCCTCAGTGCTCTTCTTCTGCTCTAACTACCAAGATTTCTCCTTCAAGCACTAGATCTCTCCTTGTAGGCTTTGAATAACATCCATGGTTTTTGATACACTTCCTTTTTTGTGCGTAGGGTCCAAATACTTCCCATAAACCACATCTTCTCTTGCAATTAGTGGTATCTAATTTGGTATCTCACTAGTGCATGTAGCCTCGACTTGCGTTTTCATCAATACAATTTCAAACTCTTACTCATGCACCACCCTTGGCATTCATTTTTTATCAAGCATGCTTTACGCTCACCATCCCAAAGACCGTTATCCTTCCAGTGCTTTTGGCTTATGTGTTCAAACAATTTCGGTATTCCTCATACTTGTGCATTTTTCCACACCAATTGAATAACCGAATCACACACCATATATTGATTTCTAAACATTTACAATGGCTCCATTACATCATGAGTGTCATACAAATTGAATACATCAAGGGATATTATCTTAAACCCTACAAAAATACTCTGCAGAGAGATATTTCTTAGCTATTCTTCCCATTAAAACCCTTGTTCATACCCAAATTCATGCCTAATATTCTTAAAACCCTTCTTGCAAGCATATTTACAAAACCTTGTCACTACTTAAAACCCTCCTTACCCCTTCATTTCCACAAAGACGTCATTCTCGCCTCTTCTCCTTCATTTAGGACCAAATAACTCCTTTAAATAGGATTTGGATGCACTGGATTGGTTTCCTTCATGAGAAAATCACATGCCAAGTGGAGTTGTTGTCCTGCATGGTTTAATTCCTATGTCAGCTTGTAAATGCCTCCATTACCTATAATGATCATCTTTGGAATATACCTTACATGGAATATTCTTTTCTTGACCTCTAAGGATCCAGGATGACACCTTATCCATTCAACACTCCTACTCGGGATTTTTCACATTTTTCTCTTAAAACTACTCCTTCAAAATATGGCAAAGTCCCTAAACCTTACTTCTCCCCGAGCACCAACTTCTTCTACCGAACGCCTCCTTGCATGTTTTTTTCCCGAGTTCCTTCCTTCTTTATTACCTCCCGTGTGTGTTGACTTCTTCCTTGGGACTTAGTCAATTTCAGGGCCTAATAGACTCTAAGTTTGAACACCATCCTACAAAGCTCGAAGTGTATTAGTTAGGACCATTTTTAGTCACCAAGATATTGGAATCGGGACATCAGCATTCTGATACTAGATGGAACTATTTTTCTTGGTTACTTTAATGGTAGTAGGATGAAGCACTATTATAAGTAATGTTCTTATGTGTTTGCAATAAAATAGCATTTCCATTTATGTTATATTTCCATTTGTATTTTTTTCTTTGTTATTTTGTAATAAATGTGTTCACGTGTAGGATCTGATTATGTTGTGTTAGATGAATATGCAGAGGACCGCACATTTTTTTAGTGTGGGGTAAATCAGATGTAGGTGTGTAAAACATGCTTGGTAGAAGGGTGATGAACAAGAGAGTGATGTGATGATATAATGGTGCATGATGAAAAATATCTTGGTACGTAGAAGAAAGTGTTGTGATTGGTTGGATAAGGTGTCCATGTGTTTAAGAATGGTGGTACTTGAAGTTGGTGGAAGTTCTCATAGGAAATTTTTTTAAGAGATATTTGCACACGGTAATGTGAGGGAGGAAGTGAAAAGGTAGACTACTTAGTAAGTGGCCTCAAGGAGAATGTGTGTGGCACAGACTGTGTGTACAAAGGGATCTATAATTGGGGAAGTAGTAGTGTGGTAGAAGGTTACATATGATGGACAAAGAAAAAAAAATCTCAAGAAAAGTAGAAAAGACCTTTAAAAATAAAAATTGTGGTAGGTGGAGTGTAATTAATGTTGTTGGGAATCTAAAAATATATAAAAGGGACATAAAGGAATTCATTCTTACCTTGCTATTCAAATAAATTTTTGATAGAGAGATTAATTGCGATAATGTTTGAAGTACAAAAATGAACTAGAGAAGTTGTGAATGAAGTGTGAACTAGATAGATTGAAGATAGAGTAAAAACAAGGTCGATAGAGAGGTCCTAGTGAAAATTAGAATCTAGGTGGAGGATTTGAAGGTAAGAGAATGAGCTAGGGGTCATAGGAGAGGAATCGAGCTATGGTTCACAGAGTTAGGGCACATAATTTTGATGGCTAAATTAGGGCAGAAGTTTAACTAAGTGAAGGAAAGGGTTGAGTAAGAAGTGTTTATGTGCATCACCAAAGGAAGGAAATAGTTTGGGAAAGTAGGTGTGGATGTTTTGGTACCTATAGCACACAAGTTTTTAGGTTAAATTATTATACCATTTAGAGCAGGACATATAGGACCATGAAGAGCATAAAAGAAAAAGAAGCATGTTGATGAGTCTCCCAAGATTGGCTTTCAAAATGAAATATCAGCCAAAGGTACTGGTATGGAAAACATGGGCGTCGTATATGCAAAGGTGCAAAATTAGTGAATACAACCACTACAAGAATGGGCATGATGCAAAAATCAATAAGGATTTCTTCCAAAAATTGAGTACAAGGATTGCAAAAGGATATATTCTCATAGATGGTTCTGTGTGCATGACCTTGGAGGAATTAGGCATTCTTCATTTCTATGAACTATCTCACTTCAAGAATCCTACACACTTTTTTCAATGGTTGATGTTGCATGTGCATGAATAATAATTATAATTCATGGGCAAAAGGATGTGTTTAACTCGTAAGGTTGATCGACAGGTGACTAGATTGCATGAAAATGGTGAAGAAATAGAGCTTTCCATATGCTAAAAACATATTATGAGGAAAATACTAGTAATTACATTATCATAGTGGGACCCCGTATTCATCATTTATAAAATTGTTGACCCCGGAACAAGAGTGACATGCTTGGTTGGTTGCAATTTGCTAGCTTTTGAGTGATGGACAAAAGTCAATAAGAAATTCCTCCATATTACACATAATATGGCACATAAAACCAAGTAAACCATCACCTTGTACATATCCAATGGGATCATTGAAGAGGCTAAGGCATAGGTAGATAAAGGATAAAATATTACTTTGAGCTCTATTCTCTTGTTGATAGTATTATGGGAGATAGGGGTGGCAGATGGATTAGAAATCAATACGTTGGTTCAACTAATTAAGGAAAAGTCTCCAGAGAAATGTTTTCAAATTTAACTTGTGATGGTCGAAAAATAAGCTTCCCAAGGCATGCTTCACAAATTTGTATAGAAGGATGTGTGAGGATTTTGATAATGAATGGCACATACCATAATAATCACCATTGTAGACACCTAAAATCTTCTCATGCCTAACATCTCTTCTAATTCTTCTAATTCATTTATCGACAACACTTCGTCAATTAGATAATATTCACTCCATTCTCATATGCCCATTTATGATTCCTTCTTGGTTGTATTCCTCCTATATTTAACCCATTTGGTTAATAAACCCCCTTTATTAGCTAAACATATTCCTATTTCCTCTAGATCACTTCTATAGGCTTCCTAGTCATGTCTATCAATCACATGTGGTTAATCAAACTCCCCTCAACTCTCAATGTGTCTCTAATCACTTGAAAATCAAGTTTAACTAACCTAAATCTAGCTTAACTAGTCCAAAGAATGTTTACCACTCCTAATCATAAATTTCTTTTCGCAAACGTTTACTCCCATATGCACCCAAAGTTCAAATTCTTCCAAATAAAAACTATAAATACAAGGCTAAGCCTTCCTATTCAACCGTACATCTTCACACTTAGTATATCTTATTAACAATAAGAAAACCTTTCTTTTAGATCTCATTTGTATTATCTTTAAGATAATTAGACATTTGATATTACACTTACCTCCTCCATTGATCTTGAGATAATATCTTCATTACTGCATTTATAATCCAAGTTTAAGTAATATGGTGACAACCATATTTCCTTGTAGCCATTATTGGCAAGAACCCATTCTCAAAAGCTTGAGAACCATAAACAACTAATTATCCCTTTAATTACTAAGTCAATCTTCTTAGGTTCAATACTTAATTAGTGATCTAAAGAGTAGAGAGTATCACATATAATGTTAGTTTAGATTTAATCTAGGTTTATACAATGATAGATGTTGCTTTTTCTTATCTCTTATCATGATGGTTTAGTATAGATTAGGTTCATGCTTTTGAGGTTATATGTTTTAGCTTCATTTCCATAACATAACTAATTTATTCATGAACACATTTGGCATGCCCAGTGGATTTACTCCATAGTCCTTTAGAAGTTATTTTTGAGCTTTTCATTTCCATATCTAACCATTTTTATGTTTTCTAGGGTTAAATAGCTTGTTTTATAATAGATTTCTAACTTTAAGTGGGCTAAATATCCCTTTTGCATGAATATTTAATGGGTTAAAGATAGAAATAGGTTTTAATGGTGAAAAACTAACCTATTTTCTTTTTGAAATTTTCATTTCCATGGTTTTTTATGGTTTTATAGGGGTATGAGTAGGCATCTTGAACCGAGTGTATCTATCATCATGGGTGCGCACCCGTCATCTAGGCCACCCACATGTCCGCTTGTATTTTTACTATCAGCACATTTTACAAAGGGTTGCATACTCATCTTGATCCATGCGTATATGTCAACTTACATGCGTACCCACCTCTTAGGAAGCACAAATGTTGTTCTCGTCTTTGCTTTTCACCTATTATTTTACAATGTAAGTGTGCCTACCTTTTGGGTATGTATCCATTAAAACCTACGAGTACATGTCATTCTATCTATGTAGGCATAAATCCATGATGTCTATTTTTATAACCATGTGTATCTTCCATTTAGGGCATTTACCCATCATTCTCGGTGCACAGTGTCATCTTTGTCAAAATTCAAAATTTTGTTGCAGGTTACAAAGTCAAATTTCTATATTTTTCTAACAATTAGCAGGGTTTCTAATAGTTTTTTTGAAAGCTCTTTCGATATTATTTTTAGCCTAACTTAGTTAAGTGTTTATATTTCTTATTTTTAGAGGTCTTTAAAGCACATATGATCTTCTCTCACACCTTCTAGGTGATCTTGGGAACCAAAACTTTTCAAAAACCTTTTGTTTGCTTTCCAAACACTTTAATTTAATCTTCTAAAGGATTAACTTTCAAATTTGGCTAAAAAGGGTTTCTTTTTGCGAATTGCTTAAGTATTTTCCATTTCTTGCAAAGTTTGAGTGATATACCTTGTTTTGTATGCTTTTTCCTTGCGTTTGTGAATGACCTAGGAAATTAAAAGCAACATCTTATCTCCTTTATATGATGTTATTGGAAAATTACTAATCTTGGTGTAGGACCAAAATCGATTGTCAAAGAATTAGAGGCTAAAACAATACTAACGTGTTTGATATAGGTTTCCAAAAGGTGTGCTATGCAACACCATAGTCATCATAATATATATAGGTTTGGAAAAGGCTACGTCTCTATCCGCTTAACTATAATGTAACCCGTTTGGCATAATTCCTTAAGCTACAACAATGGGGGTGGTTCTAGGAACCCTAAATTAGTCCACCATTGAGTAACCTCATGAACAAAAAGGAAGTGCTCCAAACACCCACTTGAATAGGTTTTACATTGTGAGTTAGATTCAAAGTTATACATATACCAACCCTAGTGAGAATATGCATGAACACATTCATTTCTCATTATGTTCAAAGGGGGTAAAGTAAAGCCAAGATAATCCTTGGGAAACCTTGGAAAAATTGATCTCGCAAAAGGTAAACTTGTGACACCTAGTTGAGAAAACTACCTAGAAAATCCATATCTTCTTAGAGCCCACTTTGCTAGTCCAAACCATCATCTCCAGTCAAACTCTCATGAAGTGACCACTTAATTGGACTCAATGCCATTTTTTTAACAAGGAAAAGAGTCCACTTAAGTTAAAACTAAGTGTCACTTATCATGATATTTACGACGCATTACTTATCTTAGTTTCTTTCTTGCCTTAGGACGAGGAGAAAATATTCCCATGTAATGCTTAGTTCATTTCCACCCCATTTGATCTATTCCTTTGCATTATTTTTTCCCATTTGGGATAATATAAGGCATGCTTCACGATTGTTATCAATAGATTGTGTGAACCACTTTTATGTTTTTTTATGCTCATCCATGTTTTTCATTGAGTTATTAAACATCTAAAGTGTGTGGGTATATTTGTATATCATTGATATCCACTTGATATTTATTTCAATATCGTCATCATAGTTAGGATTTTGTCATCATTCGATCCCCTTAGGCATGTTACTTTGTTCACATTGTCTCAACACAATTTACATACCTATAACACGTTTCTCATAAATGTGACCTAATTATCTACATTGTGGTGATATTTTGTCCACATTTTTACACTTCTTTAGTATAATTTCACTTAGTTTGACTTCAAACATTATCCAAAATATTAAAGAGTGTCGCTTACTTTGTTTTACGTTATTTCGATATCACTTCGACACTAATATCTCTCTTCTCCGTGAAGCTTAATAGCCTTGTCCAATTGGTTTTCTTACGTAGCTTATATTTACAATCCTCAACCTCTGTAATTTAGGGCTTTTGGTTGTTCAACTCTTTGTGGTATCCTTTGATTGGGAGTCGTGCTTACACTTCGTTAATACTTACGCCTTGCTCATTCTTGAACTTGACATAATTATTGACATAAAGTTGGCTATCTAGTGTCAAAATTATTGTTGAAGAGAAAGGTAAATACTTTGATCAATTGATTTGGTTACCTATACTTGCACAATTATTCCTTGTGTGGTAGTAAACTCGTATACTTATTCTAACACAATCTTGTTATATTATGGAAATAGTGTCATTACGATGCCATTTTCCTTATACCTTCTTTAGAGAATCACATCGTAATCCCCATATCTACCAAGTGTGTAGTTGGATGTCATTATGCTTCCCTAAATCATCATGTCAATTCCTTCCCTTTGAAGGAGTTCCATTATGCTATCTATGTCTATCCTTTTGTACTTAAATGATGCCAAAAATGACTAACTAATCACCCAGCTTCCTCATCACAACAATACAAAACCTAGGTTTAGGAATTCATATCAAAAGATTCCCATCACAACTAAACCTGGTTTAGTTATTCATGTTAGGGGACTCGTTTGGGTACCTTGCTCCCCACCTTCATCTCATAGTCGGTGGTATGGTTTGGAATATTCTGATCCAAATTATTATTCAGGTTCCCTCCACTCTTCTTCTGATTCTTCGATCCTAATTATTCCTCACGTGCCTCTCGGATTCTCGAGGCTTTTGATCCAAACTATTATTCAGATATGGATCGTATATCGTATTCCACCCTTTCTTTTCAAGACCCTCTTCATCAAATATCTAGAGAAACTCCTATGTCACAGTCCTCCCTTCCTTTGTAGAACATCCTTTATCTATTGCCTCGATGACCACTTCTTTTATCGAAGATCTCTCCAACTTGAAGTTTCTATAATCAATCATGTAAGTGGATTCTGCATCGTGCTCTGTGGAATTTTTGATACGCAATCCTATTAGTCTTCATCCAATTATTCTTCGTATCTCAAGTCATCTTCTTCTATTAATCAGGATCCAATTCTTGTTTGGCCTCTAAGTAATTTCGATCATACCTTATTATATATTCATCCATCTTCTAAAGATGAATGTTTACATCCATGTAGAACAACTCACAAGAAACAATGTACTAATATATATTTACGACACACTATTTAATTCTTTATGGACACAATAGGGTCAAGTATTCCCTGCCTAAATCATCACACACCTTTTAAATATTCCATGCTTGTTGGACCCGTTTCTTCTAGTCAACCTCAGATGATCAAAGAACAAAAACCTCTATTGACTGATTTATCTCATAATGAAGGAACCATCATACTACATGAATATATCCCTCTTGAGGATTACAAACACAAATTATTTATAGAACTTGATAGACTCATATATGGGGAGGAATAAGTTGATTCATTTTATCATAATGTGGAGGAAAATCCTAAGGTCATGGATCTTGATTCTTTTTATGTTATTCCATATTCACCTTCCTCTAAGCATGATGAGATTCCAGGGTCTAAAATTGATCCATATCCCTTCTTCTTATTACCTAATCCTTCTTTATTTATCATAATTCATCATTTACAATCTCACCATGGGTCTACTCCTCGTATCCTATTCTCATATTATCTTGGGCCACATCTTAGTATCCCCATGTTGTCTATTAGTGAATTCACTCCATGTAGGCATTTACCCTCAATTCTTGGGCCACATCCTAGTAGCCCATCATATTTTACTATCCTTGGGCCACCACCTAGTAGCCCTCCATTTTTTAGTTTGTGGGTCACCTCCTAGTAGCCCCTCATCATCTTCTTCCATTCTAGGGTCAGCATCCTAGTATCACTCTATTATATTTTATTTATGAATCAAGCATGGGCTAGCTCATTACCTTATATTCTTGGACTGCATTTGTGTATCCCTTCATCCTCTTTTATCTATGGGAAACCTCTGAGTAGTCCTTTGTCTTCCATCTTGGGGCCACATCCTAGTAGCCCTTCCTCATCTTCTAGTCGTGGCTCACCTTTGGGTAGTCCATCCTCTTCAATCCTTGGACCATATTCTCTTCATCCATCATATCATTCTAAATGTCCACATTCTTCTCCCACTTCTCAGGATCAAACTAGTCAAACATTAGCTTATAAGAAACCTAGACAAGTTCTTTATATAACTAAAATCAAAATGCCGAAGAGCTCCAAAGCTCCCAACAACCCAAAACTTCAAAAGAAAGTGAAATTCAAGAATGCACATCCACATAACCATCAAGTATGTCGAAAAGTGCATTAACCTCTTGATAGGGAACTCAACCTCCCACACACACAATCTATGTTTCACGATAAGTGAGAGTCATATGTTGACTATGAGCTGACATTGATCATTGAGATCGGGGATCAAATAACTCTTGATAAGAAAAAACACTTAATCTCCTTATCATGGAAGTAAAAAAATTGTTGTTGGATCTTATTACACTGAGTGAATTTGATAGTCCCAAATTTCTAAAATGATAAAAATATAAAAAAATCAAAACAATTTCAAAAAAAAAAAAAAGAGAAAACATTAAAATCAAAGGTACACAGATCAAACATTGCATTCGTATCAGTATACACATTAATGTTTTGTCTTCCCATCCTTTCTATTCTTTTGCAATTCTTCCTACCATTTTTATCATTTTTTTGATATTTTAATTAGTTTATTCGCATGCATTTTGTGACATTTATCTCTATGGTATCCATTTGACCTTGGTATTTTATCACCTTAGTAAATTAAAGAATGACTAACCTCATAGAGATTCTATCATTATATGCATCTAATAAAATTGTTACTAAGAAATTTTGGATATATTTTTTGACACTAACCAATTTTTTTATCACAATAACTTCCACATCCTTCCATCAAGCCATATGTGGTTCTTAACCCCTTATCAAAACAAGTAAGAGAGCTCAAATAAGTTTTCTAAAGCAAAAAAATCAAAATCAATCAAAAATAAAAAAATAAAAGCTAAAAGCAAAAAAATTGACATATAACTCTCTATTGGGGTATTTCCAATAAATTCTACTAGGGATATGGATGCTAGGTTGGTAGTAGAGAAATGTTGTTATCGAATCAAACACATCTCCGTTAGGGCTATAGACACCTAGCTTGCAACGACGCAATGTATGGCTATCCTTTCACTTTCCATTCACAAATCAGATTTCAAAATAAATTATTCCTACGCATTGCTCATAGCTTTATCCTCATTTGTTTCCTATTAAATATTCTCTCCAAGAGATAATAAATTCCACATGCACACACCGGATCTCTATGAGTAAACCGGATTCATATTTTAGCAAGTGTCTTTTTGTTAGACCTTGTTCACACTCTTACTTTAGTCCATATCTCATCTCATGATTTTTACCTTTGGCTAATCAATTTTTCATCGGAGGATTCTAAACTATATTCATATCATTCATACCATTCTTCTACTTTGTTTAGAACATCCATGTGTATAGGATTGCATTTTTTCCATTTTTGCATGAAACCTTTGTCAACATTCACAAAAAACACCTAATTCCTTTATATAACATGTTTCTTGGCCAATGTACACCGAGGGCATCCTTACTCCTTCCTAGAACATCATTAGTTTGGGTTCATCATCATGATTGAACCTAGCCATATTAGCCTTGATCTAGCCTCTGCGTATGAAATTTTTCCTTTGAATACTCCTACCTAATGCTAGGGATTTTTTTCATCTTCCCTTTATTATACATGCACATTATATTTTGCCCTTATACATCCCATCTATCTCTAGGGGCATCCATGTTTCCTCGTCTTCTTGTACATAGCTTCGTAAAAAATTTTAAAATCACGAAACATTCAAATATGTTAGAAAAATTATAACATTCATATATGTCTTACAAAACTTCTAGGTATCAAAAATAATCTTACAAAACATCGCTCTTTGGTTCTCACCTATTCATATGCATGACTTACGTATCATCTAGATCTACCTCCATTACAAAATCTAAGTTGCTTACTTTTTCCGTACTCTAGGGCACAATGAGTTGCCTAGTACTATTTCATAGTTCACACTACTTTTCATAGGACCCAAGTGTCCTCTCACAATTCCCCTCACATGTATCTTTACTTAGGGAACCACTTTTAGCCCTTGTCATTAATTCACACAGGTCAAAATCAAAGCTTGAGAACAAAAACATTCCATTATGTTTCGTTCTAAGGTTACATTTTTACTTTCTCGTATTTCATTACACTGCGTGTATGTTGCATGGATTTAGGAATCGTCTTACTTGCTCATATTGCATTGTAGTATTTATGTTGCATGGATTTATGGATCTTTTACTTTCTCATATTGCATTGAATTTTGTATGTTGCATGGAGTTGGGGATTTTAACAATGGACATTTTTTCGTATGTGGATTTTCATGTCACATTACACTTTTGTTCATTCTTTTTTAATAAGGACGGATGATGAAGATCACTAGTAATATGATGGAAAATAAAGTTGTTTAAAAGGCATTGGATGGATGTTAGCTCATTCCCCCTTCCTCATTATCATTTTATTCTATATCCCATTTCTTTTCTTTTTCTTCACACTATTCTTTATTTTGTTCTCTTTTTGTAATCTTTTCGATCGTCGATCAAGTTCTTCCATCACCCCATCGACAATCAAGGGGGAATCCTTCATGCTACTCATTTCTTCTATCCCTTTAAAAATATTTACTTGTTTATGCTTTTATATTTTCTTTGAAGTGACGTAACTTACGCCACCCCAAAGAGGGGAAAATGTAGAAACCTAAAATTTTCTCACGCCTAGCATCTCCTTAGATTCTTTTGATTCAATCCATTAACGACAAGACATAAATTATCTACTCTTCGCTCCATTCTTGAATTCCCATTTACAAAACCTTATTAGTCGTATTCCTCCTATATTCAACCCAATTGGTTAATAAATCCCTTTTTAATAGCTAAACATATTCCTATTTCACTGATCGCTTATATAGGCTTCCTAGGATATCTATCAATCACATCTAGTTAATTAGATTCCCCTAAAATATCAATGAGTCTTTAATCACTTCCTAATAAATTTTCACTAGCCTAAACCTAGCTTAACCAGTCCAAAGCATGTTTACCACTCCCAATCAAAAAGTGATTTTGGCTTACCTTTACTCCCATATGCACCCAAAGTTCAAATTCTTCCAAAGAGAAAACTATAAATACAAGGCTAAGCCTTCTCATTCAACCTTACACCTTCACGCTTAGGATATCTTATTAACACTAAGAAAACCTTACTTTGAGATCTCATTTATATCAGATTTAATATAATTAGACATTTGATCTTAAGCTTACCTCCTCCATTGATCTTGAGCTAATATCTTAATTAATGCATCCATAATCCAAGTTTAAGTAATATGGAGAGGACCATATGGTCTTATAGCCATTAATGGTGAGACTCCATTCTTGAAAGTTTGAGAACCATAAACAACTAATCACCCCTTTGATTACTAAGTTGATCTTCTTAGGTTGAATACTTAATTAGTGATCTAAAGAGTAGAGAGTAACACATATTATGTTAGTCTAGATTTAATATAAGTCTAGGCAATCATAGATGTTGATATTTATCATCTCTTATCATGATGGTTTAGTGTAGAGTAGGTTCATGCTTTTGAGGTTATATCTTTTACCTTCATTTCCACCGCATATATAATTTATTCATGAACACAACCATCATTGTTGGATAAATAAGAGGAATTTTTAGTAATATAACACTTCAGCCTTACACAAATTCTAATGGAAAAGGGATAGATGGGGCCATGGTGGAAACTTCCATTTGCATACACAGATAATTATTTTAATTACACTATGAATATGATTATGAACGTGCAACACTTGAAATTTAGTACGAGATAGGGTTGACACTGACTACCATACGCTACGGAATAAGTATGATTATGTGCCTAAAGAAACATATTTAGTGACCATGGATACTATCAATATGGAACATAGTCTAATCGTAACCCTAGTAGTTGGAAAGGAGGTGTATAGAATATATGTCTACCTAAAACCAAATATGAAATACGAAAAGAGGTCAATGTGGAGGACATTCACATGCCACACCACCAAGAAATTATACTGTGAAGATCCAATACATGATGCATGAAGATACTCCTTGCATGAGGAATAAGGTGAGGGAAGATTGCTAGATTGCAAGAAGTTCACACACACAACCGGTGTAGACACAAAAATTGGGTCACAACCCTTAAAACCCCCTTCGATCGATTAATTCAATACTACCCCATTATCATGCACATTTGCACATATTTTAATTAATTTAATTACCCAATATAAAATTAATCCCCACCTCTCCTAGCCACATCAGCACTCCACCTCATCCCAAGACCTATTCCTAGCCTATTAATGAGATTAGACCAAGTCTTTACTTTTCCTAACCAAATGGGACTCTTTCCAACAATAACTATTCATGAGCTATTAATCCTCTAACTAATTCCACTCTCTAATTTATGCCAGTAAACACTCCATACTAAGTTAAAGACAACATCAAATTCGGGAGAAAAACTTTATTTTTGGCAAGTTAGACCAATTTTCCTTTCTATCGACATCGCTTATTCCTTGATCGCACTCGTCACCTAACTACCATCGGTTAGGTTAAATAACAAATCTTAACTCATTGATATACACATTGGGAGATGCCTAAGTTCAATCAATTTAATAGCAAGGAATATCCACAACAACATTTTTGATCATTCAAATATGTCTGATTATCTGATCACCCATGATGATGCCTTACTTCTTAGGACTTTTCCCATGTCCTTGACAGAACTGCTTTAGATTGGTACAATGCTTTACCTAGGCACTCAATATTTTCTTTCAATCAATTGGCTTAGGCCTTGTTTGACCATTTCTCCATCAAAATCACTAAGAAGGTCTCCATGAATTATTTTTATTCGATGTGCCAATACGAAGATGAATCTATCAAAAAATTTGTTGCACGTTGGCACAACCTTACTAATCAACTTAACTTTAAACTTCCACAAACCAAACTGATATAGCTATTCACTAGGGATTGTTACAGCCACATCTCTCCAAATCTTTAGATACAAACATTCTGAACATTTGATGAGGTGTTCACCATGGCCCACAAGCTAGAAATCAATTCTATCAAGAGAAGAAACTATAATTGTGCAACAAGAGTGCTTTGTTTAAATCAAATGACTCTTCTTCTTCTTCTAAACAACAAAATAATCATGCTAAAGAAAAGGGATCTGCCAACATGGTGATATTGAAATCTGGCCCACCTTACCCATTAAATCAAATAAAACCTCCTTCTAATATTTCCCCTATTTAGAACTTCTAGTACAAGTATGAAAACGAAGATATGCCCCCATAGGAGAACCTTATTCATATGTGTTGGAAAAATCCTCAAAACTCGAGCCATCAATCTTCCACCAATCAAACCACATAATGGTTTTGATTGTTCCCATCCTCTACCCGCATGGTATAAGGAGAATGATTACTATAACTATCACCGCATTAGAGGACATAATGATGGAAATTGTAAAACATTCAAAAACATCATCCAGGAAATGTTAGATAATGGAGATCTCATCCTAGACAACCCTAATGCTCTTACAAATAAAAATCTTCAAGTCTTTAAGAAACCTTTTCCAAACCATACCAATTCATCAAATTAGGTTGTCAAGACCTCTAGCATTGGTACCCATTTTGACGAGATACATGCTATCTTTGACACAGTACCTATCCCTTCTACCAAGTTTCCTTCCATCTCGTCTATTGAGGAGATTCTTACGCGGATCCTCTTCCCATGGAGGATCCTAGTTAAACCTACTCCTCTACCCATGAAGGACCCTACCTTTCTTTCTTCATCATCTATAGAAGTTCTTACCCTACTTATTTTGTCACCTATCAAGGAACCCGTATTACCCGTGCTTCTATCCAAGGAAGAGTCTATTTTATCCTCTTCTCTACCTAAGGAAGATTCTACACCACCTACCTTTCCCCCTCCTTGACCCATAAAGGAACCACATTTTTACTCTCTTCCTATCGCTGATGTGTCTCCTAAGGTCTTCGAGGATCCTTTTAATCTTCTTGTATCATTTCTACCTATAGATTCAGAAGTTAAATACTTCCCTATCTCACACCTCATAATTTTTCACAAGTCTTACCACCAAGTCATTGCCATCTTTCTCTACCTCTACGTCGTTCTCTTGTTTGGATAAATACTTAGAGTATGTTGACCACACCACACTCTGAGGGCACCTCTATCTCCCTCTGCCTACTCAAATGAAGATGTTGACCCCTGATAATTTAACCATTTACCCAAACATATTCCAAAAAACTAAAACCATGACGCATTAACTAGTCATATTAGCATCTTCTTCATCAGCCTCGCCTTCACCTCAACCTTCATCTAGCACCCAAACCTTCATCAACGCCTAAATATTCACCTTTACCTAAACTCAATGCTACATTGGGGGTCCATCCTATACCTACTCTATTGCATCCCGTAGTCAAACTAGACCTGACTACTAAACAAGCACCCATCATAAAGTTAACTCCCACGTGTAATAAGAATACAAAATCTCCCGAGTGCCTTATTGACTCTCACCCCTTCCATCAATATTAGGCCCGCAACCATCAACCTTGGTATAGTTACCACTTCAGCAAGGAAAGTCTAAATTATGGCAACCTACATCTATACCTTCTCCACCTCTTCAACCCTCACTCACACCTATACCTTCATCATATCCCTTTCCTACATCTTCTCTTTTACCTACCACCATATCATAGCCAACACCACCACTTTCACCATGGATTTTTAGATTGATGTCATCTTATGCATCTCTTTCTACCTCAAATTCCCTACTTGCACCTTTACCTAAGAAGGTAAAACATAAATAAAAAACTAAAACAAAACCTTTGTTACCTACCAAAAAGGTAGCCCCACCTACGCCACCTCTAACAACACCTCTTCCATAAAAATCACTCGTGCCTTCAAAAAAACCCATTTTGACTTCATATTATGTTCTCATTGGCATGACCCTATTCCAATGTCCTTGCTAGGTTGTTAGAAACCTCTATTATCACATTACCACCCATTAAACCTTACGACCCGCTCAAACCTAAACCAACAGGGTTTGATGATACTAAGATTTGTGCATATCATCACTCTCTAGGGCATGATATCAAGGATTGTAAGGCCCTTATAAATTTTATCCTTTAGCTTTGTAATTCGAAAATCCCCTTAGAAGAAGATGACTAATTGGAGGAGAATTTAATTCCCCTTTACCTTTGTTGTATGACATAATCCTATATCTATTCCATCTCCACAACCATATTTTCCACCTCCGGTCTTTGAAATCAATATGGTTCGAGTAGCCACTCAATCACAAAAGGACAAAGGAAAAGAGAAAGCTAAAAACCCATCTAGTGCACCTACACCTACCATTCCATCTACGTCTGCCCCTAAAGTAACCATATGTGGTCCAGCCTATCTAATTTCTGATGGCATCACACATCGTAGTATGATCAAACAACTACATAAATCTCCTCTAAAAATATCTTTGTATGACCTTATATAAACCTCAAATTCTAATTGTTAAGTCCTTCTTGAGATGCTACAATCTATTGACCCCGTTGCCACCATATTAGCCCCTCATCATGTGGCTGCTCTCACTGCTTCACCTAAAACTTTTATTGCTACTACCACTCACCAAGTTTCTACCTTAAGTTTTACTGACTCAGATATTTCTCCTCACCATTAAGAGGATCCTGATCCCACCCTCTTCACCTCCATCTACATTTAGGATACCCACATCAGATGCATTATGATAGATTGAGGTGTAATTATTAATATCATCTCTTCCCATGCATATGAAAAAATGCACATCTATGCAAATTTCATGCATAATAACCTAGTTATGTTGCATTCTTTCAACAATTCTCTAACTTCTACTCTCGGTACCATCATCCTCTACATTCACATGGGTCCCCGCACCATTCCTACTTTTTCTATTTTCTCAAAGGGGAATTCCAATACAACATGTTGCTTGGCTAAACTTAGATCTATGTTATGGGGTGTGTACCTTCAACTCTTCACCGTTGATGCTTCACCGTTGCATCAAGTTTGAATATGAAGGGCACTGCATTTATGGAAAAATGAAAAGCGAGCATGGGAATTTACAAGTAAATGGGTAAACTAGTTAGGTAATCTTATATCTTTGACACGCACTAATGGAATCTACGAATCTAAGGCAAAGAAGGCCCTCCTAACCTGAACTGGCATGATAGATCGGTCGGCAAGGATGACTGCTCAAAGGCTCCAATCAATATCGAGCTCTGGCGTGATCCGATCTATAGGTTGTGGGATACGTGGAAAATGACCTGGGATGGTTTCGTGTATGTCTCCAGATAGGGTCATATGATGGATGATGGATATATAGCAGATTCTATGGTCGATTCTCTGGTCTAGTCCAGAAATCTTTAGCTTTGTTAGCTGCTATGTCTAACAAGGATAATTGTGTGATGATGGTAGGTGAAGTGGAGTAGATCTAAATACTAATGTGCATAAGCCAACATCTATGTCTGATTCACCTGTGGATTCGTTGGGTTGTGGGATTTGTGGGTCACAACCATAGATTCATGGTTTTGTGGACCTCGTTATGGTCATGTGTGGAATCAGTCCCTAATCCCTAGTATCCAATAGTCATATGCCTTTTCGGCCTCTACGTTCAAAATTAATAGTTGTGTAATCTTTTCTGAGTATCTTATAGGCGTTCTTGCAACCTGAATCCTTAAGCTAGTATCTATGTCTGTGAGAGTGTCTCCTGCATCTGGCTGATGGGACCAAAGGATCACAACCAAATGTTTTCTCTCTTTCAAGTCCTTCTATAGTCATGCGGATATTTATCTAGGGTAATCTGTAGTTTGGCTGATTTGACCAAAATGTGTGCGCTTGGTCATCTTCTATATTTAACCCGCTTAACTGTGAGCTGATCTGTTGTAAGTCTGCTGTTGTTCGGAAGACTTGGATTCTAAGGTTCTGATCTATATCAGTTATTTCCATAATAAGATTGGGTTGAGGCACGATTGGCTCGAATACGTATTCTCTGGGCTCTCTAGGTCCCGTGATTGTCATACAAAAGCAAACGATATAAAGCTAATTAATGACAGAATAAACTAAACATGCAAGATATATTTACGTATATTTCTAAGTCTGATGCTTATTGCTAAACTACTGAATAGATTTTAAAGAGCAACTTATCTAATATATCTAAAATTGACAACTAAACTAATAACACAATTAAAACAAACAAAGCGACCGAGTATAGTGCTTGTCTGTGCAATTTGTAGATCTATTCTAAATAACCTGATAACTGATCTACTCTATTTGAAAGACTCTCAATCCTACCTCAGAAGTGAGGAGTGAATCATAGTTTCTCAGAAACTATCAATCCCCACAGCTTCCCTGGAAATATCGAAAGTAAAATTTAACTGAAATGAAATGATTAGCTACTCTATTTGATATGCTTTTAACTAGAACTTTGAAAGCTAGAACCTGGATTCTGCAGAACAGTGGTGAATCCGATGGTGTGTGACCTTGTCCCCTCAGTGTGATCTCCTCATTCTTTCATGCTCACGTGGATCCAAAAAAGTGTGTAATGCTAGCATCAACAAAAGTAGATATTGAACAAAGGCAAGCTTAGGATGCAGACTGAATACAATGCGAGTAGGAGAGGGATAGCGCAAGAGTACAGAGCTTGGCTTATGCAATTCCTAGTGGGATTTATTGCGAGTCATGCAACATAAAACGTCCAGCACCTAAAACTATCCTATTTGATGAACAAAACCTACAACTTTAATGGCTTCCTATTGAAATCAAACTATCCTACTCCAATTGATTTGGATGAAATGACAACAACACTTTGCACAAGGAGAATATGTGGCTTTCTGACAGCTAAACAATGCTAACTATACATCTAACAAATGAAACTATGAATCCTAAACAAAAGAAAGGCTAAACTATTGGAATGAGAAATTCAGAGGCAAATTTGAGGGGCCATTTGCTTGAGCACAAGCCAACTATTTATAGAATCCCATTTACCCAAAGGTGAAAACCAATTGATCTCTTAAACCATAAACAATGCCAAAACACTATTCCAGGGAACCAAAATCATAAATACAAGCAAAGGCGGTGAAAAAAGCTGGTAAACATTGAAAATTTACATGAGTCACGTTAAAAGATCATTCTGGAAAATGCGTGAAGGACCGCCACCCTGCCAGGGTAGGCAGTGGTCATGAGACCACCACCCAGGCAAGGTGGCGGTTTCATCACTGAAGACCAAAACACAAAGAAAAGGAGGGGAGAAGAGAAAACAAAGCACATAGGGGGCTAAGTGGGGTATGCGGGATGTTAACGCATACTTGGAGAGCTTTTGATCCCGAACACCTTGCGAGGAGACTTGTATCATCATTGGGGCACGTGTTACGTTATTCCAGCGGTGTAGTACCCTACAATTTTGGGTACGTACATATTGCCCCCTCGGAGAATCATTTTAGCCATGAAGAGGCGTAAAATGGTGGGTCCGAGTATGGCGGTCCCGAAATGGGAAGTTAGGAGTTATACCTGGTACGTCCGTGTGTCGAAATGATGCTATCCGAAATTCCCGCTACCTGCAAAATGAAAAGAGAACTCAAGTGCAGATAGACAAAATAGATCAAAAATAAATACTAAAATATCATGAAATGAGGATGTACCATTTGTGTGGGGATAAGAACTTACCTCCGTCAGCACTCCAAACCTACGGAAAGGGGCATTCAAAACAAGTCAGGTTGCTATATATGTAAAAGTGGGCCCATTTTCCTATTCATTTGTGCATGTTGATTTGGTTGATTTTGAGCTCTGGGACCCATGGTGACGGTTTCTCATGAGAGTATAGTCAAAATGTTCGGGACGAGATCGTGATCATGCCTCCACGAGCGAACGCCGACCCGTGAGATCACAGGTTAGTTTTTCTCGATTTACCATTTTTATCCCCAAAAGATTAAAATGTTGAAATCTTTGTCATGGGGGATAATTTTTGAAAATGTTAGTTTTAATAGGTCTATCTAGGGGGTGCCTACTGGGTAGGCTTTGTTTTAGTCAAAATAGCATTTATTTAGCATTTTTAGGCATTTTTAGGTCATGTGACCCATACGGAAATTTGGGACACGACCGCCACCCTGGGCAGGGTGGCGGTTACACAACCGCCTGCCCTATTCAGGGCGGCGGTTACAAGACCACCACCTTTAAGGTGGTGATTACGAACCGCCACCCTACTCAGGTGGCGGTCCTTCATAATGCACAAACAACACCCTTTTGAAGTTAATTTTGCATTTTTAGCATTCTTATGTGTCTTCATGATTTTTCTAAAGTCATTTGGATACTAACTTGCTCTATTTTGTGTGTTTTTGGGTGTATGCAGTGAGGGAGGAGTATATTCGATGGAGCCGAGAGAGAGAGTGTGATTGGCTCCCAACAGTATTAGATGCCCTTTCTCAGGATGAGCAGGACACTCTTCAGAGGGCCGGTATACTGCGTATATCATGGGTTCCGCATGTTGCACCATCTAGTCACATACTCTGTGACTTATTTTCATATTGGGATGCTGATCGAACACTTTCCGATTACCAGGGTCCGAGGTGAGTGGACCATTACTTTGGAGGATGTTTACCATATCTTGGGGTCCCGATCATCGGAGATGACTCACTCTTGAGACAACAGTTCACGGGCTCAGATAGCACAGTGGGCCTCATACATGGGAGATGCAGTTATCTCCACTAGTTCAAAGAAGGGGGTGAGGGTCCGATCTATTCCTAGCCTACCTATCCCCTTGATTCACCAAGCCATTATGGGGATCCTTGCCTCGAGATTGATCGGGGACAAGGGAGGAGACACTCTACTCTATTGCTGGTCCCCATTATTACACAAGATTGAGGGACATGGTCGATTTATGCCTTGGGAGCCGACATTCTTGGGACTACCTACCATGATTTGTACCGGGTGGTTCATTTACAGGGGGCAAGTCATTGAGCCATCCGACCCTAGTTATGAGCTGGGTCTACGAGCATTTCATCCCTTATGGTAGAGGTGTAGAGGTGGCAGATCCCGGAGCTGTGAGGGCAGCCAGATGGACAGACATGTCGGTGCTCAGAGCACCTCACCAGCCAAGCCACCTCCCTGACCACTGATGACATGGAGGCCACACCTTATCAGGCCATGGCAGGTTTATGGGGCGAGGAGGCTCTTACTTTGATTTCCTGCTCCACCACAGGCAGCTTGTTGACAGGGTGGGGAGGGTGGAGATACACCCTTTCGGTCGAGTGCCTCAGTAGTTTGGCCTGCCTTACGTGGGTATGCTTCCCCCGGTGGTGCCAGTATATAGATTAGTTCGAGAGGCCAGGGAGGTCCTAGAGGCCGGGGTTGGATAGTTGTTACTCCTGGTGTTCCTATTGCGGCTAGGTAGGTAGTACGTGCTCGAGGGAGAGCCGGTGCTCCTCAGGCACCCTTACTTCAGATTTCGCCACCGGTCCCGCCACAGCAGCGATGACCCCATTGACATAGACTCCGAGTCTGAGGAGTTCATAGGGGGAGAGACGGAGGAGGAGACCGAGGCTGAGGCTAGTGAGTCAGGTGGAGAGGAGGACAGCGATCCTGAGTGGCATGACACTCAGGATATTTTATAGGCAGAGAGGGGCGAGAGCAGAGTGCAGAGAGGGTGACACTAGCTTCAGAGGAGCCACTCTCTCAGGGCCTTGGTGGGGAGGATGAGTCCATAGTAGGATGCTATGTTGCCCCGGCCACAGGAGGAGCACACCAGTTAATGGTGGCATCTGTGGCAGGTGCCGATCCTAGAGATCCATCTTGGAGGCCCGCGATCCGAGTGAGTTATCATCCTTCCTTTTAACATTTGTTTCTAGTTTATGATTGCCTTAGTTGTTACCTCTCCTTTTGTTTACATTTGCTTTTATCTCTTGATTATTTCTAATTGGCTTTTCTCCTTTTCTTACAGAGACTTCCGATTAGTGGCGAGACCTGATTCACTGGGTATGCACCGATACCCTGATGATCCCTATGGAGAAGACCATGCAGAGCTATCCATGGATGCAGGGAGCCTTCAGCAGCTGGTAGGCATACCAACATCTTTGTCCCCTATCTGGCATGTGGCCAGGATGGTGTCTACCCTCCGTACCGAGCCGCAGGGTATAGGACAAAGAGAGCACCTGATGAGGAGTCATTCTCATGGTGAGACCACAACTGCTCCTCAGGATCGTGAGCCCTCCATGCATTCAGAGTGCCGGCATAGCCAGAGTCCTAGATGTGGGCGTGCACCCTAGGGATCTCATAGGGGTTGAGAAGCCACTTGGCTCTCTTGGACTATTTTTATGATGTATTTTGTATCTCCCAGGCTCTTTGAGCATTTTGACCATGCTTAGCACATGATGGCATCAGACAGAAACTTGATTGTTTATATATATATATATATATTATATATATATTTTTTTGATCAGACTCTTGGCATTTATGGCTTTGTTTTCCATATGTAAACTATAATGTTATGTTTATATGCTTTTCAGAATGTATGCAATGGAGAACAAATGATACAAATGTTTACTTTCTTTTTGTATTTCGTGATGCTGATATATGATAATGTAAACACAATGTGATTTTAAACTCTAGTTTCTTATAAGCAATTTTTCGGTACTTCATATTTGTTTTGACAAAGTGTGATGATAAACTGGTATGATGAGTAGATAAACTTGCCCCACTCCTAACTCCACGCAACTAGTAAGATGCGAGGGCTCATCACCGAGAGCTAGAAAGGGCACAAGTTATGAAATGTGTTGAAATGGTAGTGATGAGAGATAGACAAAGCTTTGGTGGAACCAAATTAGGATGCTACAAGCTTACTCTACTCGAGTGACTCCATAGTTTGGGATGCAACTTGCTTTGCGGTTTATCTAGACTTAGATCCGTAGATGGCCACATGGTAGACAAAATCTAGGTTTCAGGGTTTTGAACTCTCTTGGAATTTTGGACATCTGATTCATTTGTTTTTGACTCAAGATTTCAAAGGTTCATTTGAATTTGGTCTGTTGATGCCTTCAACATTCATTTGTCAAGAGGACCCCCTATACCTTGCCCCATGCTACTAGTAAGAAGTATGGGCTTATCACCATGGGCAAGGCATAGGCGAGTAAGGGACATTTCCATCCTTTCCCAACCCTACGTCACTAGTAAGAGACGCAAGCTCATCACCAAAGGTCAGGTAGGGCAAGGAAATGTGTAAAATTAAAATTTTCTATTTGATCTATGTTTGACTTGCTTATTTGAGAAAATGTCGCATGTTCTTACTTCCAAAGAGATATACATACGGGATAGATGTGACACGATGAAGCTTCTAGAATGACTATGGGCAAGACACCTATCCTAGGAAGAAACCAAAAGTGAGAGCAAGCCCACAGATCTTGGTATAGTTACATCAAGGCTTTGTCATATCTAGCTTTATTTGATGAAATGATTCTGAATGTGGTGATGACGTTATAAAATGAAGAAGTATGATTAGAGTGTTTATGCCAATACCATCAAAAGTTTGTAATGAATTGCTTTGAGAATGAGTTCCTTGATCACAAAATTGTACGAAACAAGTGGACAAAATGAACCTAACTATATGAAGATGCAATGTAGATATATTTATATAAATAGTGTTGGCCGCTTATGCGTAGAATCGTTTAAGGTGTAGGGAATTGACTGTTTCACCAAATTCCTCACCCTCTAGTGTACATAAGAGATATGCACCATTTCCATAGTCCTTCGTGACTTGGTATGGGCCCAACCATTTGGGCCGGAACTTCCTTCCTTCGCCGGTCTTTTTATCGATCCGGCTGTCTAGCCTTAGAACCAGATCACCTTCATATATGTCTCATTCATAGACCTTCTTGTTATACTACTAGCACATCCGGTCAGCATAGATTTTGTGCCATTGTTCAACATCTAACCTAGCTTCATCTAGGCTTTCTAGTTGGGAGAGACGTGCTTCTCTATAAGCATCTTCATCCAGAATCCCTTGTAATGAGATACAAAGACTGGGTATTTCAACCTCAAGCGGGAGAACTACTTCGCCCCGAATACTAGCGAGAAAGGAGTCACTCCTGTTGGTGTTCTTATTGAGGTTCTGGTGGGCCCACAAGGCCGGATATAACTTCAAATGCCAATCTCATTTGTTTTCTTTCACCGTTTTAAGAAGAATGGCTTTTAATGTTTTGTTTGTCACTTCAGCCTGTCCATTGGCTTGAGGGTAATATAGGGAGGCTATATGATGGCTTATTTTAAATTTATTGCATAGTTCACAAACTTCGTCATTCTTAAAAGAAGTCCCATTATCTGAGATAATGATTTGTGGGACACCGTACCTACAAATGATTTGGTTCAAAATGAACTTGGTGATTACGGACCCAGGTACAGTAGTAAGAGGCATAGCCTCTACCCACTTGGTAAAATACTCGGTGGCCATGATTATGAAATTATGGCCATCTCAGTAGATGAGGGGAGAATTTCCTATCAAATCTGGCCCCACATAGAAAAGGGCCATGGAGTAGCGATTGGTCAGTAGAGCTTGTGCCGGTATGTGAATCTCGTGGGAGAATTCTTGGCACTTATGACACCTTCGCACAAAACTCTACTCATCGTCGTGTTCTAGAGTGGGCCAAATAGCCCATCCGATGTATTTTACGGTGGTGGCATGACCACCAAAGTGGCCTCCACATATTCCACTGTGGGATTGGTAGAGGATCTTCTTGGATTCTTCTGTGTCAACACACCTTAGAAGCATTCCATCAAAAGCCTTACGATAGAGCACTTGTTCTATAATAACGTATTTAGCTACGATAATGCGTAACCGCCTTCTTTGTTGTGGTGTAGCACCTTCTGGATATGTGTGGTTTATGATATAATTAATAATATCAATATACCAAGGACATTCAGAGATGGGAGGTCTAGTTTCATGTAATATATGCATTCATCGAAAGTCCAAATCTACTAGATTGTCTCCATCTAATGGGTTGTCAGCTAACCAATCTACTATGATTTGTCCCTTAATGGACTTTTGATTTACAAAAGTTAATTCAAATTCACCCATTAAGGTTATAAAGCATCCAACCTTCTTAGACAAGGACCCTTGCGTGAGGAAGGTTCGTAAATGGTCTGTTTTTACAATGACCCTCGTTTCTTGATTTAGCATGTAATGTCTTAAGCGTTTGGTTGTGAAGACTATGGCAAGGCATTCTCATTCTACCTGTGTATAACATGTTTCATAGTCGAGAAAACGTTTGGCTAATGAAATAGATCACGCGTTCTCTCTTGTCATCATCTTCTTGAGCCAACATACAGGCTAGTGAGACATTGGTAGCTCATGAATACAAGATTAACGGGTGGTCTGGCTTAGGTGGCATTAGCGTAGGTGGTGATAACAAGAAACGCTTAACTAGCATCAAAGCTTCATTGCAGTTTTGGTCCAATCAATACTATAATCTTTCTTGAGTAGATTGTTGATTGATGAATGGCAAAGCTTAAATCTAGGGATGAATCTCTGATTGCACCAAGTTTTCTCGAGAAATGACCTGATTCCAGATTCATCCGAAGGTGGGACCATTTCGAGAACAACCTAAATTTTGGTTGGGTCAACATCGATCCCTCGTGATGATATAATGTAACCTAGGAGTTTCCCTCCTGTCACACCAAAGACACATTTTTCTAGATTTAGCGTGACTCCGTATTCTATTAGACGTGAAAGAATGACGCGAGTACTTCCGGGTGATCACAACGCCTCCTGGATTTGGCCAACAAGTCATCTACGTAGGATTCCACAATTTTATGAATAAGATCATGAAATATATACGTCATAGCCCACTTGGTATGTAGCGCCAACATTCTTGAGACCGAATGGCATAACAACGTAGCAATAGGTTCCCCAAGGAGTTATAAATGTGGTTTTAGCTTGGTCTTGTTCGGATATTCTGATTTGATTGTATCCTGAGAATCCATCCATGAGAGACAAAAGCTCAAATCTATTGTTGCATCAATAATGACGTCTATGGATGGTAACAGGAAGTCATCCTTAGGACACGCTTTGTTAATGTCCTAGAAGTCTATGCAGATGCGTATTTTCCCATTCTTTTTAGAACGGGAACGATATTAGATACCCACTGAGAGTAGTCGACTCGGTTTGATGAATCCTACTTGGAGGAGTTTCATTACCTCTTCCTTTACCATGAGAGCTACCTTAGGTTTCATTGGTCTTGATTTTTGTTTAATTGGCTTTGCATCTGACTTGGTGATGAGGTTATGTACCGCAATGTGTGGTGTAACTCCTGTCATTTCTTTATAGTTAAATGCGAAGGCCTTCTGATGCTCCTTGAGGATTCGAGTGTGTATTTCTATTTCTTCGGGGTTAACGAAGATCCTAATTTCAAGATCTTTGGATCATCCTCCGTTCCGATGTTAATATCAATTGTTTCTTCGATTAAAGAAGTGTTACCTTCTTCAAACTCAAAGGGAGCCGAGGTAGTTCCGATCGATCGTCTCCATTTTCTACTGTGTATATGCTGAGTTCCTTTTGTGGGGGAAGCTCTATCATGGGATTTCCAAAGTAGGAAGATGAATGTGGGATTAAGGACAAATCTATCACGTGATGGGTGAGATGTAACACTGCATAGGTGTTTAAGTAATCCAGAGTGGCTCTATCACTATCAATGTGGTCTAGGATAGTAGATTTGTTCTCATCTATGTTTGTTAAAAGAGGGTTTGACATTTTTTCACCAATGGTTTAGTACGAAGGGATACCATGAAACGGGTATCTTCCAACTCACTGTTTGGAGTGAAGCATGATGCTGAGGTTGCTATAGAATCGGCGAGAAGATTTTGTTCTCGTGGGATTGCTTCAATTGATATGAAGTCAAACTCTTTGCTCAAATCCAATACAACTATTTTGTAGAGCTATAAGTGCTCAGCTCTAGTTTCATACACCTCAGAGACTTGGTTTGCTACCAATTGTGAGTCTCCTAACACCCTGATGTTATTAACACGATCCTCTTAGCTAAGATGAGGCCAAGGAGGAGGGCTTCATACTCAACGCCACCATTGTTTGTACACTCAAAATTTAGTTTAAAGGCGAATGGTAGGATTTTTCCCTCGGGAGAAGTAAAGATTACACCTGCCCTAGCTCCATAACGACATCTAGCTCCATCGAAATGGAGAGTCCAGTATTTAGCTGGGAATATAGACATTGGGATATTTGTTGTGTTAACATCTTCTACTTCTACCATGCAGAGATCCTCTGCTGGAAGAGAACCAACACCTAGGGTATATCCCATGCCTACAGAATCAAATGGTAGGAACATCGGTAGATCCTGTTCTAATAACTCGACAATCTTTGCAGTAGTTCCTAATGATACGGTTTCAAAAATGTTAGCCTCATCCTTGAGGGTTGGAATAGTCTTGATTAGGCTCATAGTCTCAAGATCTGTTGTAGGTACCAACTTTTCTTCTAGGTTTTGCGTTGGTGGGTTTATTGAGTTGGTTTGTTGGGAGTTCAAACTCAAAATGAGTGCCTGGCCTTTTCTTCAGGTCTGCTAGGTGTATATCAAATGGTTTTGGATCACCTTTGGCTACGAACACCTTTCCTAAATGCAAGAATCTTACTTCTTGAAATAATGTAGAGGGGATTGCCTTCATACTGGTGTATCCATGGTCGGCCAAGGATCATATTATAGTTGGTTTCCTGATCTATAATATAAAACTCAGTTAGGATTGTTTTGGGTCCTAAGGTGACCGGTAGTATTATAGTTCCAATCGACGTGGCTTTAAGGCTATCATAGCCTCTTAATGTATTTCGAGTCGTGGAACAATTTGTTTCTCCATACCCTAGCTTTTGAAGGAAAGAGAAGGGGACTATGTTAATTGCTGCCCCATCATCAACCATCGCACATTTAACGTAATTGTTATAAACCCAAACTTGCAAATATAAGGCCGGATCACCTCTCATGTGCAATCTCAACGTCTGTTGGCATTTTGTTTATTTCAAATATAAACTCGATATCCCTATCCGACTGTCCCAGGGGGGTGAATATCAAAGTCTATATGGTTTACCTATGTTTCGGGAGGTGGAGTGATGTTAATTAAATGACCTAAACCTAATGCCTCTAAAAGAGCAGCCCTATGGGTAAGAGAGTTCTTCAGTAAGTCCAAAAAATAAATGTGCGAGAAGGTTTTCATTAGATCACTAATTAAATCATAGGCACCCACGGGTTTTACTAATATTTGTTGGATGTTATCTGTCTCTGGTAGGTAACTTGGACTTGGCTGAGAGGAATACTCTCGTGTCCTTGTTACAACTTCCATGGGTAGTTCGGCATCTAATTCCACTAAACCGACTATCTTGGGTCGCGGCTGACTTCCTAATTGTGGTGCAACTAATGGATTTAGTGAAGTCGAGGCTTCATGATCATTGTTTCCTATCATTATGCCCTTATTTGTCCCATTTGGATTTAACTTGTTGTTATTGTGATTTGGGAGCGGATCATTAAAGATTTTGAGGGGTGCGTTTTGAGGGGAAACTGCCCCCATGAAAGTATTTGGTGCCGGTGATGCAGGATCGCCAAGAACATATCTATGAAAAGTTGTCTTTGTTCCTCTGGAAAATGTTGCATGAATTTATTATAGTCACGACACATTCTAGTGTCATGGCCTTGGATTTTGTGAAAACCACAATACGAGTTAGGATTGTAATTCCTAGTTTGTTGGTTTGGTGTATATTGTGGCCCAAAACTCTGATCAAACCATTGCCTATTAGGATTAAAGTTTTGCGTTTGTTGTTTTTGGTTTTGGTTTTGGTTTTGATATCCAATTGAGTTTTGGCTCAGACCCTTTGTAAGGTTTTTCCATTGTTGTTGTTGTTGTGGATGATTAAAATCCACTGCATTGATTGTTGGGGTAAAGTTGTTGTTTCGTTGGTTGTTCATTAGTGGTGGAGTATTCACAACATTTACCCTTTTAGCCTGATCAGTTACTCCATCTGTTGTCACTCCATGATTTTTATTAAGGACTTTAGGTCCTTGATTGACATTTGTGGTAGTGGGGTAAGTCAAACATTCTCGGTCGGAGGTGATTAACCTCCCTTTTGTTCCATATGTCTTCATGACCGCTATCTATTGCAGCTTGATCTATTCGGAGAGCGCTCTCAAGTACTTCATCGTAAGTCCTTAGTGGGAACTTTTGGACTTCTTCCTTCACCTCTCTGCTGAGGGAATGAAGGAATAAATCACATAGTTCCATCTGATCCATATTTGGAGCACTTGCCGAAGAATAGAGGATCTGTACGCCATCTTTGAATGAAATGAGCAACAGATTCATTGTGTTCTTGCTTAATGTGCAAGAATTCCCTGATTCCTGTTCTCAATAGTTTGTTCATATCAAATGCCTTGATGAACTCAGAAACGAGTTGTTTAAATGAATGGATGGAGGCTTCAGGTATTCTATAATACCAATCGAGGGCGATACCTTCTAACATTTTGGGAAATATTTTGGCAACAACCCCATCCCAAGGGAGCAGTTCTCGAATGGCTATGGCATAGGCCTTGATATGTGCATTTGGATCTCCCTCCCCTTTGTATTTGGGAAAATCGGGAAGAGGTCTTGGAAGCATGATGCCTCATATGGTGAAGTCTAAGGGCTCTTTCAAATATTCTAAATAAGTCCCTATCGCGTAGGTTTCGACCATTGATGGTGCCTGCTGAGGGGGTGGTGGTGGAATGGGTTGTTGATATGGCGTAGCGTATGCACTGGTAGGGGCATAAGGAAACCCCTGTGGTTGAGTAAACATGCCGGGAGAGGAGAACATATCTCCCTATGGTGATTTGGAGTATATGTTTAAGTATGAAGGGGTATTGTCTAGGAATGGATTATTTTGTACTAGACCGGGAGGTATTGGAACGTTAGAAATGGCGGTTCTAGTTGGTGTTTGTTGTGAATACTGAGGAGGCATGCCCAACGTGCCCATTCCTGTGAGGAGATCTACTTGGCTAGGATGGTGTGGAGGATTGGAACTTCCTACCTGCATGAATTGGGAATTTTGATTTGCTTGAGCAAGTTCTAACCCCCTAACTTTTTCTACTAAAGTTGAAATGACTTCATTTGGTGAAGTCACGTATTTTTTCCTTAGTGGCATTTGTTGTATATCCTGATATTGTATAGGCATGTGATACCCTGCTATGAACTGATCATTTCCCTGCCAAGTTTCCCGAGGGCATTTCCTATATGTAGTGGCATGGAGGTATTTTCTTGAGAAGAGATCTCGGGTTGTGTTTGTAAACCTCCTATAGGTGGGTACATACTCCGAGAGCATTGTTCATTCCTGGCATAATGCACTGAATGCTCATCATCTAAAACCGGGTATGGATCTGATTGTCTACTAATTTGTGGTCTAAGCAGCACCTGAGGAGATGAACCAGATTCTCCTGTGAACGTCATATTGTTCGAGCCTGAAGGCTCTGTTTGTTGTCTTTGAGCGAGTTGATCCAACTCCTCTGTTTGGAAAGATGAACTATATCTAGTCCTTGGAGGTGGAGTTTGTGTTGATAATTGGTTATTTGAATAGTTTTCACCCCATACTGAGAGCGAGGGTGATGACTGTCTATTCAGTTGAGCGTAGTATGCCTCGAGACCTAGGAGAGGTCTACCATATGCATCGAATCCCGACATATTCGGGGGGTATATGAATACCCATAGAATAATGGGAAAGGAGCGAAGGTGGAAGAAATAGGTAATAACGAAAGAACTGTGTGTTCTTCACATCGGTTCACCAATTTTGTTGGTGAAGCTGATGTGAAGGCTTAATGAGGTATCATAAGGTTGAAATATTCGAGTTCACCAATTCACATTTTTGTTTCACTGTTCACCAATTTTGTGATGGAAAAGTGACAAGCGAGCATGGGAATCTACAAGTAACTCTTCCTCACACCCGACCTCCCAGGTCATGCCGAGACAACTCGGTGGGGATGGATTATGCGTAGGGTATGGGTAAACTAGTTAGGCAATCTTATATCTTCGACACACACTAATGGAATCTACAAATCTAAGGCAAAGAAGGCCCTCCTAACCTTAACTGGCATGATAGATCGGGCCGGCAAGGATGATCAAAGGCTCCAATCAATATCGAGCTCTGGCGTGATCCGATCTATAAAGGTTGTGGGATACGTGGAAAATGACCTCGGGATGGTTTCGTGTATGTCTCCAGATAGGGTCATATGATGGATGATGGATATATAGTGGATTCTATGGGCGATTCTCTGGTCTAGTCCAAAAATCTTTAGCTTTGTTAGCTACTATGTCTAACAAGGATAATTGTGAGATGATGATGGTAGGTGGAAGTGGAGTAGATCTAAATACTAATGTGCAAAGCCAACATCTATGTCTGATTCACCTGTGGATTCATTGGGTTGTGGGATTTGTGGGTCACAACCATAGATTTGTGGTTGTTGTGGACCTACTATGGTCATGTGTGGAATCAATCCCTAATCCCTAGTATCCAATAGTCGTATGCCTTTTCGGCCTCTACGTTCAGAATTAACAATTGTGTAATCTTTTCTGAGTATCTTATAGGCGTTCTTGCAACCTGAATCCTTAAGCTAGTATCTATGTCTGTGAGAGTGTCTCCTACATCTAGCTATGGGACCAAAGGATCACAACCGAATGTTTGCTCTCTTTCAAGTCCTTCTATAGTCATGTGGATATTTATCTAGGGTAATCTGTAGTTTGGCTGATTTGACCAAAATGTGTGCGCTTGGTCGTCTTCTATATTTAACCTACTTAACTGTGAGCTGATCTATTGTAAGTCTGTTGTTGTTCGGAAGACTTAGATTCTAAGGTTCTGATCTATATCAGTTATTGCCATAATAAGATTGGGTTGAGGCATGATTGGCTCGAATACGTATTCTCTGGGCTCTCTAGGTCCCGTGATTGTCATACAAAAGCAAGTGATATAAAGCTAATTAATGACATAATAAACTAAACATGCAAGATATATTTACGTATATTTCTAAGTCTGATGCATATTGCTAAACTATTGAACATATTTTAAAGAGCAACTTATCTAATATATCTAAAATTGACAACTAAACTAATAACACAATTAAAACAAACAAAGCGACCGAGTATAGCTAGCTTGTCTGTGCAATTTGTAGATCTATTCTAAATAACCTGATAACTGATCTACTCTATTTGAAAGACTCTCGATCCTACCTTAGAAGTGAGGAGTGAATCATAGTTTCTAAAACTATCAATCCCCACAGCTTCCCTGGCAATATCGAAAGTAAAATTTAACTGAAATGAAATGATTAGCTACTCTATTTGATATGCTTTTAACTAGAACTTTGAAAGCTAGAACCTGATTCTGCAGAACAATGGCGAATCCGATGGTGTGTGACCTTGTCCCCTCAGTGTGATCTCCTCATTCTTTCATGCTCACGTGGATCCAGAAAAGTGTGTAATGCTAGCATCAACAAAAGTAGATATTGGAACAAAGGCAACTTAGGATGCAGACTGAATACAATGCGAGTAGGAGAGGGATAGCGCAAGAGTACAGAGCTTGGCTTATGCAATTCCTAGTGGGATTTATTATGAGTCATGCAACATAAAACGTCCAAAGACCTGAAACTATCCTATTTGATGAACAAAACCTACAACTTTAATGGCTTCCTATTGAAATCAAACTATCCTACTCCAATTGATTTGGATGAAATGACAACAACACTTTGCACAAGGAGAATATGTGGCTTTCTGATAGCTAAACAATGCTAACTATGCATCTAACAAATGAAACTATGAATCCTAAACAAAAGAAAGGCTAAACTATTGAATGAGAAATTCAGAGGCAAATTTGAGGGGCCATTTGCTTGAGCACAAGCCAACTATTTATAGAATCCCATTTACCCAAAGGTGAAAACCAAATTGATCTCTTAAACCATAAACAATGCCAAAACACTATTCCAGGAACCGAATCATAAATACAAGCAAAGGCGGTGAAAAAGCTGGTAAACATTGAAAATTTACACGAGTCACGTTAAAAGATCATTCTGAAAATGTTGAAGGACCGCCACCATGAGCGGGTGGCTATTACAGACCACCACCCCGCCTGGGCTGCACACAGACCGCCACCCAGCAGGCAGTTTTCATCACTCAAGACCAAAACACAAAGAAAGAGGGGAAAGAGAGGGGGCTAAGAGAATGTTAACACATACTTGGAGAGCTTTTCCGGATCCCGAACACCTTAGAGGAGACTTGTATCATCATTGGGGCATGTGTTACGTTATCCAAAGTTAATCCATCTACTAACCCTTCTTCTCTAACTTTTAATATCTCATCCATTCTACCCACCCAAATACGAAATTCCAAACCTTTTGTAGGTGTTTTTCAATGCCTTATCTTAGGGAGTATCACCTATATAACATCGACACTTTCCAAAATCCTCGTGATTATAAAATCCTTCATCAAAACCCATATTATGATCTTCGTATAGAGAAGTAGTTCCGTAAAGTCCTCCCCACCTTCACACCAATTTGGCATTTGGGGGATTTAGTACTTCTTCTTATTCTCTTGAACCACCTACTCACACATGAAATTTTTCCTCCAACTTTCATTACCTTACCAACTATCACTTCGCCGCACCTTTCTTCATCATCAGTGCTTAGAAAGGCTTTGGATTTGATCTTTATGAAAAAGTTCATCACACAATTATTCCTTGCACTACCCATAAATATAATGACCACTGTGATATTGGATTTTTTAAACCACCTAGTCATAAGAGGGCAAGAATTGACCTTGTTGAGGAAGATCAACCTTCTTCACCTTCTTCAACTTCTTCGCCTATCACACCGCCTTCACCCATGGAGTCCATGGATCAAGAATCCATTCCTCCTATCCTTTTTTGTGAACACCATTTATTTGGGACCTCTGACCTATCATCATGATGGAAAGGTTCCCTCTTCCCTTCCTCTTCTTTATCTTGACATCTTATTGGAAGACACCACTTTTATTACTATCATTCAATGTTGGGATGATGATTTCATTCTCACCTATTTAGGTGTAGAAGATTCTTACATTCATCAGTCATTACCTTCTGAGACACAAATCATGTTGAATGAATCAACCATAGAGATCAACATTCACACTAGGGATGAGCCTTGACTTATAAATTTAGGTCAATATTTAGATTTTGCTGAACAGATTCCTTCACCTCTTTCCTTCAAGATCATAACAATGCTTTTGCTTGGTCTTATGGTGATACTCCCAGTATTGACCAAAATATCTTGGCACAATATTGTTACTATTCCCGATGCCAAACTTGTGATACAAAAGCTACGTAAAAATCATCCACACATTTCCCTTCTTCTCAAAGAGGAAATCTAACACCTTATTTCTACTTTCATTCTACCTATCGATTATTCACAATTGATTTCAAACATCTTTCCCGTCACCAAGGTGATAAAGGGACTCCGTATTTTAATGGATTTATGTTACCTTAAACTTTTTTTCCGTAAGGATGAATTTACTTTTCGTAGCATAGAAAAACTTTTTGATCTTACATCTGGCCATGAGATGTTATCTCTCATGGATGGGTTCTCAGGTTATAATCAAATATTAGTTGTGCCAGAGGATCAACAAAAAACCACCTTCATCACCCCTTAGGAGACCTTCTGGTATCAAGTCAAGCCCTTTGGATTGAAAAATGTTGGTGCAACTTATCAACGAGCTATGACTTATATCTTCCATGACATCATGCATGAAATACTAGAAGACTACGTAGACGACCTTCTTCGTAAGTCCAAAAGTCATGTCGAACTCCTCCCAGTTCTACAAATCATCTTTGATTATCTCATCAAGTGCTACATTCACCTTTAACCAAAGAAGTGTGTCTTTTTAGTTCTCTCTAGAAAACTCTTTGGTTTCATTGTTTCTTTATGGGTCATTGAAATCAATCCCACCAAAATAAAGGCTATTATTGAGATGCCTCAACCTACTAACCTTCGAAAAATTTGTATTTTGCAAGGTAAATTGGAATCTATTCGACACTTTATTTCCCAAATTTGTGACCGATGTCACCCTTTTCATCATCTTCTTAAAAAGGATGTCTCCTTAAATTAGAACAATGAGTTCCACAAAGCCTTTGAAGCATTGAAAAATACCTTCTTCAACCACATGAGCTCATCCCACCTAAAGATGGAAAACATTTCTATCTATATATTTCAGCCACTGACCATTCCTTAGGTGCCATGCACACTCATCACAACGAGAAGAACAAGAAGGAAGAAATTTATTAGATAATCCATATGATTTTAGACTATGAGATGAGATATACCCATGCTGAAAATCTTTTCTTATCCCTAGTCTTTATTACCACTAAACTTCACCACTACCTACTCAACCACAAGACCTTCATTATCACCAAAACCAACCCTCTACATTACATGTACACTAAGCCTTATCAACACAACTATGCTTCGCATTGGCTCGTGCTCCTCACTAACCTAGATTTGGAATTCATTCGTGAAAATTTTGTAAAGGGAAAAACCATTATAGATCAGCTTGCATATGCACCTCTTTCTGGATATCATTCTTCTAACTTTGATTTTCTTGATGAATCCATTGTTACACTCTCCCTTGATGAATTTTTTTATCAAATGACCCTATTATTTGACAATTCTAAATGTAAAATTGGGGGTGGCATAGGTGTTATTCTCATTCCTCTTGACGATGATCCTATTCCTTTATATTTCAAACTTGACTTCGATTGTACCAATAACATGGCTGAATACGAAGCACTCATGTTAGGTCTCTAAACTTCCATTTCCCTAGATGTTAAGACCATTAATATATTTGGTGATTATCAATTGGTCATCAACCAAGTCAATGGTTTATACCAGTGTCATAATGAAATAATTTAAAAGTATAAGCATCACGTCAACATGCTTTTGACTACCTTTGATAATTACAACATTCAAACCACATGCGATCAACTAATGATTTTCGGATACCATGGCTTGCCTCACCTCAAAAATACCTACCTCACCTTTAAAATCTAAAATATTTTTCATAGTAAAATTGTTTTAGTTACCCTCTTATCTCATCTATGATGTATATTTTGTGTGAATAATTGAAACTGATCCACATTACATTTGGTATAAAAAAATTATGACTACCTTTCCTTTTCAATCCTACCTCCGGATCTCACTCACAATGGTAAGTGATCCTTCCTCAAAAAGGTCTCTCCTTACATCATCATGAGAGGTCTTATCTACAAGCATGGCTTTGACAACATCCTCCTACGGTGCCTCACTAGTTCTAAAATTCCATACGCCATTAAAGAAATCCATGATGGGATTTTTGGTGGACATTTTTGTGGTCACACTACTACCGAACGCATTATTCACCTCAATTATTACCGGCTAACCCTTAACCAAGATTGTTTTGACTATGTAAAAATTTGTGTGAAGTGTCAGCAACATGCTAATGTTCACCACACCCCAAGCCACGCCTTATAATTCACCGATACTTTTTTCATTTCTCCCAATGGGGTTTATATCTCATTGGAGACATTAACCATCATTCTTATAAACTTCGTAAATGGATCATCACAACAACTGAATAATACACTAAATGGGTGGAAGTCATTCCTCATATTTCTACAAAATTTGAGAAAATATGTGAATTCATCAACCACCACATCATTTTCGCTTTGTGTTCCTCACCACCTCATCATTGACAATATAAATCAATTAAAAAATAAGACCTTGCGAAAATCTGTGATAGATTCAATATTCAACTTAGTTTTTCTTCACCATATTATCCTCAAAAAAATGGTCAAGATGAATTAACCAACAAAAACTCAACAAAATTATCATGAAACTTGTCGATGATACCGGTAAGGATTGCGCATGCACATTCCTTTCACCTTATGGGCTTATTTTACTAGCATTCGCACCTCAACCGTTGCCACACCTTTCTATTTGGTCTACCACACAGAGGTTGTCTTACCTCTCAAGGTCTAAATTCCATCTCTTAATATATCACTTAAAGATAAGCTCAATGATGATGAATTTCATCATGACCATTTGGCACAACTTGAGTTATTAGATGGATGTTGTTTAAAACGTGCCTATGACAAACATGTTCAAGTGAAAACTTTCAAGTTCGATGATCTTGTCTTAAAAAAATCAACATGTAACCAAAGAGAAAAAAAGTAAATGAGGCAAGTTTTCTTCCAATTGGCTTGGAAACTACATTATCACCCATACCTATAGATCAAGTGCTTATTGTTTATCTTCTCTTGAAAGTAAACCAAAAAATCAACCCCTTAATGCCTTGCATCTTCAACCATTCTATTGTTGAATAAAATACAACATCACTTTATGTCACTTACATGCTCGTCCCTTGAGTGAACCTCTCCTTCCATCTACCTATTTCAAGGACCAATGACTCAAACAAAATCATGTGATTATCTGTCACCATTCAACCTTATCTTCAATATGAGTATCACGAATCTACTCATGGCATGATTCTCATGGATAATTTTCATCCTTTTCAAGATGGAATCCCATGGTCATTCATCACTTGAAACCTCTCTTACATAGCTAACCTCTTTCGTACTATGGTTTTGCCTTCATACAAGAGGCCTATACTCCTTTATAGTCTTGTCCATGACTTAAAAGTCCAAAATAAAACAAAAATATATGGGATACTAAAAATTCAAATCCTTGAGTCAAACTTCTTGTAAATCAGATGATTCCCTCAAAAGGAAATCTCTTTCTCTCTTGCTGTTATAAATAGACTGCTCCCTCAAAGGAAAACTATAAAAAGTTAGCTATATTGTACAAAGTCTAACAAAAAAAGAAGACTATATCTACACAAGCAAAATAAAAATTATTCTAAATCTTCCCACATCAATAAACTTCACAAATACCTCATGGAGATATTCTATTTGTCCCACATATACTTCCCGCATCGATCATTCCATGAAAGAAAAGGAAAATACGAATAAAAAATTTAAAAAATTAAAATTAAATATTAAAATTTTGGTCATGGAATTTCCTATTCTTGTTTTGGTTATCTTATAGATGGGGCATGATGTACCAAAACAAGGTTACACTAAAAACCCCTCCAACTTACCTTCCTTTACTTTCTTTAGCCTACTTAAGGGACATGGCACACATGCGACACTTTGTGATTAGGTAACTTCTTTCACCCTTAAAACTATCAATCATTCAAGAGTGTCTAGGGTTTTATGTCCATAATCCTATCTTTGGTATGCCCATTATGGTCCTTTCCACTTTTGGAAAATTTTGTCTCTCTTTCTGTCACCTTCTAACCCACTTATGCCTAATTTACCCAAAATTTTGATGCCGATGCCATTTTCTTGCAACCAAATCCTTACCATAGCCCCGCAGCTAACCTAATAGCCTTATTACCTAACCCCAAACCTTAGTGTACTTTGAGGCATACTTTTACCTATAACTTGAACTTACCTATGGCCTTACCTATTTACCAAACCAAACCTACCTATTAAACACTCAAATTCACTTACTCACTATACCTTGTGATTACGCTACTCATGTTGTTAAGCTTTACTTAATTTTCCTTACCTAATGTTGTGATGTTTATCTTGACTAGACCAAACCTTTTGATTCTTTGGAACCCACCTATTACCTATAATTTCACCTAACCTCATTGTATTTCGTGATCGTATCATATACCTTGATACCTGGACCACATCACTCTTGTTTGGATAAAATCTCATCCTTTGACGACGTAGAGTTTGTGATCTCTTCAACCTACTACCTTATCACATTCTATACATGTGCGTTCATGTGAATGTCCCAACCTATTACACACACCTATATTATCATTACATATATCCACATATAACCACTTCATCACCTACCACTTTATAAAACCCATTACCGAATAAGCTTGTTAGTTCATGAGTTCATGGTTTGAGGGGTAGAACCTCCACCCATACCCGTGAAAACCTCATCTCTACCCTTACCTAGGGCAACCACCTCCTTTTTTGTCATCATCCCTTATCAACATAAGATACATGAAAAAAGGGGAAAATGTAGAAACCAAAATTGACTCATGAACCCTTTAAACCCCTTTTGATTAATTAATTCAATACTACCCCATCACTATGCCCATTTGTACATATTTTAATTAATTTAATTACCCATAATTAAATTAATCCCACATCACCTCACAATTAATTTAATTACATTAATTAAGTTAATTTCCACCTCACCTAGACACATCAGCCCTCCACCTCATCCCAAGACCTATTCCTAGCCTATTAATGAACTTAGACCAAGTCCCTTCTTATCCTAACCAACTAGGACTCTTTCCAACCCTAACTATTTATGACCTATTAATCCTCTAACTCATTCCACTCTATAATTTATGCCATTCAATAATCCAAACCCGAATAAGCCAAAGACCACATCAAATTTGGGAGTAAAAGCCTATTTTTGGCAAAGTTAGACCAATTATCCTTAATCAACGCTAGTTATTCCTCGATCGGTGCTGATCACCTAACTATTATGGGTTAGGTTAAATAAAAATATTAACTCATTAATCAGGTTCGAATATGGTTTTCTAGCTCTTGCAACCTTACATACTAACTCTCAAGCTTTTCAACGATCTTACGACATACCGTAAGCCCTTATAGTGTTAAGGAACCTCAAATTTCACCCCGGGATTGATCCGGAGTTCCAAAGGCACTCACAAGGAAGCAAAGGTGTCATCCTATGGTTATTGCATTCATTCATGATCACATTCTCCTGTAGCCATCACCACCACCTACTTTCTACCTACATTCCACAAGTAAGTATTATTTCTCCTTTGTCATTGGTTTCATTAGATTAGCTATTTATTAGTTATCTATTTCATGTTGTTACCTCTCATACCCGGATCTCTCCTAAAACACCTCCATCTAACCATTTTCCCACAGAACCTCCATATCTTACCCAAATAACTTTCTAATGATCTCTCGAGTCTTTCTAGTAATCCACACCTCGCCAAAATCTTCCCATATTTTTATGCAATAAAAAAGAGATCCCAAACAATTCTTTTTAACAGTCTTACCAAATTTCCCCTACTAACACCGGTCACCCAACCGGTTTTAGTTTATTACTAATACCAACATCAGTCACCTAACCAATACCGGTCTCTATGACTGGTAAAATACCCAAAACTAGAAAGCACAAAACTTCTCCTAAACAACATAGAACCTTACTAAACTTCACTCAGACCTCATCTACAAACTCTGTTAGACCTCAAACCCAAAACAACCTAATACCCTCCGCATTTAATCATAACATTTTCTCGTTAGATTAAATTTACTTATTGTATTAGCATAAGACACATAAATCATACCATTATATTAGGATTTCCTTATTTCATGTTATTTGTTGCATTAAATTATTTTTGGAATTGGATTGACATCCTTATAGGAATAACCTCACTTCCCGATCTATCTCTCACTAGGCAATCCACTAACCTATATTGTTAATGGTATTTTTGGTCTTGTTATATTTCTTTCAGTTATTCCTCCTAGCCAAAAGGAAGATCTATACAATTAGATTAGAAAACATTCTACATGCATGTAATACCTTGTTTGACTATCCACAGTATTCCTACTCGCCTTACATATTATTTGTTTTTTTGTCTACTTAGTAGTTAAACAAGTGGAGTCTCCATCGGAAATGGAAAAATCCTACTCCGGAGAAGAAGAATCCTTGAGTGGTATATGAAGTAGTGGAAGCGGAGGAGGACTTAGGGAAATAGGTGTATAAAGAATAGATGGTTTGTGTGGAGGAGGAGTAGAAAGAACCGGTGAATAAGGAAGAGGTAGATGAATAGGATAAGAGACCTCATGATGATGAATTTCACAAAGAAGGAGAGTGTGAAGAGGATTATGCATGATGCATGCAAAGAGAAATAATAAGAGAGAGGGGATGGTGGTGAAGAACAAGTGAATGGGGAAGACCAAATCAATGACAGAGAAACAAGCCATGAGTATATTAATATTGCGAAGTAAACCCCAAAGAAACCATGTCTAGAAGAGAGGAAGCAGCAAAAAGCCCCACAGTAGCCCCATCTCATATATATATGACTCCTCAAAGGTGCTAAGGGCCATATTTTTAGTGCTCGAGAATAATAGATAGACTATTCAGTTGGTAAATGATATATAAAGTCGGGGTCATCTCACATATCAAGAAGATTATCTAATGGAACATGGAGAAGCACATGGAGGTGACTCTATTCTAGGTGAGTAGAGAATCATATTCAAACATGAAGCTAAAAATAATGTAGGAAGGGTATTATATTTCATTGAATCCACAAAGCTATGAAATTATAAATCTTGTAATTCACTTAACAAAATGTTTGTTGAGATAGGAGATGAAATATTGATAAAGGGGTCACAATCAAAAGGAAGCAATAGGACATACAACAAAAGGGGTTAAGGAACTAATATATTTTAGAAGATTTGAAATATGAGAAGAATAGAACAGTCAACATGTATAATAAGGAAACAAATTTAGTGAATAGTATTGTGTACACGTTCTCGACTTGACTTGTTAGAGTAGGCCCAACTAGAGTATGCTACAAAAATAGATTATCTAGAAGATCTGGTTCATATTTTGTTAGTTAAAGTCAAGAGTGGGATGGGGCCATCAATTGAAGAATTTTCCTAGTTAAATAAAGAAAAAGGTTGAGAATAATATTGAAGAATATGATGCACGTATATCGAAGTAAAGGAGGCCGCACATAAGGAATAAAATTTTTTTGATACTTTTTAGTATCTTGATCCTAATCTTCACATCCGCACTACAAACGAAGAGGAAGAGTTGAAGAAGATTCGTGCCATAATGAAAACTTATAATTTCTAGCAAGAAATTTTCATGATATAGGTTACAAAGAAGAGAAAAATAATAAAATCCTTAAAGGAAATATTTGGAGAAAGGTTTAAGGAGATAAAACCTCCGTAATTTGTAAGATGGATACGTGTTGGTGAAATGATTTTTAGTAGGAAAAATTGGTAGATTTACGCCAATGCTTAGGACTAGGTCCCTCTACTTGAATGAGGAAGCTCCATTATTTTATGTGAACTAAAAAGTAAATTTGATGTTCACTTAGATATTGAGATCCAACATGCACACTCCATCGCACCAAGAAAATTATTTCACTCTTGTGTAAGTGAGGAATTTTCTAGGTAGTTGGGGAATTATTAGTGAGAAATTAAGAGAGGGATTAATATTGTAAGTAGGAAAACTTAGATTCTTGCAAAGATTAATCAGAACATATTAATGATAAATTAAGAAGAATAAAAATTTGCTAATAAAATCAAGACAAGATAAAACCATGAACCAAAATCCTCACTTATTCACTCATCCGTAAAATTACAAACTCCTTTATTTATTGATATTCTCACAAAGTTGTATAATTCAAGGGAAATAGGAAAACCTATAGAGAGAAATAGAATAACTTGATATCTTTATCTTATTCTTGGTAGCTATCTACTTCTAACTTACAAAATTTATAACCACTTTGGAATGGGGAAGTGCTCACAATATATATGTTTGAGAAAGAATCTTCACTCACTCCTCACATGACCTTTCAATTTCCTTTACAAAATGTGACTCTTCGTATTAATAAGAATTAAATTAAGTCCCATTTTTAGTAATTGAGGATGACTTATTACAATTCCAACTATAGTCACATAAGAAAAAAAGATATTAGGAAAAATATAAAAGACAAAATGAATTTTTTTATCCCCTAATGAAGAAATATAACTCAAGGAAGAGACAGAGGGGAGAGAAGATAGAGAGAGAAAATAAGAAAGATAACTACTTAGATGGGGATAATGCCCTTATTTGATTATGTTTTTCTATGTTGACAAAGATTGCTCCCTTTTATGGAGAACTTATTGACGATGATCATAGTATCCTTATTTGGCATGATGCAAAGACACCTCGGGCATAGTGTTTAGAAACATTGTTGAAATATCCCATGATGTGAGCTCAAGATGACTATAGGATTTTCTCATGATGATCCATTTTGATCTCACAATTAGAGTGAGGATCACTCCCTTGTTTCTTAATCTTTCACAATTATTGTTTATGATGCTCAAACCTCTTGATACTTACATCCTTGTTTTTCACACTTTTCTATAAGATTTCAAACTATGACCTTATTTCTATTAGATATGTGAACTCATTCTAAGCTCATACCTTGCTATCTTGGCTCACCTCCACTAGATCACTAAAACCACCTAGCTCACCGAATCACATACCTAACTCGAGCTCAACCCAAATCACCGAGCTCAAATCACTCAGCCTCAATTTAGTTCTTGATATATTTCAAATTTATTTTGACCCCAGGATGTCCTTGGATTTTACCCATTGCACCCTATGATGCTCTTCCTAGCTTCCTCGGACATAATTGAAATAAGGATGATGTTTTTAAGACCCATATGAAGGTTTCATTTCTCTATTTTAGCTATAAGGTCATCCCATAACCCTATGAAGACTCCAAAATAGGAAAGATGAGAGAAAATGGAGTCATCTTTAACTTTCTACACCTAAAATGTAGACCTTTTATTTTTAGTAGGTAAAACCAGACCTATTGTTTTGGGACATATCACATGTTTCCTCAAATATAATTCTTATCAAATTCTTCCCCTCATGCAAAATTGGACAACAAGGGATTAATGGGCCGACACTAGAAAGATATCACTCACATAACTAGGGATTTTGTAGGAAATTTCATAGCCTAAGAAGCATCTACAGAATTCAGAAACACTCACCTTAAATCTAGCCATTCAAGGTCATTCCACCTCACAATTCCATTACAAGGAAAAAAAGACCCCGGTCCCAAATAATGACCAAAAATGGCACATGATAGGAAAATATGATGTCTCAAGTTTCTGGACACTCATTTCCCCTTTCCTTAGACAAGAAATCCAAAAAATCCCCTAAAAATGTAAAATAAGGGGGTGGAGCTCAAAAGAGTTCATCGATAAAATCTATGATCTGCTTAGCAAGCTCGTATCTTGCAGAAAGGAGCTGAGTTACCTCCCATGTGGGCCAATTTGGAGACCTTAAGTGACTCGAGAGATTTCCATTAATTCTTTCATGGTGAGTTGACGACATAGCGGTATGAAGTTGTAAGGTTTAGACATAATGGAGAGCCGAGGGAATTCAACAAATTTTGCGATAGTGGTTAGCTCATTGTGAAAGGGAAGCAATCTCATGTGAACTCAACATTGGCCCACTTAGGAGAATGGGGTATCGAAAGCATCTTAGAGCGTGAATTGAATGAATTTGGATGAGGTAGATTCAACTCGCAAGAAGATCAAAAATGGGGGCCAACCTAGTTAGAAGTAGCTCGACATCGTGCCCGTAAGGCAATAGGGAGCTCATTTTTATGAGCTATGGATCGATCTGTTGCATCCATGGGAAAGGAAAATTTAGGTGAGGAAAACAAAAGGGAGCTCAATCAACTATCTATGGTGTCAGATGGAGTGCATAAAAATTGTTAGCTCGCTTCAATGAAGCTATGAATGAGTCACCATGGTGACAAGGTGACTTTAGGGGTAAACGAACCAAAGGAGGCCTTCAAAATTTTTTGGGGTTAAGTCCACAAGTCTAAAATTAGGAGTGTAATATCTTCCAAAAAATTGAATCCCAAAATAAAAATGGGCTTGGCCATTTCAGAGTCAATCCTCTTTCACCGTTAATGGAGGATTAATTTTGTAACTCAACGATAAGTGGAACTTCAAGCACCGCAAAGACGAGTTCCAAAGAGTATCCCAAAATTTGTAGTATTCAAACTTTGGGGGTGGATACATTCAGGGGTGGGGAGATTTTTCATTAAAATTTTGGAGTGCAAAAATCCTCAAATGGGTGTGGCAAGATGTTCGGAGGTCTCGGACCCGAAACCCCAAAAATGCAAACTGCACGACCAAAACAAATAAATAAGCTCTCTGAGCCATTGAGTACCGAGCTATATTAATGGTGATTCAGGAAATTAGGTGAGGTGGGGTAATGTGGTGAGCATGATGAAAAGGTGGTGTGTAAAAAGACCACCAAGCTACATTGGATGTAAAGCTTGGTTGGTAGGATAATGTAGCTTGGTAGGTAAGAAACTAGCTCGACGAAGGGAAGAAGAACAAAAATCATGACCCATATTCGAACTTCCATAACTTGGGGAATTTTTGGGTAAATTTAATGAAATTATATTCATTTGAAAGGATTTTTGGAGAAAAATCCAATGGACACTTTAGATTTCAATAATCAAATGATTAGGTGAAGATAAAACCCTAAAAGTAACATGTGCAAAAATGGCTACAACTTCTTCCATACTCCAGCATTTTCACAAAATTATAGTCAAGGGAAAGCTAATTTCAGGATTTACAACATGACACCATTGGAATTTTTATTTTGGGGGTTCTAGATATCAAAAAATGGAAAGTAACGTTGTGGGTAGGAGAAAATTAATGAGGATAGTGAGAAATCATGACGAAGTTGCTGTAACAACGAGTTATATCAAGAAGTTATCGTGGCTAATTTCTTCTTGCTCAAGTCAATTTCATTAATGGAGCAGGATTTTTTATATCTTAAAGCACTCATTGATGATTAAACAATGAATTTTTATGGGTTTTGGAGCAAATTCAGGTTTTTCTCTCTCTCTCTCATCTCCTCAAATTTTCTTCTATAAATATGTAAGGGGATTACACAAGAAAAAGGGTTGGACATTTCTCCTCCATGCACCCCTCTTCTCCTTCTTGCAGGTAGTTATAGGGATTCAAACCTTCTCTCTCAAGATCTGTAATGACTTCATGCCTTCTTCTTATCAAGAATGTACTGTGCAAAATCTAAGAGCAATAAAATTATGTTTTGTGATAATCTTGTCTATCCTTGCATGATTTTCATTATTCTTCTTTCCTCTCATTTTAATCTAGGAATGTTGTGTATATTTTATGGTTATTGCAAGTTTTAGGTGATGTTGTGTTCATTTGAAGGTGGTTTTGAATGCAATTTTGATCTATGATGCTAGGCCATCCTCCTCACACTCATTTTCCTCTATCTTCATGCATTGTGGATTATCCAACACTCCTTTCTTGGTGTATCACCACTCTTAGTGTAGGTTTATTTCATGCAATCCTTCAATCCATATCCCCTTGTAATCTTTAGATTAGGGTTAGCCAATAGTTTTTCTTGCATTAGGATTAGTTTTTGGTGGGTAGGTTAGGAGCAGAAGCGACCTTCTCCGGAGAGTTATCTCATTTAACAATGTCCCAAATTTAGGATAACTCCATGTCTATGTAATCACACCAAATGTACCATTCAAACGTAGACCAGTTAGGGGTGCAGTGATTTTGAATAAACAGTTTTGGCACGCCCAGGGGGACTACTCCAAGAAGTCAAATTTTTCACTTTTAAGTTGTTCTCTGTAAAACCTTGTTACATTGGGCCAAGTTTAAACAAGAAATTATTTTCAGAGGTTTCCTTGAACTTGTGATTTAGAGGTTGCAGATTTCAGATTTTGGAGGTTTTTGTTGCAAGGAAATCACTTTTGGAAGACTTACTATGTTCAAAATGGGGTAAAGCTTTCACAAATGATAGATCAAGGGCTGAACTTCAAAAGTGTATTTTTATATTTTCATATTTTTAATTTTCAAAATTTCAGGATTTTTGAATTTCAGATTTTGGGTTTGAGGATTTGAGAATCTTTGAAATTTCATGCTTTTCCAAATTTCGGGTATGAGGATTTTGAGATTTTGGGCCTTTCAAAATTTCTAGATTTTGGACCTTTTGGGTTTCATACTTTGGAGGTTTCTTAATTTTTAGGATTTCGAGGTTTCCAACTTTAGAGTTTCTCTACTTCAGATTTTGGGAATTTTCAATTTGAGTTCTCTAAAATTCGTGGATTTCGAGACTATTGGTAGCCAAACTAGTCCTACCCCCATAACAATGTTTGAGCTCTTAAAGGTGTGTATAAAGGAATCTATCCCATCTCATCATTTCAAGTTGTGCACTTAATGAAATTTTAGTCTTCAAAGACACACATACAAAGCACAACTAATGACTCTTTCTAGATAACAAACACATCTCTATGAGTAGCAGAATTTCTCTCTCTTTTCACCCGTTTCCATCCATTTTCCTTCCATTTTATCTCCTTCCACTTCCATTTCATTTCTTCTATGAACTCATGTAATCATGGCTTCATTTGTATCATGGGATTCACATCTAAGGCAACAATCGTGACATTCAAACATACCTCCACATTTGTAACACATATTATCGGGTATTATTTGCCACCTCCAAATCCATATTATGATGAAAACCAACAATGGGCATAATCCTATGAGAAATATATAACTTATTTTTGTCATCCTCTAAAGTTTATAGGTTTCAAAACCAAGGGTATATGGATTATGGAGCTTATTTGTCACCTAGAGATGTTGAGTTGCAAATGGAGATTCAAAAATGTAGGTAGGTATGGTGCAGTGCTCGAGATTCTTCTCAAATGGAAGCATCCAAGATTGGATTTAGGGACCCTTTCCAATGGGTAGGCCCCTTTCCAAATCATTACAACCCCAAGAGAAACTTCGATTCAAAATTGAGATGTAGCTCCAACTATAGGAATGGACTAAGGACATCGAATATCATGTGAGGTTAGTGGAAAAATTTAAAATTTAACATTTCCATCTTATGATCCTTTCCCCGGTCCCCAATAAGTTCCATTTCAAACACAAACTTAGTTTCAAAGTTTCTAACCGGATGCTCCCTCATGGAACCCACGTCATTTCCTTCCACTCTTCCACATCATCTCAACTTCTCTTCCATTTTTCCTTCCAAGAAGCCATTTCTTCCATGAGAGAAAAATTACAAAACCCCTCCACCACATCAAGCAATGCCAACATCAGTTTAACCCTAACCAACCCATCCTCTTATTTTCCCTAGTTAGGAAGAGACTAAATAAACCAATCAAGAGGATTGAAATAAAGAAGCAATGATGAAAAAATTGGTGAGCTTGGCTCTCATAATTGGAATTGAGAAAACTTCCTTGCTAGTCAAGCCTTCAAGGAGCATGGGATTGGAAATGAAAAGGTGGTGGAGATTAAGATTGCACCAGCAGAAGCAAAACAAGATCTAGTGAAAGATGATCAACAATCGAATGTTCAAGGTGTAGTGTTCATGATAGTACTTTATTTATAGAGATTGTTGGTAAAAAATCAGCTACAAAATCAGTAAACGAGGAGGATATCATATAGAGGTTCTTTCTCTTTATAATTATGAAAATAAAATTTCTTTTCTTCCTTTATTTTTAGTTGAAAATGGCTTGTTTGATGGATCTATTTTGGGGAAGAGTCTTGAAGGAGTTGTTGTTAATAACAAGCTTCATGAGTAACAACATTCCACTACTTATAAAGAGAAAACAAAATCTCAATTGGAGACTACAATAAATATCAACAAGTCACATGTTTCCATGGAAGAATTTATCACTGCCACATGGAGATGTATATAAGGGAATCCCACTTCAAATAAGGATCCTCTTGAATCAGTATTAGAGGAATTGAGTCTTCTTTTTCCATAGCGGGAAAAGAAGAGAAAAGGAACGAGGACACCATAACTTTCATACCATTCACCAAGGTGACGCATGTTAGCATAATTTAGCATAGGCATATTTATTACATTGTCTTTTATTTAATAATGTGCAACATGTGCACTCTAGTCTAGTGACTTGCATTCAATATTGTTATGTTGGATAACATTCAATATTGGTATTAGTAGTAATTACATGTGCATGTGAGATGGGTCTTATCATCTCGTAGTTGGTGCCTGATAGGGTGTCATGTCTATCCATATGAGGCTATCTAATATCTATAAATATTACAACTCTTGCATTGTTATGTAATCTAATTTCATGATCAATAATATTTGTGAGGCTTTCGTTGCTCTTTGGTCATTGCGAATCTAATTATATTCTATCATTTAGTATCGTAGCTATACCATTGTTATCATTTGGTATCGAGTGAAGTTCTATCCAATCAAGGTTCAAGAGGAGCACTATTGGAAAAGATCCATTGGAGAAGCATATCTGCATCAAAGGAGAGCCATTGAAGCATCCCACAACCTCCATTCCTTCCAAGCATCCCTCAACTAAAATTTGACTTATCCACTTATTTGGAAGGTAAATGTTTTTTTTATTAGTCATTAGCATAGCCAATTGATCCAACATATTGGTAGAATATTGAAATTTTGCAAGTCTAAAAAAAAAGTGAAAAAAAAATCAGATCTATAAAAAATAAATTAGATATGAAAGTGGAGGTGTGAAAAATTCGGGAGCAAAGGTCAAGATGTCTCACAACAAAATTCCAGCAGATAGCTCTCAAAAACAAGGACATAACTTTTTCATTAAATTTCCAATTGATGTTCTATTTTTTTTTCTAGAAAGATAAGAAGGAGGTGCAAAAATTTATAGTTTACATCATCTTCAGATTCGGCCTCTACATGTGACGAAAAGTCTATGCAAGTCGGATCCTTTTTTCTGAAAAAAATCAGATCTAGTTGGTAAATTGGTAAGATCTCAAAAAAAAACATTCGAATTCTTCTAAAATTTTGTAGGTTTCAAGAAAAATATTGTATGATATTACTATCAAAATTTTAGAAAAACCCAGATCATTGTTTATGAGAAAAGGTGAAAACAATATTCAGATTGTTTGTTTGGTGAAAACAATTTTTTATTTTATGTTTGGTTCTATCACACGAGATCTTTGATCTCATAATAGTGTTTGGTATATACGGTGCCTCTTTGAATTTCTTACAGGTGATGCCATCATGACTACTACTACTACACTTAATGTGTAACACAACTTCCTGAATGTCATTTGGGCATTGACCCTATAAAATCGACAGGGAGTAATAAGGACACAATACACACACATTTGAGCCCTCCCATCCATTTGTGCTTACACAAAGCCTCTCAGTATTATTTACATACCACGTACTAAATTATTTCACGTGCGTTAACACCTCTTTCCGTACTGATGGGTATATTGAAAGGGTGATATTCTTCCATGTACCGACGGGTATATCGGAAGGGAGCGTATATAGAAAGGTTTGGTATATCAGCCTAACGGTATATTGAGAGGGAGACCATAAACCTAGAGTGATAAGAGCCTTACCCTTTGTCAAAAATTCAGAGTTTCAGAAATTCAGATTATAGAAATGGGTGCACAAACACCAAATTTCTTACTAGATTCACAACTACTTAGAGGAGACAACTATGTTGCATGGAAACTGAAAATCAAGATGTTACTTGAGTTTGAAGACCTATGGAAAGTTGTAGATGGATCAACAACAAGATCACTTGATGATGGAAGAAAGCAAGTTCAATTTGACAGGGCCAATCAAAAGGCCAAGTTGATTATCTTGTTTGGCATAATGGATGATGTACAACCCCACATTAGAGATGCCACATCGGCCAAGGATGCACGGGATAAGTTGAGCACAGTCTATGAGGTAAAGAACAAGAATTCCATCCTCAACCTACTTTCACAACTCCATACTCTCAAGTTCAAGCACAATGAGAAGGTTGAAGCTTTTTTGAGTCAAGTTACTACTTTGAGGGCATCTCTACTAGCATTGGAAAAAGAGATAAGTGATGAGGACCTCGTACTAATTGTGTTGCGAGCACTTCCTCCTTCCTACAAAATCTTTTTGACAACTATCAATATGAGTGAACACACAGTCACCTTTGAGAAGTTGGTCAATCTACTCCAACAAGAAGAGGCAATGAACAACAAAGATCATGAAGATGAGAAAGCACTATCTTCCAATCATAAAGGAAAGCGGAAATTTCAGTCGAATCACAAGAAGTCCCAAAAAAATCAAAGTCAACAAAGGGACCAAAGTCAAAGAGACAACACTAAGAAGTGTCTCATTTGCAATAGAGGGGGATATGACATCAAATATTGTTGCTACAATTCCTACAAAAAGGGTTCATCAAGCAATTCAAAACCCAACAACTAACAGGGTAACAAAAATTCAAATCAAGCGAAGTCCAACAACAACAACAATCAAGGGTAGAAAAATGGTAATTGGCAAAGAAAACCCAAACAACAAGGGTACATTTCCGAACATGAGGATGCTTCAGATGAAGGACACCACATGTATTCTACTCAATTTGATGAAGAAACCAACTCCACACAAGATATTTGGTATGTTGACTGGGTATAACTCGACACATGACTAGACGCAAGGATTGGTTCTACACATTACGTGACTCACCTAACAAGAACTATGTGTCATTAGGTGATGACTCATCATATAATGTCAAGGGGATTGGAAACATTTCACTACCTCTTGGAAAGCATGACTACAAAATCATAGATGTATTGTATGTACAGGTTGACCAAGAATTTGCTATCAGTTAGTCAACTCCTTAATCACAACTTGAAGTTGGATTTTGATGGTAATAATGGAGAAAAAGTGTGCTTGATAAGAGATAAGTCAAGAGGGTCCAATATTGTAGCAAGAGCCTCCAATGTGGGACACATGTTCCAACTTGATTTTGTCCACAAGGATGATCAAGCTCTAGTGGCCAAAGACACACAATCTATAGAACTATGGCATCACAAATATGGTCACATAAATTTTGGCTATCTCCAAACACTTCAAAAGGGAAACATGGTGAAAGGATTGCCTACACTCAAGCACAACACTGAAAAGTGTCACAATTGCCTAGATGGAAAGGAACATAGAGTACCCTTCCAGAAGACCACATATAGAGCTAAGGGAAAGCTTGATTTGGTGCACACCGATCTTTGTGGGCCCATGCAACCAAGTCATTCTAGATGTCAATACTTCATGCTTTGTGTTGATTACTACTAAAGAAAGATGTGGATATATTTTATAAGAGACAAGAGTCAAGCCTTTAAGACATTTTATAAGTTCAAAGCACTTGTTGAGAATGAATTTGGTCGCAAGATCAAAACTCTCCACTCAGATCGAGGGGGGGAGTTCATAAGCAATGAGTTCAAGACTTACCTAGAAGCTCATGGGATTCGTCAACAAATGCCTCCTACTCACACACCATGGTAGAATGGTATAGTTGAGAGAAGGAATCATACTATCATGGAAATGGTGTGATGTATGATTGACGATTCAGGTTTAAAAAGACATTTGGGAAGAAGTTGTAAGAACTACAAGATATTTGTTGAACAGAGTGCCCACAGTAGCTCTTGGAGGACTGACACCTCAAGAAGCATGGTCAAATCAGAAACCATCAATTGCACACCTTAGAGTATTTGGGTGCAAAGCTAGCATGCACATACCAAAGAAGAACAAGAACAAGCTGGATATGAAAGCTGAGAAACTGATATTCATTGGATACAGTGAAGAAGCACTTGGGTACAGATTATGGGATCTAAAAGCAAAGAAAGTATACACAAGTAGGGATGTTGAGTTCTTTGAGAAGAAACAAGCAGATTCTCCACTCAATGACTCAACAAACATGCAGAATACACCTCTTGTGAAGATAGAACTTGATGTTCCCACTGAAGATGATAGTGATGAATTGGATGATGGTGAAAACTTGGATCCACCACAAGCTAATGGAACAGCTAAGAAGTTACCTAAATGGTATACTCAATTAATAAGAGATGGAAATTTGGATGAAACACCTAGCACATCATCCAATCATGGACCTAGAACTCATAGTCAATCTTGTGAAGAGGTCAATTATTTCCTAATGAGTAGAGTTGTTAAAATAGTTGATCCATCTCGTAGTTCGAAATCCCTACAATCAAAAGCTTGGAAAGATGCCATGGATTCAGAGTATCATTCAGTGATGAAGAACAACACATGGCAAATTGTTGACCTTCCACCATGGAAGAAACTCATTGGATGCAGATGGATATTCAAGACTAAGTACAAATCAGATGGGACTATTGACAAGTATAAAGCAAGGCTTATAGCAAAAGGGGTATGCACAACAAGAAGGCATTGATTATGAGGAGACATTTGCTGCCTCAACCAAGATCAACACAATCGGATGATATTTTCTCTAGCTACACAATTTGGTTGGAAAGTCCACCAAATGGATGTGAAAAGTTCCTTTCTAAATGGATATTTGCAATAAGAATTCTATATGACTCACCTAGAGGGTTATGTGATACCAAGAAAAGAGATGATGGTATGCGAGACTCATAAAATCTCTATATGGCCTAAAACAGGCACCCCGGCATGACATGGTACATCAAAATTGATGAGCATCTCATAAGTCATGGATTCAAAAGGAATACTTATGACCCCAATCTCTACCTCAAAATCAAGGGGGCAGATTGTCATTGTGGTTGTTTATGTCAACGATCTAATCATTACTGATAATTCTATGAAGATGATCGATGCAACAAAGAAGGATTTTAATTGATCATTTGACATGATAGATCTCGGGCTCATGCACTATTTTCTTGGGTTGGAAGTATGGAAAAAATAGAATCATATCTTTTTTTCGTAGTTTAAATACACCAAGACAATGCTCGATAAATTCAGAATGATGGATTTCACTCCTATTGCTACACCTATGGAAGCGAGACTTTAGTTATCTCATTCTGATCCATCACCACCGGTGAATGTAAATCTCTATCGACAGTTGATCGAGAGTCTCATTTACCAGACATATACTAGACCAAATATCAGCTTTGCGTCATTTATTTATCATGCTTCATTCAAGAACCAAAAATATGTCATTGGAAAGCAGCAAAGAGAATACTTTGAGATATCCGAATGATAGTACAGTTGAGCTTGGTCTAGAGTACAAGAAGAACAACAAATTCTTCTTGACAAGATATTCAAATTTAGATCATGCAAAAACACGGATGATAGGAAGTCAACATTAGGCTTCATCTTCTTTATGGGATCTAGACAACTATCATGGGGAAGCAAGAAACAAAACTTTGTTTCTCACTCTTCTCTGAGAAGAGTATCGAGTGCGCAGTGAAGTTGTTTATGCAATATGGCTACACCGAATCTTTGGAAGGAATTGGTCTACCACAACAAAAATCTACTCAAATATATGTTGATAATGAAGGAGTTCTAAAGCTTGTTTGTAATCCAATATTTCATGAGAGAACCAAGTATATTGAAGTACATGTTCATTTCATACGCAAGCATGTATTGAAGCACAACATATAGCTCCGATTCGCCCTACAACCGAATAAAAGGAAGATGTTTTCACTAAGTCACTTGCATGTGAAAAATTCACACTGCTCAGAGTTCCTCTCCATTTCATTGAAACTATGCAAAATTAAGGGGGAAATGTTAGCATAATTTAGCATAGCCATATTTATTGCATTTTATTGCATTGTCTTTTATTTAATAATGTGCAACATGTGCACTCTAGTCTAGTGACTTGCATTCAATATTGTTATGTTGGATAACATTCAATATTGGTATTAGTAATAATTACATGTGCATGTGAGATGGGTCTTATCATCTCGTAGTTGGTGCCTGATAGGGTGTCATGTCTATCTATATGAGGCTATCTAATATCTATAAATATTACAGCTCTTGCATTTTTATGTACTCGATTTCATGATCAATAATATTCGTGAGGCTTCCGTCCCTCTTTGGTCATTACAATCTAATTCTATTCTATCATTTGGTATCAAAGCTATACCATTTTTATCAACACATTCGCCATCTATAGATGAGTAAGAAGGAGTAAATCCAATCACACATAGTCAACTTTTCTAGGAAATTCTGCATGAAGGATTTACTAAGACTCGAGTAGTGGGAACATTCGACAAATAAGACCATGCCCTATCAGATATATATCCTCATTGGAGCTAGAATAGGAGTTTCCAAATGATTCATGTTCATCTCCAAACATGAGGATGATTCTCATAGTACCAAAGATCAACTACAATACATTCAGGAGCCTCATGTAAATAATTCCGGGAGGCATTTTTTTGTTTCTACTTGATACCTTGATAGTGTTGGTGGAAAGTTACTACTCGTGATAGTTTTTCACTCATAAGCATAGCCATGTTCATTTCCAAATCATCCTTATGGCTATCGACTTAAGAAGCGGAAGCTATTTTTAAGCTATTTTGCACTACTAGTGTCTCATTTTTTTAAGCCTTCTCTTTCTCTAGTTAGTGTAGGGTAGGTGTAGGTTGTTTTCTGCATCACAAGTGCTTAGGAACACTATGCTATCTACCAATGCATGTATAATATTCATTTTGTAAATATTTTTGTTTTGTATTGCTTCGGAATAGTACATAGTGTTTCAATAGGCCTCTCGCATTTAGGAAATAAGTTCATACTTGTAAGGAATGGTTGCTGATTTAAAGAGAAGATAAATGTAGAGAAACTAAAATCAAGATTGAGGACACGTTTTACTAAGTGTTCATTCCTCGAGTCCTTTGGGATCAATCATAGGTGAAATTATAATCACCTCCACCAAATCACAAGTAGCCCTCAACAACATTCGCAAGTGGAACTTTCAGAAGAAAGAGAGAAATCAATTTCTAATAGAGTTCCATGAAGTTTTAACTTGAGAATGTCTTATTTAAAACTTTGCAGTGTATAATGCATGCCAAACATCATCAGTTTTTGTGTGCTTCATACTTGGTAGATGAACAATACGAAGAGGAGCATGTGAAAATTATAGGTTAAGATAATTTTCCACTCTATAAAATTTAACTTTAATAGTTTCTTATAGAGATTAAGAGTGCAAGCGGTGGAACAGTTCGGGGTCAGCAGTCTTTAGGTAGTCTTCGTGTTTCAAATTTAGCGGGGTCCAAATCAGTTGCAAATAATCAGATTGTGACTCCATTCGCAATGGACATATAGAGGTCATCTGGTATAGAACATCTAACAGGTAGATGTCCCCATGAGTTGCCAAATTGTTATCCAATTTTTCCCCTTAGGAAAAAATAGAGAACAGGGCTTAATGGGCTCGACACAAAAAGAGCTCACGCATGCAACTCGGGTTTTGTAGGAAATTTCATAGCCTAAGAAGCATCTTCAAGAATTCAGAAAAAATAAGGCTAAATCTAGTCATTTATTGTCATTCCATACACAAGTTCCATTACATGGAAAAGGACCCTAGTCCCAAAAAAAGACCAAAAATGGCCCATGGAAGGAAAATGTGATGTCCCAATTTTTTGGACACTCATTTCCACTTTCCTCACCATGAAATCCAGAAAATCCCCTAAAAATGTAAAATAAGGGGGTCAAACTCAAAGATCTCACCAAGATGCTTGACGAGCTCGCATCTTGTTGAAAGGGGCCAAGTTAAAAGTTGGCTCGGGTGAGTTACCTCCAACACGTACTCAAGATGGAGACCTTAAGCAGCTTGCACAAGTTGTATTAATGCATGTACGATGATTTTACAAAATAACGGTTGGAATTTGGAAGTTTTGGGCATAATGGAGGGTGAGGGAATTCGAAACTCATGCGAGATAGTGGTTGGATCATCATGCGCAAAGGAAGCAAGCTCATGTGAGCTCAACATCAGTTCACTAAAGAGAATGGAGGCATTGAAAACATCTCGAAAGCATGAGTTGAATGAATTCGAGATAAGGCTGATTCAACTTGCAAGAAGATAAAAATGGAGGCTATCCCGGTTAGAAGTAACTTGACATCGCGCTTGTAGAGAAATGGAGAGCTCGTTTTCATGAGCTATTGATCGAGTTGTTTTGGCCATGGGTAGGGCTGATTCAAAGTTGAAGAGGAAAAAAAGGGAGGTTGATTGAGAGCTATAGTGTCATCTCTAGAACATAAAAATGGAGAGCTTTCTTTGGTGAGATGTGGATGAGTTATAATGGCTACAAGGCAATTTTGGTTTGTGAACAAGTTGGGTGGAGGCCTTCGTAAGATTTTTTTGGGGGTTGCAAAGAGCCAAGGTCGGAAACGAGGAATGTAATATCTCTAAAAACATGGAAGCTGAAAAATTATAATGGGATTAGTCGTTTTAGGATTCAATCACCTTTTATGGTCAATGAGATTTAGTAATTTCAGAATTCAATGGTGAGTTGAATTCCAAAGTAGACAGAGGGGATTTATGAAAATGGTGGATCTCAAGATTTTAGCTTTTAAATTTCTGGGGTGGATTCATTCGAGGTGGGGGTGAGTTTTCATTTGGAGGTTGGAGTGCAAAAATCCCGAAATGGGCATGGCAAGATGTTTGAAGGGCTTGAGCCCGAAATCGTAACAAATTTAAACTCTCACCCAAAACAATTAAATGATCCCTCTCGAGCCATACAAATACCAAGTTAAGAAATTAGGTGAGGCGAGGTAGTGTGAAAAGTAGGATGGTGAGGTGGCGTACAAAATACCTCTCGACCTACATTGGATGCAAAGCTTGGTTGGTAAGATAATGTAGCTCGGTAGGTACGAAACTAACTTGGTGGAGGGAAGAAGAAACAAAATCATGACCCATCTTGAAACTTCCATAACTTGGGAAATTTTCAGAAAATTTAATGAAATTATATTCGTTGAAATGTGTTTTCGAGGAGAATCTAGTGGAAACTTCAGATTTAAGTAATTAGATTGTTAGGTGAAGATTAAACCCTACAAGAAACTTGTGTAAAAATGGTTGCAACTTCTTCCATACTTTGCACCATTTTTAACAAAATTACATCATGGAAAGCTGATTTTGGGCTCTACAGCATAGCGCCATTGAAATTTGGATTTTAGGGGTTTTAAATCTCCAAAATGGAAATAAATTATGTGGTATGTGAAAATTAATGAGGTTGGTGAGAAATCATGATGAAGTTATTAGAACTAGGAGATATACCTGTAAGCTATCAAAGATAATTCATTCTTGAAAAAATCAATGTAATTAATGAAGTTGGATTTTATAGATCTTCAAGGACTCATTATGGATTAAAAATGAATTTTTATGGGTTTTGGAGCAATTTCAGATTTTTTTCTCTCTCTCATCTCCTCAAATTTCTTCTATAAATATGTAAGGGGATTACACAAGAAAAAGGGTTGAGATTTCTCCTCCATGCACCCCCTCTTCTCCTTCTTGCATGGTAGTTAGTGCAGGATTCGAACCTTCTCACAAGATCTGTAATGGATTCATGCCTTCTTCCTATCAAGAATTTAATGTGTAAAATATGAGAGCAATAAAATTATGTTTTGTGATAATATTTTCTATCCTTGCATGATTTTCATTGTTCTTCTTTCCTCTCATTTTTATCCATAAATGTTATGCTTATTGCAAGTTTTAGGCGATGTTGTGTTTATTTGAAGGTGGATTTGAATGTAGTTATGATCTTTGATGATATTCCATCTTCTTCACACTCATTCTCCTCTATCTTCATGCATTGTGGACTTTCCAACACTCCTTTCTTGGTGTATCACCGCTCTTAGTGTAGATTTATTTCATGTAATATTTATATCCCTATCCGCTTGGAGGATTTTGATTAGGGTTAGTCATTATTTTTTCCTACATTAGGAGTGTTTTGTGGTAGGTATGTTAGGATAAGTAACCAACCTTCTCCGAAGCGCTATCCCATTTCACAATGTCTCACACTCAGGATCACTCCATATTTTTAGAATCACATTGAATGCCCCATTCAAACTTAAGCCATTCGAGGGTATTGTGATTTTACATTAAAAGTAACCTCCTGAATATTCTGACATAGTCCAATCCCCCTCTGATGATGATTCATTTCTATTTTTATCCACATTTCATTTTTAGTAGGTTCTTTTTCCCGTCCTATTATTTTGGGAAAACATGACCATTTTACCACGCTACCCATGCATTGTTATGAGTCTTTTGGGTGATCAAATCTTGAAAATTTATGTACTTAATATTTTTAGCATGTGAAAGGGCATGTCATATGCTATTTTTAGTAAGTGCACTTTGAGTGTTGGATTGTAATGAAAAAGGTTTTAAAATTCTACGCTTTATTCTAGGATTATCTGCTCCAATATTGGGTGATTTCACCTTCTAGATCTTTGAGAAATTGATATTTTTTTAAAGAGGGTATAATGTTGATTAAAAACACAGTGCTCTATATATAAAAATAGGAAATTCATGGAAAAAAATAGTCCACGTGAAACTAGATTTTTCGATGATCGTTTCCTCCAAATTTCACGTGATTCGCCTACTAGAACCTCGGAAGTGAATATGATGATCACTTCCATTTTGTTTATTTTTCATAGAGGCTATTAAGGGAGTCTCAAGTCTTAGAGGATGGGAAAAATCATAGAGGTTCTCCATAGAATAGAACTTAGCTTGAGCCCTTGGTATGATTAATTTCTTTATTCGTTGGTAGAGAAAAATCATCATGCTCGCAACCACATATTCTTTGAGAGATACTTGATTGAGTATCTCATTGATATTCAAGTTTTAATTCAGGTATGAAGTAGTAATCATGGATTTTTTTGGAGAAAATATGAAGTGGAAACAAGTTCCAATTCCCGATAGCATTTCTTGTTCACGGAGAGAGAGAGAGAGAGAATACCAAGGTAAAATAGCTAGCCATTTTTTTGGTTTCTAAAGCATAGAGGGTGAGGCAAATTTTTTTGTCCCTAGTGTCCCAACTATTCCCACTATCCTAGATAGTTGGTATAGTTGGGACAATTAGAGTGAAAAACCATGCCACCCATCCAAATTGGAAATATGACTACTACTAGAATGATAAAACTAACTTTCCCAAATTTGTAGACACTCGGTTTTGGAAAAAAAATATTTTATTTTGATTCCCAAGAAAATTTTGAGATAAATGAGATGTATTTCGACACATTATTCTTCCTTCTTCCCCAATAAAATGTTGTTTTTTAATTCTAGACCAAAATGTGAGTCTGCTTAAATTTGTCTACACAAAGAATCACTAGGGTATTAGGACGAATGTGAAAAATGCATAATCTATATGATATTATAAAATATTCAATGATATCTTGTTTACCTTTTGATTCATATAAGAGCTTGTGGAATCCTTCGTTAAAGTTTAGGTGCTTTTTTTATAGTGCATGTTCCTTAAGCCTCTAGAACCCAATTTATCTTTTTTGACTCCAAAACCTCTAAAAATTTCCTAGAAATTCTTAAACAAGTTCCAATTCATTTTATACTCTTCCATAACATCTCTAGATGACTTTAGGATCCTTGATATGCTCCATAGGATGCACACTATGTTGGAAAGGCTAGGGAATAGCCTTTGTGTTTAACTAAAATTAGGAATATGTGTAGTTAATCTAATCTAAATTGAAATGTAAATATAGTAAATGAATGTAATAAGTAAACTATGGAAAATAAACTAAGAAACTATTCTAGTGAAATTAGAAACCCTAATGTGCAAGATAAGTATCAAGTGACTTAGCTGATTTGATGAACTTATGGGATTGTGTCGCAAACATGACCGGAAAAACAGAAGCGGGAAAAGTTTTGCAGAGGTCCAAAAGAGGATGGATATGGGATATCTAGCTATCTTGAAGTACTTGGAGAGGGACTGGGATGCCTATGGGTGCTCTGCTCTATAGAATGGGAGCCTCGATCTATGTAAAAGGTCTAGAAATAAGTTTCATAAGATCTGCAGGTGGTGCAAAACCCTTAATGTTTTTGCATTAGTTTCGATACACTACATCGGATGTCGATGATAATACAAGATGTATAAAAGTCCTAAAAAAAATAACAAGAGGTATCAAAACCCTAAAAAATAAGAATGCAAATGAATGGGTAAGATGGATCTCATTGCCAAAACAATTGGCTTACTAACTGAGTGTTGTACTACATTTTGGAACCAAATGTAGTTCTAGTGTGTGTGTGTGTGTGTGTGTGCACATCATGCGCCCTATGTGCTCTTATGTCGTCACACTTTTTTAAGTAACAAACAATAACTAGGTGTAGAATGTAATAAAATGATGCATGGAATAAAATATAATCCCTCCCCTATGCTTTTGTGATGTATATGAACTAGCCTTGTCCTTTGTGATGGAGCTAATAGATATAAATGATATCCAAATGGATATAACTCTAGGTGCATGATAGTAGTGACTAGTATTTGGTCCCTCATTATGGTCTCATAAATTTATACTCATACAGCTTCTCTTGATCTAATTTCATAATTAACCCTGAAATGACTGACCACCAAAAAGATAAGAAGCTGAAACTACTAGAAAGTTCCCAAAATATGTTAGGAAAATTCGAAAGGATCGGGGCACCCTCGGTGCGACTAGAGTGCCCATGGGTGCCCTAGTACTAGCTTGGGCATCCCAAATTAAGGCTAAAATAATGTGAAATGATAGAAATTGGCTGGGCATGTGGGTGCAAGATGTCACGAGTGATGAAAGAAAATAAAGTAAGATGACCAAAAGATGGGGATTAATTAGTATTTTGTTCACTCAAAAACCTTTTAAATAGTAGTATGAGAGTGGGACTAAATAATGTCTAAAGTGCATGATTTTGTGTCTATATTTTATTTTACCCCACTTTATGTTGGTGAAAGGAAATTTTGGTAACATAAAGTAGATATAGATGCGTACCTAATGTCCATGAATTTTGTACTAGAAAACGTTACTAAAGGACTAGACAAAGAGTGGAATGAAAAAAGATGAAAGAGCATAGAAACCAAAGATGAAAAAGTGCAAAAAGTGATAAGATTGAACCTAGGGTGGAAACAATTTCATAGCTTGTGATGTGAGTGATGTACCTACATGGTTAGTATGGTGTGTGTTGTTACAAAGTGCTATTATTGATGTTGTTATTATTTTTGTTGCCCCCATTTGACTATTTGTTTCTTATAGGACTCAGACTGCAAGGAGAAAATTATCAAGCAGTCAAATATGTATGTATATATGTATAAAAATGTAATGTATATGAATGTAAAAATCATGTGAATGTAAAATATGTAAATGAAAATTTTAAATGGAACATGTGCACTTGATCCATGTCGAAAAAAATGTGTAGATGGATATCATGTATTGATGGAGTTTCTTTAGTGATCTGATGCCATAGGTTGAATAAGTGTAGGGAGGAATTCCACTGTATCCTCTAACCTATAACTACTTCCCTAAATGTGTGTGAAGAGATCTTTGTACATCCTAGTTTTTTGGGCGATCTAACACCACTAGCTAAAGTAGTGTAGGGAGGCACACCCACTATAATCTCCAAGCCTATAACTACTTCCCATAATGCTAAGGACACCATGTCCTATAAAATTTGTTGTGTATAGGGTTTTTAGATAGGTCTGAACCTACTTGTTGTATGGAACCCATAATGTCAAGGGTGGAAAGTGCACTCGAACTCAACTTGTGTAGAAACATTGTGTAAAATGTAAAACCCAAAATGATGCCCTCCTCTTTATGTCTAGCACATTGTAATAAGTATGTATCCATAGTGATGATGATATGTGACATATATAAGATATGATATGTGCACAAAACTTATAGATGAGGTGTATATCACGAAAAGATGAAATTAGGAGTGATGATGTAGCCTAAAGCGTATATCACTACTAGATGAATAAAAAGAGTGGTTATGTAGACTAAAGTGCATACCACTATAAGATGATAGAGTAAGTGAAGATTTATCCCATAACATGTGTCAAGATCCTAGAAATGTTACATGATGAAAGGTCAAATGATAAACGTGTGATGGATGTAAGGTCCATTTGATTTGTAAACCATCGGTGTGGACTATGGATCAAGTAGCTAATGTGTATCATAGGGTAGCGAATGTGACCTGTAGATGATGATGTAGTGTATATAATGAAGATGATAAGTGACTATGTAATGTGTATGTAGTATATTAGTATGGAATGTATTATGCATATTTTTATAAGAGCATATAATATTTAAGATGCAATGCAAGATGTGTAGAATGTGTAAAGTGTAATGTATAGAGTGACATGTAATGTATGTAGATAGACTAGTAATGTAGTATGTAGGATGATGTAATGCTAGACTCATATGTGATGAAGACTAGTATAGTATGTAGAATATGTGTGATATGGAGATGTGTAGTGTATGATGTAAGGCATATGATGTGAGATGCAGTGTAGTGATGCTATGTATAGAATGTGGTGTAATATGTGTAGATAGTCTAATAGGGTAGGTAATGTGTAAGATGAATAGGATGTAATGCCAAAGTTATGGATAATAGAAGTATGAGATAGATATAATGATGAATACTATGGCGTATGACGTGTGATGTGTAGTGTCTATAACGCAGGGTGTGAGGTTCATGTGTAGTAAGCCCTTAATAGTCAAGTGTGAAATGAAGCACAAGAGTGTGTCATCAGGTAATGACGACACTATAATATGGAATGAGTATGCCTATGTGAGAAGATTGATGTATGAGAATAAAAAGATGATAAATTCTAATGTGAGTTTGGGAGGGAGTGTGTTAGATGCTATGCTCCCAAGTATGCATTAATGAATCAACTAACCAATAACTATGAAGGAAAACATCCTCCATCTGATGTATGTGATGATGAAAGCGTATGAACGTGCTCTAATAGTGGTGGTATGGTAGATGGACACTGTGCTAGTGAATGAAGGCTATATGAATGTATGAGAAATGTTGTGGTGCAAAAAAATGTGTTGGTGATGGAGATATACATGATCTTGAGTGCGAAGGTGATAAACATCCATGTGGAATAAACCAAGGTGGTGATCGACATCGAGAGGAAATGACTATCCTAGGAATTGTCCTATATCTATGTGAAGGACTAGTGGAGTGGTGTGGTCATGTAGACACTACTCGAGAAGGGGAACTAGGTGTAGATTGTGCTTTGAGAAACATAGAATGTGATGTGCTAGAGGAAGTAGATGATGTGTTAGCTACTATACGAGGATATAACAACCATGGAGTAGATGGAGGGACACCAGTAATGGAAATGACCTATTTGTTGTGAATAAATTTGAGTCACAAATGATTCATAGAAATGATTTATTGAGAGTGACGGATCCAATTGAGACCAAGAAACATGTCACCTCTAAAGAATCGTGTTTTCAACGAGGAAAGGCACAATCAATGTAAGAGGACCAAATATAAAATATAGCTTAACAAACCAAAGGGTTTGTTGAAAGGGTACTCAATTTACAACTATGGGTAGCCTATATCCTTAACAAGTGAAATAGAACATGCACTAAAGGGCCATAATGTGTCGAACTTAGTGTTGTCAAAGGAGATCGAGTCAATAGATACACCGATATGTAAATGATTAGATAAAAATTGACATGATAATAAAATTTAGAGAAATAAATGATTGGTGACAAAGTGGCATTGTTTTCAACTAAAAATCAAGAGCCCTTGATGTAGGAGGAATTGTGTGAGAGACATAATTAGCAGATGAATCGGTCATTTTTGTGTTATGTTTCGGTAATGGGTTATTAAAGATCTTGAGTTTATGATTTTCATTAATAGGTGTAGATGTTGTGGATTCTAGAAGCTCAATTTGACCATTGTCAAGAAAATACTGAATGATATGTCGTAGTCTGAAACAACGATTAGTGGTGTGTCCGATGCATTGATGATAATTGCAATAAGAGTGTTCATCAAAATTGTGACCTTTTGGTCGAGATGGATCTATTTGAAGAGGATATGGTAATGTAATACTACTACTACTGATTAGGTGTGGGAGAATAACATCCTAAGGTATACTAATCTTGGTAAAAGGGTGTCTTTATGGTTGTTATTTAAGATCCTTATGAGTAGATACTACGTTGACAACATTTTTGTCATTTGTGAGTTTAGTTTTAGCAAGCTTGAATGTTTTGTTACCTTGAAAATGTGTGGATGATAATTCTTACTCTTGATAATTAAGTTTTCCTATTGTTAGGATTTTAATCTCACAAAGCTTGCGAGTTTGATAAAGTTGATCAAAAAAGTATAGGTCTCGGAGAGAACATTCTCCTAAAGAGGTGGAAAGAGACTCTAAATCAATAAGTATTAAAGCTCAGGGATCCACAAGTACATTATAAATCTTATGTAATTTTTTTATATCAGAAGACAATCGATAAGTGTTCATGATACCCTTGCACTAGTTTTTTAAGTTGAGTGTAGATGATCTTAGAGAAAATGTTGATATAGAAATGTATGACAAAGGCATATTCTAGATGAGTGAAAGAGAATACCGAATGAACAAGTAGGTCATAGAACCAACACATCACATAGTCTTGTAAACTACGAGGAAAAATATTAGCTAGTATAGTGTGATCATCCACATAGTCAAGGCATGCTACATGAAATTCTCGAAGATGCTCTTATGGGTCCCCATGGCCTTTAAAGATAGGTAGCTTAGAGAGAAAAAATTAGGTGGAAATGGATAGGTTGATATAGTAGGTGCAAAAGGAGTATGAAAAATACTATAAAGTCTAAAGATGGTTTTGTGCATGAGGTAGCTAGCTGAAGATGATGAATTTGGGTTTGCAAGTCCTAATATAAAGAGGTAAAATATGGAGAATTCAAAAAGAACCAAGATGCAGATGAGGAGTACCAAGATGAATGGTGGGAGTGGTGGTTGTTGTTGATCTAAATTTTCCGTTCCATTTCAATTAAATGATCTAGTACTAAAGAAAGCTAGATAAATCTGAACATGGATGGTTTATGGTACCTCTAATGCGATATGATGGATGCGGGCGTAAAGTGATGATGGATCCTGCTACCACACGTTGATGACCTACAACTCAAATGCACTAATAAGAAGATTGATTAGACGGTATATGCAGGGGTTTCTTGACAAAGTGGACACAAGAAGTGTTAACTTCCTTGGAGGATGTCAATCCCCGTTTTAAAGAAAGATTGATATAAATGATAGATAATTTGATAGCATGCGAAAAATGAAGAAATAAAAATATGAAAGTAACTAAGATCTAATATAGGTACTGATTTAATTGAAATAATTATAAACCAAATGTTATGTGGTTTGGGTCGACGGTGACCAAAAATGTGCAGAGGCAAGTTGAAGGTGACTTGGGAAGAGATATTTGGAGTGTAAGAGAAATATGTAAACCCTAAAAAATTTGAGTACAATTTAGATGCAATAGAGGCTTGAGTATGTTGGAGTCAATGTGCATAGGAATTCTTAGGAAGTAGAAACCAAGAAAATGGAAAAAAAAAGAGATGGATGAGGATAGATTTATAATTAAGACCCTCGTCGATCGTGACCAAGGTGAATAATAGGCTGGTTTGAGATATCAGAGGAGTAGGATGATGACTATGGTAGACTGGAACATAGACCAAAAATAGACAGAGGCTAGAGAAGGCTCGGGGATGAAAAACATAGTTAGAGAGGGCTGAGTTGACAATGAATTGAGTTGGATGATGGCGAATATACTAGAGTAAGGCAAGGCCGAGGGTAAAACAATTGAAAAGACATGTTGCAGATGTAAAAGTTGGAAGAATGGATTGATAACGAGTCCTAAGCACTAATGAAGATTATCTAATCCAAAGAATGTGGCAGATCATACAAGAAAGAAATAGAAATGATATAAGATAACACAAAAATCAATTCAAAACTCCAATTTTTCGTAAATGATCTAAATGAGCTTCGATGGGTTGTCGGGGATTGCTTTGAGATACTCTTGTTAGAAGGTGGATTCGCATAGTGGAAAAAATCTGAAAGAAGTCGCACCTACATGTTTTATATGTTTTTGTTGTGATCTCGTTGTGTTCTTATTGTGTCCTTGTTTCTTTCTTTCTACATTATTGTTGAGTTCGATTATTTCGGCTTATTATGGAAAGGTGTAACTTAGTTTAATAGGGTCGATGATGACTAGGCTGGTCGTCGCCGATTGTTGGGATATTTTCCCCAAATTGGTTGATTTATTTAATTCACAATTTGGCGTATTTAAGAGTTGGAAAAGATATTTTAAATCACATGGGTTGGATTAGGTTGTTTTAGGATGAGTCTGTAGACACTAAAATTAGGTCACACTCCCCCTTCTTCACTCGACATATAAGCCCCCCTTTATTACATCTACCTAGCCATGACCCCCTTCACCCTACTAATATTAATTTAATTAATTTAATTAAATTAATGCGTTATCCTCACTATATTTATTATTTAAATAATATCTACACAAACAGTTCACTTAGACACCTCACCAAGCTAACTCAACCTAAGACCTATTCTTAGCAAATTACCATTACTAACTAAGACTTATCCAAAACCTTAAAATCGGTGCCTACATTCCCTCTAACCACATTCTTGCATGCTCACAAGAAACTCCAAGTCTAATCCGTGTGATAAAGACACAAGATCTCGAGGAAATCAGGAGGATCTCCCTAAGTTTAGTAAACCTAGAAAATCCTCCTACCTTGACCGACGCGCCCCCCTAACCATCACCGTTGCTTAAGCCACCACCGTCGGTTACCCCTTTTAACCCAAAACAACCTTATTCTCAAGGTTAGAACTTGGAATTTGCAAGTTGTAAAAAACATTGGGAGAACGTTGGCGAGCAAGAATGAAATATCAAAGAGATAACACATCTTCAGAGAGCCAATTCTAGCAAGAACTGACATCTAAGGAAGGAGATTGAGGATCTTCTCTTGCACAGCCTTCCCAGCCACATTCTGATCTATCCAAGCAAAAGAAGAGTGTGCATGCAGCCCATGCAGAATCTTTTCTTCAGTTGGTGATCACTTGCAGCCTTCAAACCCATCATTAACACCTCCATCTTTCACACATAGACTTACAGGAATGAAATCCAAGTAAGTACAACATCATAATTTCCTGGTTATTTTATTTTATCATTATTTTATCATCCATTATTTATCTTACTCCCTATTGACCATATCCAACATTTTGTACCTCCATAGACCCATCAAAACCTTGCAACAACCTATTCTAGTCACCCAATACCTCGTCTCGACCCAATGAAATCCTTTGTGTATCCACAAAGGAGACCAAAACCTCATTTTGTGACATTTACAGATCTCATAAGAATCGGTGCCGGTAATAGCTAACCGTGGTCACCACCCCTAACCAACACCGGTCTCTGTGTTTTCCCACATAGCCTTAAATAGAGACCTATCCACCTAATTTTACCTCACCCTCACTCACCTATGACCTACTTGAGACCATTATCAGACATACAGGACCTAGAACCTATAATTTAACCTATGGATTCTATTCTAGCTTACCCTGTTAGATTAGATCTGTTTTCTTATTGTGTTTTGAATTGAGATCCCTAAATCATTTCAAAATAACAATAGGATTTACCTTGTTTTCAGCATTAATTTGTTTAAAACAATGGACTGACAGCCATCTAGGAAGTATCATGCTTCCTGGATCTAGCTCACACTAGGCAATTCACTACCCATATTGTTTAATTCTTTCTAGTGGTCTTACTTTCATTACAGGTAATTCCTCCTAGCCAAAACGAAGCTCTCACGGTTAGCTATGGATTCGGAAGTCATACATGTGCAACAACCCATCAACCAACATTTGAATAGGTATTCCTCCTATGCCCATTACCCTATCTGTTTCATCAACAATTCAAAGAAACAATCTAAGAAAAAGGGTGAAACATTTTGGCATGCCGGTGGGACCCATTCGGGGTTCCTTGCATTCATTCATTTCTAGGTGAAAAGTTGCATGTTTGTTTCCTTTCCAAAAGGTTCTTACATTTAAATTTCTCCCCTGGAATCATCTCTTCTTCTATTGTCTAAAAGTAATCATACTTTGGTGCTTAAAACGAACACTTCTTCCCTTTCATTAGCATTGCATTAGTGAAAGATCATACTTTCTCCTATTCCTCTTATTGTGTCATCCAATCACATTTTCAATTTGGGTTTTAAAATCATTACATTTCATTCTAATTTTCTGCATTATCTCACATTAATTGAGGGCAACCTATACGATGGAAGTCATTACCGGCTGATGGTTGACAAACGAATCGTAGAAAAGCACTTATATTCTTTTCTCTTTCTCTGAGTCTTACCAAACCACACAAAAATTCAAATACATACATTCTTAAACAACATCTTACTCCGGAAGAAGTTGTAGGTGATGACATGATCACGAACAAAGGCCACCCAACTCACCGATCTATCAAGTCATACTTCATAGCGACGTCCACCCCCACCATAACATACCTAAAACCTCACCCTTTAGATCTCCTTCTTTATAGGAAGCCATCCTCAAGAAAACTCTATTTCACAATTCATGTGTCAATCTCTAAATAGCATAAGCTAAAGAAACATAATAGCAAAGGGCACTCTTAGGATTACATTTTCTTAGTGTTTCCGCTTGTTTTGTGTTTTGAGGTGAAATATCACATTCATCACTTTTTTGTTCATCCTTGCATGCTCCTCATCATAGTTGGTGTATTCCGGCTTCACCTGAGTGTGCCTGGGCCATATCACCATCATTCCCGAGCAATTTTAGGTCTGATTCCACATCAAATTGTAATTCACAACCACTTTTTCTCATCACTATTTCAATTTCACAAGAACCATCATTGGTTACCTCGACCACCATCGCTTAAACTCAACCGATGTCGGTTCCGTGTCCTTTTGCTAACCGACTCAAAAGGACATTCTCACTTCATTTTTCTCCACTTCCCACAATCTCTGTCACTATCATTTTTTTTCCCATTAACGTTTTACAGATCCCCATATTTGGCATACTTTTCATATTTTGCCTTCTGCCTCACTGATTACTCACTACCTATTTTCTACAAAGACCTAAGCGGTTACTCTGACCAACGAAGGTTTTCCCTAACTGGCGTCGGTTAGCTTGTTTCACATTCCACCCACCATTTGTTACTTCAACCATTTTTTTCTTCTTCTCGCTATTCCTGTACCATTTATGGAGAAGCATCCCCACTTGATCAGTACTGGTTCACATGGTACTGACCCGAAGACAAGCGAATGCCCTCATGTTCCACGCAAGTTGCCAACCACTCCCACCTAGTCCTTCACCACCTTCTATATTATCACTAGCCATGGATCCCATCTAGCCTACTACTATCACTACCAGAGACAAGGAGTTTACATGACTCCTTGACCAGAACCCTACTGCCTTGCAGTTTTACCTCTCCCATTCATCCACTCAAGACACCTCACATCATTTGATATACGGCATGCCCATATCTATCCCCCGACTCTCGAACTCACTTCTCCATTGGCTACATCTGGTTTAATGCTACCCACTTCCATTTTATCCCTAGTATTTTCACAGTTAGGTCCTATACCCGCTATGACTGCCACATCTGTTACCTCTGTAGCACCCATTACATCCACCATACCCTTGGCGACTACCCCAAACATGACCTCATCCACCCCTAATGTCTCATACATACCCGTAGCTACATTACCACCTCCAGTGTCTGGTGACTCCTACCCCATTTCAGAATGTGGTTCTTTCTATTCCACAATCATTAGCCCTATTACTACTAGGGTTACGAAAACCCTTCCACCCCCATATACATACTACCAACAACCACTTGTTTCATCTATCATTCATTCCGGGTACGTACCCCCTATTTCATTAACTTCTTCTCCGCCACCTTACATGGAAGCCCCATACACAGAATGCCACCCCCATTATACACCCAAAACCAACCTCCTCACATTATAGTAGGCATCCAATCATCATAACCCACCAATGACCTAATTAAATTAATGATGGATAAGATGCGGATACATTGAGGCATCGGTTTCCTCCCGCAACACTCTCACTTATTATTAGATTTGCAATGATCCTATTCACCCATCCATTCCCATCCGTTCATACCTTGTGCATTGTGAAATGCCAAAATTCAATCGTTTCAATAGTAAGGAAGACCCACAACAACATTTGCACTCATTTAAACATAGATGTTATTTGATTTCTCATGATGATGCCTTACTTTTGTGAACTTTTCCCATGTCCCTCACTGGACCAACATTAGATTGGTATAGTGGGTTACCCAAAAACTCCACATTTTCATTCAATCAGGTAGCCCAAGCTTTTTTGGATCATTTCTCTATCAATATTGCCAATAAAGTTACCATGACCGATCTATATTCCACATGTCAATACAAGGATGAATATATAGCAGATTTTGTCACTCGTTGGCACAACTTGATAAATCAACTTACCTTTCAACTACCGCGAACTGAACTCATTGAGCTCTTCACCTGAGCTTATGCCAGACATATCTCCCCAAATTTATAGGTCCAAACTTTTAGAACATTCGATGAGGCATTCACTATGGCATGAAAGTTAGAGATTCAAGCCATCGAAGAGAAGAAAATCCAATTATGAAATAAGAATTCAACATTCAAGTCGACTGAAACCTCTTCTTCTTCAAAACCGCCAACCAATTATTCAAAGGCTAAAGGTACCACTAATGTAATGGTACTCAAGGCCGTCCCATCTCATCTGTCTAATTAGGCTATATGCTTATCTAATCTATCACCCGTCATGTGCTTTTCGATTTAGACAAGAGTAGCAAAAATATACCCCAATTGGGGAACCTTACTTTTTCTGTCTTAGAAAAGCTTATCAAAAATGCTTGAGAAAGCCGAGTTGACTTTGGATAATCCCAACGCCACTCCGAACCAAAATCTACAAATCTTTAAAAAACCGTTTCCCAATCATGCCTCTTCATCCAATCAAACTGGTGAGACATCCACTCACAATACCCATACCCGTGAGGTTCACGCAATCTTTAACGAGCTACCTGTCACATCTCAATTACCTCACATCCCTTCCATAGAGGAAATCCTAGCTGAAATCCTCCTTCCACATTGGAACCAACTGTCACATCGCTCCTTCACCAATAGAAGAATTCCCTTCATCTCCTACAACACCTACGGAGGATTCTTTTGATGACATTGAGACCATCTCACCCCTAGCTTCACCACTTAGAGAACCTTTACCTACCATACCTCCTCCACCCATCACCTCCTCCACCTATAGAGGAGCACCTATCTATTCTTCCACTTATAGAGGAGCACCCATCACCTCCTCCACCCATCATAGACCCGGTGGAGGTATCTTTGCCTCTTGCGAGCACTCTCCATTAGCTACCCAAAATACAACATTTCTATTTTCAGCTCTCTTACCCACGGAATTTGTTTACGCTGCCAATTCCCCATCTCTAAGATACATTTTATGGGAATTACCATTAGGTCCTCACCAACTCCACCCAAAAATGAGCCATCTCATGTTTGGCTGATCACTTAGAGTATGTGGATAGAGCTTTGTTATGGGGCGACTCTTACTCCCTGTCTCAACACAAATGCGGAGATCCCTCAATGACACCTCCACTATCTACCCAAGAACATTTCCACCCATAAAACCAAATACAACCACTATTGTCACAGCCCCTTCCACGATACTCGCTAGTACTCACGCCACACCCTTACCCATAACCCAACCTATACCCAAATATTTACCTCCACTAAACCTATTACCACTTTAGGGGTCACCCCGACCACCAACCTTACTAATCCATCTATTAAACCGGATTTAGCTACATCCTCCAATTTTACAACCACACCTACTCGACACACCCAAACTAAAGAAACAAACTCGGTGGTCTCATATCCCGACTACACCCACACTTGTCTCGTCATTTTAAAACCTCAAATTGTCCACCATGGTCAAGCACCCTCACCCATTCATAACCCAATAATACAACAGCCCATTCCTTCCTCACAAATTTCTAACCTACCTAGGCACACAACATGACTCATACCCACACTTGGAGTCTCTTTACCACCAATACCTCTCGATATCTTCAGCCATTTCTTCACTACCTACTACACTTCAATCATTGTCCCTCACAGCCCAAGTATGACATGCGTCATCTACCTTCATAGCACCCCCGTTATCCCCATGGGTAACTCATCCTCTTCCTCAATCTAATTTTCCTTCTAGACCCCATATACCCACATCACCTTTACCCAAGAAGGTGCAACCCAAAAACAAAACCCCACTACCCCACAACAAGGTAGTCAAAACAACCCCACACCCTCCTACCCATCCATCTACTATACCCCTACCTAAACGAACCCAACCGATACCTCAAACCACACCGGCACCTAAACCCATAGCTCGACTGTTCCTACTCTTCCAAAAATAATTCCCATAACCAACCACACCTATACCCAAACTCACATTCATTTCCCATTGTGATCCACTAACAGGGTCCCATGCCAAAATTTAAACCAACCTCCTCAAGACTTCTGTTATCACATTACTGCCACTCCGACCTTACGACCCCCTCAAACCCAAGTCAAAGGGGTTTGATGATACCAAAATTTGTGCATACCATCATGTGCCAGGGCATGATGTGGAGAACTGCAAGGCCTTGAAAACCGTCCTTATCCAATTGTGTCCACTTGAAACCAACTTTGATGACAATGACCTTCTTGATGAGGATCCCGCTTCACCAACACCCATTCCCAGTCCAACAACCACAACCTCCACCCTCACAGCCTCCCCGAAACAACAACCAAAATTTAAAATTAACATGGTTTGCATCAGAGAACTTGCCACACCACCACCCAAATGTCGCTACACCCAACTAACCTCACAGGCTTTTCTCCTCCCGTAGGTTTTTTCCCTTCATGTCATTATACCACTTACCCTACACCCTCTCCATTTGACAATTTCCCTCAAATCAACATGGTACACATCACTACATGTGCACAAAAGGGTAAAGACAAGGCAACTAACCTACCAACCAATCCTATACCCAACATACCATCTGCACCCATACCTAAGATAACTATCCACAGCCCCACATATCCCATTTCTAATGGCATCATAGATCGTACAATGCTCAAACAATTACACAAATATCCACCGAAAATTTCCTTATATGACCTCATCCAAACCTCGAATCTCATTGTCAAGGCCTTATGGATTTTCTTTAATCTATCAAGGTTTTACCCAATGACCCTACACCGTAGCCTCCATTATCACACCCCATCATGTAGCCTCTCTCACAAAATTACCACCTTCATCCGCACCTCACCTTGTTCACCAAGTGCCCTCCTCAACTTCTCGAGGCGAGATCGTGTCATACCAAACCGATGACTGGACCCACCCTCTTCGTCTCTGTACACATTGATGACATACAAGTACACCGTGTGATGATTGATGGAGGCGCTAGCATTAAAAACATTTCATCCCATGCATTTTCTCAAATCTGCATACTGACAACCGCATGCACAAACATCCAATCATGTTGCATTCATTCAATGACGATATAACGTCCACACTAGGAACTATCATCCTTCACATTCGCATGGGCCCCCACACTGTTCCTAGAATTGTTTTATGTTTTGGAGGGGGAATTCCAATATAACTTGTTTCTTGGTAGACCCTAGATCCATGTCATGGGTTGTGTTCCCTCCACTTTGCATCATTGTGTAAAGTTTGAACACAAAGGACACACTTATACCATTCCAACTGACCCATCACCTTTCAAAACATGCAACATGCTTTACCAACCCAACGATGTACTCATACCGGTCAAGCCATCTACTTCCGTAACCAATACCACTTCACCTACACCTACACCCACACCTACTAGTATAACCACTACTTTTACCGCACATACCTCCTTCATTCCTACCACTGCTATAACCTCCATAACTAACCCATTAGCTCCCCAATCTGCTAACACCACCTTCGCATAGATCTCGACACATCATCCATACCAGCTACCCACATACCAAACACCGATCCTCGAAGGTGCTTTTCAATGCCTAACTCTAGGGAATATGGCCTATATAGCGTCAACACATTCCTTACTCCGCATGAGTATGGAAGCCTTTACCAACACTCTCGCTATGATCACCATACAGAGAACACCCCCTTTATCATGCTCCTCATCTTCATACTAGTCTCACTTATGGGGGACTCAATACTACCACCTACACACCTAAACCACCATCACAACCTCACCCATTTTCCACCGACTTCCAATCACTTACCAATTGTTGTTTCACCCACATGTTTGCGTTTTGGCTTTTACGAATAGGGTTGCCATACCATTACTCCATGTACCACCCACAAACATAATGACCGGAGTGGTATCGTCTTCCCCAACCCTTCTACCAAACAGGCCAGATTGAATTCATTGAGGACCCTAGCCCTTCTCCACCTTCATCACCACCCTCACCGATGGAGTCGATGGATCCTGAATCTATCCCTCCTAACTTTTTTTTTTCATAAACACCATTTCCTTGGGGCCTTTGACTTATCAACGTAAAGGCGAGGCCCCTTCCACTCTTCCATTCTTGTATCTTGAGATGATCAATGATGACACACCTACAATTAACATCGTTCAATGTCAGGATGATGAATCCATACTCACCTACCTTGGTGCAGAAGAATCATATATTCATCGGTCGTTACCCTCTGAGACGTAAACCATGTTGAATGAATCAACTATTGAGATCAACATTCATACTCAGGATGACCCGCACATCCTAAAGATCAAACAATCTTTAGATGTTGCTGAATAGGAAGCCATCACTTCCTTTCTCTCGAGATCATAACCATGCTTTCGCTTGGTCTTACACAGACATGCCCGTATTAACCCCACCATAGTGGTCCACAATATCATAACCCTTCCTGATGCCAAACCTATAAAAAAAAGCTGAGGAAAATGCACCCTCGCATTGCTCTTCTCTCACAAAGAGTAACTTCAATGCCTTCTTTCCGTTTCCTTCATCTTACCCATTGATTATCCTCATTGGATTTCTAACATTGTCCCTATTACTAAAGCAATAGGGGACTCTCGCATTTGCACGGACTTCCGAGACCTCAACCTCACCTACCTGAAAGATGACTTTCCCTTGCCCAGTATTGATCAACTAGTTGACCTTACCGTGGGTCACGAGATGCTCTCACTCATGGATGGTTTCTTGGGTTATAACCAAATTTTTCTTGCCCCAGAGGATCAGTATAAGACCGCATTCATTACCCCTTGAGGAACCTTTTGCTATCGAGTCATGCCTTTTGGCCTTAAAAACGCTGGTGCTACATATTAGCATGCTATGACTTACATCTTCCATGATATCATGCATCGCATATTGGAAGATTACGTGGATGATCTCTTGGCTAAATCTAAACACTACGTCAAGAACCTCACTGTCCTCGAAAGCATTTTTTATCACCTCATTAAATATTACATCCGCCTTCAACCTAAAAAGTGCGTCTTCGTGATTATCTTAGGAAAACTCTTGGGATTTATTGTTTCCCTCCATGGTATAGAAGTTGACACTGCTAGAGTCAAGGCCATTCTGGAAATTCCTCCACCCACGAACCTTAAACAACTCCTTAGGCTGCAAGGTAAATTGCAATCCATTAACTGTTTCATTTCACAATTATCGATCAGTGTCAACCATTTCATCATCTACTTAGGAAGGATGTCTCCTTTAAATGGGATGATGATTATCACAATGCTTTTGAGGCCCTAAAACAATATCTTCTCTAACCACCCATACTCATTCCACCAAAATATGATCAACCTTTTTACCTATACATATCAGCTACCGATCATTCCTTGGGAGCCATGCTCGCTCATTGCGATGAAAAACATAGGGAGCAGGTGGTTTATTACATAAGCCATACTCTTTTGGACTATGAAACCTGATACAACCACCTGAAAAGCTTTGCTTAGCCTTAGTTTTTGTTGCCACCAAACTCCGCCATTACCTACTCAACCACAAAACCTATGTTGTGACCAACACCAACCCTTTACACTTCATGTACACCAAACCCTATCAAAATCAGCACACCGTGTGATGGCTTATGCTTTTAGCTGATCTTGACCTCAAATTCATTCACCAAAAGTCCATTAAGGGTCAAGCTATCGCTGACCAACTGGCTGACACACCTATTACCGAGGACCAAACCTCTAGTTTTGACTTTAACGATGAATCCATTGCTACCCTTTCCCTGGATGAACCCCCTTACCAAATGACATTGTTCTTCAATGATTCCAAGTGTCAGCATGGGGTGGAGCTGGTGTTATCCTTGTCCCTTTGGATGGAGAACCCATGCCTTTGTCTTTCAAACTAGACTTTGAATGCACCAACAATATTGCCGAGTACGAAGCACTCGTACTAGGTCTCTAGACCACCTATGCCCTCAATGTCAAATCAATCCACATATTTGGTGATTCACAATTGGTCATAAACCAATTCAATGGTATGTACCAATGTCGTAACAAGATACTTCAAAAGTATAAACATCATGTAGACATACTTTTGACCACCTTTGATTGTTACACCCTTCAAACCATCCCATGGTCAACCAACAAATTTACAAACACTATGGCCTAGCTTAGCTTCCCAAATACCCGCTTCCCCTACCGATTCCAAAATATTTTTCACTGTACAATTCCTCCATTAACCTTCTTATTTACCTCATGATGTTTACTCAATTAGAACCGACACCCTCGACCCGAGTGACCTTTGGTATAAACCATCCTCTAACTACCTATCCCTCTCCATCTTACCTCCTGATCTCACCTGTAATGGACAACATGCCTTTCTTAAGAAGGTCTCCCATTTTGTTATCCTGGGGGGACTCCTCTATAAGCATGACTTTGATGGTATTCTCTTACGATGCCTCACAAGTTCTGAAATTCCTTATACCATTAAGGAGGTTCATGATGGCATATGTGGAGGTCACTTTAGTGGCCTTCTTTGGTTCTAAGCGTATTCTTCACCTAGGCTATTACTGGCCGACCCTTAACCATGATTGTTGTGACTATATCAAACACTACGTGAAATTTCAACAACATTCCAACCTTCATCATACACCCAGTCATGCCTTACAAGTCACTCGTGACCTTTGGCCCTTCTCTCAATGGGGTTTGGATCTTGTCGAAGAAATCAATCCTCATTCTTCCCAATGCCATCAATGGATCATAACCACTACCGAATACTACACAAAATGGGTGGAAGCCATACTGCTCATCTCCACGAAAGATGAGAAAATATGTGAGTTCATTAACCATCACATCATTTTTCACTTTCGTGTCCCTCATCGCCTCATCACTGATAATGGAAAACAATTCAAAAAAAAAACACTGCAAAAACTTTGTGACACCTTTAGCATTTAGCTTAGTTTCTCCTCACCTTATTACCCAAAAACCAATGGCCAAGCCGAATCCACTAACAAAACCCTCAATAAAATTCTCATGAAAGTGGTTAACGATACTGGGAAGGATTGGCATACGCACATTCCTTTTTCTCTATGGGCATACCGCACTAGTATTCGCACTTCCACTATGGCTACACCCTTTTCACTGGTCTATGGTACCAAGGCTGTTCTACCTCTTGAAGTCCAGATCCACTCACTTCACATTTCTCTCCATAACATGCTTACTGATGATGACTTTTTTCAGGACCGCTTAGCACAACTAGAGTTATTAGACGAATGTCGTCTTAACGCTCTGGATCACCTTCAAGTGTATCAACAACGTATCAAATGTGCTTATAAAAAACATTTTCATGAACAAACCTTCTAAGTTGGTGACCTTGTTTTGAAATAAAATCAACACGTAACAAAAGCAGAAAAAATTAAATGGGCAAAATTCGCTCCTAATTAGCTTAGACCATACATCGAAACTCATACCTATGGATCAGGTGCCTATCGTTTGTCCTCACTTGATGGTAAACCCGAACTCCGAGCCCCGTAATGCTTTACATCTTTGACCATTCTATTGTTGACTCATTATCATACCTCACCCTGTGTCTCTTTACAGGCTTGTCCCTTGAGCACTATCCACTCCATCCATCTCCCTAATGATTAAACAAGGATCATGTGACTACCCGTCACCCTTTTTCCTTTTCTTAAATATGTGCACCATGACTCTACACATGGCATGATTCTCATGGATACTTTTTGTCTTATTTTAGATGAGATCCCATGGTCGTTCACCCTTGCCTTCTCAACAAGAACCAAATGCTTCGTTATAGTCTTGTCCATGACTTAAAAGCCAAAAAAAGATAAATCCCTCACAATGACATCTTCTAAAATAAGGGATAAACTCCTTGAGTCAAAATTCCAATATAAAAGACATCTTCAACCTTTAATTGTTGCTATGAGTAGACTGCTCCCTCGAAGGACAACTATAAAAAGCTCACAACTCTCTACATAATCTTTCCAAAAAGAGGACTATTTTCTCAAAAATCAAAATTCAGAAGCTTCCTACATCGATCAGCTTCAAGACCTCAAGGAGACATATATTCCTCCCGTATAGACTTCCCAAATTGATCATTCTATCTACAAATTCAAAAAGAAAAGAAAAAGAAAAATAAGCTTTTTTGTCATGGACTTGCCTATTGTGATCTTGGCTCTATTACCCAAGGCATTTTACTTCCCATTTTATGACCCAATTACTTACACCTCCTTACCCATTGTATTTTCACTTCATACCTCAAGGGACTTACTCAGCCTACGACATTTGGTGATCATGTGACTATTCGTCACTCTTAGAATTATCAATCATGTAATGTCTTTAGGGTCTTACATTCATTAGCCTATATACAGATGTGTTTCATACATTTTAATCCTTGCCAATCGGGTGGCTTTCTTGCCCCCTCTTATCTTTTCTCTTCTTCATTACCTTTTGATCTTCTTATACAGGACTTGGTCCTTGACACTTACCTTTTGGGGTCATCCTCCCCTTTCACCATAGTCACCCTCACCTAACATTTTTACTATCATCTACCCCCACCTATTAAACCCAAACCCACAACATGACCACAAACCTACCAACTCATTTTCATCTTCTTCCCTAGCTTATGGGAGAACTACATTGGTTTGAGGTCCCTTTTCACCGGGACTATGTAGGCAGAACTTCCAGGGCATGGGGCCCTAGAAGGTTAGCTCGGCCACTCTTTACCCTAACCATTCTCCCTCCTTTTACCTGATTTCCTGTTCATATCAAAAACCTTGACATCTATACCATATACCACGTGAATTTTACCACTTATAGTATCTCACATTTTCATACATAACCAGAATTTTCCACATTTTACACCATCTCATGCATTTATATTGCCATTTGTTATCAAAATACTAAAATGAACATCCATGCCTAAACCAACCTGACTCGATCTATGCCTAAACCAACCTAACTCGATCCATGCCTAAACCAACCTCGACTCAACCGTGCCTATCAACCCGACTCAACCATTCCTATAACCTAACTCAACCCATGCCTAAACCTACCTAACTCGATCCATGCCTATAACCTGACTCAATCCATGCCTAAACTAACCTGACTCGATCCATGCCTAAACCAACCTGACTCAATCCATGCCTAAACCGACTTGACTCGATCCATGCCTATAACCTAACTCAATCCATGCCTAAACCGACCTAACTCGATCCATGCCTAGACCAACCTGACTCAATCCATGCCTAAACTAACCTGACTCGATCCATGCCTATGACCTAACTCTATCATGCCTAACTCATCTATTTTCCATCCATATCATAATAAATTAAAACTCATACACATCACAACAACATCACCTGAATATCATCTATCTCCTCATATATACATGTGTGTATCAATACAATGTACACCCATATCACATAAATGTGTATCTCCAAAATAATCATCATCGGCTCGTAGGCCGCTATCCAATACAAAAATTTCTTTGGCTCGCAGCCGGTATCATGTACAAAAAATAAATACAATATCTCTTCGGCTCGCAGGCCGGTATACATCCAAAATCCAACAATACAAAAATAGGTGATATATTGTCTCACATATGCTATAACATATCTACCTCATATGTAGTGTCGAAATTCCCCTCTGACTCGGAGTGGTAGCTCACTACTCTCAATCTACCACTAGATGGCCTGGCATCTGATGCTAACCCCGTGCACTGCTAGATGTCCTCTGCTCTCTCCTTTGGGCTCACTGGCCACCTACACTCTCAGCACTATACGTGTGAGACTATGTCTACTCACTCGAGACTGTCTGTGGTGGTCTCATCACACCATCTACTAATATCTATAGCTCGGGCTCCTCCTCCTATACCTATGCCTAAGGCTCTCACCTCTCTACCTATATCTACGGCTCTGGCCTCTTGGCCTGTACTTATGACCCCTACCTCCCGGCTATCCCTGCCTGACCCTACCTCTGTACCACCTACCACTACCTATATCCATCTGTCACACCCACATCATCTATGTGATGGTCCATGGGATCCTCATCCTCCCTTGTCAACTCTAGCTGGATGGGGTGGAGACAAAGGTCTCTCCACCTCCTCTCTCCTATACTGTGGGAAGGGTGGGGGCACATCCTACACTAAACCAAACTATCACCTCACTCGGTTGACAGGTATCATCTCGTGCTCCCTAGCATGGCATCCCTCTATCCATCTCTATAATTGTAGTCCCTCCACTCTACATACATCCCTTTGTAAGAGGGATAGGTCACATAGGGTCTTTAGATCGTATCCACACTAGACAAGCTCTCTAGTCTCTCATGCCTATAGTACGCTACATCGTATGTATCCCAGAACTCTAAAACCCATCACCTGTAACCAACTCGAATGAATCCCAACTCAAATTCATCTACCTAGGGCAAGCACATCGGTTGCACACACAAAATGTGCTCATAGGCCCAACAATACAGAAAGAAAATGCAACACAGACTGAATCTCTGCAATCATCCGTAGGCCCACAACTCTCTATATAATTGCACCAAGAAAGTTTGTGCCCATGAAAAAATTGGTATGATCAATCATCATGTCTCGAAAGACACCCATTAGCGACTGTGGGAATCTCCCACCCTCTGAATTTGGCAATGCGTAGCACCCAATCACCTCCATCATCAACACTGTCAACCTCATCTCCTCAAGATGGGCAACATAAACCTCTCGGTAACTCAGGCTGGCATTGTGGTAGTACAACTCACCCACTCTCTCTCTAAACACCTCATCTATACACCTCGCCATGACCTCTGATGTCACTGAGTAAACCTAGGCTCCACTAATCGGTAGCCTCAATATCCTATATATATCCTCTAGAGTGATGGTCATCTCCCCTGTCGGCAAGTGGAAGGTGTTGGTCACAGAATCCCATCTCTCGATGAGTGCAACCATCAGACTCTACTCTCTCACAACCCACCCATAACAGCAGATCCCAATTAGGACGACATCATCAATGTGACTCCACTCCTCAAAAGTCACCTACTCATGTAGCTCTAGTAATATAAGTGGCTCCCGGTCCCTCATCCGCAGCTCATCTTGCACTGTATCCAACCAACACTATGTATTAATACACTTTCCCAACTTACCCTGTGTTCACCCCCAAACCACCTATTCTTCCCAAAACCCCTCTACCCTAATCCTTACCCAACCCACCCACAACCTGTCCCCTCTCTCTTAAACCACACCTTTACATATCTTACCCTACCCATTGCCCATCCATTTCCACTTGCCTAACCCATTTTTTACCTATTTCTGGCCCCATTTCCTTATTTTCACACCGACTCCGGTTACCCATAACCATCACTGGTAGCCTTTAACCACCATTGGTCACTGTGTTGTGACCGAGGCCACTTTTACATGATGACATCGGTTGACAAAGTGACCGATGCGATCATTGTGGTGCCAAATGGTGCCGAAACCCCCGACCACATTTTTTAATTTTTGACCAAATCAACCCAACTACCCAACCAAACCTACTTAAACCTTCCCTACTTCCCTTCCCATTCCTATTGACCTACATTCCAACCTCCCCCAACCCAATTATATCCATTTTACCTCCCAATCCAAAATTCAAAACCTCCCCCCATGTTTTTATTACAACCCATATTTTAACCTACTTAATCAATCAAATCATTAAGCTATGGTGTGGAGCTTACCTCATCCCTCTGCCGACGCTATGGTAGTATATCTAGCCGTTATATGGGTGGACCACCTGACCCCTCTCCTACCTCTGCCATCAAGCCAAGAACAACCAATCCTCAGCCACACAAATTGTGCCACCGATCTCACTGTCCCACCACTCGCCCAATCAATCTCAACTATGTGGCTCACCAACCAATCACTTTGCCATACTCTTTTGACTTCTTCTTAATAATGCACAAATGAATTTTAAAACGTAGGTTTTCCACTTTTTATACCCTACCCGACCCGACCGACGTCGGTTAACCCTTGACCGTTGCCGGTCTGATGCCCTAGACTACCACCATCGGTTCCCCTACACCGTCATCGGTTCATACCGACCGATGTCGGTTACCCTGCGTACTCATTGCCCTCACATTTACCTCATTTTCCTTACCTCCTCTTTCTTTTGCCTCCCCTACACCTACCTGGACCACTTTACCTTCACCTCTAGCCCTCCACCTTCTTCAACCTCCTTACATCCGCTATTGATGCCTTATTATTTTACCCCTACCTCGGCCTTACCCATGCCGTGATCTCAATATTTGGACCTGGACCATTGCTAGTGACCTTTGACCTCATGTGTTCACTATACCTTATGGCACTATTACCTGTGTTGATTGACCCAATGACCTTGCCTTGCCTATTGCCATGACTATTTATCCTACCCCTACCTTTGGTGTATTGGAACATACCTAAACATTCCTGCACCTAACCTATGTTGTGTTTCCTGACCATATCCTATACCTTGGATACCAAATTCACTTCAACCTTGTTTAGATAAACCTATCGACCTTAGACGATGTAGAGTTTTCCTACTCTTCAACCTAGTAGCGTGCTGCAGTTTATACATGTGCGTGTGTTTGACTGTTACTACCTTTGACCTTGACCCATTACCTAGATTACTTAAGTATACCTTTCACCCTCTTCCCCTACACCCACTTACCTTTTCCTCACATTTACCTTTTATCAAACCACTCACCGCTTTAGCCTATTGCCTCGTCAGTTCCTGGTTTGAGGGGGATCACCTTCACCCTCACATGGGCCAACCACATCTTATTTTTGTTAGCATCACTTACCAATACAAGCTACACAAAAAAGGGGAAAAATGTAGACACTAAAATTAGGTCACACTCCCCTTCATCCCTTGACATATAAGCCCCCCTTTATTACATCTACCTAGCCATGACCCCCTTCACCCTACTAATATTAATTTAATTAATTAAATTAAATTAATTTTTTATCCTCACTATATTTATTATTTAAATAATATCTACACAAACACTTCACTTAGACACCTCACCAAGCTAACTCAACCTAAGACCTATTCTTAGCAAGTTACCATAACTAACTAAGACTTACCCAAACCCTAAAAATCAATGCCTACATTCCCTCTAACCACATTCCTACATGCTCACAAGAAGCTCCCAGTCTAATCCGTGGGATAACGACACAAGATCTCGAGGAAATCAAGAGGATCTCCCTAAGTTTAGTAAACCTAGAAAATCCCACCTTGACCGACATCGGTTTCCCCTAACCATCGCCGGTTAAGCTGACCACCGTCGGTTACCCCTTTTAACCCAAAACAACCTTATTCTCAAGGTTGGAACTTGGAACTTGCAAGTTGGCAAAAACATTGGGAGAAAGTTGATGAGCAAGAATGAAATCTCAAAGAGATAACGCATCTTCAGAGAGCCAATTCTAGCAAGAACTGACATCCAAGGAAGGAGATTGAGGATCTTCTCCTGCACAACCTTCCTAGCCACATTCTGATCTATCCAAGCAAAGAGGAGTGTGCATGCAGCCCATGTAGAAGCTTTTCTTCAGTTGGTGATCACTTGCAGCCTTCAAACCCATCATCAACACCTCCATCTTTCACACATAGACTTTCAGGAACGAAATCCAAGTAAGTACAACATCATACTTTCCTAGTTATTTCATTTTATCATTATTTTATCATCCATTGTTTATCTTACTCCCTATTGACCATCTCCAACATTTTGTACCTCCATAGACCCATCAAAACCTTGTAAAAACCTATTCTAATAACCCAATACCTCATCCTCGACCAACCAAATCCTTTGTGTAGCCACAAAGGAGACCAATTCTCATTCTCAGTGATATTTCCATATCTCACAAGAATCGGTGCCGATTATAACTTACCGCAATCACTACCTTTACGATGTCGGTCTCTATTTTTTCCCACACAGCCTTAAACAGAGACCTATCCACCTAATTTTACCTCACCCTCACTCACCTATGACCTACCCGAGACCTTTATCAGACCTACAGAACCCAAAACCTATCATTTGACTTGTGGATTCTATTCTAGCTTAGCCTATTAGATTAGATCTGTTTTCTTATTATGTTTTTAAGTGAGATACCTAAATAATTTCAAAATAACAATAGGATTTACTTTGTTTTCAGCATTAATTTGTTTAAAACAGTGGACTGACAACCATCTAGGAAGTATCACGCTTCCCGGATCTAGCTCACACTAGGCAGTTCACTGCCCATATTGTTTAATTCTTTTTGGTGGTCTTGCTTTCATTACAGGTAGTTCCTCCTAGCCAAAAGGAAGCTCTCATGGTCAGCTATGGATTCGAATTCATACGCGTGCAACAACCCATCAACCAACATTTGAATAGGTATTCCTCCTACGCCTGTTACCCTATCTGTTTCATCAACAATTCAAAGAAACAATCTAAGAAAAAAGGTGAAATAGAGTCATGGGTAGTTAAAATATTGGGATGGGTAGAAAAAACATAGGGATTTAGATTTAGGATAAAAACATCCAAAATAGAAAGTCCATTAGGGTGTGTTAGGGATATTGATTGATTAATTAATTAACAAAGATTAATTAATTTATGGGAATTGAATGGAAATTAAAGGTGAAAGGATAATAAGGGCATTTTATTAAATATTAATGGGGATGGATTTAATAAATATGTGCACGTGGGTGATTAAAGTTATAGATACCAATTTTAGGTGTTCACATTTTCCCCTTTTTGTTGAGTGGTTTGAGGTAGCAAGCCATGAGAAAAAAGGATAAGAGTTAGTGGAAACTAAAAATGATTAATGATAAGATACCTCTCAAACGTGGGATCGATGAAGTCAAGGGAAATTGATGATGCTTTTAGAAAGGTAGATGATTAAGGGTGAGTGGGTGAATAAAATATGGGTGAAAGGATAACCAAGGTAAGGTTCCCTAGGTAAAAATACTACAATATTGATTAGAAAAATATGGAGGTGAATCAAATATCACATCGGAAGAGGAAAATTGTAGTATCAATGGAGATGGGCTATAAAATTATACAAACCAAATGTGAGTGGGTGAAGACCATTTTAGTATGGATGTAAGCCGAGAGGACTAATGGGTCATAGGAAATCCATTAAATTATGTGAAACTATATGCGAAAAGGTATGTGAAATCCCTCGTACATGAGCAATCGAGAGAAAGGTATACATCCTCAAGGTACGAGGATGAAATTTATGGTGCCCAGTGGGACACAAAAAATGCTTAAGAAGGAAAACTTAAAAAGTGTGTGATGAAATAATATGGCATAAGGGGGAGAAATATGGTCACGAGATGGACTTTGTGCACAAATTGGATAGGATTGTAACATAAAATGTCTGAGGAGGGAATAAGTATAGCCTGGTGGGACTTTAAATGTATAAATTAATGATTTGAATATAGAGTTAAAATACCCAGAGGGAAAATAAATATGGCCGTAGATGTGTACTTTAAGAGTATAATGTATTGGATCAGATTTTAAATTAAATGCCTAGAGGAAAAAACAAATATGGCCATTAAGGAAAAGAAAGAAAGTAAATATTGAATAAAATTCCCAGGGGGGCATAAATATGGCCTCGGAGGAGGAATTGAATGTCAAAGGGATGGAATAATATTAGATGAGGTGTAAGTTAAGATGTGAATTTAATAATGGTGACCCATGTGTATAAACGACACTACATCATATCAAGGAATGTGAGAGGAAAATATGCCTCTAATCACATTAGATGTTAACAAGAGGGGGATCTAGGTGATGTAAGGCACATGCGACCAAAACTGATGTTAGAAAATAACTAATGATAGTTATTTATATCAAAGATGATAAGGAAAAAACGGATGAGATGAGATCATAAACCTAATGTTGACACGACGAAGGAGGTTTGAGATGTGCTTTTACAAAGGGGAGAGGGTTCTCTAAAAGTGGTGTTCCCTAAAACTATGTCCTAGCTATGGGAAGGAGAAAGAGCAAACTGATAAATGCAGAAATTTCTCTAGAACAAAGTTGATTAATACAGGAAGCTTTCTTACGATGTTAATAAAATGGATGGATGATCAATGCGGGAAACCTTTAAATGCCATAATAAAAGAGTATCCATCCTTCGATGGTATGGTTTACTTTATACATAAGATATATGGTAAGAAAAATATTATGATAGTCATCCTTCAAAGGATTGGTCTATTTCTTTTGATTTTAATTTTCACTTTGATTTGCATGATTTTATTTTTTCTTTTTCTTTGTTTTTCGTATGAAAATTTTTCCCTTGAGGGATCAGTCTATTTTTGATAATTTTTATTTTGATTTGAGCATCCATGAATTTTTATTTTTGCATGGGGGAGAGCTGGGACTAACTAAGTAGACCACTTAAGAGGGGACAATGAATGTACAAGATACACCCTGGACCCTTTGCATGGTTTCCATAAGTGAATAAGAGGGTGATAGATGTTATGATAATGGATTTGTCACTAAGAGGAGATAACTTATCCATAAGGAATATGCTATGGGAAAATTCGTGGTACCCACATTTAAGGTCACATCTAGAAGTCACGAAAGACCACACAATTCTAAATCATCACAACTAGATATGGAAGAGGCTAATCTTAGAATTTGAGGATTCAATAATTTACTATTAATTCAACATTAATGCTAAACATCAACACATTATGTAATGTTACCATAAATATTTAGATAAACATTACATCATCACATAAGTAAATACACAAATATATACATAAAATAAATAACATAGGTGACACAATATTTATAGTGGAAAACCCAAAAAGGGTAAAAATACTTTGAAAATAGCCTTGTACTTCAGATAACTTATTTTACATCCTATAAGATCAAATCCTCCTTTGAAAAAACCCTTATTATCAAGGGTAAAACTAAATCACTTGATTTGCACACCTTTGATATCTTTCCGAATATATCAAATGAGGGCCTAAATTCCTTTTATATAAGGTGATCGGGTATGTCTCTCGACCCACCTTTTCAACCTAAAATGGTTGACATATATACCTAGGTTAGTGTATTTAACAAATAGAAACATAAATGATTCACATTATTAAGTACTTACCTAATGCATATTACCTAGGTATTAATATTTAATAATAGAAAAATATTTCATATTATTAAATATTTAACCTATATAATAGTGATGTACCCATATTAAGTAGGGGGTGGCCAGCCCATTTAATCATTATGTTCTAACACTCCCCTTTAATTTTAAGTAGGATAACATATGCCAATAGATTAACTTCCCGTGGTACACTACATGATTTACAATCCGTAAACCATAAAGGTTTTAGGCTAGCATATAGGTTGAAGGAACTATAACACCTTCATCATACTCACATTACCTTTTGGTATTAAAGTATTTGGAATCCAAAATACCATCCCATGATTAGTGGCTAAGTATGATTTGTGAGTTTTACATGTTCGACAAGTTCTCATAAAAGGTTATTGAACCCAAACATATAGGAGTATTTTATAGCCAAGAACCTCCTTTATAATATGCTCACACTAGATGTTTACCAAGAAACTTAATAGCAATAACGCGTTTACTAAATATTGCCTTTAATGTATTTCTACACTTCTTTGTAAAAAGAAATCCGAGGAGGTATACACTTGCCCGAAGGTCTTTTTACACTTTCTCGAAGGTCTTTTTACACTTTTTCAAAGGTCTTTATACATTTTCCCGAATGTATTTTACATTTGTATTTTTATTTTACAAATACCAAGTTCCATTAGGAGGTGACATTGTCATGCACACTCCCCTTAACGAAAACCCCGAAAATACAAGTTTTTTTCGAAAGTGACAAATCTTTGTAGAACTCGGGGATTTGTGAAGATGTCAGCAACCTAATCTTCAGTCGATACAAACTTGAGATTTATTTCACCACTTAACACCTTCTCACATATGAAATGTATATGTATCTCAATGTGCTTAGTCCTCTGATGTTCTAATAGATTATGTGCAAGAGCTATGGTGCTCTAGTTTTCATAGAATAAAAGAAAAATAATTGTATCCTCCATCTTTAATTAATCAAACAACCTCTTCATCTATAGAGCCTATTTTGTAGCTTTCATTGCACTTCTATACTTAGCTTTAGATGAAGAGATAGAAACATTTGGCTTCTTTTTTCTTCACCAAGTAATGACATTTGCACCAAATTTTAAAACATAACTATAAGTAGATTTTATTTCCAATACATCTCAAGCATGATTAGAATCACCAAATCCATTAAAGTTAGCATTTTCACTCTTAGTATAATACAACCCATAATTGATTGTTCTCTTAATATATATAAGAATTCTTTTTGTAAGATTCCAATTATCTCTATAAAGTTCCTGCATAAACCTTGAAGCAATTCAAACTACTAGGAAATATTTGGTCTAGTTATAGTTAGATAAATCAAACTACCAACTAAGTGCCTTTATAAAGTAGGATTAGATTTTTCACATGCAAGTTTAGGATCAAGTTTTAGTCCAACCTCCATAGGAATAGAAATTGGTTTATAATAAATCATGTTAAAAATTTTCAATACATTACTTGCATATTTTTCTTGATAAAGAACAATATAGTTCTTATCTTAAGATACAACCATGTTAAGAAAATGATGTTGAAAACCTAAATAAGTTATTTCAAAGTACTATTTCAATTTTTCTTTAATTTTATATATTAAATAAGGACTATAACAAGTCATAAGAAAATCATCAACATATATACATACAATGATAATATGAGATCCTTCTTGCTTAATGAATACATCATTGTCGGAAGAACTATTAACAAAAGCTAATTATTTAAAGAAGGAATTAATTTTTGCATACCAAGCTATAAGATCTTGCTTTAAACCATAAGAAGATTTTTTCAACTTACAAACATAATTTTCTTTAATAGTTTATTAAAATCATTTATGTTTTTTTATTATTGGTAAATAGTTTTGAAGGGACTATACCCTGTTTACATCGATGGCCTAAAAGCCAGATAATATACTAAGAAGCTCCACAAAACAGAAGGATCAGAATCCAAAATAGGCATTGAATCCATAGGTAACCAAAAAAGAGTTACAACATAATAAAAAATAGAGCAAACGCTGTAACAAAGTAGCCAAAAACAACAATAAAACAACAAAAACACAAAGGAAGTCAGCATCTACAACGAAGAACATCTCTACTTCTTGGTGGCTCTGTTGATTCTGGATTTGATAGTTTGCAAAGAGGTAAACAAGGCCAACACCATCATGTGAGTGGGGTCCTTAGCATCCATATTTTTAATGGTCTGACTTCTTTCTTTATCCATACCCCACAAAGTTTTCGGATCCCACTAAGAACAGAGACATTGCATACATGTTGTTCAAGGAAGTCACCAATTGCATTAAAAATTGCCATGTTGTGATCATGGTGATCCTTAGCTTTCCCCATATGGTTGTCCAGGGAGTTTAAATTTTTATAGATATCCTCAATTTGTGTATTGTCAAGATCAAAATCCTCCTCCCTCTTCCTTTTTCCTTTTTGCTTAGTCAAGTTCTGTACTTCTTCTTTCAGATTGAACATATCTTTTTCTAAGGCTTCTAGCCTTTGGGTAGTATTCTCAGTGTGTGAAGCCACCTGATGACCTGCTCTACTAATATGAAGGAGGTTTTTGTTAGAGTAGGTATTTACCTTAGCTCATGTTCACCTAGGTACTTTATTTACCTTTATTGTATTTATCCTCACCCACTTATGTGTGTGGATATTTCTTTTATTTATTTAGATATTAGGAGATATTATCTATTTGTTAGGTATAGTTCTTTCCTTGATCTATGGTATTGACTAGTTCTTTCCTAGATCTATGGTGCTTACTAGATCCTTAATGTCTAGTTATCTCATAAATCTATGGACTTGACTAGTTCTTTGATGACTAGTTATTTCCATGATTTATGGTTTGATCTCTGAATTTGATTGGTTCTTAGATTGTTATTCCTTACCTATATAAGCAAGGCCCATTCTCATTGTATTTCATTGAGTTCCATAATAATATATGATATTTCTTCTCATTTGTTTGCAAAGGTTTATGTAAAGTTATTCTGGAAAATTACTTTCATCTTATTGATCATGATGTTTGATTAGCATCTGTGTTCTTAGCTTGGCACGATCTGGTTATCGTTCCTTTTATGGTATCGAGTTGTACAACTTGCCGTCACACCAAAATATCAAACTGATGGTGGAGAGGGATCTCGTCGTGTTAATACGTTGCTACGCCAATACCCTCTAGCACGATGGAGCCGGGTATACACCCAATCAGGCCCATCAACATTAGGAGGAAGTGACACCAGGAATTTTCTGGTAGGTCACCCATCCCAACACTACTCTGGGGTTGACACGCTTAATTGACTAGTATCAGAGCTACACGACTTTCTATCACACAAAAATCTCAAACTTTTAGTGTGACGGCAAGTTGTGTATCTTTGATACCATAAAAGGAATGATAACCGGATCGTGCGAGCCAAGAACACAAATGCTAATCAAACATCACGATCAATAAGATGAAAGCAATTTGCCAAAATAACTTTACATAAACCTTTGCAAACAAATGAGTAGAAATATCATATATTATTATGGAACTCAATGAAATACAATGAGAATGGGCCTTACTTATATAGGAAAGGAATAACAGTCTAAGAACCAGTCAAGCTATTTTTTCCCTAATGCAAAGCTAGAGTAAACTCCCTCAAGACTAGAAACTCTAGGAAGACCATCTACCATACCATGAGTGCTCAACTCCTTCAAATATCTATAATTAATATGTCTAAATCTTTCATGCCAAAGCTTACTCTCTGAATTTGCATGAGAAACCAATCCTGTCCCTATAGAGGAAGTGTCATCAAAACCCTCAAAGTGATATAGTCTAGAACTATGATCAACAATACCCTGAGCAACAAGTGAATTTGGCTCCAACAAAGTTCGTACTTCTGCCCCATGTGGTGTAAAAGTCATTGTTTTCCCTTGACCAGAATGACAAATTTGATACACAGAAAGCAAATTTGTAGTGATGTTAGGAACATATAGTGCATCTTGGATACTGCCACCATCAAGTTGTATATCACCTTTTCCTTTAACGAGAAAAAAAGGAAGAATGTCCAACCTCAATTTTGGAAGTAGAACTCAAACCTAGAGAAACAAAGACTCCTTAGAAGAAGTCATGTGATGAGAAGCACCAAAATCTATAACCCAACTATCTATGCAAGTGGTGACTGAGATCTCCCAACAAAATTAAGTGCTTTGCCATGCTTTGACTAGAAGGAGGTGGAGTAGAGATAGAAATTTTGTGTTTCTTGATTTACGCATTCTCTAAGGCTTACATTCACTTATAACACCTATGTTCTTCATGATTACTACCCCCACAAAAAGAGCATGAACGGTTAGACTTATTCTTTGATTTAGAAGAATCCTTAGGTTTTGAGTTGTTTTCTTTGGGTTTAGGAGCATTTTGAGATGGAGAAGGGGTGGATTTGGTTTTACTTTTTGGTTTTCCCTTGCCCTTAGGATTAGATGCAACTAATTCCTTTTGAGAGGTGGAAGACTCAAGGTGAGACAATTTGGATTCTTCCCTAGTAAGTCTTTCACAAAATGTTTCTAAGTTAGGCATTTTGAATGTGTCACCTAAGGCATCCATGCTAGAGAAAAAGGTAGAAGCAAAAATTTGGAATGGTCCTCTCAACTTGGATAGAATCAAGTAAACACACTCTTCATCTTTCTTATCTCTTCCACTCCCCTTCAACTGTGTCAACAAATGCTTGAACTTGGTAAGATAGTCTATAATTGTTGGAAAATCTTCAGGATTAAGAGAGGTGATCTCAATTTCAAGTTGCATGGCTCTCATATGATCCACCTTACTAAATAAATCCTCCAATTTCTCCCATATTTTGAAAGGAGAGTCACATTTTTCCAAATGAAACAAAAGACTATCACTTACATAAGTTCCTATCAAACCCATACACTCATCAAATTTGCACTAGTACTAAAATTTCTCATATTCTCTAGTGAACACTTGGTTATTCTGAAGAAGTTAAAACCCATAATCCTTTCCGCTTAATTATTGTTTCCATTCTTGGTTTCCATGTGTGGTAATTATGTGTTGTTAATGGCTCAACATGATTTAATGCAGAAGTAGATAAAGATGCTATCTTCAAAAATCACCAAAAGAAATGCAAGAACCAAGCAATGTAACAAGACCCCCAAACAATGAAACAAGAGCCCCCCAGATTTTTGGCACTTTATAATGAGTGCGTGTTACAATATGAAACTTTATAATTATAGAGCGATTCTCAAAATAATTATTTCCAATGTAAAAGGGCATAAAAAACTACGCACTTTTGCAAAAAATGGAAATCAAAACCGAGTTACCGATCAAAAGATACAAGTTTTTCAATATTATGCTCTACTATTTATTTTAGTTTCCACTAAAATAGAATAAAATACTCTTTCATTCATCACACAAATAAAATAAAAGGGGGCTGGAGTTAAGAACCTACTAGTAGGAAACACAAGCTTTAAGCCCTCATATGACCATACCATATGACCAAGGGCTAAGGATTTCAATGGGTGATTCAGGGATTCATTTGAGTCAGCAAAAGTACACCCATGATCTTCTTAGGCACTTTGATATGGCTGATTGTAAGCCAAGTCCATCTCCTTTTTAGTATGGAGTTATTCTTACATCCACATGTACCACACCACTTTGTGATCCTATGTTGTATAGGCAATTGGTTGGGAGTCTCATGTACTTGATCGATACTCACCCCGATATTTCATTTACGTAGGGCTTATATCTCGGTTTGCACATTCTTCTCACAGTAGTCATTGGTAGGTCTAAAAATATTTTACGCTATTTACAGGGCACTTCCCACTTTATCCTACACTACACTAGGGGTTATACTCAGTTGGTTGGGTATACAGATTTAGATTGGGCAGGTTCTATTGATGACAGAGTTCTACTTCTGGCTATCTTTTTGTCTTGGTTCTTCTCCAGTTGCTTGGGTGTGTAAAAAGCAACAGGCTATTGCACTTTCATCTTTAGAGGTAGAGTACAGGGCAGCAGTTATAGCGAGTTAGTAGATTCTTTGGCTTCGCCAGTTATTGACAGAGTTTGGATTCCCATAGGATTCACCGACTGTACTTTGGTGTGACAACCAAAGTGTAATTCACATTTCTCACAACCCAGTTGAGCACCAGTGGACCAAGCATATCGAGATACACATCCACTTCATTCGGCAGCACATTCAGGATGGAGTTCTTTGCTTGGAGTACCTTCTGACTCAGAACGGAGTTGCGAACATCTTTACAAAGCCTTTTGCATCACCTCGCTACCTTGAGCTGTGTGGAATGCTTGGGTTTTCGGAAGTTGTTCTTGGGGGTGTTCGTGAGAACATATTCCTTCTTCTTCTTCTTCTCTTTCCTTATAGCAGGATTCTTTCCTTCTTTTGGTATAGTTCTTTCCTTGATCTATGGTATTGACTAGTTCTTTCCTAGAGCTATGGTATTGACTAGATCCTTGATGTCTAGTTTTCTCATAAATCTATGGACTTGACTAGTTCTTTCCACGATTTATGGCTTGATCTACGACCTTGACTAGTTCTTACATTGTTATTCCTTGTCTATATAAGCAAGGCCCATTCTCATTGTATTTCATTGAGTTCCATAATAATATATGATATTACTGCTCATTTGTTTACAAAGGTTTATGTAAAGTTATTCTGGTGAATTACTTTCATCTTATTGATCATGATGTTTGATTAGCATTTGTGTTCTTGGCTTGGCATGATCTGGTTATCGTTCCTTTTAGTTTTGAACATCCTCTAATTGCTGAGTGTTGCAAAGAATTATCCCGAAATAGGGTTATCCAAATTGGGTGTCTTTTGAGACCTATTTTTAGGTTTAGCCATGGTAGAGGTGATGGGGGTGGGAGCCATGATGGAAGGGATGGGAGTGGTTTGTGTGAGCCGTGATGAAAGGGGTAGAAGACATCTAAGGTTCTTCTTTTAAACCACCATTAAAAATGCATTTTTCACATCCATTTGGTTGATTCCCACCCAAACCGAGTAGAATAGCAAACAAGGCCCTAACACTACACATGTTAGCTATAAGAGCAAAAGGCTCAACATAATCTATACCATGTTTTTGAGTAAAACCTCTCTAGAATAAGTATATCTTTATGTTTGTCAATACTACCATTAACATTATATTTTACTTTGTATAAAAACTAGACTCTATAATAATTATTTTCTCGGAGGTGGACTTAACTCCTAGGTTTGATTTTGAATTAGGGTATTATATTCACTTACATTCTTGTGATCCACTTCTCATCCTAAGAAGCCTCTTCAAAATTTTGTGGCTCGATTCATACAAGGTCATTAATGCATGGTACATATGATGGCTTCTGGTAATTTTCCTAGGGTCAATAGGATTTGAAATTTCTAACACATATTGAGCCCATTTTGGTTTCTTAGCTAGGAGATAGAATATTTAGAAACATCTATAGTATGAGCGAAAAGAAACATAATCATGACCATTTACCAAATTTTCACTATCAAAATCAAAACATCAATAAAAGTATTTCCATGAATATCATTACAATTAGCGATGAACAAAAATATTTTTCCAATTCAACAAAATCGCAATGTTCGGTTACTTCACTTTTTACAGGGGCCGTAAACCATTATACATACATTTTTAATACCATGCCCAATGAAAATACAAGAAAATGAGGTCATATTAAGTTTCTTTCTTTTCTTTTTAGGAATATATAAAGAAGCAGAATACCAAACACTAATAACTAAGAGACATCAGATTTTTGATTGGATCACTTCTCTAATGGGTTTGAAATGTGAATAGATTTGCTAAAGACCCTATTTAGGATGTAGACTATTGTGTTCATTACTTCGCCCACATAAATTTGGGAAGACTAGCATAATGAAGCATAGTGCGAGCCATATCTAAAATAGTTCTATTTTTTCTTTCTGCAACACCATTAGATTGGGGAGAATGAGGAGAAGTTAATTTCCTTTTAATACCACAATAAATACAGAATTTTTCAAATGTCTTGCTAACATATTTAACCCCATTATTTTTTCTAAGTCTCTTAATTTAATATTTTGATGAGTTTTCAACAGATGCTTTAAATTCCTTAAATTTTCCAAATAGATATGATTTATTCTCGGTAAAATATGCCCAAATCATCTTGGTGAAATCATCAATAAAAGTCACAACATATAAAGAACCATTTAATGAAGCTACTTCAAGAGGTCCTCTAACATCACTATGAATAAGTTCTAGAGGAGAAGAGGAACTCTCCTCAGGATGTGAGTGAAAGGGTTTAACACTTTGTTTTGAGCATAAACACCCTTCACACGCATCATGAGAAGAAGACAACACAGGAAAACCTTTTACTAGATTATATCTAGACATTTCATATAAGCTTTGATAATTAACATGTCCTAACCTTTCATGCCAAAGTTATGAATTATTTAAACTTTGAGATTAAAAAATGATGCAAAAGAGAAATCATGAAAAATATACTGACCATTTCTTTGAATTCCTTCAACAATTATATTATCATCACTATCCTTGATGTACCAAGCATCCTTCAAAATTTTAATAGATAAACTATCATGAGTCGATTCATGAACATGATAACAAATTATTTTAAAGCTTAGTAACAAATAAAACATTATTCAAAACACCATTTGAAAATTTTACTTTTCATTTTTCTATTGCTTCTAAGGATGAGTTATCACCAAGATATACATGTTCAATTATTTTCATAACTTCAAATAGAGAATTAGAGATACCAGTCATATGATTTGAAGCACCTAAATCTAGAATCCATTCAGAATTAGAGGAAGAGTATAAAACAACATAAAATGCAATAGTTTTTGGAGCATCATTAGAATTATCTTGTTTCCTTAAATTATATTTACTAGAGACAACTTATTTCTAGTTTTTATGGATAGATTTGTAGTCTTCTTTTTATGTCAAAATTTACCACATTTGTGACATTTACCATTGAAGCTTACACATAATTGTTTAGAAGAAAAAAATTTCTTATCAGCAAATGAAGATTTAGTTCTACGCTTCTGATCTAGGAAGGGTTTGTGAGACTTTAATCTCAAATTTTGAGTAAAAAGTGCTTAAGAGGCATTCGCCGTAGAGTCAAAGTTCATCATCACTTGTTCTTCCTGTATCAGAAGAACACTCAAAGTATTTAAATATGGAAATTCATCTTCATTCTGATATTTATAATTTAGGATATAAATAAAATTCCTAAAATGTTTATGAATATTTAACTTTGAACAATAAAGTAGATTAGTTTTCCAAAAATTAAGTCACAATTGCATCCATGTAATTTTGATTTAATATTTCTAATCTTGGCTAAGAAATTACCTACTTTCTCATCTCCTTTCATAGGAGTCATAAGAAATTCTAAAACAAGGTTAGTAATCTTAGATAAGCACGTACCTTCATGCATGGATTCTAATTGTGTCCATACCTCTTTATAAATTTTGATATTACCAATGTGTAGATTATATTCATCATTAAAAGCACACAAAATCATGGAAAGGGCCTCCTGTGTATGTTTTGAGAATGCATTCATATTATCCGTAGTTTTTTTATGGCCATGGGTGTAAGCTCACTTCTGAAATAATCGTCCGATTTTCATCACCATAAGTTTCGATTTAACCTTATTCTTCCAAATTTTATAGTTGGATCCATTTAGGATCGAGGATTTATCAAAGGAAAATTAAGCTGGATGGCATTGTTTACACCGAACTTGTAAAACACACCCCATTATAATATACAATGCACCATAGATTTAGATACATATTAGTCGAAAAAACCAACAATTTTAATAGAATCAGATCTAAATTTGATAGATCTAAAGGAACTATATGATCATAACTAATTATGTCATCAAAATGCATACTAATTAACCTCCATGATAAAAATAATAACTTGCAATATAAAGGGCTCTGCATAATGCCCCAAACTTATATCAAAAAAATTTATGACCATATAGAAGTGAAGAAGAAACCCTAAGAATGCATAACAACTTCAAATTTTGGACAAAAGTTAATGTAGACAAAGATCTAGCCAACTTAAATTTGATGTCTAAATGACCGTCATTCTGCCTTATTTTTGGTCTGTCGTGATGATTATTTGATCGTCAATTTTAACATAGTGAAAATTTCCTAAATCTTACTAACTTAAATTTGACATCTAAATGACCATCATTCTACCTTATTTTTGGTCTTCCATGACGGTCATTTGACTGTCAAATTTAATGCATTCAAAACTTGCTTTGTATTTCCAAAATGTGAAATTTCAGAATTTCTTCTTCTATACAATATTAGAGAGGTTATATTTTAATACATTATAATAACCTATTATAATTTATAAATGTAAATATATATATAAATATAGTTTAGATATATCTATGTATGTATGTATGTATGTATGTATGTATGTATGTATGTATGTATGTATGTATATATGTATGTACATACATACATACATACATACATACATACATACATACATACATACATACATACATATATATATATCTATAAACATGTACTTTGTAAACCTTATAACTAAAGTATATATACATTTTAAAATAAACACATATAACCATTATTACGAGGGGCCCTCATGAAAAAATATTTAAAACATTTACCAGGCAAGAGAATTTAAATTCTACATTAACCTTAGAATTTACATAGGAGACAACATTTTTCATGCTTCCAATGGAAAAAATTCAAATCCTATTTTGATGGAGCTTTGTCTCCTCCTTCATTTACCATTAAAAAAAATCAACCTGCACATATTAAAACTATAGATTTTTTTTTTTCAAATAATTTACCCTTACCTATACACAAGTTTTCACGGGAGGCAAAAAGTTTCCAAATTTTCCACCTGTGAATTCACTTTGATTCTTCACAAAGCAAACATTTTAGGTTGCACAAAAAAATGGAAAGAAGGAGCCTGATTATTTTAAATTCCCTTCCAAGTTGCTTGAAAAATCCGTAAGAATTAAATAAAATATTATTAGATATAAACTATTTAATTTAAACCATGCTATGATACCATGTTAGAATTCGAGGATTCATAATTTACTGATTAATTCAACATTAATGCTAAACATAATACATTATGTAATTTTACCATAAATATTTAAATAAACATCACATCATCACATAAGTAAATACTTGAAATACATACCTAAAATAAATAACACAGGTGACACAATATTTGTAGTAGAAAACCCAAATAGGGTAAAAAATACTTTGAAAATAACCTTGTACTTAAGATAACTCATTTTGCATCTAATAATAGCATTTCATCCTTTAAAAAAACCCTAATTACCAAGGGTTAAAAACAAATCACTTGATTTGCACACCTTTGATATCTTTCTCGAATATATCAAATGAGGACCTCAAGTCCTTTTTATATAAGGTGATCAAGTATGTCTCTGACCCACATTTTCAACCTAAAATGGTTGACATATATACCTAGGTTAGTTTATTTAATAAATAGAAACATAAATGATTCACATTATTAAATATTTACTTAATGCATATTAACCGGGTATTAATATTTAATAATAGAAAATTATTTCATATTATTAAATATTTAACCTATATAATAGTGATGGACCCATATTATTTAAAGGGTGTCTAGCCCACTTAATCATTATGTTCCAACAACTAATATGGAGGAATTATCAAAATAATATGACTAAGAGCACTTTGGTAAACATGCTAATAATAGAATGGTCGTAAGTGGAATGCATTAAGAGGTTCAAATTTTGATTTATCACCAAAGGAAGGAAATCTTCCACATTGGCTCTTGATTAAAGTTGCATTAGAGATAAGATGAAGACTTGATAGGATTGGATAGGATGAGATAGACGAATGAAAAGAAAAAACTATTCGCTACCCTTGAGGAAGCGAAAATTGTTAGGAAATTATATTGTTAGTGCTCCATTATGTTAATGTGTGAGAAAAGTTATATTTTGTATATTGTTTATATGAGTTGTTATTATAACAACTCATGTTATTTGTATTGTATTGGTTTTGGAGTTGTTACGAGTTGTTAAAACAACTCGTATAGTTTAGGTGAGTGGTTTCCTATATTTTAGGAAAGATATTTCCTATATAATCATTTGTATGTAATATGAAGAATATAGCATATGGAATATCATTTTGTAATCATTTTGTCTATTCTTTGCAATTGTTCTGATATGTTCTCATCATTTGGTATCAGAGTGAGATGAGAGACCTCTGTTCTGCAGTTATTAAGCTAGAGGAAGAATGCATTGGAGATACACAGCAAATGAAAAATATGATCGGATAAAGATAGTCAATTTTGTGTAGCTGCGTGGAAGGAGATTGAGGAGTTCCATACGGCCTTCAAGAAATTTTTGCCGACCTTCTTTTGCAAGCTAACAATATTTGCACATTATAAGTAAGGGACAATGATCTGACTTTATGCGTTCACATGCAAGTATTATTTTGGGGTTTGGTGATTTGAGCATGTGATTTGTCACAATTTTGAGTGCATTTGGAATCATTCAAACTCAGATCAGATCTCTGCTACATACACTTCCCTGCCAGATTCGTCTAAATGATATATGCTCAGATTCCTTGTTGTTCATTACTCAGATCTACGTCTGCTATTATCCAGTTGTGCCAGATCTACTCCATTTGATGCCATTTGTAAAAGGAAACTGATATCTCTTTATCAGGAGACATGTCATCATGCTTTGAAGACTCGTATCTTTGATTTCGAGAATAAGGATTTGGGGACATATAAATTCTTACAACTATCAAAGAAAAGAAAGAATGATTTTTAGTGAGTTGGGCATCAAAATCAGTCAAGAACAACTTTCAGATTACTTAATGAAATCAAACAAAATTAGTACCATTGCGAAGCTATTGAAATAAGATTTATGGCGCATTAAATGGTTTACAAATCGAGCTCTGGTTCTCCAGTTATGAACAAATATATGATCTCCCAAATTCACGTGAGTTTTTGCACAACAAACTCTGATTGGGCAAATTATTTTAATTTTTCATAAAGACTATAGTTTTGAAAAATTAATTTTTCCTATAGTTTTTGTTTAATAATTGCATTTTGACGGAAATTAATGCTTTTCACCAAATTAATATTTTTTTGGTGTCAGTTCTCTGAAATACTGGTATTTTTGGAATCCTCATTTCCTCCCGATTCCAACAAGTGGTCACATGATTAATTTTCTCACCATTTTGAGAAACAATTTAATCGTTGTATCAATTTTAATTATATTAGACCATTTTACGAAATTGTAACCTCCATAACTTTTGCACGGTAACTCGAAATCGAGTGCCACTTTTTTGCAAAAGTGCTTATTTTTTATTCCTATTGCATTAGTTATAATTTTGGGAGAAAATACCCTCCTTTTTGGCCATCCAGTGGTCAGTTCCTCGTTCTTTTTTTGTATAACTCTTAATTATCAATGCCAAAATTTCAAATTGTAAAGGATGCATTATCGCTAGAATGCGACATCCAAAATATGCAGTACCAAGAATACATGATTCGTAAGAATCTTGAGGCTGACAGTGAACCTGAGGAAGCTCGACCACAAAAATGTCGACGATTGACAGTGTGCAAATACATAAAGAGATTCAAATCCAAATCAAGATAAGTTAGCAGTCTTTCACTGGAGGATGGAGGAAAATGGAGGTTGGAGGTCATTCAGTGACCTCTCGTCAGTTGCCAACAACGGGGCCGTATATCAGTTTGGTGACATGTATGTTTCAGTTTGGTTTCATTTTGGGTAGTGTGATTTCTATCATCGTGTGCCTATTTGCAGTGTTCCTGATTTCAATAAGTGGAAATTTCACATTGAGGGGGGGAACATGATCCAATGTTCCATTTCCATTATGTCAGTTTTTTCTATGTATGTATGAGCAACAGATTTCAGCAGATTTTCCTATGTTATTCCCTGCAGTGAGATATTGATGAGGGCTAAGAATAGTACTTGGCATATCATGATGTGGTTGTAGGTAAACCACTTGAAACCCTTCATTTGTGGTTTGTGGTAAACTAATAGCAAAACCACCATTCTTGGTTATTGGTAATCTATTCACAAAACCATCACTTTGTGGTTTGTAGTAAACCAATTGCAAAACCACCATTCTCGGTTTTTGGTCAACCGTTTGCAAAACCATCCCTGAGTTTTGTGATCATCCTGTGAAAATCACCAGATCATGAGCAAGTGCAAGTACAAAGGCAATTTTTCCCCATGTTCACACTAAGGAGGGGAATGTTAGGAAATTATATTGTTAGTGCTCCATTATGTTAATGTGTGAGAAAAGTTATATTTTGTTTATTGTTTGTATGAGTTATTATAACAACTCATGTTATTTGTATTGTATTGGTTTTGGAGTTGTTACGAGTTTTTAAAACAACTCGTATAGTTTAGGTGAGTGGTTTCCTATATCTTAGGAAAGATATTTCCTAAATAATCATTTGTATGTAATATGAAGAATATAACGTATGGAATATCATTTTTTAATCATTTTGTCTATTCTCTACAATTGTTCGATATGTTCTCGTCAAAAATATGACTCCTTAACGAGACAAAAATATGGTCCCTCCAAGAGAGGGATGAGTATGGCTGCCATGGTGGAATTTGGAATGAAAATATGAAAACAAATGGATGGTCCATCAAAGTAGAAATAAATATGGCCACAACAGTGGAATTTGATAAAAAAGGATGGAAATATGGTGCCCCAAAAAGAGGCACAAATATGACCACAACATGGAGTTCGAATGATAAATAGATGGGTTGGGTAAGATCATATGAGATTAAAAAAAAGTCAAAAATAAAGTCCCACAACATCAAGGGGGTTGTTTGGATTCACAAGGATAGGATGCTTAGACACAAGGGGGTTAAAAATGAGGCGAGGATGCCCCACCTTCTCCTAGTGAAAGAGATATTATCACTTTGGAAAAATTAGACACATATTAGTTAATGGGTGTCGAAGGATTTTAAATGGGATACTCTTAGAAGGAGCATCGATCATTACTTTGGATTTATATTGGATAAAATGGTTTGGGATCATAGGGATGATTGGAAAGACACACAATATCCACGAACAAGGAAGGAATCTCTTTAGGAGGAATGATATGTGTAGGAGAGATCCTAAAGGATGATGTGGATGAGGGGATTTTGGGAAACTCAATGGATGGGATATGAATTGGATTGGTTGTAGATGGAGAAGGATGTTCCCCCTAAATGAGGAAATCATCTTTCTTAATAACGCTATGGATAATTATTTGAAAGGATTTACAATGCTCAATGTCATGACCCGGGGTATGATGATAGATGAAAATGTAATTAGTATTAAACCATGGCGACTTCTTACTATTAGGATTAAATTCCTTAATGGGATGAAGCGTGATGGTTGATATTTAGTTTAAGTTTATAAATATGGACATGTGTGAGATCCAATAGATGCGGTGTAGGGAAGATAACCATTGTGATACTTGATATGATGTTTATATGAGGATGTAGATAGAACGGGTAAATTAGGTGTCTTGAAATATGAACCGGTTTCGAAAGGAGAGTTAGATTTTTGGATTGGAATTTATTATTACGTGACATCTTAGGTGAAGGGGCTGGTCCTAAAATAGATGAGACTGTGCCTACGATGGATTTTATAATGTTGGATCGCCGAGGAGAGGTAAGGTCTAATTCTTATGAGGGTGTATGGGAGACTTTTGAGAATTCTTATCAAGAGTCTTAGATTTTTATCAAAATGGTTTACCCTTGGTGAGGATGACTATAATCCTAACCAGTGGATCTGAAGATTGTGGTGTAAGTTTTGGACTAGTTGATATAGAGAAATTTGATTTTGTAGAGGGAGAATGAATCCCCCTTGTGTTTGTCTTAGATGGACATGACTGCGTCATAAATGTTATAAGTGGTATCATTGATATATTCATAAATCGAGAGGTTGTGATTTCACCGGTAGTGGTTATAGATGGAGATGTAGGAATGGATGTTGGAGATGGAGTGGGCATAAAATATTTGGATGAAAGGGATGATGAATTCATATGTGAAGATATAGGTACATGCATCGAGATAGGTGTTGGGATAGTTATAAGTGGATTTGTAGAGGTACATGTGGTAGAAATGAGTGTAGTTGGTATTGATGTGGAGATGAGTGATGTAGGTGTAGTAATAGGTATGTTTGATTTATATGTAGGTGAAGTAATAGATGTGAGAGGTGTAGTTATGGATATAAATGGTATCAAAATAGGTGTTAAAGATGAATCCAAGGTGATAGATTGCTTCATGATAGAAGTGCGCGAAGTAGGATGTATAGTCAAGTTCGTTACAACCGTGGTAAGGGTAGGAGTACATATAGATATAGGATAGGTAATAGAAGTTGATATAGGTGTGGTAGTCATGGATATGATAGGTGTTGAATAAGGGGTGGGAATAATGTCTAAGGTAAGAGAAGGTAAATTCATTGTGAGATGAGAACTTGATTAATGGGATTAATTGTATGATAATTCGTTAGTTGAGATGTAGAAAGGTTGGATTGATTTTTAGGTGGTTGATTAGAAAAAGGTTTGTTAATTTTGTTAAGGGTTGGCTAGGTGAAGTAGTGGAGCTGTCTATTTTGATATCCCCTTGATTTATAAGTTGTTGGATGTGATCTTTGAAGGAACGACACTTCTCAATGTCGTGACCTTTGACTTGATGATATTTACAATAGTGGCCTTCATGATACCAAGTGGGCTTGGGTCACAAGTTTTCTACGGGTCGTATGGGAGGAAGTTGGATGGAGTGTACTACCATCAACTTGTCAAATATCGAGCTATATGATTCCCTCAAGGGGGTGTAGTTAGGAGATGGTCTAAAATCTCTTTGTGAAGAATCCATGTGAAAGATATGTTGATGGATATTGGACGATGATGGTATTGGTGGCAGTTTTAGACTTGTCACTATGTATAGTGGGTTTGATGAACTTGGTCTTGGGCTTGTTTGATTGAGGCTTGAGTTGGCCTTGCTCAAGGGCATGAATTTCAAGCTTGTGAACCATGTTGAAGGATTATTTGAACGGTCAGAAAGATTGGATTTGCAATGTAGAAGAAATATGCTTCACACAAAAACATGAGAAGAGTTCTATGAGTTCAACTTGTGGAAGAGTAAATAACAGTTGGCTTATTATGCTATGCCATCAAGCGAAAAAATCTATGATAGACTCATTATCAAACCATCTAATGGCATACAAGTCATTGATAGTGATTTTTGTAGAATATTATTTGAAAAATGTTCTAGGAACAATTGTGCAAGCTAATTAAAGGAGAATAAAGAATGTTGAGGAATCCCATTATACCAATCTATTTTTGGACAGGCCAAGGACATAGGGAAGGTGTGAAGCATAAGTTCCGATCATGTTTGATTTAAGGTAAGATGAGTGTTTAAATACATGCGAGATGTTGTTAAGGATCTTCTTTGCTGTTAAACTTGGTAAACTTGGGAAGCTCCCAATGAGGAGGGTAAATCTTGATTGGAACCAAAGAATGAATGGGTTCATTAAATATTTTTAGTAAGATAATATAAGCTTTGGTCCCAAGGTAGCGTCCTCTAGACTAGCTAGCCTATTCATTAGGGCATGAATAGGATCGTTCGATGTGATGATTGGTTGAGATTGGATTGGTTGTGTAGTATGGAAAGTAGCTTGATAAAGCGGTTGATAAGTTTGTGGATGTGTGGGTGTTTGAGGAATCATTTGATAAGGATTAATATATATCATGGGTTGAGATTGGATAAGTTGTGGCAATGATTGATGTTTAAAGATAGGGACACGATGTGATTTTGAGATTGGGCGGAGTTGTTAAGGTATATAATAATTAGAGAAATGAGTTTTGAGAGGTTCGAGATGTTTGGATAGGATTACTAGTGACAATAACTTGGGTGGAATGGAGATAGAGTTACTATAAATTGATGTGCATGAAATGGGATCCCTAATTGAATTGATTGATAGGATTGAGATATTTTAGGGGGTATATGATGTAGGAAGTCATAAATTGGGCTAGAGGGATGTATAAGAGTTTTTAAGGGAGCCGGATATGGGGGTGTAGTTAGTCTAGAAAGTTGGATTGATGAAAGATATCTCGGTGTAGTTACTCTAGATAGTTGGATTGATGAGAGATATCGGGATTGGTTTCAAGATAAGGATGATTTTGGATGACATGGCACTCATGAGGTGAGATCATAGAGACAAGGGGTTGGGTAACTAAATGTGTGGTCTCAATTTTAGAATCTTGTTGGGAAATATCATTAGAGGAAGTGATTTTATTGAATTGTGTGGATTGTTCATTGCTTTGACTTGAGAAAGATTGGCAATAGGCATGAAATATATGAACATTTGTTTATGTAATTTTTAACAAATAAATCAAGAAACAATATTCTTAACATCATAACTAATTAGGATATGTGAAAAGAAAAAAATTGGATAGCAAGGCACCTAAGGGACGACACTCTAAGGTTTGGTTCTAGCGGTTTTGGTTAGGTAAAATATTGGGTAGTTTCCTTTTGGGTGATCAAATCCCAATCAACCAACTAAGTAAGCAGATATTTTGACATGTTGATTAATGCATAAGTTGTAGGTTATGTGTGATGATTGTGAGATGTAGCAATTTAACCTACTACTTAATCTATGTGAGCAAATAGGATGTAGAAAAGAAAGGTCATTTTTAAACTAAATCGAAATGTGATATTTTGATGAAGACACACACAAAAAAGGGAAATACGATTCAGAAAGGAGAAAATAGGAAAAAAGAGGAATAACTGGATAAATATTTTCCTTTTTATTTGAAATTTAAGTGAAGAGTAATCCAAGCAACCAAACCCACTAGGAGCAAGAGAAAAAGCAAATCCTTGTATGCAATGAATGTAAGTAGAAAAGTGAAGAAATAGAAAATATGAAAAAAATGAAAGATTTCACCTAAAGGGCGGTCCCACCATGTGTTCTAAGAATGTTGATCTAATTTTTCCATTCCTTTTCTATTAAATGATATAGTACTAAAGAAATCTAGATAAGTCCAAACATGGAGGGTTTATGGTACACTCTAATGTGATATGATGGATACAGTGTAAAGTGGTGATGGATCCCATCCGCTTTCAATCCGATGAGCTGAAACTCAAAGGAACTAAGAAGAAGATTGATTAGATGGTATATGTGGGGATTTCCTGACAAAGTAGACCTAAGAAGCGTTAACTTCCTTGGTGGAGTCCAACTCACGTTTTCAAGAAAGATTGATATAAATGATAGATAATCGATAGCATGTATAAACCGAAGAAATACAAAATCAAAAGCGAGATCTGATCTAGGTACTGATTTTAATTGAAATAAATAAAAACCAAACCTTACGTAGTCTAGGTCTACAACAACCTAGACAGTGTAGAGGAAGGTTGACAGGTGACCTCGGAGAAAGGGTGCTGGAATGTACAAAAATATGTAAACCTTACAAGATTTGAGTGTAACTGGATGTAATAGAGGCTTGAGTATGTTGGAGTCAACCTACAAAGGGGTTTTGAGGAAGTGAAAACAAGGAAAATTGAAGAAAACAAAAATGGATGAGGATAGATTCAGAATTAGGACCACAGTCGATGAAGACAAGGGTTAAGAATAGGTTGGTTTGAGATAATAGAGGAGAATGATGATGAATATGGTAGAATGGAACAGAGACAAAACACAGGCAGAGGCTGAGAAGGCTATTGGGATAGAAAAGATAGGTATAGAGGGTCATGTTGATGGTAACGTAGTAGAGTAAGGCAAGGCTAAGGGTAAAATGATTGAAAAGACAAGCTGCAACTATGAAAGCTGGAAGAATGAATTGATAAAAAAGTCCTGAGAACTGTTAAAGATGATTTAATCCTACAATGTGTTAGATCCAATAAGATATCAATAGAAATGATATCAGATAGCACATAAAATAATGCAAAACCTCTCCTATTTATGCAAATGATCAAAATGATCTTATAAGGGTTGTGAGGGAATTATTGATATGCTTTATGGTTATAAGGTGGATTCGCAGAATGGAAGAAAATAAGAAAGAAGTCACTCTTATGCATTGGATGGGTTTTTTTGTTCTTGTTGTCTTATTTTTGCACTCTTGTTATGTTCTTGCTGCGTTTTGATGATTTCCACCTTATTATGGAAAGGTGCAACTTAGTTTAATAGGGTCGATGGTGACTAGGTTGGGTCGCCGATTGTGGGGAAACTTTTGCCAAATGGGTTGCTTTTGTGATTTAAGTTAGGATTTGGTGTATTTAAGAGTTGAAAAAGCTTCTTTAAAGCATGTGGGTGGGATTAGGTTTTTTTAGGATGTGTCATGGGTAGTTAAAAGATAGGAATGACTAGAAAAATCATAGGGATTTAGATTTAGGATAAAAGCATCCGAAATAGAATGTCCATTATGACATGTTATGGAATTGATTGATTAATTAATTAGTAAAGATTAATTAATTAATGGGAATTAGATGGGTATTAAAGGTGATAGGATAACAAGTTAATTTTATTTAATTAAAGGGGATGGCTTTAATAAATATGCACATGGGCAATTAAAGGTATAGATACCGATTTTAGTTGTCTACATCTTTAGTATTGGGAGCAAAAACATAGGTAGGTAGAGTAGAGACCATGGGAGTAGAAGGAGAAAATAAGAAGGTTAAAACATCACGAGCTCTCTTAGTGGTGATTATATCATGTAAGATATAAGGGAGATGAGTAGGGTTTTCATGCACCTTTGTTGGGCGTAAGTTAGTAATAACATAAAGTTGATCTTAGTCAACATTGGTATCTTCGTCGTAGGATCATTTTCTTATATTTCATGGAGAAGAAAATTACGTGAATTATCCAAAGTATTTTCAATGGTAGTTGTATAGGTAGTGATATCATCTATTGATCTGGATGACCTACGAGTGAATGAAGGAAACTCACAATATTGAAAAGATTGAAAATGACCACTATGAGTGATAGACATACAAAGAAAAGGCCCAAAGAGAAAGGGTATTTGGAGATTGGGTTCACTAAAATGATTAACTAAAATTAGGAATATGTGTAATTAATGTAATCTATAATGACATGTAAATACAATAAATGAATGCAATAAATAACTTTGGAAAAAAGACCCAAACAACTAATCTAGTGAAAGTAGAAACCTTAATGTGCAAGATAAGTTTAGAAATGACTTAGGTGATTTGATAAACTTGAGAAACCATGTCGTAGAAATGATTGGAGGAACAAGAATCAAGAAAAACTTTGCACATGTATGAAAATGGATGGATCTGGGCTATCTAAATGTCTTGGAGTGCTTAGAGAGGGATTGGGGCACTGTCGATGCTCTAGTATGTAGAATGAGCACCACTGGTTTTTGAAAAATTCTAGATCTAAGTTTCACGGTTTAACAGAGTTGTTTGAAATCCTCACTTGTTTGTCACATTAGATTAAATGCATTGCACTGAGATGTTGATGATAATCCAAGATGTAAAGAAGACCTATAAAAGAACACAAAAAGTATCAAATCCCTAAAAATAAGAATGCAAATGAATGGGTCGATCGACCTCAATCGCCACAAAATTGGCCTTACTAACTAAGTGTTGTACAAAATGTTCGACCCAAATGTAATTTTGGTGTGTGTGCACATCATGTACCCTAGGTGCTCTTGTATCAGTCACACTTTGTGAAGTAGCGAGCAATAACTAGATGTAGAATTTAATATAAAGGTACATAGAAAAGAATTGAATCCCTTCCCTATGTATGTGTGATGCGAGATGAACCCGCCTTGTCCTTTTTGATGGATCTAATGGATGCAAAATTATCTCCAAATGGATGAAACTCTAGGTGGATGATAATAGTGACTAGTGCTTGGTCCCTCATTATGGTCTCATAAATTTAAATTTATAGGATTCTCTTGATTTAATTTCATAATTAACCCTAAAATGGCCAACCACCAAAAACATAAGAAGCTTTGAAAGGAGAGAAAGTGCCCAAAAGGTGGCGGGAAATTTCAAAAGGGATCAAGGCACCCCTGGTTGGACCAAGGCACCCATGGGCGCCTACTAGTACTAACTCAACGGCACCACATTAAGGCTAAAATAACACAAAATGATAGAAGTTGAATGGGCATACGGGTGCAAGATGTCGGGAATGAAGAAATAAAATAAAATAAGACTGCCAAAATATGGGTGTTAATTCATAATTTTTTCACTCAAAAACCTTCTAAATAGTAGGATGAGACTGGGACTAAATAATGTCTAAAGTGTGTGATTTTGTGTCTACACTTTGTAAGTCAGGGAAAGATTTCAACTCATGATGAAACTTCACTAAATGGACAAGATGACCATATGACTATGTTTCCAACACTTAGGAAGGTTTTTATCATATTATGAGGATTTTAAATGATGGGAAGTGTATGAGATAGAAGGTAGGATGAATCATAGGATAATATAGTAGGGTATTTAGGTAAAAAGTTTAACACTTGGGTAAATTTTTCGTGTTTTCCCTTGGAATTTTTACCTTGCAAAAAAATAACAACACTTGGCTCTTACTTGGAGACTTATTCTAGATCACGAAAAGTCAGTGCTATCACCAAAAAATATTACCCTCTGGCTTTAATCATGAATATTTGAATGAGAAACCATTATTTTTAGGTAACATGGGATTGTCTCTTAGTTGTGGAGCTGCTAATGAGACAAACCTCCGAGAGAAGGCGAATTCCTCTACCTTATCTTACTACTAAACTACTCCTAGAATGGAAAGTATTCTATCTAATTCTATCCAAAGCTTCTAAGGGACTAGAGAGAGAGAGAGAAATTACATGAAAATGGAAATCTTAATCTATAGAGGTGATTGCACCAAGAAAGGAATGGGAAAACATGTAAATGATTCAAAATGATATGAATAATGGGAAAGATAGAGGGAAGACGTGAGTGAAAAAGTGCCTAACTATATTTGTCAACATCATTTCTGTGGAGCACAACAAATCTAAACCTGCAAGAAGAACATAGAATGCACAACAACCTAGAATATGCAATAAAAGGAAATGAAAATGTAATAAAACATTACAATTGCAGCAAAAAATGGATTTATTGATTAAATGGATGCACAATTCATTACAATTGCAAAATAAATGCAAGGAACTTCTTCTAGAATACTCATACCAGAGGCTTGCAACTCAACACTACTCTAGAATTTTTTTGAAAGAGTTTCATTACATGAACATTCCCACCTAAAAATGTTCCTTAGCACTTACATTTATTGATTTATTAGATATGAGGAAGTTAGAGGTCTTGCAAAGAACATTTTTAATGGTCCCAAAAATCCAAAATATCAAAATGATTTCTTTGCATAGGATGATTGACATTTGGCTCGCTGTGATATGTTAGGAGAATCTTGGAGCCCAAGAAAACATTTTACATCTACGATTAAATGATACCACCCGCAATTACACATAGTCCCATTTTCCTCCTTTTTCACCCATTCAGACCCATAAAAATTGATTCTCATGATACCAAATCAAATTTCTTGAAGATGACTTTCGAATGAGACTAATTTTATGCAATTTGGAGAAGGGGATCAAAAGATATTATCATTTGAATATTTTACACACCAGGATGAATAGGAATGTGAAAAGTGGCAACATTTTATTTGCTAAGAGATTTCTCTCTACCCACATGTACATCATTTCTTAATTTTCCATATGTCCATCTCTCACTAGAGTTTTGTAGGATCGGGCCTTTTTTCCTTTTAATTTCATTTTCTTTCCTTTTCCTTAGTGAGCAGTTGTGTCTTTATGAATTATGGACCAATAAGACAATGCCACATTTCCCACAACTATCGACTATCCCTTTCTCTTTTCTTCCTCTTTAAAATTGTGAACCAATAAAATATTTCCACACACGTTTTCAATTTAACTTTTTAATCACTGACCACCCATTTGAGAATTATTATCCAATAAGTGGGCTCCACGTACTTCGCAAACAAGTATTTTTGATTTCCTGCCTCGACACCCATGAACCATCAACTAATGAGATCATTTTAGGCCCCTTCGCATGTCATTTCCCTTGAAATCTCTGAATGAAAACTACAAATCTTTTACTAATGAGTAAGATCCATGCCTTAATGCATCGTCGACTTTTGACATGGTCATCGACAACCGTGAAACATTTTCCAATGAGAGAGCCCCACGTAGCTTCGATCACTAGACTTGTCAAATTTTCTTAAGCTTTTGCATTTGTCAAACTTTGAAATAATAACCAATGAAATGTATACATGTGTCTATGTACTTCACATTTTTCAAGGTTTGATGGCTTCACATAATAAATTCCAAGATTAAGCGACTTATAAACTTTTGGATTTGAATTGATGCCACGAAACCCCTTCGACAATGTCTAACTTGTTGGACTCGATGAAATATGAACTATGTTTAACTACAGGGACTTGGATTCCGAAGAGTCAATCACCTAAGAAATTATCGAATGCCGAAAATTATCACGCCTTTGGAAATTGATTCACTACCACGTGGCCCTTGGGCTAGGACCACTAACAACTAACATGTGTCCCTATTAATTTTTAGACTGAATTTGACATTAAAATTAGTGTCATATGACTTTTTAACAATCTGCCTATGTTTTTAAACTGCGTTCTTGTGGGTTTTTGAATAAGAATGGTCAGATTTTTTGGGAAGTGTAATTTGGAATCCATTTAACCATCACAAACTTGTTTAATAAATGGATAATTCCATTTTTCAAGATTTTAAGGCCAAAATAACTTGGGGGATAATTTTGGATAACAAGGACATGATAAGAATGAACTCCGAGAATCTCAATACACCATGGAAAAGTTTTTTATCCATTGGGATTTACAGAGTGATTACAAGAAACAAATAGACTAAAAGAAATGACACACACACAACAAAATAGAAACACACCACACCGGAAACTAAAAAAGCACACACAATGAGGAAAAATAATCACACACCTAAATCACCTATTGTACATGCGGGGACAACCAACTTTCTCTATAGCTATTCTCTTTTCAGAAGTTACCTTTCAATGGGTAACATTGAGTGATGATATTCCATGAAACCATTGACTACTTTGAGAAATTATCCTCCTTTACTCAAATCCTTATGAAAGTTAGGTACTTTTGTGACTTCTATGTACTTGAGAGGTGTGAGCCTACATAATCCCTTTGATTCTCGACCTTTGCCCGTAAAGTCCATTTTTATTATTAACTTGGGATTCGGTCTCGGATTGTGAATTACCTTCCATGTTCCCCGAAACTTTTGATTTCCCATTTTGCATCTCATTGTTATTAAAAGGCTGACTTTTCATTGGGTTGTTTGAATGTTCGAGTTTTCTTTTTCTCATATTCATGCTTATTGACAACCTTTCCACAAGATGGCCTAAAGTCATATTTTTGTTAAATTTAATTATGGACATTGAGCAAAGAATCAAAAATAACATCATACCTATCTTGTACAAACATAACATGAGTTAAGAGGTCAAGACTTAGTTTATGATCTTCCATACATTCTGCCACTTTCAATATTTCCTGGAAAAAAATTCGCTAGCACAAATTGGTGGATTTCTGCCAACGCTTTGGGAATAGGTCTGTCTTCTTGAACGAGGAAGATCCATTATTGTATGTGAACTAAAAATTAAATATCTTGTTAGCCTATAGGTCAGGTATCCAAAATACACACTCCACTACACTTGTGGAAAATTCGTGCAATCTTTATAAGTGAGGAATTCACTAGGTAGGTGGGAGAGAGAAATTAGGATAGGGATCAATATTTCCATTAGGAAATCTAAGTTTAGTGAAAAAATTAAGTAGAAAATATTAACAAACAAAATTTGAGAAGAATATCAACTTTGCTAAAAATATAAGGACAAGGTAAAACCATGAACACAAAGCATCGTTATTCACTCATCTAGAAAAGTAGAAAATCCTTTCTTTATTGAAATTGTCAAAAAGGTTTACAATACAAGGGAAAGAGGAAAACATATAGAGAGAAATAGAAGAACTTTTTTATCTTTTGCTTATTCTTGGTAGCTATCTACTTAGAACTTATAGAATTGATAACCACTTTGGAATGGTGAAGTCCTCACAATATATATTTCATAAATACTATTCACCTAACCCCCACATGACCTTTCATATGTATTTACAATAAGTGACTCTTCATATTTCTATCAATAAAAGTAAGTACCATTTTTATATATTGAGGCTGACTTATTACAATGCCCACTATAGTCACGTAAGGCAAAAAGAATAGGACAAAATAAGAGAATAAGACAAAATGAAAATCGCAATCCCCTAATGAAGAAATATAACATGAAGGAAGAGATGGAGGGGGAAGAGAGTGAGAGAGAAAATAAGAGAGATATCTACTCAAAAGGAGACAATTCACTTCTTTGATTCTACTTTTCTCCATTGGCAAATATTTCTTCCTCGATGGAGAACTTACGTCGATGATCACAATCTCATGGTTTGGCATAATGCATGTAGACACCCCAAGTTGTGTTTAGAAATACTATTGAAATATTTCTTGATGTGATATAAAGATGATTGCAGGCATTTCTCATGATGATTCGTCCTCATCTCACAATGAGAGTGCAGATCACTCCCTTCTTCCTTAATATTTCACAATTATCGTTCATAATGGTAAAACCTCTTGATACTCGTATCCATGTTTTGCACATTGTGCTATAAGATTTCAAATTATGATTTTACTACTCTAAGAGATGTGATGTTTTTCCAAGCTCATTCCTATCTCACTTGGCTTACTTCCACTAGATCACTCAAATAAGCCAACTCACCACTCAACTAGCTCACCCAACTCAACTCCACTCACCGAGCTCAAATCACTCATCTTACTGAGCTCAATCCAACCATCTAGCTCAGTGATGATGATGGATCAGAATTCACCAATGAGATATGTTGACCTCTTATTTGATGACTTAATTGAGTTCTTGACATATTTCAAATCTATTCGACCTCAAAATGTCCTGGATTTTCCTAATCCTCCCTACAATGATCTGCCTTTTTGCTTAACACAATTAAATTCAATATGATGTTTTGAATACCCATATGTTAATTAGTTTTTAAGCTATGAGGTCATCTCATAGCCTGTGAATATTTCATATAAGGGAAAGATTATTTAAAATGGATCCATATGAAATTTTTGCATCCAAAATGAGGACTTTCTATGTTTAACACGTAAGACAAGGACCTACTATTTTGCAACATATCACATGTTTTTCTCAAATATAACCTTCTGAATATTCTACCACATTCCAATTCTCCTTTTTCTATGGTGCATTTCTATTTCTAGCTAATTTTTATTTTTAGCGAGTTCTTTTTCCCACACTTTGTTATTTTGGTAAAATTTACCATTTTTCTCCCTTACCATTATGCACTATTTTTGAGTGTTTTGGGTGGTCTACGATTTCATATTGAGAGAATTATTATTTTTAGCATGTGAAAGGTCATGGCATATGCTATTTTTATTAACTGTACTATGGGTGTTAGATTTCTAGGAAAAATGCTTTAAAATTATGGGTTTTATTCGAGTATTTTCCGCTCCAAATCTCGGGTGATTTTTCCTTCCAGATATTTTAGAAATTGAGATTCTATAGAAGAGGTAATAATTTTCATGAAAAGAAAATCCCGCCATATCCATAATAATAGGGGCTTCATGGCACAAAAACTAGTTCATGCAAAATTAGATTTGTTTGTGATCGTTTCCTCCAAATTTCGTGTGATTGTGGAAACTAGAACCTAAAGAAGTGAAGATGATGGTTGCTTCCTTTCACTACTACATATTGGAATCCATTAATGGAATATCAAATATTTGAAAATGAGAAAAATCATAGAATTTATATGGAGAAGGGAACTTCAGTTGAACCCTTGAGTACAATTGATTTCTTGATTCACTGACAGTGAAAAATCATCATTCTTGTAACCATGGATGCTCTGAGAGAAACTGGGTGGAGTATCCGATGGATTTTATGGTTTCAATGGAGTTATCAAAAATAAATCATGTATTTCATGGAGGAAATATGAAGTGGAAACACATTCTAAACATCTCCCTGACAACATATCTATTCACGCGACAAAGAGAAGATACGATAAATAACGTAAAATAGTTATCCATTTTTTTGGTTTGCAAAGCATAGGGGTTGGAATGAATTTTTATTTCCTAGTTTCCAAACTTTCCCCACTTTCATGGATAGTTGGGACAATTGGGACAATTAGACTAAAAAACCCCACCACCCATCCAAACTTAAAAAATGACTATTTACTGGAATGATAAAACCAACTTTCTTGGAGGTGTAGATAATATTTTCTTGAAAACATTAATATGATTTTGAATTCTAAGAAATTTTTTAGATCAATGAGATGGTTTTCAAAACATTATTCCTCCTCCTTCGAAAATAAAATTTTCTTTTTCATTCAAAACCACACGATGAGTTTGCTGAAATTTGTCTTCACAGAGAAGCATTTGGGTATAGTGTAGAATGTGAAAAATCCATAATGTAGAGGATATTCTAAGATTTTTGACGGTATATTTTTTTCCCCTTGAATCATCCCAGAGATTATGGAATCCTTTGTTGAAGTTTAGGTACTTTTTTACAATGGGCGTTCCTTAAGCCTCCATAACCCACTTTCACTTTTCTGACTCCAAAACCTCTGAAACTTTCCCAAAACTTCCTAAACCTATTCCAATGTATTTTATACTCTTCCATAACATATCCAAATGAATTTAGGCTCTTTTATCATCCTTGTAGGATGCACACATGTGTTGGAAACGCTTAGGAATAGCCTTTCTAAGTCTGGGAAATATTTTAACTCTTTAAATTACTTCACTCAATTGATTGTTTAGAATTGGGATTGTTTTTTTTTCACATTATGAGGATTTTTAATGATGGGAAGGGTATGACACATAAGTTAGGCTGACTTAGAGCATGATTGAGGAGGGTTTTGGGAAATTTTTTTGATACTTGGGTAAAGTTGTCATGCTTTCCCTTGGAATTTTGACCTTGTAAAAACACATGACAAAAATACCCTAGAGGGTATTTCCTCATACTTAGATGTGATGGTGAAGAAGTTGAAGGAGAAGGTAGATGAGATAACCTTTGATAAATTACCATATATTATAGAAGTGTAACACTAGAAAAGGATGCAAAAAGAGACCGAATGATGGAAGTAATTGGAGAATATAATAAAAATAAAGTTTCAAGAACATCCCCCACCACCTAATCCCTGAATTTGAACGTGTCTAAAAATTATTCATTCTATCATTCATTGGGGTAATTGATCTCGTATCCTTTATTCTTCGAGGTATTATTTCATTCTTTCACTTATTCTTTGAGCATTTGTTCTTGATTCATTTTATTTTTGAGGATAGACAATACTCCTACTCTATGGTAAGGTTTGGCAACATAAATTAATAAGTATTAGCCACGCACGGATTGTGATGGTTGCATGTAAGATGGTGCACATAGGTAGCAGAGAGATGTAAAATATATTGACCACACGATGTATAGATACAAGAAGGGAGAAAAGAAAGGTCAATCCACGAAGGTGTGCACAACGTAGAGAAGGAGGTCAAATGTGTAAGGTCTCTGCGCATGTAGAAGGGTTTTAATACATGGCTGATTTTAGAGATAAGATTAAAAATAGGAAAAAGAACAAATGGAATAGCATACAAGAAAGGTCTATAAATAGGTGAGAAATAAGGTAAAGCACATTCAATGAAGACATCTATTATAGCATTAAAGCATTGATGAGTCGAGTTATTTATAGCTGAATCTAGAGTTAAAGTGGAAATGTAAAAAGGCATGCAACCTATATTTAGAAGATCTATTCTTAGGATTAACACATTTAAGCGGTGAAGGGAAAGTCCCCACCATATATAAATAGGTGTTGTACTCCTTGTAAGTTTGTGATTACTATGAATCTAAGGGTTCTAGAAGTGATATGTGATTATTATGTACGCGAGCATGGATGTAGTCACTTATTTTTGTAATATGTGAATTATGTGATAGAATGAATTTTTTATGATGGACAATTGTGGATTGTTATGATTAGTAGTGATGGAAACAATGTTCCTAATGATCTAAATTGATTAAATTCCCTATTATATGTGATGTCACTATTATATTGTGATATTATTTTCATTCATGTTATAATGATTAAGTATGCTAACCACATCTTGAGAAGTGAAACAAAGGAGAAAATTGGTAGATTGTGCGAGCTTTGGGTGAGCGCTGAGGCATCTGTCTAGGTGAAGTCTTAATGTGCCCGATAATGTGAAGTGTTGCTACTAGACTCCAACATTAATGTGTGTGTTAAGGTGAGATTGCATGGGAGTGAAATCATCATAAGAATTACCATCTTCAAAAATCCATGCCATGTTTGGAAGATCTACCAAGTCATTGAAGCTCAATATTTCAACATACAAACTACATATATTTACAAATTTAATTGTATCATCTTTCTTTCCTTCCATTCCCATGTAAGTCACCAAAGAATAAAAGATGAAAATTAAGTCTATATTGGGGATTTTAATTTCTTTTCTTTTCTCAATGTAATCATGTTATTATTGTGTAGTGTTTGGTTAAAACTTGTACGAACATCTCATACAATGATTTTATCATTACAAACAAATCTCGAAAAGCTTATGGATGAGAAATTTTCAATAATGTGTGTGTTGGAGGAATGAAAATAAATATCTCTTAGTTGTGGATATATATATATATATATATATATATATATATATATATATATATATTTCTAAGTTGATCAACAAATAAGAAATAACACCCAAAAGTGGTATATAAGTTGATAGATCCTCAACTAATTCTCCTTTGTTTCTAGTGCTAGATTTTGCAAGGTGTTTAGACATTTTTAGTCAATTTCGATGTCAAAATACAACCACTTTTAAAATATGGCATTCATAATTGATAGGTGAAAATATAATTTAAACATCAATATGACGTGTATGGTAAAATTTTAACCATCAAAAGTATATATGTATATGTACCTATATATGTATATATACATGTGTGTATATATATTATATGTAAAATTAAATTACTAAATTTAAATTAACTAAAAAAATTGTCAAATTAAATTTTACAATATATATTATGAATTTTTTAAATTTAGGACAATTACTATCAACAAAAATGGAAACTTTGGAATTAAAATAATAAAAAATATCTTAATATATTATTAATAAAATATAAACATCTTAATATTTGATTGATAAAATAGAAGCATCTATTAGTTTTGATTTTTTAATAGTTTAATATCATTTAGTTTTCTTTGATTTTTCATTGTTGGTTTTCTTTGATTTTTCATTGTTTGATTTCTTACAAATATATATTAAACTACAAACATTTGATTTGGGATTTTGTAAGAAAGGTGAAACTTGAATGTTGAACTTGGAGGTCTCGATGTTGGAAGTTGGAACTCATTTTATATAAAATTGCACACTTGTACTAGTGAGTCCTTTCTTTCAATTTTTATGATATATTTTTGTTTTAATTATAATTTAAAATAGTATTTTAATGTTCTCATAAACATAAATGGTATTTCTAGATCTTTTATTTGATTAGTGGATACAATTTATTAGTCTATAATTTATATTTATGAAATATTATTATGCCAAAAGGTGTTGCCCCTATGACAAAGAGCCTCTGATCATTAATGAAAAGGGGTTAAATTTGACGGGCATTTAGACGTTTTTGTGCCCTCCGAATGTGAGACTGACGGGCATGGGAACTTTCTCTTGTTCTGATATTCAAGAATGGGAGGCAACATTAGCCGAGGAAGCTAAGACCCTGGGATAGACGTTTGAATTTCATGGAATAGTAGAGTTCTTGAGCCCCTCCCTACTTGATCCTACATTCCTTGTTCTGTGACAAGGAGATAAATTTATAATAAAAATTGTTTTATGTCTGCAGAAGTTTCTGAAAGAGAGCTGAAGTTCTTTTAGATCGGTTCTGTAGGAAATGCAATGTTTGAATCCATACATTGCGACATTGGTGGAGAAAGATTCCAATAACAATGGTCCCTTAATCTTGGGACGCTTTAGAGTCGCTACATTACTATTCAACCATTTTTGATTCGCTAGAGGCCATTTTTCCTCATTCCATCCCATAGAGAATGAAGGTCGAGAGATTCAATTTAGTGGAAGAGATCAGAAATATCATTGCGTGTGAGGAGGAAGAGAGATTGAAACGACATGAGAGAGCCGATCAGAGGAGAAGACAAGTTGGTATATCAGGATTCCAAGGTGTTCCCTTGCGATTCATGAGCAAGGCGAGGATGATGTTATCAATGTATGTGTGTGATGGTTACGGCCTTGCACAAGACAAGGGATGCCTCTTGTTGGGATGGAAGGGTCGAGCCATCATGCTTTCTTATCCATGGCGTCCTCACACCCTCTCTCATTCTTAATGTTCTTAATTAGCTACACTACATTTAAATTACAAACAGGTTGAGGTAATCAATGATAAAAGTGTGCTAGGATCACACGTAAAAACTCCAGTTTCACCACACTTCAGAGTTCCCCATGAATATTTGGTTCCCCTCAGTTTTGTATTTATTATATCATACTAAATTTATGTCATGAGAGAGATGGTAGGACCAATAATCTCCTATGTTGCGTTCATGATTGGAACTCCATTTTATAGAAATATTGTAAATTGTTCGTATTATTTGAAGAAAAGCACTTCTCTATCTCTATATAAATCTCACTCTTCACTCTTCACTCTTCAGTCTCTCTCTCTATCACAAACAAAACAAAAGTGGTCTTGTCTTAAGTCCAGAAGGGACGAAAGACAAAACTTTGTCTTATCCCAAGAACCAAAGGGGCTTAGGACAAGAACAACCCCTTTGTCTTATCCTAAGAGTATAGACGGGCCTCCCCTGCTCCTATATTCTCTCACGGGGCGGGGGCCCTCTCTCGCCGGTGGTGAGAGTGTAATCCCTTATTACGGTGTGTGGTGAGACCGAGGGCCACCATATCTCGGAATACCCACATGAGTGAAACATTTATATCAAACTACATGTAGATCATTTGATACAAAGTATCCATAGGACGAAAATTACAAGCATGTAAAATGCAGAGCGTCCGCTAAGAACTATAAAGGAAAACTCTTCAATTTCCCCAAAGCTTCTGTTCATGCTCCAAAATACCATATTTTATCTTCATATATAGATTAGTTGCGTAAATTGGGGCCTAATGATTCCTTGCAGTTAATAGAATCAACAATCGTAACTCAAGCCTTGTCATTCCCAATGATTTCCTGAGACTGAGGTACAAAGGAGTTATCAAATACCTTCCTTTCGTAAGTGAATACACCTCTCATTGATTTTGACATATCCTCACTACACTTTGAATCACACGTACACTTTGCAATCACTAGCATACTTTCCTTCTAGAATAGTGTAACCAAAAAGGATGTCTTTAGGTGTGATTATGAAGAAACTTTCTTTTTGAAAGGCATGTCCAGTATTCATTTCAAGTGTGTTGTTATCTTTGGCAGCTTTTGGGCTTACATCGGTACACTTCTTAATGTGTTGCGAAAGACACTATCATGCAAACTATCATACAAAGAAAGTAACTCATTGAATTGTTGTTGATTATTATCTAGCATAATAAAACTTCTAGTGCTCATTGGGATGCCACCTGACCACTTCTATAAATTCATGAATATATTGTGGCAGTACATATGGGAGAGAGTATCAAATTTTTTAAAATACGTGTTCAATTTTACCTTGTTACTATTGCTTGCTTCTATATGTAAACCAACAACAACGCATTTCTAATGTCTTTTTCATTATATTTGCATACAAATACCTATAGTTTTACAACACTACTTGTATCCAAAGTGATAGTTCAAGGGGTACCATATGTATTCATGTTTAGTGCAAATAAAATTGTCCACAAAAGCCTACCACTCATGATATAAAATTTGCAAATGTACGGAAGTCTTTATGTATTCATGTTTAGTGTAAATAAAAGTGTCCACAAAAGGCTATCAGTCATGATAGAAGATTTGTAAATGTATGTGTATGAATTTGTAAAAAAATTGAAATTCACTAAAACCTTTCAATGTAATGTTTCATCTATATTCCTACCCTTCCACTATCAATCACACATGTTATCAACTTGTTATTAACAGTACATTTAAGGCTTTTTCAACAAAAAAAGCGAATAAAAAAACCAATGCATCCACCATCTCAAACACATTGCAACACTAATACATTATCACCTTAAATTGAAATTAATTAACATATCCCTCCAAATCAAACAACTTATGCAGTTCAACGTTCACATTGCACCTTTGTACACATGCGATTGCTAGTTGTATCTCTTATAAACAATGAAATTAATTATCATAACATTATTTTTGTTGGTTTATAATTTTACAACAAAGGCTCAAATATTTATAAAAATTCAATTTGTTAAAATCATTTAGATTCAATCAATTAGAGAATCCCACATAGATTTGTAATTATAATACAATTTAGAAAATATAAAAGATAGAATCTACACTAAAGAAAAAAACAATCTACCATAAAAGTTTATATAATTTTCTTTTTAATAAATACCAACATTGGTTGCAACTTATAACTTTTACTATCAATTAGGTACCTATTTTATGTGTGCATGTTGTTCTCTCTACGAGGAGAATAGAGTAAGAGTGACTAAATAGAATTTTTTTGGGTTAATAATGGGATGGGTAATTTTTGTTCGTGAAGATGTAAGGATTGATCTCTGCTAGCTATAGATTATAAGTAAGAATTATTAAAAAAGTATTTCCAATCTCCTAATATATAATTTTAATTAATCCATATATTTTTTAATATTTGAAATACTTATTTTTGAGTGCATATTAAATTTTGAACGTCAAATGACATTCACATAATTTTTGAATCTGTCACTTGTTTTATTGTGAGATGTAGCCTCAACGTCAAAATTACATTTGTTAGTAATTAAGTAGAAATCATACATGGACTGTATGATGCAAACACCAAAGGGGATGGAGTGAAGATTTGAAAATTGAGGAAATGAAAAAGAGGGAGAGGATGAGAGGCGATTGAAAAGGGGTTTGAGGCTAAAGGAATTATATCTAACTCCTAACCTAGAGGGTGTGTGCTAAGATAATGCAAATAGAAACAATATTATGAACACACACAAACTCACAAGAGAAATATAGAAACAAAATTTGTATTAAAAATACTCCAGAGAACTTCAGTGCCTTCTCTTGCTTTTCTTGCTTATTGAATTACAAAGTGAAACCTCTTATTTATAGAATTTTTCCAACCTTCTAGCTTAGAAAATATCTCATAATATCTTATATTAGATATTATTGATCTTTTGGATATTTTATAGATATTCCCATATATTTCTAGATATATATAATATCTCTTGATATTTTCTAGATATTCTATACAATATATTTTGATATTTTGGAGGAGTTAATATTCACAATAAATGTGAATATCTTTTACATAAAGTTGAATTTCATAAAGTTGGAATTTATCTATCAAGATTAGATATTTCCAACACTCCCTCCTAATCTTGATTCTTCATGTATTGTTGGAGCAATACGGACCTATGATGCCTAAGCAATCTCTCATATGCTCAAATGTGTCCTTTGGTAATGGCTTGGTGAAGATATCAGCATATTGTTTTGCAGACCTACAAAACTCCAAAAATATTTGTCCATTGTTGACTAGCTCTATGATAAAATGATACCTAGTATCAATATGCTTTCTCCTTTTGTGAAAAACATGATTCTTTGACAATGCAATAGTTGAGTTGTTATCACAAAATATCTTCGTTTCTCCTTCTTTTTCTTTCTTTAGATATGATAATACTCTTCTCATCCATATTGCTTGACATGTTGTTGTTATGGCTGCCACGTATTCTACTTCTGCCGAAGAGAGAGTGACAATAGGTTGTTTCTTAGAAGCCCATGAAACTGCACTTGAACCAAAATGGAAAACATAACCAGAGGTGTTGTTTCTGTCATCTATGCTTCCTGCATAGTCACTTTGCGTGTAGCCAACTAACTTGAAAATATCAAAATATGTATATAAAATGCCAAAAGCTTTTGTTCCATTAACATATCTTAAAATTCTTTTTCCAACTTGCCAATGAGAATCCTTAGGGGATTCCATAAACCTGAAATAAGACTTACACCATACATGATATCAGGGATTGTAGCTGTCAAATACATAAGGCTACCAACAAGTCTTTTGTACATAGTTGGATCAATACTACATCATTTATCATTTTTACTTAGCTTCAATCCGGTGGCAATTGGTGTTGATGTTGGCTTGCAATTCATCATACATAACCTTTTCAAAATATCATTCGAATATTTTGATTGACATATGAAAATTCCATTTTCTGATTGATTGACTTCTATGCCAAGAAAATACTTCATTAGACCCAAATTTGTCATTTCAAATTCTTTTTTCATCATTTTTTAAACAAGTCAATTGACAAATCTCCTGTGAATATTAGATCATCAACATATAGAAATACAATTAGAATTTTTTCTTGATCATTAATCTTGATGTATAGTGTTGGCTCACTATTACTTTTACTAAATTCATTTAAAAATATATGAATCAATCCTACTATACCATGCTCTCAAAGCTTGTTTCAAACTATACAAGACTTTCTTCAATCTATAGAGCTTTTGCTCTTGACCAAAAATTTCATATCAAGGTGGTTGTAAAACATAAAATTATTCTTCTAGTATGCCATTAAAAAATAAAGACTTGAAATCCCTTTGATAGACTTTCCAGTTATTTTGAGTTGTTATTGCTAAAATAGATCTAAAAGTGTGTAGTCGAGCTCACCGGAGCAAAAGTCTCATTTTAATCGATTCCAGGTTGTTGTGAGAAACCCTTTGCAAATAACCTGGCTTTATGTTTTTCAACATTTCCATCTAAGTTGAATTTTGTCTTGTAGACCCACTTTACGCATACTACACTCTTTCCTTATAGAAGGCTCACAAGATCCCATGTGCGATTCTTTTCAATAGAATCAATTTCTTCATCCATTGCTTTTACCCATTTTTCATTTCCAAATGCATCTTCGAATTATATAGGATCATCATGATACAATAATGTAAAATCAAAATATAAATCAACATTCTCATCACCTTGAGTTTGTTAATAAATCTCCCTTAAGCTTCTTGTCTTCCTTGGGGTGTGCTTGTAGTGAGACCTTTGTGTTGCCAATCTTTGGATCGATATGTCATTACTTTGCGAGACTTCAAATTTGAAGAATTACCTTCATGCCCTGATGCTTCATGAGGATGTAAATTTGTTGTAGGGGATGAAAATCCACTTGAGATACCTCTTGTGATACTTTTTGAAACTAGAGTTCTATTTGAAGATGTCACTTTGCATCGATCCCTTGAGGTCTTAGATGAACATTTTGTGTGCGCTTTTCATAAAACTCGTTCTCATGATGCATTACTCTTATAGTGATAGTTGCAAACTTATTAGTACTTCCATCCCATGGTTGTTCTTCAATGAACTTAACATCTCTACTAATAATAGAATTCTTTGTGATGGGGTTGAATAATTTATAGGATTTTGATTGCTCAATGTAACCTACAAAAATATATCTTTCTCATTTATGCTCAAAAATATATGAGCATAAGTTACACATCCAAAAACTCTTAAATGTGAGACAATGTGTTTTTTCCACTCCATGCTTCTTAAGAAACTTTATCCTTCACAATTTTTGTTGAAAATCGGTTAAAGATGTAAACCGCACAAGCCACTACTTCTTCCCAGTACTAATTTGGTAGATGTTTGGCTTTCAACATACTTCTATCCATTTCCATAATTTTTCTATTCTTACTTTTTACCACACCATTCTGTTGAGGTGTATACCTTATCGTAAATTACTTCTTAATCCCATGAAATTTACAAAAATTTAGGAACTCATTTGAAATGTACTCTCCTCCTCTATCTGATCTTAACACCTTTATATAGTAGCCACTATGCTTTTCAAAAATGGTCTTAAACTCTTTGAACACACTAAATACTTATGACTTATGTTTCAAGAAATAAACCCAGTTTTTTCTACTCAAGTCATCTATAAAATTCAAAAATACATGCTTCATCCAATTGATGGTGTTTGCATAGGTCCACATAGATTTCAATGGAAAATCTCAACAAGAGATTTAGCTCTATATGAATTTCCAATAGGAAATCTTTTCCCGTGTTGCTTCCCTAGAATACAACTTTCAAAATGCTTGTTTGGTTGCTCTATCAAAGGAAAACCCTTCACCATATGCTTCTTTTGTAGTAAATATAAACCACTAAAACTTAAGTGTCTAAATCTCAAATGCCACAACCAAGTTTGATCTTTTAGAGAAACTTTAAATGCTACTGAAGAAGTCTCTGTAGATGACAAATCATGTTGGATTCTTAATGAAAATATTTTGTTTTGTGTCATCTCAACCTTTGCAATCAATTTGTTGCTTAGATATTTATCTAATATTACACATGCATCATCTTAAAAATATACTTTATATCCCTTCTGCACTAACTGCCCAATACTAATTAGATTATGTTTCAAACAAGGAACATAATACACATCTGGAATGTGTTTGTTCTCACCTTTCCTAGTTTTAATATTTACTATTCCTTTTCCCATAACTCAACTTTATTATCATTTCCTAACTTAACTTCAGATGTAACTGACTCATCTATGTTTGCAAACATTTCTTTACGTCCAGTCATGTGATTACTACATCCACTATCTAGAAACCAAATATCCTTTGCACTTTCTTGAGCAACATTGCATGTAATGAACATTGAACCGTTGTTATAACTTTCAAACCAATTTTCTTCATAAAAATTTGCATTTTTTACTCATATCAAACTATTTCTTCCTACATTCATTAGCATAGTGTCCATACCTTTTACAATAATTGCATTGAACATGCGACTTGTCATACCTCTGACCATAAGTATGATTCTAGTTGTTTCCTTGGCCTCTAGCATTTGTAGTGTAGAAATTTGAATTTGTTCTTCCTCCTTCATAAGATGTGTTTGCTCTTCCAGATCATCTTTGGAAATCTCTTCCTCTTCCTCTGTTGAAGCTCGATCTTCCTCTTACTTTATTACCGCCAATTGAAACTTGCAATTTGAAGGCTTGCTCAAGAGATGAAGTACTTGTTGTATTTAATCTTTCCTCATGGTATATTAAAGATCCCATTAATTCGTCTACAGACATTTGGGTTAAATTCTTTGATTCTTCTATTCCAACAACAATTACATCAAACTTACTAGGAAGACTTCTAAGTATTTTCTCTACAATCCTTTGATCCTCTAAAGTCTCACCATGAGACCTAATTTGATTTACTACACCCATCACATGGGTAAAAAATAAATCTATTGAATCTAAGTCTTTCATACAAATATTTTCAAAATATCTCCTAAGATTTTGTAATTTTACAATTTTTACTTTACTAGTACCTTGATAAGTCGTTTGAAGACTTTCCCATGCTTGTTTTGATCTAGTTGCTGCTGCAACATGCGGAAAGATGGACTCGTCTATTTCTTGTTGAATTTAAAACAAGGATTTTGCATCCTTTTGTTTGTTCTCCTTCAACAAATCCTGATCTACTTGTGCTAGTGCTTGAAGTGCTTGAAGATCCACAGGTTCTGAAAACCCATTCTCAACTAGCTCCCACACATCTAGTGAACAAAATAAGGTCCTCATTTTTATGCTCCAATAATCGTAGTTCTTCCCATTGAATATGGGGATTTGGGATTGAGTGAGACTGTTGCTCATACCTGCCATTTTGAACTAGACTAATAGAGTGAAATAAAAAATTATAACGTAAGCTCAACCTAGCTCTGATACCAATTTGAAGGAATTATATCTAACTCCTAACCTAGAGGGTGTGTGCTAAGATAATGCAAATAGAAACAATATTATGAACACACACAAACTCACAAGAGAAATATAGAAACAAACTTTGTATTAAAAATACTCCAAAGCACTTTGGTGCCTTCTCTTGCTTTTCTTGCTTATTGAATTACAAAGTGAAACCTCTTATTTATAGAAGTTTTCCAACCTTCTAGCTTAGAAAATATCTCATAATATCTTATATTAGATATTATTGATCTTTTGGATATTTTATAGATATTCCCAGATATTTCTAGATATATATAATATCTCTTGATATTTTCTAGATATTCTATACAATATCTTTTGATATTTTGGAGGAGTTAATATTCACAATAAATATGAATATCTTTTACATAAAGTTGAATTCCATAAAGTTGGAATTTATCTATCAAGATTAGATATTTCCAACAAAGACAAACAACGATTTTCACTGTGTAAATGCCTTTAAAAATGACTGTGTCCGCTTGTGGCCTTCACACCGACCTGTTCGCAGAAACATCTACCCAGATTTGTCGAAAAAACTGAGGAATTTAAGGTAAAGGCAAACATCGAGTGGTCGTGATTTATTTGATGAACGACTATGTACAAAATTTACTCACAAGCGTTGATATGTTGTGCATCCCTGGGTTTCCCATAGTATGAACTCCTTCAACCTAATTATATTTACAGCATAGAAGAAAACGTCAATTACAGAAAAGAAGAAAAAAGAAAAAGAAAGAGAGAGATAATGAAACTGCTACTATTTTGTAGGTGATAAAGGATTGTTGGAGTTTGACGTCACATATAGATTTAGTGTTTGACGTTACATATAAATTGAGTGATTGTGTAAAAGGATTTCTGGAGTGATTGTGTGAAGGAGAAATTTGCAATTATGTTTGTAAGCTGACAGACAAACAAAAATAGCACCCAGAAGTGACGGGCATGAAATGAAAAATAAAAAATAAAATATAGCACCCAAAAGTGGTAAACAAGTTGACGGCTCCTCCAATAATTCTCCTTTGTTAGTGTTTGTTTTATAATGATGGCCCACATTCAGTGGATCTCCATTGAAAACCCGGACTCCAACAAATATAAATTTCTACTACTTTGTAGATTACTGGAATTTGACGTCACATATAAATGGAGTGATTGTGTAATATTTGACGTCACATATTACTGCAATATTTATTTTGATAGATTTTTCAATTGTGGGAGCCTTTATTGGAAAGTGTCGAGTTTGTTGTGTAAAATTTATTTACTCCGTTTATTTGTAGGATTTTTCAGAGTAGAGTGTTGTTATCTATCTAATTTCAATCATCACTCCTCATTGATAATTTAAATGTGAAAAGAGATTTATGCGATAAAAGATATATTTGTGGAAACAGGTTTGGAAGTGAGAAACAAGACTCCAACGAGGATTTGAGATTCAAATTCAAGTCACAAATACATTCCACACCACTTTTTCCATTTATTTAGAACTCCAACAATATTGAAAGCTTTGTTGTGCGAAACACACTTATACACATTTACCAAATATAATATCCAATCTTGAAACCTTTGTAGCTATCACCAAGTATGTTACGCATGAAACACATATAGATATATACTTGCATATGAAAAAACAAATAATCGAAGAAGAAGACAAATATTCTATTAAAATTTATTCATTAGATTATTTAGTCAACAATAAATTGGAAGATATGAAAGCGAATATAATTTTTTAAAGATAAACCTAAATTTGTATAATATGAGATGAGTTTTTAAAGGAGATTGCAGGATGACGAGTTGATCTCTATACATCTACCAAGAGCTATTAGATAGTGTTTGAAAGGCAACCATTAGGATTACATGATCAAAAGGTCTACACGAGATAGTCCTATGGATGGGGACAACATCTCCCATGAGGAGGAGTAGAAGTTAGCCTAAAAGCATGTGAAATTGTTGCTTTGTTGAATTGCTTGATGTCCATTTGTAATCACAAATTTGAATCGTAGTTCAAACATAGACTTGATTATCATGTCTTTTTTTTTTTGTCTAATTATTATTATTGTTTACGTTTTTTTAAGTTATTTACATCTTTGACCTTTTAATTATATATATATGAAGCAACTCATTTAAAAGTAAATTGGAACCTTTCATATTTTCTCCCTTAAAAGTGAAGAAATTTAATCATTGACATGTTCCCATTAGAAGGAAATTGAACATTGAGATCTCTTCTGAATAGTTTGCAATTCATGTCCAATTGCTAGTTTGTACTATATTCCATGCCATATTTCCACTCAAAATCAGAACTTAAATTTTATATAGTACATGATAAAAAATGTTATAGAATGAATCTAATTGATGATTGAGCCTTGTCTCCTAGTATGTCAACTTTTGGTTTGAAACCAAAAGATTTTAATTTGCAAATACTTAGTAGAATAATATATATTCCTTACCGACTATATTATTTACATGTGTGATGTGCTAAAACTAATTGATCCATATAGATTGAATGTTAGAATATATTGAAGGAAAATTGTACTCTTAGTTACATTATATTACCTAGAGTCCCATGATGTTGTACATTTGAAACAAGACTTCTAGATTCATAATGTTGAAATTATTTTTGAATCCAGATTTTGGACAAATACTTTGTGTCCTTCCTCATTGAAATAAATAGAATGTTAAATATCTTTTAGAATTATCAACACAAAAGCCACACATAAATAATGATAATATGACATGGGAATAAAAAAATGAGAAAGTAGACTTCCTCAACTCCAAAATTAAATTAATAGTTATTAACCATCATTTTTTTTTTAAAACACAAACATTCTAACATATTTTACCCGATAATTGAATTTCCATTATTATCTTCAATTAATTTAAAACTATATACCATGACTAACCAATTCCCAACCCATTATCTCTATTTGGGTTATTTTGCAGCTTTAATATTTCAATATTTTCTTGAACCTTTCTTCTCTAACAAGTTCATCCTCTTCGGCTAATTTTTTTCATGACCTAAGAAAAATTGATGTTTAAGGATATGTGAGTGATTCACAAGGGTGAAGAATTCTAGTTAAATATAATGAATTCCTTCACCATGCTCTTTGATCCTCGTTTTTAGAGACCTTCAAGTTTTTGAAATATAAGGAACAGGAAATGACGTAAATCCGTTTTTGTGCTCTTGGATCCAAAAAATATTTGGAAAAATCTAAAGATGTTCTAAGAATTTTATGATGTTTGAATGCAGATTGTATACCAACCTTGCTCACAATTCTTGAAATCTTTATCGAGATTCCCTTAATATTAGGAGCACCTATTTTCAAAACATTATATCATTGTCTACGATTTCTCATCTTACAAAATAGTTTTTAGTCTTACATCTCTTACAACCATTATCAATTAAGTTTGAAAGATGTAGTCTTTTATTTTTGTAGGTTCTACATGTATGTGATAAATTGAAGGATAAATTGAAGTTCCTTGAAGTTGGAAAGTAACATGCACTCCAATCCTTTCTTTATCAATTTATAGATATTTATTGACAAATATTAAATCACAAACACATTTGAATATTTTCATTATTAATTCAACGTTGGCTCATGCATGTCATGTTCCTCTATTACAATTACTAATAATGTCATGTTAAATAGGTGATTTATGTCATATTAATTTAGAACCATGACACATCTATGCCATGACCAATTATATGTGCATTCACAAGAAAGGGAAATTTTCTATTTCTGTTCATAACTATATAAATATTTATTTTATGGAAAAGTGGATTTAGTACATTACAAATCCACTATTGTATCTCCCTATAAGTTATAATCACATCATATATAAGTAAAAGTTACAAAAAAATGGGTGAAATCAAAAGAAATTTGTGATGAAAGGGGCTCTCTAACAAATCCTAAATAATCAATGAAATTATTTTCTTCATGTTAATAGTCAACATGATGTGTGCATAATGATACCATTAGCCTAACTTATTTACATTAGATAAAAGAAATTTAACCTAAAGATTCTCCTAATTAATAAACAATTTTTTTTTGGAATATGGAAAGAATGATTAGGAAAATGAGTACGAACAAATAACCTTTATTAAAATAATTAAAGTATTATCTCCGAACACTAGTACATAATTGTAGCTACTATTATCTAGGGAAAAAATCATTCAAATATTTATCATACCAATAAACTTATTACTTCTATAAATAAATGAAAAATATTTATACAAGGGAATTCAGTATCATTCTCTTAGTTTTTACTACATAAGCTACCAAACAATTCATATATAGTTCATGTCGAAAATTTTAAGGTATTCTAACCAATACTATTCTTATTCTAGATAACATTCGATTATAATTTGAATGGATCTAATAAAATGGAGTTATTTAAATTTTGTGATGGGAAAGGAATGTAATGGTATTTATTTTTCTAGAAGATAGTGCATGATTGTCAAAGGATTGAGCAATTTTGCATGAACCAAAAAAATATTTCAATTTAATTTTATTTTCCAATGACGATCACTTTTTATAAGTCTTTTATTTTTACTATACAATTTATTAGGCTTAAGTATATTTAAATAGGGCATCTCTTTTCCATTCACCACCTAAAAAACTATCCTGCTTTGTTATTTTGCATTGATGCACATGAAAAATGTCAAAATTTTAGTAAATTATTAATTATCATAACTTGTACTCATCGATGGAAATGCCCAACTAAGCTAAAGGAATACATATGAGATAATAAAATCGATGTGTTATACAAGATACCGGATGTTTACCATTGGAACCTCTCATTATATTAATAAAAATATAAGAGAGTTACAAAATTAGGGAGTGATTGGACAACTCACGTCCCACAAAAAGCCACTAACACATCACGAAATATAAATACCTATGTTTTTCTACTCATTCATATCTTCTAACTTCCCATGATTCATCCCTAAACAACCTAATCCCACACATAAGATTTAAAGCACTTTCCCTCCTTAAAAATAAGAAATCCCAACCTAAAGCATAAAAATCCACCCCATGGGGAAAATTTCCCGTGGTTGGCGATGACTCCAACCCGGTCGTTAATCGACCCTATAAAACCGAGTTGTTCCTTTCCACAATAATAAGATGCATGAAAATATTAGAGCTTTCTTGTGACTTGTGAGTTGACTCTCATGCCTGAGCATTCTTGCAATAGTTACAGACCTCCTGGACCTCCTTGGACGTGCTTGCATCACTTGTGATCATCCTTCATGATATTATTATCGTCTTTATATTTTTTACTTAATTATTATCATATTATCTCTGTTTTTCTTGTGTCTAACGTTTTACTAGGGCTAGACCCTATTCAACAACACTTTCGAGCTCCATTTTCAACATTCTCTACCGATTCCTTACTTGCAGGTTACCTTTTCAGCTTGTTTTTCTGACCTTATTCCAACTCTGCTATAGTCATCATCGGCCCACCCTAGTCGATGTGAAATAGGGTCCTGATTTTCAATCTATCCTTTTCCAATCCTTCCTTTCTGCCATTTTCTAGTTTCTTCTTCCTCAAATTCCTTCTGCATGTTGACTCTAGTATAAACAAACTTCTATAGTTACCAAATTACATCTATATCTTACAGGGTTTGCGTATTTCTCATCTTCTTGAACTTCACTCTCATGGCACCGTCGACCTACTTACGCATAGTCTAGTTCACTTCGACCTAGACATGGTATCATTTAATTTACATCTATTCAAATTAAATCAATATCTAGATAAGATCTCAATTATTTTCAAACTCAATAGTATCTTTGTTTCTGCATGTAATCTGCTTATTCATCTTTTACTTCTCTTTTTCTTTAAAATGGGGGTTGACATCCGTGAAAGGAAGGTAACAGATTGATGAACTGGATTTTTCAAGAAACCTCTGCATATATTATATAATCATTATTTTGTTTAGACACTCTTATTTGCGGGTTTATAGGTCGTAGCAAGGATAAACTATTTTGCATTCGTCCATCCAAATATATCACGCTTCTGAGGTACTATAAACCCTCCATGTTCTAATTTTCTAGTTTCTTTTAGTAGCTAGCTTATTAATTTGAGTATGAACAAAGAAATTTAGACAACATTCTTAGCATGCCCGGTGGGACCACCCTTAGGTGATCCCTTTTTGTTTCTTTCTATTTTTATTCTTCTTCTATTTTACTAACACTGCAGTGTGAGGCCCTACTTCTTGCTTGCTCATGTTGGTTTAGCTATTGGATTGCTCTTCTTGCTAAATTTCAGATAAAAAGGAAAAGCTATATCTAGGTATTCCTAATTTTTCTCTATTTTCTCATTTCTGCATCGTATTTCCCCTTCTGTGTGTGTCCTCATCAAAATATCACACTTCGATTTGGTTTTAAAAGAACCTTTTTTTTCTACATCCTTCTTGTTCACATAGTTTAAGTAGGGATTAGCTTGTTGCATCTCACACTTTGTCACACACAACCTAAAAATAATGCATTTGAATCAACACATAAAAAACTCATCATACCGAGTAGACTGATTAGGATTTCATCACCCAAAAGGAAATCACCTGAGACTCTCCCAAGCCAAAAAAATCCCTGAAACCAGATCTAGATTGCCTTCTCCTAGGTACCTTGTTATCCATTCCCTTTTCTATTTTTCACATTTTCTTAATTAAAAACAAAAAAATAATTGTCTGCTTGATTTTCTTGATTTAAAGATGGAACCAAAATTTCCCCCAAGAGTTTTGCACAAACATCTACCACGATCGATATCTCATCCTTGTCTCCTTCTAGTCCCATTTGTGCTTTCCTACTCTGTAGATCACGCCAACCAGTAGATCCTATTCCATCCCCATTTCCTTATACCATCCCTACTCCATCGACATCACCATGCCTATCCCACCTATTGACATTCCCATCCCTCATGTATTATATCTTCCCATCCAATCCCAACCATATTATCATGTTCCTCCTTCCCAATATCATACACCCCCTCAACCAATACAATCTTCACCACTCCCTGACATTTTCGACAACTCTTTCCTAACCAACCACCAAAAATCCATTATAACTAACCACACCATACAAATATAACCCATTTTCAATCAACACCATACATCAAACACCTCCTTCTATATCTACCCCACTTATCTCATCATCACCTACTCCCATCCTTGATATTGTGCCTACGGATCCTTTGAGAGCTATCCCCACATCAACCATATCCACCATTTCCTTACCTACCACCTTAACTTCCACCGCTTCTCTCATATCTACATCCAATCCTGCTCTTACCACATCTACATTGGCTTCGACTACACCCACTTCTTCATCCACACCTATCCTACCCCAACTTACTATGACTATCCCATTATCCACATCTATCCCAAACACACCCATCACTACACTTATATCTACTACGCCAAAAATCCACCCATGTATGTCTTGACATCATTATCACACATTTCTTTACCCATTCCCACATCACCAATTTTACCCCACTCTTCCACACCTAATCTTCCCACATCCACCATTCCCACATCTACATCTACTATCACACCAATCACACCTCCTCAATCCACAAACATATCCACAACGCCCCTGTAACATGTAAAAAGAATTGAAGGCATTCATACCTCTTCCACAAAACCCCTCATTTCCACATCAAACAATCCAAAACCTGCATCATCTTCCTCTCACATAGACTTCATTAACCACATGATCCAAACACCCCTTCTTTTATCCACACCTACATCTATCATCAATTCTACACCAACATCTACCTCATCCACTTCATTGGATGTGACTCCCCATCCACATCTATTCCACCATTACCCATCATACCATCCATAGAATCAATCCTAGTTCCTCTTTCTACACTTCTACCTACACCTACCACATCGACCATCATAACCACATCTCCTACATCATCATCTTCTCCTCCCACATCCTTTGAAGAATATTGGAGAGCACTATAACTTGTAACAGCCATAAGTTACCCCTATCACATCTACACAACTAGACATTTATTCACCTTCCTTAGACCAAATCATGCAAAAATTACTTCCCCATCATCCAAAACATCACCTTCAGACCCACCAGTCAAAATCATTTTCATCCCCTCCAAGGGTACTCCTTCACAAACCAAATCAAAAATATTAGTACCCTTCCAAAGCGATCCCTTGTGCACCCCCACATAAAGATAGACATTTCCCGACCAATTTACCAAACCTACATCATCCATCTTAGGGCCACATCCATCTATCCTAGGACCACCTCCTTCATCATAATCAATCAACCAATCCAAATAAAAATAGTCCGACTCCCTCCTAGGACCAACTCCTTCATCAAGAACACTCTTATCCACCAACCAGTCCAAACCAAAATCATCCAACCCTTCTTCTTCCAGAAACCAATCACCGTCAAAACTGAAAACAAAACACCAAGATCTCAAAACAATCCACCCTCATCCTTAACATCCAAAAATATTCCAAAACATCTCCTGACACATATATCGAATCCTATGTAGAATTCCTACAACACCTACTCATTAATTTTTCCGAAAACTTCCACCTATCAAGGAATTTGATCCAGATTGTTCGAAGCCATCATGGTTCGACTCCCACCACATTTTGCCTACCATCATACCCTGGGTCATGAAACTAAACATTGTAAGGCCCTATAAACCATCATCCATGATCTTATTGAGAGAGATAACCTTCATGGGACTGTCCTTCTCCATCTACCATCTCATCCATGACCAATTCGACTCCTATTTCTGTCTCTCCATCTATAGGAGCCACTAGGCCTTCTCCTTCATCCACCACTTCTTCACATACCGATCCTCTTAGCGAGGGTCCTCCCCTATTCATTGATACAATTTTCCTTGATACACCATCCCTATGATCTTCGACCCTATACCCCATCTATATTTGACATCTCTTCCAAATATCCCATCCCATTTCTTCGACATCCACTAGTTCATCTGCATATCTCTCGCTAGGGGGAGCACCTTCCAGGTTGTTGTTGATTCTTTTGCATATTCTTCCTCATCATCTTATCCATACAACTTCTTTAACATTGGGGAATTCATTCTAGGATATGTATGTTTACGGATTGCATCCTCTCCATACCTAACATTATCTTATCCTATCTAGCTTATCTCATCCATTGATATCATCTAGTTTTATCTATCATCTTCTCCTCCTAGGACCACCTTCGTGGCCATATCTTTTCTTCCTTGGGAGCACCATGGCTCTATCTAAGGTCCACCCTCGTGGCCATATAATCTCATCCTAAAATCACTTTAGTAACTATTACTCTTGTTTTCCCAAGAAAATGTGTATTTACGAAAGCTTCATGATCCTTATCTAACTTATCTTAACCTACCTAAACTCAAATTTTTCCTGACCAAACCTTTCCATCTATCTTCTTACCCAAAATACCTTGTCATAGACAAGGGGTCTCAACCTTATTAATCCTCAATCTTCAAAACAACATCACTCTATCATCACTGCAATTGAATATTTCACTAAGTGGGTGGAAGAAATTCCCCTCACTTCAACTAAATCTAGTCCAATCATTAACTTTATCTACCAACACATCATTTTCCACTTTGGCATTCCTCACAAACTCATCACGGAAAATGGAAATTCCTTTAAAAATAAATATCTTAAGAAGATTTGCAACTCATTTAACATCCAACTCAAATTATCTTCTCCATACTATCCTCAAGCTAACAAATTAAGCCGAAGACATGAATAAGACTATTGAAAGATTCTCACAAAAAAGCGTTGATCACGCAGGTCATGATTGACATCTTCATCTCCCTTTTTCTCTTTGGGCTTATCGGACTAGCATTCGTACTTTGACGGGTGCTACACCCATTTTTATTTTGTATGGTTCCAAATCACTTCCACTTGAAGTTCAAATTTTTCTTTACATGTGTCCCTTCACGACTTCATCTATGATGAAGACTATTGCAAAACACGTCTAGCAAAAATCGATTTGTTAGATGAGCTTCACCTTCTCACTCTTAAACACAACCATGTTTATCAAGAGAGAATCAAAACTACTTATAAAAAGCACATCAAAGAATATCACTTTAATATTGATGACCTCATTCTCAACGTAAATCGGGATGTCACTACTCTAGAAAGGAACCAATACAAAAATTTTACCTCTAACTAGATTGTACCCTACATTAACACGCATAAGTATGGGTCAGGAGCCTATCAATTGGCCTCTCTTGATGGTAAACTAGAAGTGGAACCTCTTAACACATTGCACTTACGACCATTATACTATTAGCATGTCTTCCAATAAGCTCTTAGTCATATCCTTATATCATCCCTCCATCATTAGCCTCTTCCATCTTTCATCATAGTGATTTAGAATTATGTGGTCATCTGTCACTTTCCTATATATGACCTTAAATATGAGCACCACGACTCTTCTCGTAACATATTCCTTATGGATAGGTTATCCTATCTTGTTTAAAAGTATGTGTTCATTACATCCATCACCCTCTCATTCACCTATTCGAACCATTTAAATGGTCAGGGGTATTTCTTATACATTCATTGTCCCCTCCTAAATGGTTTACTTAGCTATTCCCAATGTCAAAATCAAAATCAAAGGATGCTCCAATCAAAGTATAAACAATAAAAAAAACTGCTCCCTCAAAGGATAGTTGTTCTTCAAATTCCACCTTTTTTGCCATCATTTTTTTTTTTCATTTAAGGAATTATATTTAAATAATCCTATCCTATCATTTTGAATTATCAAAGTCCACCTTCATGGCCATAGTTATTCCCTCTTCAGGTATTAAATTTTACAATCCTATCTAATTTGCACACAAATTCCACCTCCTAGACATACTTCTCTCTACCTTGGGTCATATTATTTCCTACTTACCTTTTTGGCCTTTTTTCATGTCCTTTACTTGGGAAACTTTATTTTCATCCTCTTCCCTTTTAGATGCATAGTTTTTCAATTGATTCCTTGTGTACAAAGGATTTTGCATAATTTTTCATTTAGTTGTGCATACTTTGATGCTTGCCTATGACCTTGTGATCATTCTAGCTTGCATCCATTTGAGAGATTTCCCATTTGATTTTCTCCATTTTGTAGTGATTTTCACCCACTCACTAGCATGTATAGCATTGTCTCCCATCTCCTTTGACACCGTAATTGTCCCCTGTACCCATTAGATATTGGAGTAGCCATAATATTTTATAATTTTTATTGCAATCAATTTTTCTTGGAGGATCTTGCCTTACGTTGTCCTCTTACCCATCTTTTTCACCCACCCGAGGGATTCATCATCTACCTTTTTCAAACGCGTCATCAATTTCCTCTTGCATTATCAATCCTAAAATTTAGGAGGAGGTCATTATCAACCTTCCATCAATCTTCATCATACTCCTCTTCTCTAATTATTTTTTTCTTTTGGCATTATAGTGCAAGCCACTGAACAAAAAGGGCAAATGTAGACACCTAAATTTGATATCTCTACCCTTTTCTACCCATGTGTGCATATTTTTCTATGGTCATATATAGGTCCCTCTTTAATTAAATCCATCCCCTTAAATATTTAATAAAATTCCCACTTATTATCATATCATCATTTAATTCTTATTAATTCACATTAATTAATTAATTCCCATTAATTAATTAATATCCATATCCCTTGACTTTCCCTAATCAACTTGCTATTTAGGATGATTTTATCCTAAATATAAATCCCTATGCTTTTTCTACCCATTCCTATCTTCTAACTACCCATGATTCATCCCTAAATAACCTAATCTACGCACATAAGCTTTAAAGCACTTTTTCCCTCCTTAAAAACATGAAATCTTGACCTAAAGCACAAAATCCACCCCATTAGGGAAACTTTCCCGTGGTCATTGGCAACCCACCCGGTCATTGTCGAACCTATCAAATTGAGTTGTTTCTTTCCATAATCATCATATCCATACAAATATTGGAGCTTTCTTGTGACTTATGAATTGAATCTCATGCTTGAGCATTCTTGCAATAGTTACAGACCTCCTAGACCTCCTTGTAAGGTGTTTGCATCAATCGTTACCATCCTTTGTGATATTGATATCCTTTTTCTTTACTTTACTTCATTATTGTCATATTATCATTAATTTTATCATGTCTTATGTTTTATAGGGAAAGACCCTATTCAACATCTATTAGAGCTCCATTATCAACCTTTTCTTCCAGCTTCCTTACTTGAAGGTTACCTTTTCAGCTTGTTTTTCTTTGGCCTTATTCTTACTCTATTATAGTCTTCATCACCCCACCCCGTCACCGTCGACTAGGGTCTTGATTTTCAATCTATCATTTCCAATCCTTCGTTTATGAAATTTTCTTGTTTCTTATCCCTAAAAATCCTTCTACATGTTGAATCCAGCATCAAAAACTTCTATAGTTACTGTTACGGAAAAATCAAAGCACCCTTGAATGCTTGCAACTCGGTGGGTTGAGACTTTCAGTGTGATTGCATAACATGGAGCATCTGTCAAAGCATGGGACTTTGAAATCGAGAGAGATCTCTAGATGAAGGTCAGTTCCTATTCCTCTGTTCAGGTGCACACATTTATAAAATTTACAAAGGATCTATTTTGAAACCTATTCTAACTTTCCAAGGAGACAGGGTTACAAAGATGCAAGAAATTAAACCTATACTAATAGAGGTGATGCACCAAAGGAATGTTGAACACCAACTTTTCTATCAAACACAGACCATTAAAATGTGATACAACCACTACACATAGATAACCAATATTGTAATGAAAGATAAAATAAAGGAAATGAACACAAGAGAGAGTTGAAATCATCCATAGACATGTATTATTGCTTCACAAACTGATAGAGAACATTACAATGGCTAAAAGGTAAAAAACTTGCATTACAATATTAATAGAAGATTCGGACTCCGTGAATTAATCTGCAACATTCTTTGAGAAGATGGTGATATCATCTAGATATACTAGAAATATATTGTTGATTAAGCCATTGAATGTCATGTCCATAGCTCGATGAAATTTTTCTCCAGGCATTTGTGACCCAAATGGAATCTTCTTATAAGAAAATGTACCCCATTTGGTGGTAAAGGCTGTCTTGTACTAATCTTCCTCTTTTACCATTATCGATTATAGCTTTGAGCATCCATCTAGCAATGAAAACCTCTCGAGAGCTAGTGTAACCTGCAATATTTACTCCATCGATAGAAGTGGGTAGTGATCTTTCAGTGATGCTCTGTTTAGATCACAGAAGTCTACACACAATCTAATTTCTCCACTTCTTTTCCTCACAGGCACCAAGTTTGCAACCCAACTTGAATGCTTGATGGGGAAGATGATGTTGGCCTCAATTAGCTTGTTTAACTCTTTTCTTATGAGAGGTTCAATGTGAGGGTTTACTAGCCTTTTCTTCTATCTGAAAGGCTTAGATCATGGATCTAGCTCGATAGTGTGTTGTTCCAACCTTGGGTTGAAACATCTTAGATCCTTGTAATTCCAAGAAAATACATCTGGGAATTCTTGAAAAAGTTGAATGAACTCATATTTTTCTTTCTGGGTAGTTACCTTGCCGATTCACAACATTTTTCCTTCATCAATGGAAATGGGATCTGAATCTTCACCCTTTACCTGAATATTTTCTTTTTCCTTCCGTAATTAATCATTCGGGATGAAGATTAAATCTAAAGTTACAGTACCCTTTGGTAATTTGTTAGTTCTCATCTACACCACTTGGTCGCCATATTGTTGTTCCAACTTGTCTTGGTTTTAAGCGGAGAACTTAGATTCTTCTTGTAAAAACTAGATAATTTGCTAATCATTCTCAAAGACTTACCAACTTGTGTTATTTTTCTAGAACAACAGGTCTTACAACCACCTTGATATAGGGCTGAGATTTATCACTTTTGATACTTTTCATAATATCAAATGTTGCCCCAATTCTTGCCGGTTTATCGATGCACCATTCTTTTTCCTGGGTATGGACACAATGGTAAAAGCTTCAAAGTATTTGATGAGGTCCCATACCCAGTTTTTATAGCTCTGAGTAGGTCATTCCTTGCAGGATGTTGTCCTCTGACTTGGTTCACAATTAGCTCACTATCACCAAATATTTACAGATTCTTGATCCCTCTCTTTCTTGCCCAATGCAAGTCTATGGATCAAGGATTCATACTCATTGTGTTGTTTAAGCAAGTGAATTGGAAATGGAAGGATGAGTAATATTTTATTCCTTGAGGTGAAACAAGAATATCTCATGCTCTGGATCCTTGTCTACTCCTTGAGCCATTGAATAATAACTGTCATACCTCATTATCATCATTGTGGTCTAGCTTAGTGATGTTAGGAAGAGGATGGTTCTCTTTATGTAAGAAATATAATCCTAGCTCAAATTCCTCCATTTCCTTGTAAGAGTCAAAAGCATGCTTCTTGGTTTCCCATTCATCAAGAGTCATGTTAGAATGTATCCAGATTTTGTATCATCTTCATGGGTTCTTGGATAATCTTCTTGATCAAGGGCTGAACAATTTGCATTGATTGGACTCAGTGTATGAGGCTTAATATGAAATTTTGCAATGGGATCATATCTAATCATAGCCTTATCTCCATACCTTGTTCTAAAAGCATGTGCGATCAATTAGCAAACAAATAGCCTCCAATTTTAGCAGTGAAGTCTCTTGATAAACACAATGCAAAGTGTGGTGGTAAGTCTACGACATATACGTTTTGTAATATGGTCATATTAGGGCATGCATGCAATATGAGGGTCAAATCCTTGATGAATCTAACTGTTGTTACTGTTGTTCCATCCAAATACACTACGCCCTTGGAGATGACTTCACATTAAAGACCCAGCTGATTGGCTATTTGCTTGACATGGTGACCGAGCTACTCGCTTCCAAATCAATCATACAATTATGTACCAATTTGTCCCAAATGATTAATGAAACATAGAACAGAGGGGGATTTATATTCTTACCTTGTTGTCTTCCATAGTTTCCTTCGAGCTGAGTCACTTTGGTAAGCACTTTCTCTTGGCATTAGTTTGAGGTTAACGAATTTCCCATAATAGCCTGTAATAGGTCTCTCTGTCTTCGGATAGCCAACGACTCCCACATTGAGATGTTTACATTTGTTTTCTTCATCTGTTCAATGATGTTAAATGGGGATGAGCTATCTTTTTGCTGCCCCTTTCCTGGTACATTCTTCTCTTGCACATGGGTCATTACAACCACTTCTTGAGTGGGTTTGGAAGGTGGCTTGGGTTGGCTCTGCACATTGGAAATTAATATTTGTGGGGTAAGAGAGGGTTTTGGAAAATTTGAATTGGAGGATTTCCCATCTCCAATATTCCTCTTCTTGGACCGTGTATTTTCTTCCACACTATGAGGAGGTGCTTGATTCATACCATAGAAATCTTCGGCTTGCCAATTAACAAGCATGGTCTCACTTGGAGGTGCCTCTTTCTGGGTTTCTTGCTACTGATTTTCCTCTTGACTAGGCTCTTGGGATACATCAATGGTCTGTACCATCAAGGCCTGGTTTAGCGCACCATTGAAACACATTGACTGGTTATGGGGCTGACTACATGGGAAACACCAATCATATTCTTGTACAATGTTGTTTTGTGTTAGAACCAAGGCCCTTGATGTTGAAGTTGTGATTAGATCATATGGTCGAAAGGCCTAGCATCTTGAGGTTGTCCTTGGTTTTGGTTTTGGTTTTGATTTGCAACCTAAGTTGGTTGTCTAATTTTTGATATGGGGGTATAACTTGATATTGAGTTTGAGGTTGATATGGCCTAGAAATATGAGCTTGCTACCTTTTAATAGTCACTAGCTCATTCCCTAGGTTCTGCATTTGTTTAATAACCTCTTGTAGCTCTTTTGAAGTGCTATAAGATGAGGTGGAAGCTTCAGCTGAATTTTGATTCCTTGGAGCAGGTATGGGGGCTAATGTGGGTGTTTGACTAGTGCTTGGAGTTCATAGTTCTTGATATAGAGGCATAGGTGGCCTAGGTGCAAGGTTACCAACATGAATTAAAGAATTTTCATCTCTAATGGAAATGTTATAGGCTACAGGTAAGGTTACACCTCCCATGGATTGAGTCATTAAGGCACTATCAAAATTTAAAGATCTAAGGAAGTATAGAAAATCACCTTCATCTGTTGGTCTTACGGCCTTCGGAATCCTATCCCATGTCATTTCAAATTTGTCAACTTTTCATTAGGAGCCCTCTTAATGGTTTTCAATTGTTCCAATAAAGATAGGTTAACCCCCTTGTCTCCAAATTGATTGTGAAGGGCTCTGCATAGATGGTCCCAATCGAATAGCGCACCGGTGTTAGACTCCTGAACCATTGCAAAGCTTTACCTTTACATGAAGAGGCTAATAATTTTACTGTAATGTCCATCTCAACGATTTCATGAATTACACAGACATTGGCAATGTCTTGAATGTGGTCACTAGGAGTAGTTTTGTTCTCTCTAGTGAAATATGGAATTCTCTTCAATGCTAAAACTATAACTTAATTTTGTGCATTGAGAGCAAGTGGGTCTGCTGCAGTGAAGTTGGCATTGGGATTGGGTGGTGGATGTTCCATTATGATTGGCCTAAGAACCTTTTTGACTGAATGAAAGGCCTACCAGGGGAGGTTTCTATTTGGTGGAGATGGAGACATTTTAGTTCTTCTTCCCCTTCTCCCTCTCGTCTGGGGACAAGTGTAGATAAATAAAAATCCTTCTTCTCTAGTTCTATATCTAGTATGAATTCTTCTCATGAATCTTCCAAGCCCGAGATGCTGAAACCATGGAATCTGTCTATTTTGGAGTCATCGGATGTGCAATTTCAAAGCTCCAAGTGTAAGGCTGAAAACATACAACAAGTGCACATCAATCTTTCTGCAATAAAAATGGAGATGTCTTGGTCCCACTGGGCTTGCAAAAACTATTGTGTGGTTGCATAGTGGCTTAAGATTCATTGTTGATAATGAGACACCTTGGAAAGATGAGAAAAATATAACCTCAATGTCCCACTAGGTACATGCCAAAATTGTTGGTACAAAATCATAGCACCCACGAATGGCCTGAGTTTGAAATGGAGCATTTGGTGTGATTACACAACATTGGACCATCTCTCAAGTTGTGGGACTTGTAGACTTGAGATGGACCTCCAGAGAAGGTTGGTTTCTGCTTCCTAAACTACACACCACAAGCTACTCAGTGTGCAGCACAACCTATCTAATCCTAATATAACTTTCCAGACGGAGGAGAGATAAAAAGAGTGAAAGAGAGCCTACACTAAGTGGTGATACACCAAGAAAGGAAGTGGTGAGATACTCTACTGAGGGAGGATGAAATAAGGGAAAAAGAAATGAGGGAGGTCAGATAGAAGTGACACAGACCCAAATCCAAATCTGCCATCGAAACTCCATGAAGCATGACATCTTATGCATGTAAACGTGAAATACATGCATAGAAACAAACACGAAGTGGAGAGGCACAGAATAAATAATAAAACATGGGAAAGGGTTGAAGAACACCAAAAAACATGATTTTATCACTCGATGAGGTGCATGGACAATTACATGGATGCTCAAAAGTATAAAATCACTTGTCAAGCATAGGAGAAGGCTTACAAAGACATTTTGGGTGTGGGTAAACTCTATAAAAAAAAAATTCCAACTCCATTTTGAGTTGTAAGCCTTCTCCTACACTGCAAGCGGATTTTATGCTTCGAGCATTCATGTAATGTTTCGTTCACGTCATAGAGTAATAAAATCATGTTTTTGTAGTGTTCTTCAACCCTTTCTCATGTTTTTTTGTTTCTTTGTGCCTCTCCATTTCATGTTTGTTTCTTGTGTATGTATTTCACATTTACAGGTGTAAGATGTCGTGCTTCATGGAGTTTCGATGGTGGATTTGGATCTGGGTCTGTGTCACTTCTTTCTGACCTCCCTCATCTCCTTTTTCCCCTATTTCATCCTCCCTCAATAGAGTATCTTGCCACTTCCTTTTCTGGTGTATCACCGCTTAGTGTAGGCTCTCTTTCACTCTTTCTCTCTCTCCATGTCTCCTTGGAATGGTTAGATTAGGATTAGATAGGTTGTGCTTTGCACTGAGTAGCTTGTGGAAGGTAGTTTAGGAAGTAGGAACCAACCTTCTATGGAGGTCCATCTCAAGTCTGCAAGTCCTAGAACTTGAGAGATGGTCCAATGTTGTGCAATCACACCGAATGCCCCATTTCAAACTTAGACCATTTGGGGGTGCTTGATTTTTTCACCAACATTTACAGTTGCATCCATATCTTATTGGGTTTATGTATTTATCCTACTACTTAAAATTCTCACTCCCGTGTCACTCTCGACCTACTTCCGCACAACTTGGTTTTATGTCAACCCGACTAGGTATCATTTCATTTGTATCTATTCAGATTAAATCATTATTTAGATTAGATCTCAATTATTTTCAAGATCAATAGTATCTTTGTTTTTGCATGCAATATTCTTATTCATCCTTTACTTCGCTTTTTCTTTAAAATGGGGTTGACATCCATGAAAGGAAGGTCACACTTCTTGGAGCCACTTTGTTAGGAAACCCCCACATATCTTATCTAATCATTATTTTGGGTAGACAATATTATTTGCAAGTTTATTGACTGCAGAAAGGATAAACTATTTGGTGCCCATCCATCCACATATAAAATTTTTGAGGTATTATAAACCCTTCATATTTTGAATTTCTAGTTTCTTTTAGTATCTAGCTTATTAATTTGATTACAAACGAAGAAATTTAGACAAAAATCATGCATGATGTGTGAAAATGTGCAATATGTAGTGGCCTAAAGTGCAAGGTGTGTGGGGTTCATGTGTACAAGATGCCCTCAAACAGTCAAGTGTGAACTGAAGCACAAGATTGTGTCATTGAGAAATGGTCAATGTAAATACATATGCTAAGATGTATGTGTAATTAGGAATAATACAATGTTTTGTGATGTTGGAATGGGAGGAGTATAAATTTCATACCCCAAGTGTGTGGTGGTTATTATAATTATGTGACACTTTCTAATAGATCATCATCGTCATGATCGAAACCCTCAAGAGTAACATTCAAGATGTTATAAGCAATTGAATGAGGTGGATCATAAATAAAACCATTGTGTCCTAGCTTATAGATACTCATGGCATATTATTCATCAATAAAAGGTACTATTATGCACCGTGTGGATACCAATGAGAAAGATTATGAGAATAAGTAGGAGATGAGTCGTTACCAATGAAAAAATTTCCAAATGGCATAGGAAATGTGAGATAAGTGTGGTATGTATATAAATTACCACCAATATAGTCAAGCCAAGATTTTCCCAGTGTCAATGAAGAAGTGTGAGGAGCGCATACAACGAAGATCATTAAATGAAATACATGAAGGTCATAGGCAGTTGTAATGTGAAAATAATCATGATAAAGAAAAGGTGAGTGAATTGGTGGTAATATATCATTAAGCATCAAACCAAGCCTAGTTAATCCCTCAAGTGTGCAAATAGTATATGAGCAAGTACGATCGATTGGGATGTTATGCCAAAAGGAGTTGTTGATGAATAACGTGCATGTGAAAGGAGGTGACGAGGATGTATAATGTGTAGAGGAGATGAAACAATGTCTAAAGTGTTAAAAATCCTTGATAGAGTATCATAGCATTAGTAGAAGGAGGGATCTTGAATTTATATTCACTGGGACATCGGCCACAAAGGTGTCTTCGAAGTAAGAGTCATCTATTTCAACAGTTGTAAAATTAAGTTGGTCTAATGCTTCACTAGTGAGTTCGGTAACATCAAATTTGTTATCTGAATCCTCGGTATCATTTTTTTAGCATTATCATGTTGTATATATTTGTTAATAATATTGCTAGGAGGTGTACTAGGTGTAGGAGCAAGGGAAACCTCAATGTTGAGTAGGAGTGCAGATCGAAGTAGGCAAAATAAGTGAAATGATCACGGTAGTATGAGTAGAAATGACTTGAGTATTCTAAGAAGCATACGAGTGGGAAGCACTAGACTGACCAATGTCATATGTATCAATACTACTATATGGGATACGTTGTGTAGGAGGAATAGGAATAGCCGTAATGGGGTCTATGCAACATAATTTGAAAGGTTCAGGATTTGCCAAAATAGTGTGTTCATAACCATCCTGTAAGAATTTGACACATTGGTGAATAATATATGAGATGGTTGACATTCCTTGGATCCAAGGCCTACTTGGAAATAAATTAAATTGAAATTAGGCATCTATAACATAAAAGTTAGTGAGAATGGTCATAGGCCCAACCTGAATATGTAATGAGATAGTCCCTAGACATGTGTGACTAGTAGAATCATAACCTTAGATGAAAGTAGAATTCTTATAAATTAGATTATCGTTAATACCCAATTATTTAAAAATAGAATGAGCACATAGGTTGATGACTGACCCATTGTCAATAAGTATGCATTTGATGCAAGTGGCGCTAATGATGATGGTAATGAGAAAGGGTGCACATGGATTTATTTTAGCAAAAGATGATAGATCCTCATCAATGAAGGATATAGCATGTGGAATATTTCAAAGAGTTTGTATGAGGTGTGTAAAGGAAACCAAAAAATTATCACTTTCTATATGAACGACATGAAGGGGTACTTCTAATGTTTAACGACAGTCGGGTGCACTACGCAAGAGGTCATAGACAGACATCTTAGCTGGATTGTTTTAAAGTTGTTTTATGATATCATAACCCTTAGGGGGAGCCGAAGGATCCGAGGAAGTTATAGGTGGAGGAAGAGTAGTGGGTAGAACCATAGGAGGGAAAGTGTGGCAAGTAGTAACTACATTGATGGATGGATCAACCCTAGGCGTAACAAATTGAGGAGGATGTTAAGTATGCACTTGCATGAAATCAAGAACACTACCGACTATACTAGAGAATTTGCTTAGTGTTAAATAAGGATAAGATGATTGAGCCATGAATTGATAAGGAGAAGACATGTTCAAAAGGAAGGGTTCACCAAAATAATAACTAAAGTGTAAATATTCTAGTGTAATCTAATGCTATAGGATCAATAAAATAACTAAATAAATGAAGTAATAAAATACTGAAATAGTACCCAAACAATCTAAGCAATGAAATGTGAAACCCTAATATGAAAAGAAGGTTAAGAAGGCCTTAGCTGATTTGATGATGTTGCGGGGCTCTCACGCAATGGATATCGGCTAAACATGAGGAGTAAATCGTCGCATAAGAGCTTGAAAAATTGAAGACTTGAGCTATCTGACTAGACTGGGATACGTGGAGAGGATTAGGGGTGCCCGTGGGTACCTGGTCTATATTGTGCGCTCCTAATTTTTGTAAATGGTCTAGAAACCTCCTTCAAGGTTTCACAAGATGTTCCCCTATATTCATTTCTTGTCCTATGAATGTAATTATATGGTCACCAATGTCAATGCGGACTGCAATGAAGAATCACATGAAAAAACCCAAACAAAGTATCAAAACCTAAAAAAAAAGATGCATATGAAGGGGTTGGAATGTCTTCAACTACCAAATTGATTGAATTATCACCGAGCATTGCAGAACATCTCATACAAAATATATTTCTAGGTGTGTGTGTGTAATTATGCCCTATTTTTATCTTGTGCCGAGTCACACTTTGTGATGTAGTGAGCAATAACTAGATGTAGATTGTAAATAATGTGCACAAGGAATAAAATAAACTCCTCTCCTATGAAATGTGATGTAGATGAACCATCATTTGTCCCTTGTGATGGAGTTAGATGGATGTAATGGAACAATAAAATCCTTTCATGGATGCAACCTTAGGTGGTGATAGTAAGTGCTTAGTGCTTGGTCCCTCATTATGGTCACATAAATTTATATTTATATGGTTCTCTTGCTTTAATTTCATAATTAACCCTAAAAAGGCCGACCAACAAAAATATAAGAAGCTCAAATGGATAGAAAGTTCCCAAAAGAGTGATGAAAGTTTAACAAGGATCGGTATGCCCAAAGGGGACTAGGGTGCCTAGGTCACCCCGGTCCTCACCGAGCACCCTAGTTAGAAATAGCAAAAACGTAGTATGAGATTACATATTGGGAAAGTACAAGTGCAAGATTGAAAGTAACAACATAATAAAATGCAAAATGGCCAAAAACATGGATAAATTATTACTCTTTTCACTAAATAACCATATGAATAGTAGTACAAGACCATGACTAAAAAATTTCCCAAAGTGCATGATTTTGTGTCTATCCCCCAAGTGTGCTAATGATGGAGATTTATGCGGTGAAACAAGAGATAACTTTCCATTTTGAAGATATTTGTCTTTGTCGTGATAAGAGAGGGGGCCAAAAAAGTTGTAGGACAAAGCTACTATATGACCATGTGATGGTGGTGGAATTTAAAATATTTCATGGCCATCAGTAGGATTAGTTTCTTTATCAAATTGAGATGAAAACAGAAGGGGAGTAGGATGGGGAGTAATATTAGATGGTGATAACTTAGGTGGGATTGATGACACTGTCAAAGAATTGATAGGAGAAGAGGGTGAACTTATCTTGAGAGACGGTTGCATACTTTGACTTGGTAATGTCTTAGATGACTTGAGAAAAGGAGGTGCTATATTTATTTTGGGATGCGAGTTTCTTAGGAATTTCTTGACTTTCCATTTAACGAACCTTAGACATGATGGTATGATTCTCATTGCCCATAGATGGATCAAATTTAGGAACCCATTGAGATGTAACAATTGGGGAGGACCATGTAATGTGATGATGTGTAGTGAATGAAATAAAACTTCACAATCAATATGCTTTATTTTTCATTGTAAAGAATAGAAATCATTTTCATAATGTCAATTAATTCAATGATAAGCGCAAAATTGAAGACCTTGATATTTGACCAACCGATAAGGAGGATAGTAATGAGTAGTTGGAAAACTAATCAATTGATAACTAAGGAGCTTAGTAATTGCATGCATGAAAATATTATCTATGAAAATATTATGAAACTTATACCTAGTAGTTCCATCATTTAACTAAACCTATTATAAACATCAAGATGCGAGATTAACAAGATAAATTTCTACAATAATACATGAATCAAGCTAAACATTACTATGCTACCTCTACTTCTCTAGATTGTTTAATATAAATGAACCTAGTTATATCCTAAGCAATCAATTTTGTGTTGTTTTCTCCAAGTGGTGAAGAAATTCGTCTAAAATGGCTGCAATTCCATGTCTATATCTTCTCCTAATAACGGAGATTTGAGGATCGGATGCAAGATGGAGAGGTTACTACAATGAGAAATGGATCAAGATCAAGTGCTTCTAGCTTTAGCTAATGCAAATGAGATGTTTTCCAAAGTCTTAAAGTGTGTGAGGTGTTTGATATGATAATCAAGGTGTAAAGGTGTAAGGGAGATCCTATCCTTATATTTATAGGCTTTCACTTGGGAAGATTTGGGATTCTAGTGCATGTGGGACAAAAGGTAAGTCCAAAAGTAATTTATGATTAGGAGTGGATAAACATGCTTTAGAAGAGATAAACTTGGTTTAGGCTAGTTAAACTTGATTAACAAGTGATTAGTAACCTATGAGAGTTTGGGAGGAGTCTAATTAATCATATGTAATTGATTAATAGCCTAGGAAGCTTGTAGAAGTGGTCTAGAGGGAAATGGGGAGATTCTGAATGGTTAAAAGGGGGATATTTAGCTAATAAGAGGGTATATTAGCCAAATTAGGTGATTATAGAGGAATTACGACCAAAAGAATGTTATGAATGGGCATTTGAGAATGGAGTGAATAATAGTTAATTGACGAAGTGTCGTCAATTGACCGGAGGAGAAGATGAGAAGGTCGTTAGTGTAATTTAAGTAATAAAACTGTGTAAGCAGATTTTAGGTGTCTAAATTTTCCCCTCTTTGGGGTGGTGTAAGCAATGCCACTTCAAAGATAGTAGAAAGTACAAAAAAGTAAAATTTTGAAGGAAGGAAGAAAATTTAGTATAATGAAGGATTCCCCCTCGAGTGTCGATGGGGTGATGAAAGAGGTCGATCAACGATCAAAAAGATGAAGAGGAAAGGCCAAAGTGGGGGAAAATTCCATTGTAATGGGAGATAGATGATGGTTTACCGAATATTGATCCCCACATAATACCAAAGATGAAATTTTTGTTGAAAACTTCATGGGGGTATCATTGTGAAGCACAAGATATGTTTTTCTTAACAGATCTTATAGAAATGGTTGAAAGGATGTGATCCTTATTTCCTTAAGTAGATCAAAAGAACACTTTGTGGATAGAAGAGAATGACAGGGGGTAGTCAAATGAAGATGAATAAAAATGGGAATAGCCTTCATCCCAATGATGTGAAAACAACTATATTTCACCATATTTCTCATGATCTACATCATCAACCCTTATTAAAATATATGCATATAACAAAAGTGTATTATAACATGAAAAGCTATAATACCAAAATCAATTCATTGCTAAAAATTCTTAACTTCATGCAACCTACAAAATGCAATGAAATATGATAAAGTAAACAAGCTAAACTAGTAGGGAAAACAAGTACAAACACACATACTCAAACAAACTACGTTTAAGATAGTTGTAATAGTGTTTTTGTTATCAAGCTTCAATTCTAACCTATTTTTGTGTAACAACAAGGGTTAAAAGTGGGGCCCCAAGAAAGGATCCATGTGAGGTTACATATGATGGATATAGGGGTCCAATGAAAAAGCATTCATGCACCAAACAAAGATTAGGTAACTTGTTGTGCAAAGATCGTACAAACGGAGCAAAAAGACCATCTTTTTAATGAGGTAGATCCAAAATATCCACAATTCGTTATTTCAAAAATAAGAAAAAATTCAAGTAATATATAATTTGAATACAATGCATTTGACACATGTTCCCTCTGCATACCAAAGTGTTTTACCAATTTTTGCAGTATTTTTGAATTTTCAAGATTTTTGGTTTTTTTGAAAAAAATTGACCAATTATTATATTTTTAATTGATTTAAATTTTTAGGATTTTTAGGATTTTTAGAATAATTATCACAAATAAGATTTTCTCGAAGCAAAAATGCCCCATCATAGCGGAAATGGGTAAAAACAATTATTTAATTAAAAAAATCACGATGGGCGAAAGAAGAAGTTAAAACGATCACAACAGCCATATCACACCTCTCGCCTATCATGGTGGGTGAAAACACATCGTAGAGGGGTCAAAATGACAACATATACCCCTCGTGGGTGGGTAAATCATTGGGAGTAATTCATTTGTTACCGAGATCTTACCGATTTTACTATGAGAATTTCTTTGACCCTTAAGAGATATAACATGAGTGTAGAGGGATATGAGATAAGCATACACAGCTGGGAGTACATGAAGATGCACGAAAATGGTCCCTATGTGAGTACCCCATACATATTTTAATTCTATATCATTTACTCAGTGAATTATTAGGCTCGAATGATGCCACGATGGTGTATGTAGGCCCTTGGGGCACGCATATGTCATCGATGTGCACAAGTGTAGGTAGGACGCATGCACATAGGTGCATGTGTGTCTAAGGGAACATGTCCATCGGAGGAATTGGGGGCATATGAACATGTGCATATACAAGTGGGTGTATGTGTCAAAAGGAGCAAATGTATGCTAGGATTATGGTTTGCATATAGGAGGGCGCACGAGTGTGGGTAGTTGCACACATGCGCAAGGAAGGGGATGTAAGCACCAAATTTAGGTAGGTCAATGGGATGGGCACATGTGAACTCGTAGATAAGGACGTGGGTATTGAAAAGAGAACATATGTCCTTTGGGCTCGCATACACCGAAAGGGGTGCACAAGCATCTCAGAGTGGTACGCAAGCGCCAAGGGGGTTAAATCAAAATTAGAAGAAATAAGGAAATTTTCTAGAAGAATGTAGGGGTAAGCAAGGCTAATGTTAGATGATGCTAGATAGAAGAAAGTGTAATGAGTTTGCTTCTTGATCTTGTAGAGACAACTACATGCTTTACTGAGACTTAGGAGTGGCATGGTAGGCTAGTTACCTTTGAGTCGACATTATCTCAACATGAGAGTATCTTTCGGAGATTACATTAGTTGTGATGGGGTTTTCATACGTGACGTGGATGCTATAAATTACATTTGATCATAGCCTTATCACAACCTCTATGGAGAGGTGGAAAATTGAGATTTAGTGCTTCAGATTACCCACTAGCGAGATGATCGTTACTCTTGAGGATATTTGGAGGATACTTAGAGTACTTATCCTGGGGAAGTTGATAGAGTATGACAGGATGCTACCCATATCATATTTTTTTATTGAGATATTCAAAGTGTGGTTGATATACCATGTGAGGGATTGAAATTTGGTTATAGTCGTGATTCATAGATCTGAGATTGTCCCATGTGGTGGTGTATCTTATGGCTCTTGTCACCTGCATCTTGCTGCCTGACAAGACTGGTGCTTCATTTCCACTGGGCCTAATTGGGGTTATCCATGGCTTGATCAGAGGAAAGAAATATTAATGGGGCTAGTGTCTAATTGTTCACCTATACTAGGATCTACATCTTATTACCTACCACGCAGTCGAAGACCGTGGAGTCAGCTACACTATTACGGATATGGGCGTGGGACCATATTCTCATTGGTTGCCTTGCAGCAGGAATTGTGAAATCAAGCTCCCGATGATCCTTCAATTATGGGATGGGCCCCTTAGGTGACGATGTGTAGGGTCATATGGGTGATACCTATTTCTATCATCGTGCCTTTGATGATATTTAGCTACGGATGATTGTTTGGAGACCATACAGGCATTTCCAGTGGCAAGAGGAACTAGTTGAGCTCGAGTTGCATTATTTGAGCATTTTCTGATTGGGAGCCATAGTTATATCATGGAGTACTACAAGATTGATTGGGTACATGGGAAATTTGGTGCAGTGTAGGATGTATCCAGTGTGAAGATGTGGTATGTGCACCGTGCGAAAGAGACATTTGATATTATCCCATTGATCATGATATAGTGAGTTATAGATAACTTTGATCAGATGGTTCCACTGGTATGAGTATCTCTATGAAAGATTATAGATCCAAGAACTACATAAGCATATCCATCCTGGTATGCTATAGTCCTTCTAAGGTAGTTTATTATCCCACAGGCTACACTTGAAATAGGAATGTGGCCACCACTCGAGCATCATCCTTACAGGAGGGAGAGCACAATGGGGAGGACAACAAGGTATTGGTAGTGATGATGGCTCTAATGGAGATGGTTTTGATGGATTGAAAAATTGAGGGGATGGAAGTGTATAGCCATAGGGATAGGCACATGTCCATATCCCCATGGTGGGTATACAGAGTTTTTGTTCATGTTCCTCTGCAACAGGTTCTACCACAAGAACCTATACAATAGGCACCACAATAGGTTCCCATTGTTAGCTCACCGCACAGTTTAGTATGAGGAAGAGGGGGTGCAGGTGTTTAAGGAGGTAGGGGTAAACCACTGGCCTATATGTAGTAGGTGTAGTAGATAGAAAGCCGGATGCAGCGGTTATAACATTATTACAATAGTCTACAAACACGCTTACATCAGGTTGTAGCAGAGCGAGATTAGCTTCAGTATAGAGAGGGATTATTTGTGTGCCATGATGACATAATTTCAGGTAATTATAGTGGAGCAAGATCAGTTTTGAAAATAGAAGGTACAAACCTATTCCTAGATGGCCACTCTTAGAGGAGATTTCTTCATTGTGTGGGTCCATCAAAAATTTTGCTACACCCCACATTTACATGGTCATGACCAGCAACTTGACAAAGTTACATATTACAGATATTTATACTATAATGTGGTTCCAGAGGGACATAAATCTCATGTTTTTAGTCAACAGTGCCATAAGTAGGATTTCCTTATAGCTACGTAGAGAACCTCCCTTAGCCAAATTGTTAGATCAGCACCACCAGTCCGCAGGGGTCACAGATGATGGGATGACCACCAGATTAGAGACCAAGCAGTCCAAACGAGGGAGAGATTCATCCATGACTCTATTTTATTTGATGTACTTACATATGTATATTTTTTTGATGTACACCTCAATATGAAGGCACATTTTTTACAATGTATATGTATTGTTTTTTACCATTCCTCATTATGAAGGAATTTGTTTGATCAATTCCCATGATGGCATACCATGAATCTGATTATTATGTACTTAAACACATTTTTATATGGGCATTGACACTTTGATATATATATATGATGGAATTTGAATATGATGTTCATGATTGTATCACATGTTTTTGATTTATGAGATAGCATTTATATGATATCACATTGCATGTTGATGAGATACTTTGAGTTAGTCCATGTTTTTATTATGGTCTATGTTTGAGGGGGCACAAGGCGGTCCCCCTCACCCCTCTCATTGATAGTATATGATGTTATCTTAGTGTACATGCTTAATTTTCATGTTCATGATGATGTAGTTTAGCTTTTAGTGATATATGATGTATAAATGTAATGATATATGATATGATGATGAAATGACAACAAACGTAAAAAAACAAACAATCAAGCATAAAATAATCAAATCTAACCAATAAAACATAACTATGTACAAGTATGCAATATAAAATGAATTCAATGCAATACACAATAGATTAAAGTTACACTCAACCTAAGTAAGCAAATGAATTCAACTTAAAGCACACAATATGAAAAATAAATGCAATAAAAACTATACAAACCAAAAACTAAAAGTAAGAAAACTACTACTTTGTTTTTGCGGGACAATTTTGAAATATTCTTTATCATTTTTTTGTGATATCTTGAGACAATTTTCAATGCTACTATTCACATTGTTTTCAAGATTTTTGTAAGAAAATGTTATATTGTTTTTGTATTTTATACGAGATGGTTTTCTAATGTTTTGAGATTATCAAACCATATTTGAATTTTTAGGAATTTTATGAGTTATATGAATGTTTTTGGAACTTTCTAAAATAGTTTTTCCGAAGCTAGGTAAGAAATAAAATCAAGAAGCGTGGATGCCCCCAATGTTAGATAGGATGTACATGGGGAAAATGTAACGTGTAGATATGCAAGAAGGTGAAGATGTGAAGGTTCCCCAATGTTAGATGGGAATATACAAAGGAAAACCCTTCTCAAATATACAAGAGGAGAAACAACCAGATCAAGGCCATAGAGGATAGGCTCAAATGAAGCTCAAACATAGGTGGAAACTAGCTTAGGGTAAAGAAAATGTTCCCTATAGATATGAGAATGCTTGTGAATAACCAATCTTCCCAAGGCACCAGAAACTAGTTTTTACCAAGAGACCTATCCAAGGTGCCATTACTGCGTGGTTTTCACAGTTTGGATGACCTATTTTCTTTTTACTTTTTCTTGATTTCTTAATTTTTTTTCTTGTTTTTTTCTATTTTTTAGGAACCTCATACTCAAGCATATAACCACTTGATATGTATTGCATTCATGGGTTCCTTTATTTCCTCAACATCTGAGCGAGAAATTTTGTATGCTCCCGAACTATATATAGAGACCACAACATATGGTCCTAACTAGTGAGTCTCAAACATACCTTTATTTTCCCATTCCTTGGTGGTGTTGAATAGATTTTATTTGAGAACTAGATCTCCTACCTCAAACTAATGAGGTATGATACATTTTTGTAGTCACGGGACACTCGATTCTTATACACATTTAACATATTGAGTGCACAGAGGCATCTTTCATCTAATATTTCTAGCTCTACCAGGTTTGGCCATACGATAGTCTTCATCTATATCCAGGTAGTCTCGAGATATATTCTAAGGGAGAGAATCTCAATTTCATAGAGAATGATGGATTCAAAGTGCCAAATACTAGGAATAGGGTGTTGCACTAGTAGGAGTGTGAATGGAAGTTTAATAGGCGTAGAGGGTTAGATGGATCTGCAAGTTCTAATTTCAACAAGTCTTACTCACCATCTTCTCCATAATCTGAACAAGGGTTTTGTTAGAGGCTTATGCTTTTCCATTACCTTAAGGGTAATAGGGATTAGACCACTTTAAATGTATTTAGAAGTATTGGCATAATAAATTCATAGTGTTTTTCTTAAAATATTTACCATTCTATGCTACAATGGCATAAGGGATGCCGTAATGACAAATGAGGTGGTTCGTGATGAATTTAGAAATTTGTGCACCTATAACGTATGTAAGAGGCACAACCTTTACCCAATTTTTGAAATAATTACTGGAATTTATGATATGTGTATGGCCATAGGAGGAGGTAAGAGTGAGATTCCCTATGATATATAATCCCTATTTATACAATGGCCATGGTGTTGTGATCGGTTCCATGGCTTGTGCCAGTGTACAAATTAATTTTCCATACTTCTGACATAGTGCACACTTCATAACAAAGTTGTAACAATCTAATTCCATGGTAGGCCAATAGTATCCTACTCTTAACAATTTCTTAGCAAGCACCATTCCACTTGTGTGAGCCCCACAAACACCTTCATGTACTTATTTGATAGCTTGGATGGACTCAAAAATTAAGATAATGCAAAATATTCCGGTCATAGCCACGACGGTAGAGGGTGCCTCCTAAAAAGGTATAACAAGCTATACATTGGATAAGGATTCTTTTATTAAGGTGGGATATATCTGGGGGAAAGGTACTATCTTGTATGTAATTTTAAATGTGCTCATACCAGGGGAAGAAGGACAAAAAATTCACATACCAAACACGATTCTAGCATGTCATATGTAGGAAATCATAGATGTTAAAAAAGAAAGACATTTTACTTTCATATGGTGGAATGCAAAGTAAGGATTTGATAGTGGCCATGGTATTTGCTGACTGATTTTGTGCCCTTGGTATTTGTTCAAAATCAACACATAAAAATACTCCTTTAGAGTCTCAACCATCTTTTTATATGGGATGAGCTTGTCATCCTTGACCTTATACTCATCATTGACTTGTTTAATGATCAATTGTGAATCCCCAATGACTCTTAGTTGTCTAATATTCCATCTGATAGAAAGTTTCAACCTAGAAATGAGTGCTTCATACTCTACTATGTTATTGGTACATGGAATTATCAAGAGAAAATTATTCGTAATGAACTTTCCTTTTCGAGTGACAAGTATCACACCATCTCTTGAACTATGAACATTGAATGAGCCATTGAGTGTACTTACTACATGATGAACTCCTCAATATATATTAGAGAAGCATCGGTAGATTCGATACACAATGGTTTTGTCCCCGTAAGTGAGATTTGGCTAGTTGATCAGCATTTACATGTCCTTTGACTAAATTTTTGTTGACAAATTCAATATCAAACTTACTTAGTAGGATGATCTAATTAGCCATCATTCCAAAGTAAGCGTAGACATAGATAAAATGTTCTTTAATGGATTAAATTTAGTGATAAGCTTGGTCTTGTTATTCAACAGGTAATGATGGAGTTTTTAAAAGGAAAATACCACAACTAAACAATACTTTTCAATTTGGGGATAATTCAGCTCATAAGAAATTAAAGTGCGGCTAAGGTAATAGACCGCTCTTTCTTTTTGGCTTAGGTCATATTGGGATAGTAGTGCACCAATAGCATATTGGGTGGCTAAGATGTATAGTAGAAAAAGATTTCCTAGAGTAGAAGGCATGAGGAAAAGAGGATTAGTCATATATTTCTTGAGTAACTCAAGGCCTATTGGCATTTGGGGCCCCAATGGAATGTAACATCTTTCTTGAGTAGATGAGTGAAAGGATGACACTTATCTATGAGCTGAGAAATGAAATGGTGGATTGCCTAAATTTTTCCCTGCAAAATCTGCGTAGCTACTTAAGGTTATTTGGTGGAGGAATTTTTGAAATAGTTGCAACCTTAGTTGGATCTACTTCAATCCATCTTCTTGAGAGAATGAATCCCAATGAATTTTCCTGATTGCACACCGAACACACATATTTTTGGATTTAATCTAAATTTTTAGTCTCGAAGGTGTTGAAAGATACACAAAAATATCTCTCGGGTTTTCTACCCTTGACCTTTATTTTCCCAAGATATCCTCAACATAGTCTTCCATGATTTCATTCATCATGTCATGATATATGACTCTCATTGTTCTTTGATAAATTTCCCGACATTTTTAAGACCGAAGGGCATCACTTGGTAGCATAAAGTCCCCGAAGCGGTTGTAAAGGTTGTTTTATGTTGATGCTCTTCTCGAAATTTTGATCTAGTTATAACCGAAAAATCCATCCACGAGGGAAAAATTTATCAACCCATAGTTGAATTTAAAATCTTGTTGATGTTAGGTAGATGAAAATTATCATGTAGGGTATACCTTATTGATGTCTCTCGAAATCTTTGCATGCCCCGATACCCAATGGTTTCTTATGTACTAACACTATATTGCATATCCATTCTGAATAATCAATAGGTTTGATAAAACCTACCACCAATAATATCTCTAGTTCTTCTTTAATTAGAAGTGTAATATGTGGTGCATCTTCCTCAACTTCTATTTGATAAGTTTGACGTCTGGATGTACAATAAGGATATGCATGACTAGGATGGGTCCAAATATTTCATATCTTCATATGACCACGAAAATATGTCTGTAAAATATCATAATAGGATCAAAAAAATTTGTGCTCTTGTCTAAGAGTGAAGCTCCTAGATTTATCATCTTAGATTGATCTTCCGATCCAATATTGACATCTATGGTATCCTCTACAAAGAGTTTAGATGTTTCTTCCATATGCATAGGATTAGGGGGATTAAGACCCCCTTCAAGAGGTATCTCAAAGGAATTTTCATCTTTAAGTGGGTTAACTATCTCGTTGTTTCCATGCAAATGTACAATAGGAAATTCACAATTTCCGAGCACGAAAACTATACCCCTATGCATAAATTTTCATGTCCTATCATTCCTAGGCACACCAAGTCTACGCATTAAGTCCAAAGTGACCTCTTTATTGATGTTATCTCATCCCACTAGGTGATTTATTAAATTCCATTCATTCCCCCTAGGTGATTTTAGGAGTTCATTAAAAGTTACAAGCTTTAGGCGCTTGTTGGAAGGGTTATCACCGGCATTTTTAGGACTGGAATAACCCCACCGAGAGGAGAAAAAATAAAAATTATATGTGGATGAAATTAAAAGGCCTTAGGACATCGTGGAATTGATTTAGGAAGATTCTCGAAAGACTTGGAGAAGTTGTGGCGCTTTCACCAAAATTACGGTTCACGTGCCTAGGCAAAGGCACAAGCCAAAACAATTGCTTGAACTTCAAAGTTGATTCAAGGATCTCCAAATGTAGTTAGGAGAAAAAAATTACATATTTTAAAATTGAATTCCAATCCCTACAAGATGGTTAAATTATATTTTTCACAAAACTTTGGCACATTGGGTCCTGCAAGACGTTTTTCTCAAGCACATGTGGAGTATTAAATCACAAATTTGTTTTTTTTGGATTAAATGGAGTAATAAACACCTCATATCCTAACCATTGGATTAAAAATTCCATTTCCAATCAGTATCATATAAAATTTATTTTAAAAAGTCCATCGGGAGCTCAAGTTATCGTCATTCCAAGCTATCCTCTTGGAGCGAGTTCGTGGAGTTAGTCAAAGTTTAGGATGACACGTGTTAGCTCTAGCAGAACTGGTGGAATTTTGTGTCCCTCACATCCCTCAATATTAGGGACATCAACCATGGAAAATTTTCCTAGCCCACATATGACCTTTGGATTCTCATGCGAGCTCCAGGGTTGCTAGTTCAACCCTTAGGTGCTTATTGGATCTCAAAGCCTCAATCGTCCGATCATTCCCACGTGTCATCACCAAGAGCACCATGCAATTTTATGTCCCTTGTGTACCTCACAGGTATGGGACATCAAACATGGAAATTTTTCCAATCCCCTAAGGGAGACTTATGATCACCCATATGACCAATTTTAGACACCTCGCTTTTAAAGCTGATTTTTAGCCATCATTTCCTGTCGCCCGATCTTTGCCACATGTCGTCTTCTTACTCAGCATGGAATTTTATGTCCCTCATCTCCATTAAAGGATAGGGAAATAAAAAATTGAAAAATTCACCCATCTCCCTTCTCAACTTTATTTCAATTTTAAAAAAAAACCTGCCTGCTTCCGACTTCTAACATCTAACTCTCTTGTGCACTGCTTCATTCCACCGTAGCTCTGCAACTTGCTCACACCAATTCAAACTATTGATGAACCTTGAACCAACTCAACCATAGAAACCACATCCTCAAAAAAATAAAAACACGTAGGTCCTAGAAGAAATATTGATCAAATGAAGAATGAAGAAGAAGAAGTTTGAAAATCTTCATTTCCATGAAACCAAAAATCAAAGAGATCTTTGAAACCTAAGTGCACGAATTAACAAATAGTATATTGCTGAGTTGTTCTCACTGTAAGGACATTTAAATATAATCTTGAAACCTCCCTCTTGTAGAAAATAATTCTCACAGAAAATAAATTTCTCTTCCAGATCCACGAAGAACAAAGCTCAATTTCCTGTCAAATTGACAACCGAATCGAAGAGAAATTTCACCAATGAGACAAGAAGAAAAAACATATCACAATGGAGTTGATTTCCTCAAAAATGGAGACAAAACCAGACCTAAAATTTCAAGCTCCATTAATGGCTGCCATGACATAGTAGTGGAAAAAATTAGTGAGCTACCTCTCCACTTCCAAGGTTCTAGTGGGTGAAATCACGCAAAATTGGAGGGAATGATCGTTGAAAAATATAGTTTCGCATGAACTAGTTTTTGCACCATGAACTCCCTACCTTTTAGGGATATGGAGAACTGATTTTTCATCATAATTTTTCCTTGTCACATGATGAACATTTACAAAAAAGGTAGCGAGCTACCTCTTCATTTCTCGGGGTTCGGAGGGTGAAAACCTACAAAATTGAAGGGTATGGTCATTGAAAAATCTAGTTTCACGTAAACTAGTTTTTATGCCATGAAGTCCCTATTTTTTAGGGATATGGAGGGCTGTAAGTCATTATTATTCCCCCACCAATGAAAATCTCATTTTCCCACTTATTAAAATGAAGGAATTCCCCAAAATGTAGAGCGTGGAACCACGAAATAAAACCTAGATTTTCAAGACCTGTTTTGTCACAATGTGACAACTCCGGTGCACTTACTAAAAATAGCATGAATTCATACATAGGGTTCTTTTGCTTCGGATAAGCCACCTTTTGAGGAGGATAAAAATAAGGAAATGATCATAGAGGGAGTATTTCAGGAAAATTCATCAAAAAGGTCATCTCGACTCATGCAATTGACACTTACTAAAAATAGTAAGTGGTTCCACAAGCCCTTGCTATAAATAGCCAGTTGGTCCAAAAGGTGAGAGGAACATAGTAAGAAGAAATAATTCAAGCTACCATAGCCAGTTGAGGTTGTTAAAATCTAAACAGTGACACTTACTAAAATTAATAAGTTGCCCCATCTCAGACATACTAAAAATAACGAGTTGTTCTCAAGGGGAAATTTTGGCACAATAAGACATAGAGGGATGATCAATGGTCAGTCAACACCATCATTCTGGATCATCCATGGGAATTTATCATAGGGAATTTGAGGTCCATCTCAAGGAACTGGATAATGTTTTTGACACTCACTACATAGTTTGGGTCACATGTATATCATACACAAGATGGGAGTTGCGGTCATCAGTGGAACAATTCATTCAACTTGGAAAGCATTCATGAGATAATTTGAAGGATTTTATCATGGTGCAAGGAGTTTGAAGATTTAGATTCTCACTACACTTTAGTTTTCAATCAACAAGGATATGCATACTTCATCAGGGGTGACATCCTTTCTTTTCCTCCTCCTTCTTTTCCTTCCAACATTCTCTCTCCTCTACATTCTAATTTTGCATTGAGGTTTTACACTTTTTGATATGTCTTAAAGTGACTTTAGAGACATGATGTAAAATATAAGTAACCATAGTTTATAAAAGGGAATTTATATTTCAATACAAATATGAATAATCTTTAGTAAAATGAGGAATATGACAGAGCATCAAGAAGATGAGGAGCCAAGTTTAGTACTATAAATTGTAATGAGATATTCATTCGAAGGGGTTATAATTCTGAAATTATTCTAGCTGGTTGTATTCTTGTAAGTTCATGAGAGATATTTTTCTCACTTGTGAGTGAAAAGTGTTAGCCACTTTTCCCCTATTATCAATGTGTTCCATTCTCATACTATGTACAATTTATGCTTGAGCATCAATATAAGAAGAAGGATTTTTGAGCATTTTTTGACAAAGGGGTTTACTGATACTTTGTGTTCATTAAATTCTAATTGGTCTTGTTGTTGTTTGTATTATTGCCTATTCCTAATTTTAGTGCATGTGATGAAATTTCTAATTAGTGTGTGCATGAATCTAATTTTCTACCTGCAACATTAGTTCTCCTACCTCTTTTCTCACTCCCCTTTCCCACTCTTCAGACAAAGTCTTCCCTAGAAAGAGATTGCTAGATTTTCCATAGGGTTAGTGGAGTGCCCTTGTTGGATCCCTAGCCACAAGGCCACTAGGAAAATCCACCTTTACTCATGCATACATATACGATAGCTGCACCGGTTAAGTAGAGGGACTTAGATTTCTGAGCGTTGGCAAGAAATCCAAAAGTTTTTCCACTCAAAAATTTTCTCGCCAACAGTTTTTGGCACCCACCGTAGGGTAGATTTAGTAGCGTTTGCATCCGCAATACGATCACAAGGTTTGAAAATCAAAATTAAAAATCAAATTTCAAAGGAAAATCTTTTTTTGAAGGCGAATCCCTCAAGGAGCGAACCCTATCATTTTTTTACACATCATGAATAAATTTCTAGATTGGAGTGAGGTACCAATGAGTGACATTGAATAATAAGAAGAAGACGTTTGTCCTGAAAAGAAGATCATTGATCAGCCATGGTTCCAGAATAGTGTTGACAAAGGAAATAAGAAATAACCTGTCACTGATGAAGAGGAATAGATTCAAAGGAGACATAAGATAAGGTGTGAATCTCAAGAATATTCCAAATTCTTACATGAGATGAACGAGCAACTTGAAGCAGCCCATAGCAAGGAAGAAGAAGAGGAGAGTTTTCTTATAGAGGAAGATCCTAAAGATCATTTGTACCATAGGGTTTTCATACCCAAAAGGTTCTTGAATGTCACTAAAGAAAATCCTATTCTTGAGCCTTCCGATGAAGATAAAATAACATTCAAGAAGATGATGAAAGACAGGATGATGCAAGATCCACTAAAGAAGATTTTTACAACCTTGCGCATCTCACTACAAAATTGAGAACATTATCTTTTTCCGACAATCAAGTAGATGACTTCCTCACATATGGTGATGAAGAAATGAACATTTTTAAAAGAGAATATGTGGAAAGACTTCAAAGCATAATAAAAGGAAATTTTGACCCCAAAGTCTTTGATGAAATTTTGAGGTATGCTTTATCTCTACAGATAATATCTCAACATATTGAAGCACCGCATCAAATGGAGGAAGAAGATGAGATGCACCCTATGGAGGAAGACCCTGATGGCTACCCATATTATGATGTTTTCATTCCTAGAATATTCTTGGATGCTTTTGAAGAAGATATTATCATGGAACCTTATAATGAAAGCCAAAGCAACATCATGGAGGAAGAATTAGAAGAGACAAAGATAGAATCACCATTCAACAATTCCATTTGGTTCAAGTCATAGCCCATAGGAGTAATAATATATTTAAAAAGGAAGATCCTTTTTGAAAATGAATTATCCAATGCTCTCTGAAGACTCTATCAATGATGAAGAATACGACCAATTCGAAGTAAGCATGGATGATCTCTTTTCAAGTTTTGATCTTTCAATTAATGATGAAATGGAGAGATGTGAAGAAGTGCAAGAAATTCACCTGACATCATGGTCTGAAGATGATGAATTCAAGATGGTCATAGATAATCTTCCCTCCTATTTTGATTCTTCAAGTGATGTAGAAATGTCGCATGAAGAAATGGAGGAAGTCAAAGAATCAAACTCTCTTCCCGATGCAATCATGAATGATCGAATGGAAGAAGCCCACTCTCTTTTCAAAGACAAGGAGAATGAACAATTTAAACACAACCTCTACTCACTCGAGGATCAAAATCATCATCACGGTGAAAACAAATCCTTTCATCTTTCACCTGAGCAAGAAGATTCAATAATGGATGGTCAAGATGTAGCTGAAAATTCTTCTCATATTTCTGCCCTAACACGATTCTCTTCTTCTTACCAAGAAGAAGATGATATGGATTTTGATCTTGAAAAAATTCCCTTACCACGTGGCTTGGACATCTTATCCTTGTCAATAGGTGTCATGAATCAAGTATGCCCGTGTTTGTAAGAAAGTGAATCTTTGGCAACGCAAAGTATGGAAGAGGTGAACGAGAATGTTTCAAATGAATCATGGGCCCATATGGATCAGATTTTTAACCATCTCTTGGAGGCACAACAAGAAGATTATTCTAATGAAGATAAAAATGAGCCTATGGAAATTTTAGAATAACTATTTGTACAAGATATCTTGAAGGTTATGGAAGAAACTAAAGATCCTCAACTCAGCCTTGAACTCTTAACCGGCTATGGAGATACAAGATAGGTATGAATCAATTTGTGCTTCCTATTTTTGTGGAAAAATTTTGATGTTGAGATGAAGCAGTTGAATAATCTTGATGAATTCCCTAATACTTCGTTTCATGAGAATGGTCATGAAATCATATCTTTTTCTTCCACATTGTGCAAAGAAGTGTATGAGTGTAAAAGAAGAAAAATTCATGAATCTCTTTTGGGCATCTATAGTTTTGAAGACAACACCTCCGTCATGGAAGAAGATAATAGGGAAAACATCGAGCTTATTTTCATTGAATAAAGTTGTTCAGAACATGGTGAAAATCTATAGCATTGTTCAGAGTATATTCAAAACCAACTTGCTCCCACCATTTTAGAATGGTCCATCAATGCAAAACAAGAGTTCATATGGAAAAATAAAATTAAGCATGAAGAATGCTTACATGGACAAAACAAAAGCTGCACTTTTGAAATTAATATCAAGATGGACTCCGAATGAATCCATATTGTCAAAAAATTCTCTAGACAACAAAGCGGGTGTATGCATTCTTCCTGCCAAATGATACAAAATCAGACTGCACTCACCTTCCTCTAAGCTTTGATTCATCTTGAACATTTTCCCATGTGGTAATAATCTCTTATGGATGATGAATTCCTCTAGATCAATGATTTAACCTCCATGACCGAAAAAGACTTGGTCAGAGAAAAAAGAGGGATGTTCAGGGAAGTTCTTGAATAGGAAGAAAACCAGATTGTTCTCACTCCTTCCAAGTGTTTTACTAGTGTAAGAGACAATTTGAATTTTCAATCCAAAGAAGATGAATGTTTTCATGACAACAAAAAATTTCCCACTCTTGAAGACATGGAGGGATGATGTCTCATGATTGTGGGACATCAAGAGGAATCTTCAAAATTCAAAATTTTAAAGAGGTTAATAAAAATGTCAATGGATGAAGGAACATTCTCAATATAATATGAGTACAAGGATGGAATCATGATCATTATTCTTCTTCTCAAGTGATGCAAGGGCATCAAAAAATTATGGTTTGATCAAATAACAATTTTGATGCTTTAAAGGTCAGGCTTCAATCCAATATTTCATGATGGCATGTACTTTTCTAAACCCATTTCTAGGTATGTGTATATTCTTTCCCTACCTCTGTAGTCCACCCTTGTATATATTTTCATTCCTTTGGTGTGTGTCTTTTCTTTCTTCTTGTGTTGTGTGTTTCCTTCTTCTCTCTCTCTCTCTCATAAGTTGTACATGACTCTCGTAGGGCCCAATGGATAAGGCATTGGTCTTTGTTTTGAAATGTTGAGATTCTAGGGATTCTCCATGTCATGTATTCACTACACTCAGTCCATGTCATGTCCCTAAGCTAGAGCCATTTTTTTTCGTGTAAATGTACAACAGGAAATTGACAATTTCTGAGCATGACAACTATACCCCTATGTAAAAAAATTCATAAACTATCATTACGAGGAACACCGAGTCCATTCAAATCACCTAGTCACCTCTTGATTGATGTTATCTCATCCCCCTATGTGATTTAGGAAATTCCATTCATTCCCCCTAGGTTATTTTAGGAGTTCATTAAAAGTTGCAAGCTTCAGGAAGTTGTGGGAAGGGTTATCACTGGCCTTCCTAGGACTGGAGCAACCCCATGGAGTGGAGAAGAAATGAAAAATCATATGTGGAGGAAATTGAAAGGCCTTGAGATGTCGTGGAAGTGATTTAGGAAGATTCTAGAAGGAATTGGAGAATTTGTTGTTGTTTCACCAAAATTAGGGTTCACAGGCCTAGGAAGTCCATAGGCCAAAATAGTTACTGAACTTCCAAAGGTGATTTTGGGAGCTCCTGGATGGATTTAGGAGAAAATATGAACATTTTCAAAAATTTAAATCCAAGTCCTACAAGATGGTGAAATTATTTTTTTCACAACACATTTTTACATTGGGTCCAAAGCGCTTTTGCATGCACAGTGTGGAGTACCAAATCAAAAATGTGATTTTTAAGGCAACAATGGAGGCATAAGGACCTTATACCCCTACCATGGGATTCAAAAGGTCATTTATAGTTAGGATCATATAAAATTTCATTAAAAAAATCCATCAAGAGCTCAAGTTATCGTTGTTTTAAGTTGTCCTCTTGGAGCAAGTTCTAGAGTTAGTCAAATTTTGGGAGGACACGTGTCAACTCCAGGAGCCTAGAGGGATTTTATGTCCCTCATGTCCCTCAAGGTTAGGGACATAAACCATGGAAAAATGTGCCTAGCACACATATGCCCTCTCGATCCTCATGGGACATCCAAGATTGCCGCTTCATCCCCCAATTGCTTATGGGAGCTCAAACCCTCAACCATCCGATCGCCGCAAGGTGTCATCACCAGAATACTTTGGGAATTTGATGTCCCTCATCTCCTCTCATAGGTCAGGGACATAAAACACAAAAATGTGCCCAACCCATAAGGGATACTTCTGGTCACCCATATGGCTAGCTTCAAACCCTTAGTGCTTTATAGTTATTTTTAGCCCTCATTCCATATCGTTGATCTCTCCATGTGTGATCGCCTTGCTCACCATGGAATTTGATTTCCTTCACGTCCCTCATAGGTTAAGGAAATTAATCATTCAAAAATGCACCCATATCCCTTCTCAACTTTATTTCAAAATTAAAAAAAAACCCGCTTGCTTCCCACTTCTAATATTTAACTCTCCTATGCACAACTTCATTCCACCATAGCTCAGAACTTACTCACACCAAGTCATACCATTGCTGAAAATTGAACCAGATAAACTACAAAAACTATATGCTCAAAAACATAAAAACACACAGTACTTAAGAAAATATTGATCAATGAAGAACAGAGAAGAAGAAGTCCTAAAATCTTCATTGTCGTGAAACCAAAAATCGAAGTGATCATGCAAACTAGTGCACAAATTGACAAACCATATGTTGATGAGTTATTCTCTCTTGAAGAACATTAAAAAATTATATTCAAACCTCCTTCTCAAAGTAAGGAATGCTCACAACAAATAAATTTTGGTTCGGCTCCATGAAGAACAAATCTCAATTTCCCATCAAACCAACAACCAAATTGAAGAGAAATTTCACTAGTGAGACAAGAAGAAAAAACCTATCGCAATGGAGTTTATTTCATCACGAACGGAGAAAAAAATACCTATAAATTTCAAGCTCCATTAATGGATTCCATGACATAGTAGTGGAAAAAATTAGTGAGCTACCTCTCCACTTCTCAGGGTTCTAGTGGGTGAAATCATGCAAAAATTGGAGGGAATGATCATTGAAAAATATAGTTTTGCATGAACTAGTTTTTTCACCATGAAGTCCATACCTTTTAGGGATAAAGAGAACTGATTTTTCATTAGATTTATGCCTTCTCACATGATGAACATCTCAGAAAAAGGCAAAGAGCTACGTCTTCAATTTTCGAGTTAAAGTGGGTGAAATCCCGTAAAATTTAAAGGAATGGTCATTGAAAAATCTAGTTTAATGTGAACTATTTTTTATGCCATAAAGTCCCTATTTTTAGCGATATGGAGGGCTATGTGTCAGTATTCTATCCCCACTAATGAAAATATCATTTTTCCACTTGGTCGAGATGAAGGAATTCCTCAAAACGTAGAGCGTGGAACCATGAAATAAAACCTAAATTTTCAAGACCTACTTTGTCACAATGTGACATATGTGGTGCACTTACTAAAAATAGCATGCCCTCCTACATAGGGGTATGTTGTTTTAGGTGAGCCACCATTTGAGGAGGATAGGAATAAGGAAGTGAACACTAAGGGATTATCGCAGAAAATTCATAAAAAAGTCACCTCGGCTCACAATCGACACTTACTAAAAATAGTAAGTGGTTCCACAAGCCCTCGCTATAAATAGAAAGTTGGTCCAAAAGGAGAGAGGAACACAACAATTAGAAATAATTTAAGCTACCATAGCTGGTGGAGGTTGGGAAAATATAAACTATGAAACTTACAAAAATAGTAAGTTGCCCCATTTGTACTTACTTAAAATAGTAGGTGTTTCACCATTTTCTTTACCTTTTGAAATGATGAAATAGATAAGGGTAAGGGCTAGGAGGAATACCTATTAAATGGGTTGGTTGGTGGTTGTTGTGTGCATTCTAACTTCTCAATCCAATGCTGATTGTGAGAGATTCCTTTTGGCTAGGAGGAACTACCTGTAATAGAAAACAAGACCACAAAAGATAGTTAAATGATATATGACAATGGATTGCCTAAGATATGCTATTTCTAGGAAGTGTGATACTTTATAGATTGGTATCAATCCACCGTTCAAAATAATTTAATGCCAGAAATAGAGGAAATCCTATTATAGATGATATGATTTAGGTTTCTCATTCAAGTACAATAAGCAAATCTTAACATAACAAAGTTAGGCTATGGTCGATATAAATACTAAGTAGGTATCGGTTGTTAGAATGGTCAAGGTCAGGTTCGGTTTGTTTAGGTCAACTGGTGAGATGATTTTTGGGTCTATTATTTGTCAATGTATAAAACATAGAGATCGATGTCGGTCGGGTATGACCGATACCGGTTTTAGGTAGAACCGACGACGGTTGTGGATAACCGACGTTGGTATGGTCGAGGTAAAATAAACTCGAATAGATCAAATGGTAGGGGCTGATCTGAGGTCAAATGAGGTTGGGAGAGTGGATGAGAAGGTCTGTGGAGATCTCAGGTATGCTCAGAAATGGATATTAGGTCAGAATGGTGATTTGGTGGTGTGGGTAAGGGAAATGGTTGAATTACAAGCTAATAAGAAATGGAGGAATGAACATGCAAAGTACAAACTAATGATAGGAATGAAAAAAGTTAACTATGCTAAAATAGACAATGCTGGTAGAGATGTACTTACTATGATGTAAGTTTTGATGGTTGAATGGAGGTGGTTATTGATCAGAAGAATAGTGTTGGGTATCATAACAATGGCTCCAAAATGATTCCGTGAGTGTAATGCTTCAAAAATTTCTCTTGATGATGGCTCTAAATTTCTGGATGCCTTAAAGGATGCTCATTTTTCTTGCACGTGGCTCTATTTTTTTTCTCCTCTTGCTCTCAAAATATGCCAACCCAAAAAAAAGATTGCTTAGGTCCATAAATGGTAACTGACAAAGGTTCTGTGTTGACTGGTGTCGGTTTAGGGGTGACCGACATCGGTTAAGGTGGGATTCCCTATGTTAACTAAAATGGGCAAATCTTTCTAATTTCTTAGACTATGTTGGTTTGTTTGTCGTGGATTAGAATGGAAGCTTCCCTTTTAATGAGTAAGAATGTGGTTAGAGAAGTCTCAGGGATTGATTTTAGGGTTGGACCAAATCTTAGCTCATTAAGGAAAGTAAGATTAGGTCCTAGTTAGTTATGGAAACATGCCAAGAATAGGTCTAGGGTGAGGTGGAAATTAGGTCAATTAATGTAATTAAATGATGAATATTGTGAGGATGGGTATTAATTAAATTAAATTAATATTAATGTGGTGTGGAGGGGGATGTGGTTAAGTGAATATGTTTGGGTTGGTTATTTGACAAATGACCAAGGGGAGTATGACCCAGTTTTGGTGTCTACAGTAGGTTTTCCTCAAAGGGAAAGTTTGGAACAATAGGACATAGAGGGATGATAATTCATGTTAACACCATCATTCTGGATCATTAATGGGCATTTATCTTAGGGAATTTGAGGTCCTTCTCAAGGAACTAGGTAATTTTTTTTGACATTCACCGCATAGTTCGGGTCATATGTATATCATACGCAGTTTGAAGTTGTAGTCATAAGTAGAAGAGTTCATTCAACTTGGCAAGAATTCATGAGCTAATTTGAAGGAGTTTCTCAAGGTGCAAGGAGTTCTAAGATTCAAAGTCTCACTACACTTAAGTTTTCAATCAACAAGAATCTACATCCTATCTTTTACTTCTCCTTCTTCCTCCCCCACATCCTCTCTCCTCTATGTTCTATCTTTGTGTTGAGGGTTTGCACTTTTGATTTTTATTAAAGTGACATTAGAGACATGATGTAAAATTTAAGTCACCTTATTTTTATAAAAGGGAGTTAATATTTGAATAGGAATATGAATATTATAAATTCAAAATGAGGAATATGAAAGAGCATCAGGAAGATGATGAGTCAAGTTTAGCACTATAAATTGTAATAAGCTCTTCATTCCAAGGGGTTATAATTCTGAAATTATTCTAGCTGGTTGTATTCTTTTAAGTTCATGAGAGATATTTTTCTCACTTGTGACTTAAAATACTTAGCCACTTTTCCCCTATTCTCAATATCTTACATTCTCATACTATGTAGAATTTTTGCTTGATCATCAATACAAGAATAAGGAGTTTTGTGTCTTTTTAACTAAGGGGTTTACTGATACTTTGTGTTCATTAAATTATGATTGGTCTTGTTGTTGTTTGCAGTTTTGTTTCTTCCTAATTTTAGTGCATGTGATGAAATTTCTAACTAGGGTGTGCAAGAATCTGATTTTCTACCTGCTACATTAGTTCTCCAACCTCTTTTCTCATTCCCCTTTCCCACTCTTCAGAAAAAAATTTTCACTAGAAAGAGATTACTATATTTTCTGTAGTGTTAGTGGAGTTCCCCTATTGGATCCCCATACACAATGCCACCAAGAAAATCCATCTTTACTCGTGCATGCATGTATGACAGTTACACCAGTTAAGTAGAGGGACTTAGATTCCCAAAGCGTTGGCAAGAAATCCACAAGTTTTTCCCTCAAAAATTTCTTGTGAACACTTGTCCATATATTTTTTCATTTATTTTTCCACATGTACCTCAAAGACATTTTCGCTATGGGACTTAGACTTATTATTTTTGAAAGGATTTTATGTAGGACTCTTTCACTTGCTTATCTTTTTTTTAAATGAACACACAACTCTGCCTCATCCACAAAGTATCTACATGTGTCTAAATTTATGGAGAATTCGTTTTTGAAATCATCAATTAGAATAGTATCTCAAATACCCAATAAATCTACTATCGCCTAATCATTTTCAATGATATCGATCAAAATGAAGTCAGAGGTCCTTGTCAATGAGATCAGATATACAAGGCTTACTTGGGAATCAAAATGGGATGAGTTTTTGAGGGAAGTGTCCATAAAAATGTTTGTGGAAGAAATATCCTCGTATAGGCTACAACAGGAATCTTCATCACTATCCAAATGAGATGAGCTATCCTCACGTTCTGAAGAGGTAGCATCAATTTTTGAGGGTGGAACTCCATGAGGCCTAACACCAAGGTTATGTTTATCTAGTTGTTAACAAGGAATTAGGATATACTCTAATCTTCCCTATCCATTTGTGAAGTAATCATATCCTTCATAACCCATGGCATGCATCATCTTGTGAGCTTTGGTATATTCTAGAGCTTGGTGACATAACTTTTTTACCTTCAAGGATCCAATTTGTGGGTGAATCTAGAATTTTCTCATCTGATAAGAGGCCATGAGGAAAAAACTTCTCAAAATGACTTATTCATCTATATGGAAAGCTCTTGAATTTGAAATTCAGTCTACCTCATGTTTTAGGTGATAATGAAAGATCGGAGACCGAAAGGGACATTTAGAGGTTATAATCCTCAATCAGTCCATTTTATAGGACTTTCATCCCCCATAAAATGAAGAGAGGAATAGAATCAAGAGTGCTTTCATCACTAGAACTTAGCATGTTTGGGTCAACACAGATTTTAGAGCTTTAGTTTCTAGTGGTACAACTATATCCGTAGAAGGACATTCATATGCCACACGAGAAAAACTATGTAAGGCTCTATAATGTGAAAATGGTTTGGGATCTCCTGGAATAGTTATTGTTTTCCCATTATGATATAACTTGATGCATTGATGAAAGGTTGAGGGTACATCCTGTAGGGCATGTATCCATGGGCAACCTAGGAGAATATTGTAAGGAAGATCCAAGTCAAGGACATAGAAATTAATATTGTGATATTTCAGAACTAATTCCATAGGTAGTACTATTTTACCTTCCAATTCACATTCTGCATTGTCATATGTTGTGATGGTGATGACATGAGAATCTAAATCTACCTCTATTTGTCCTAGCTATTTAACCAACTTCAAGGTGCAAATATTCAAACCAGACCTGTTGTCCACAAGAAATCTCTTTATATTTCTTTGAGTAACAAATGCTTCTAGGTATAAGCATACGTTATGCATTTATTTTTCATGTGGGATTTCACTTTGGGAGAAGGAAAGGTGTTCCATAGGAGCAAGGTTTGTGACCATCACTTGGAGGTGTGAAGGATTGATATTGGTTGACACCCTTGACCCTAAAGTGTTTTGTAGAGGATTTCTTTATGAACGTTTGATATCTTGAGAAGATCTAAGATTGAAATCTTAGCAGTGGTCTTCTCAAGTTGTTCTAATAGATCATATCAACCCTCTTGAGGGGTAGGATAAATAGGTTTCGAATCATGAGACGAGTGTTTCTTATTGCCACGTAATAATCATGTCTAACGATTTGTATAATATTAACATGCTCATTAAGAGAATGAACACAATTGATAAGTGAATCAAATGGGTTACTGGTTTGACCATACACATAATTTGTGGATCTATAGTTATTTGAAGCTTGGCCCTGATCTGAATTTTTCATTTCCTATTTGTTATGTCTAGGAAAGGTTCTTTGAATATTCCCATCTTTTGATTAGGTGTTTGATGTGGCTCAGGTGAATCGAATTCAATCTCACCACTTTTAAGAAGGTCCTGAAAGAAGTGTTTAAGCTTAGGGAAATTGTCAATTTTGTGTTCCTTGACATGATGATATTCACAATACTCATGTTCTTTATACAATGATGGTTTAGGTGCATCCTCAATGTACAACATTGTTTCTAGGTATTGGACCATGTTCACTGCGTCTAATTGTTTTAGGACTATGGAAAAGGATTCTATGAGAGGAGTGAACACTTGAAATTTAGGTGTTTCGGGTTGAATGGGTCCTTGAGTAAGCTTGAAAGGAGGACCTATTTGAATTTATTGTATACATTTAGAGTCTCATTATACCGTCTCCTATGACATTTTTATTTTTATTGAAAAAAATTGTCTCACAAGAGGTTTGGAGGTTTTATTATCTTTGGAAAAGGGTTTTAATGTCCCCTTTGCAAACAAATATTTCTCAATTTGGCTCCCCTTTATATAAATTCTTCTAATTTACTAACACAATCTATCTCTAGATGGAAGGAAATTTCCAAGTTTAGATTAGGGATAAAAATACTAACCAACTATTTTTAGGGATCATGTAAGGGAAGTGGCTAGCCAACGTTATCCATCATTGTAAGAAAGTGACAAAGGTCTCATTGGGTTTGTTCATAGTATTGCATAGATCTAGCATGGTAATATCAATCTCTACATTGAATGAGAAGTGAAGAAAAAATATCTAGGTTAGTTCAAAGCCATGTGAAGATAGACCCTTTTGGTAAGTGAAGAAACCATTCTAAGGCTTGACCTTCTAAACTTTTTGGAATAACTGAATGAGGTATTTTTCATTGTAAGTTGCTTCCTAGAAATCCATGTAGAAGTATTTTATGTGATTGTGCGGATTACCTTTCCTTTATACGCTTGTAACTCGGAGTAATGAATTTTTAACAAAGGTTGTGCATAACATAGCCTTATCGAATGGGTAAGTACATAGTTCTTTATATTGGTACATTTTACTATGCCCTATATTTCTCTTGAAGGCTTATTAGTATGCCTTTAATAGATTTCATCTCTTGTGCAAGGATTTTGTCATTAGTAGGGGAGGGTGGCATGTAAACCTTACTATCTTTAGATGCTTCACCCTCTTTGTCTTTGGCATGAAGCTCATTATGTTTCACCCTCAGATTTTATTGTTTACCTATGTCTCTTTGGACATGGGAATTTATAATAGCTAATTATTTTCTAATAGTTTGTATTAGTTTACGCAAAGTGACTTCTTCATCTTTGGGTGCCTTGATATTTTCACGCATAGAAGGTGGTTCTTTACACTTACATTTTATCCTAACTTTGCGAGGTATTTTAAGGGGTGGTAATTCATAACCACTCATATGTTTTGGTACCTTGGTTTTGATGTTGTTGTGATATGAAGTAGAGGCATGTCCTTATTTTAGTTCATCATCAAAGTTAATAAGAGGACATTGCATTTCTTCTTCTTCATAGGTGACATAGTTAGGTGGAAAAAATTCATATTCAGGTGTCATTTTGGCACCTAACTCCACCACTTGAGTAATCTATCCTTATTGAGATAAAGGAATTCATCTAAGTGTGTGGGATCAAACTCAAAATTATCCCGTGGTGAGTCTTCGTCACTATGGTCAATTAAATCATCCGAGTATTTTACCATAGAAAAGAGGGGTCCTAAATCATGACCAATGAAAGGATTAGTCCCGAATCTCTTAGATGCCATTTTTGTGATAGGGGGCATATGAAGGTCTCTATAAAGGTTTTCGTTGAATGTGATCAATGATATGATAAACCTAGGTGATAACCTATAATGTGTCTTTCATAATTTTGGCTAAACAATTCTTGAAAATTAGTCCAAGAACATTTGAGTGAAAAAGAATAAAAAATCCAAGGATCTAACAAGGATTTCCCTAGAAAAATAGATCAATACGATGAACAAACACAAGGCACAATCATGCAATTTTGGTAAACCAATCCAACCTAAAGGAATCTACTCCTTATGTAAAATGCACTATCAAATGGTAGGTTAGGTATAAATAGTGACAACATGATATCACCACTTAGGTCAAGTTTGATATAAACAAGGCCTAAGTACTAAGATGGTGTTGACATGATCTCCCAACAAGGTATACTAAACAATTTTCTAGAAACAAACAAATTCCAAGTTGTGAAAAAGGAGGCTACCAATGTGAGTAGCGTAACAACACTATTTGGATACGTAAATCAAGCTTTGTAGAAAAAGGAAATATTTTTAGTATCAAAATGATGTCACCACACTAACAACATAATGACGATTTACAAGACTTGAGGAAATGTTGGGATCAAAAACTAAGTCAAGTATATCAAGAAGTTTTTTTATCTAAGAATTGTAATTATACAAGTTAGAGACTTAGATCAAGTTTTAAAAATGAAACATGATGTAAGTATCAAATTTGTATAGATATTATACGAGAAACATAAAAAACTCAAAGGAATTCAGTGAAAAGAAAAACTAACTATGATGATGATAAATATCAATATGGGTGTGATACAAAGGGCCTACTAGAACATGAAGACATATCGTACCATTCACACTTTCAACACTTGCATTCACACATTGAACCCTAGTCGTGCAAGTAGACTAAAAAATTGGTGGACACAATTATTTCTACTAGTATCTCTGCATGTGGTTCCCTTTTGTCCTAAAAATGGGAAACAAGATAAAAAAGGTATAGATTAAGTGAGGTTGAAATATACCTAGCATCACTTTGGAAGTGTTTCACCTCGCCTTATGGTGGGTGAGAAACTAAGATAAAGTGAATCTTTGTAAACTTCGTAGTGAATGAAACTTAGTTCAAAATTTGATGAACTCTCTCCTTGTTTAATAAACAAGGTTCCAATTCTACACAAGTTTTTACTTTACGAAAGATTTATAAAACACGATTGGTTTGATATGGTAAAGTTGGCTCCAAGACAAAATAACTTCCTATTTGGTTCTCTCAACTAGGTGTCACAAAATACCTCTGCGAGTGCGGTTTTCCAAGGAATTCGCACTTGAATAATTCTTGAGTATCCCATATTTACTTTAACCCCTTTTATACAATAAGAAATAAATGCGTTCAGTGTATTTTCACTTGGATCACAATGGAGATAATTTTGACTCTAAACTCCTAAGTGTAAACTTACCAAGTAGGTAAGAAAACGCTTCCCATTTTTTCCACAAGGTTCCATGTTGTGTATACTATTGGGGTTCCTAGGAGCATCCCTCTAGTCATCTTAAGGCTTATGCAAAAGTGTACTTCTCCTAGTTCCAATCAAATGGGTTTAACCTTATCTAAACCTACATATCAAGTGTTTTGAATGTGGTGTGTTTTCTTATCTTTTAACTTAATGAGGTTTTGCACACCATTGACAACCTACAACAAATGTGTTAGCTTTTTTTTAGATCTTGATTCCTTCATAAGTGATATGGTCCTTCATGAAAATATTAGTAGTTTTCAAAATGATCAAGGCATCATAGAAAGAGGATCAAATGTTGTTTTTGATTCCTAAGATCATCCTAAGATGCAAAGGAAGAGCATACACAATGATAAATCCAACTAGTTAGAAAATAATGAAGAAATCCTACAAATCAAATGCACAACTCATTATTTTTACCCAACTTTAAGTTCATTCCCTTAGAAATATTTTATGAAGTGTTTTTGAAAGCATGAAAGAGGTGTTGAATCATTTTTGATTCCGAAGATTACCTAAAACGCGCAAGAAAGAGCATATATTATCCTAGCCTCATAAATGAAAATGAAACTATGAAAATTAAAAGGAATGATAACCGGATTGTACCAAGCCAAGAAATCATATGCAAATAAAACACCATGATCAATAAGATGAAAGCAATTCACCAGAATAACTTTACATAAAACCTTTACAAACAAATGAGCAACAATATCGTATATTATTATGGAAATCAATGAAATACAATGAGAATGAGCCTTTCTTATATAGAAAAGGAATAAAAATCTAAGAACCAGTCAAGGGCATGGATCAAGCCATAAATCAAGGAAATAATTATTCATCAAAGAACTATTCAAGACCATAGATTTAGGAAAGAACTAGACATCAAGGATCTAGTCAATACCATAGGTAAAGGAAAGAACTCCACCTAACAACTAGATAATATCCCCTTAATATCCGATAAGGCCATAAATTGGCTGTAAATTACCATTATTTTGTCCTTTCAAATTACCTTTGAAAGTGGATTTACATGTAATCTAGGAACTTATAGTTATCTTAAGATAGAATATAGGATATATATCTTGTTCATTCTTTAGAAATATTTTGTTATCTATTTTGTTGACTAATCCTATTGATTATTTGGGAAAAATTACAAATTTTTGTGTATGTAGGCCATAAAGGAAATATAATCCAAGTATTGGGAAAATTTTAATTGATCATGGATGGTATATCTAAACTCAAATCTGATTTCATATTCAGATTCCTCTCAAAAAATTATGCAAGTTCAAAAATGAATCATCTCAATCTGAGATCGTATGCAAAATTTATAGCTATTTTAAGTTATCTCTGGAGCTCAGAGGCTTAGTTCCAAAACTCACAAAGTTAGTTCTGGAAATTGGAGGCTTACTTTTAGAACTTGTAGAGTTAGTTCCGGAACTCGTAGGTTTAGTTCCCAAACTCACAGATTTTGACAGTTTTTGAGAAATTTTGAAAGATCATAGAATCCAATGGAAAATATGAGAGAGGTTTTTGTTCATAGAAATATGATTAATAAAAAAATCATTCATATTTTCTACAAGTATTACCAATAAAGAGAGATCTAACTTTTAGTGAGTTGCAGTACGAGGAAAAGTGTATTAGATGAGCGCTAAAAGTTCCATAAAAGGAAATTAAAAAGTAAAATAGAAAATATGAGAGAGGTTTTTGTTCATATAAATGTGATTAACAAAAAAATCATTCAGATTTGCCACAGTATTACCAATAAAGAGAGAACTAACTTTTAGTGAGATGCAATCCAAGGAAAAGTGTATCAGATGAGCGTTAAAAGTTCCATAAATATAAACAAAAAGTAAAACATAAAATATGAGAGAGGTTTTTCTTCATAGTAATGTTTTTGAAAAAAGCCTCATTCAAATTTTCTACAGGATTTACCAATGTAGAGAGATATAAATTTTAGTGAACTCAAGTATGAGGAAAAGTGTATCAGACGAGCACTAAAAGTTCCATTAATAGCAAAAAAAAATTCAAATGAAAACTCGAGAGATTTTTTTCTTTCATAGAAATCTTTTAAAAAAACCTCATTCGATTTGCAACAGTTTTACCAATGAAGATAAATATAACTTTTAGTGAACTACAGGTCAAGGAAAAAGCATATCGGACAAGCGTCAAAAGTTCTAGGGTCAAAAACAACAAAGTCAAATGGAAAATGGGATAAAGGTATTTGGTTAAAATCATATTTTGAGGAAAATCCTCCTTCCAATAATGTATAGGAATAAAATCATTATGATTCTTGTTACCAAAAATCAAAGAGAAGATTTTGGAGCAAATCTACCTAAAATAAGTGAGATAAGACTTTGAGTCCAATAATATATCTCTCTCCATATTTTGTTTAGATGGAGATCTTAGTTGTTAGAATTATAATAAAGATAATATCAGATTGTATCTCCCAAAATAAGGAGTTGGTTAGATGCATAAATTATAAATGCAACCTTCCACACTTAGATATGTAATTCCTTTCTCCCAATAAATAAAGATCTGTTCTTTCTTTCCAATCTTTTAAAGTAAATTTAGTCCACAAGTTTTGAATTAAAATTATGAATTACTTCCTCTTCTAAGGAATGAGCTGGCCACTCATTCCAAGGAAGATGGATCAATGTGTTAATATTTGTTTCTTTATTTCTGTAGTTTTTCTTTTGTTGTAAACTTCTAATTTCATGTTATGTGATCCTTCTTCAGTACAATTTTTGTTGTGAACCTGCAGGTGTCTTTTTATCTTTAAGTTATTTTTAATCAAGAAATTTCATTTATGCAAGTGTGATTTCCTTTATACAAGCATGGCTTTATATTCCTACAAGTTTGATTTCTTTTATGCAAGTGTGTTTACATTTCGCAAGTGTGCCTTTACATTTTTGCATGTGTGATTTATTTTATGCAAGTTTGGTTTTGTTTAAAGGAGTTGTTTTTGAAGATCTTCTTCTCTTAATGTATGCAACCTTTGGATACCAACCCGATTGACATTACTAATGGCGAGGATTGACGAACCTCATCAACACATAAATAAAATAACTATCGACACACATAAGTGGGTGAGGATAAATACAATAAAGGTAAATAAAGTACCTAGGTGAACATGAGCTAAGGTAAATACCTAATCTAATAGCCCCCTCAAGTGAAGCTAGGGCCCCAAAAAAAAGTTTTGTATCCACGATGAGTCCCGAAAACTAGGCATGATCGGGTAGTCATGTACAATATATCCATGAAGAAGCATCAAACCAAAAGAAGGAAAGATAAAGAAGAAGAAGAAGATAGAATATGTTCTCATGAATATCCCCTAAGAATAAATTATGAAACCCCAAGCATGCTACGTAACTCAAGGTAGTAAGGGGATGCAAAAGGGTTCGTAAAGATGTATGTAACTTGTTGTTGAATCAGAATGTACTCCAAGTAAAGAAATCCATCTTGAATGTGCTGATGAATGAAGTGGATGTGTATCTCAATATGCTTGGTCTGTTGGTGCTCAACTGGGTTGCAAGAAATGTGAATTGCACTTTGGTTTTCATACCGAAGTAAAGTTGGTGAATCTTGTGGAAATATAAACTTTGTCAATAACTGTTGAAGCCAAAGAATTTTCTCGACTCACTCTAACTGCTACCCTGTAATCTGCCTCTAAAGATGAAAATGCAATATCCTCTTACTTTTTACATGCCCAAACAACTAGAGAAGAACCAAGACAAAAAAGATATCATGAAATGGAACACCTATCATTAGTAGAACTCCGCTTAATATGAATCTATATATTGAACCAACCGAGTAGAACCCCTAGTGTAGTGTACGCCAAACTAGGAAGTTCCCTACAAATAGTGCAAAATATTTTTACCATCCTTCCAAAGTGAATACTATGAGGAGATTGTACAAACCAAGATATAACCCCTACCGTAAATTAAATAATAGGGCGAGTATGGGTCAAGTGCATGAGACTTCGAACCAGCTTCCTATACAATATAGGATCACAAAGTGGAGTGGTACATTTGGAAGTATGAGTAACTCCATATTGAAAAGGAGATGGACTTGGATTGAAATTATCCATATCAAAGCACCGAATACGATCATGGGTATACTTTTATGACTCAAATAAATCCTTCAATATTTCGAGAAATCTAAAATCCAAGAAAATAATGCAATAACCCAAGATCTGTCATGTCAAACTATGTAGAAAGAGCCCTCTGAATAGTTTGAATTTGGGAAGAGTTGTGATTAAGTAACAGATCATAAACATACAAGACAAGTATCACAATATCCTCAAAAACATGTTGGAGATACACTTCATGATCGAGTGGAAATAAATAGAACTAGTAGATAGAAGAAAAGAATCCATCTTCTCATACCAAACTTGAGGGGATTGTTTGAGACCATAGAGATACCTTGAGAGCCTACAAACAAGAAACAAATCAAGAAAAAATCAAGCGGGTTGCTCCATGTATATTTCCTCTTTTAAATATCCATGTAATAAGGAACTCTTCACATCCATCTAGTATACAAGACACCCCTGTGATGCAACAATAACAAGTACAAGGTTTCCAAAATCCATCTTAGAAACAAGTTCAAAAGTATCGTAGTAATCAATACCTTCAACTTGTGAAAAACTCTTTTCAACAAGACGAGCCTTATAATTTTTAATGGACCCATCACCGTGTATTTGGTTTGGTATACCCACTTACACCTAACCATATTTATTCCTTTAGGAAGATATGCCAAATCCCAAGTGTGATTCTTCATGAAAGAGGAATACTAAGTCACCATCACATCATCCCACTTCTATATCCCATGAGCCTTTGAAAAATATTGTGGATCCTCATAAACTTCCTGACACAAAATTCCATAACTTCTAGAATGTGCATGATGATTCCTTGTAGGTGGAATATCATTAATGAAAGGTGTTACCTAAGAAACTATAGTATGAACCCACTTAAGTATAGTGATAACATCAATGAGAATAGAATCCTCAATGACATCTATAACCTCCTCATTAACATCCTCAAAGAAATTATACTCAAGATGACATGAAGAAGAAGGAGGCATGGAAGAAGAAGAAGAATCATGAGGAGTGAAGCACTCATCAAACTGAACATGTGTTCAAAAATAACATCATGAGTATCAGGATCTAAAATTTGATAAGCTCTCATCTCCTCACAATACCCTACAAAGATAAAGGGTATACTCTTCTTATCCAAGTATTTCCTTTTCCTCTTTGGCATAAAGGCCCAAGCATGGCTCCCAAATAATCGAAAAAATGAGACATTTGACTTAGTATTGGACCAAGATTCCTCTAGAAGCAAATGCTCAAGTGCTCTGTGTGGTGTTTGATTTTGAATGTAGTTAGCACAATTAATTGCTTCTACATAGTAGATAGGAGGTAAATCTATGGAATGCATCATACAATTATCCATTTCCTTCAAATTTCTATTCTTCTGTTCTACTAAGCCATTTTTTTGTGGAGTATGAGGAACAAAATGATGGTGAATAATGCCTTGAGTTTCCAAAAATCAAAAATACATTGCTAAATTACTCCCCCATTATCGACGAAGGTTTATGAAGATAGAAGATTATTTCTTGACCAAATCCTTGAATACTTTGAAGTGTAAAAACAACACTTTTTTACTTGAGAAAATAAACCCAAGTACACCTCAAGAAATTATGAGTAAACATAGCTACATACTTATCTCCATTAAAAGATGGCATAGGAAATACCATCAAGTCACTATGCACAAGCTCAAGTGGTGAAAAAACTCTCTTAGACAAATTCTTAGGAAAATGATCTTGGTGTTTTTACCTAATGCACATCCATGAAAAACTCCCTCAAGACAAGAAACTCTAGGAAGACCATCTACCATACCATGAGTGCTCAACTCGCTTCAAATATCTATAATTGATATGTCCAAATCTCTCATGCCAAATATTACTCTCTGAATATACATGAGAAAATAATAATTTACCTATAGAGGAAATGCCATATAAACCCTCAAAGTGATATAGTCTATAACTATAATCAACAATACCTTGAGCAATTAGTGAATGAGGCTCTAATAAATTTCATACTTTTTCCCTGTGTGGTGTAAAAGTCATTGTTTTTCCTTGACCAAAATGACAAATTTGATATATAGAAACAAAATTTGTGTTGATTTTAGGAACATATAATGCATCTTAGATACATCGCCACCATCAAACAGTATATCACCTTTTCCCTCAAAAGAAAGAAAGGAAGAATCTCCAACCTCAATTTTGGAAGTAGAACTCAAACCAAGAGAAACAAAAGATTCCTTAAAAGAAGTCATGTGATGAGAAGCACCCAGAATCTATAACCCAACTATCTCGCAAGTGGTTATTAAGATCTCCCAACAAGATTAACTCGCTTTTCCATGCTGATTAGAAGTTAGTGGAGTGGAGATAGAATTTGTTTGTTTCTTGACTGCATCCTTTAAGGCTTTCATTCTCTTATAACACCTATATTCTTCATGAAAATACCCCATAAAAATAGCATGAAAGGCTAGACTTATTCTTGGATTTAAAAGACTCCTTTGGGTTTGATTTGTTTTCTTTAGTTTTAGGAGAATTTTGAGATGGAGAAGGGGTGGATTTGGTTTTACTTTTTTGGTTTTTCCTTACCCTTATGATTACATGCAAATAATTACTTTTGAGAGGTGGAATAATCAAGGTTAGACAATTTGGATTGTTCCCTAGTAAGTCTTTCACAAAATGTTTCTAAGTCAGACATTTTGAATGTGTCACCCAAGGCATCCATGCTAGAGAAAAAGGTAGAAAAGATTTGGAATGGTTTTCTCAACTTAGATAAAATCAAGTAAACACACTCCATCTTTCTTATCTCTTCCACTCCCCTTCAATTGTGTCAAAAATGCTTGAACTTGGTAAGATAGTATATAATTGTGGGAAAATATTTATGTTTAAGAGAGGTGATCTCAATTTAAAGTTACATGGCTCTCATAAGATCCACCTTACCAAATACATATTCTAATTCCTCCCATATTTTGAAAGGAGAGTCACATTTTTCCAAACGAAAAAAATATTTTCACTTACATAAGTTCCCATCAAACCCATACACTCATAAAATTTGTACTTTGAGTACTCTGAAATTTCTCATATTCTCTCGTGAACACTTGTTGTTTTTAAGAAGTTACAGCCCATAATCATTTCCACTTAAACTTTGTTTCCATTCATTGTTTCCATGTTTGGTAATTATGTGTTGTTAATGGCTCAACATTATATAATGCATAATTAGATAAAGACGTCATTCTCCAAAAATCACCAAAAGAAATGCAAGAACCAAAAAATGCAACAAGACCCCCAAGCAATGCAACAAGAGCCCCCCCAGATTTTGACACTTTATAATGAGTGCATGTGATAATATGGCACTTTATAATTATAATGTGATTCTCAAAATAAATTTTTCCAACGGAAGGAACATGAAAAAACCAAAAATTTACAAGAAAAACACTCAAAACCGAGTTACCGATCAAAAGATACAAGCTTTTCAATTTTATGCTCAGTTATTTATTTTAGTTTCCATTAAAACAAAATTAAATGATATTACCTTTTCCACACAAATAAAATGAAAGGGGGATGGAGTTAAGAACCTACTAATAGGAATCACAAAATTAACCCCTCTTATGACCAGGGGCTAAGGATTTCAAGTGCGGATCTCAAAAAGTGAAAAAAATGTAAATTGTTTTTTTGGGTTTTTCTCTAATTGATGCGTAGTCCAAGACGAACCAGCCTACTTCTATACAACAAAAAATTATCTTGAAAATTCATTGACTCAATAAATAGTAGAGTTTATAGTTGATCTAATGGTTTTTCCATCTTCTTAATCTAATGGAAGGTTATGTTTTGCATGAAAACACATGAAACAACAAAATACGAACAAATCCCGAATATCCGAATATACAAATTTTTTTAATGCAAAATGAAACTTACTGACATGTGTTAGCATATGGATTTGCACGCATGCAAATGACATAAAAAAGTGTGGGAATGAAGTCCCTCCTCAATGATGGTGAGGCTTCCTTTATTGAAAACCAAAACCGTATTTACATCTCGTACATTAAAAATTGTATGTGGGGGTGTTTTGGGACATCAATGGAAAGAAAAGTGAATGAGGGAGATAGAATGGAATGAACTGAAAGAAGTGGAATGTAATGAACTAAAAGAACATGCAAGATTTAGGTAAAAATAAAGCCTAATATTGCATGAAGAGGAAAGATGAATAGCCAACACAAATAAAACGGAGTTTGAGTTAGCCAAACAAGAACGTGTAAAAGGGAACACACATGAGCAAGTAGATAATTAGAGCTTGATCACCGTGAACTAAAACAACTGATTAATAACATTTACAATAAGATCAAAGATAATATTTTCATGCAAGATTCAAACACCGAACTTCTAATGAACATAAGAACATCAAATATTACAAGAGACAATGAATGAGACACAAAGTTTGTATTTCATTAACTCCAAAATGTTTTCACAAAAGAACACAAAGTTTCTTCTTGAAACAAAACTTACAAAAAGTATTTTCTTCTCCTCTCTCAAAGTCACCTTTACAAATGAGGCCCTCACTTCCTCTTATAACCCAAAAGTTTTTACAAAGTAGTTAGGGTTTTACATGATCATTAAATAAGGCACTTAAGTGACCTTTGACTTTTTCAACAACTTTATTAAAGAAAACCCAAAAATAGAAATTGTTTAAAATATCCATAGTTTCCTGAAAACAAATAACAACACCTTTTAAAATATACAATAATAACCAATTCCTTATCCATTGATATGGGGTCCACCTATCTCAAGCATATGAGAAATGGACTCTCCCACTTCGTTAGATGCCAAACAAATCAACTCTCTCGAATCAAGCGTAAAATTAGGATCTGCGCTTTTGCCAATTGAAAGGATCTGAACCTTCATAAAGTTTCAAACATCTTTTCTTCTTCTGAGGTTCACTTGGTCAAAGAATAGCCTCATAAAATACCTGCAATTAAACAATTCTACTTGATATATAATTTAAATTAACAATTTTAGATTGAGCATTCTTAAATAAGTTCTTTAATTTGATGCACCGCTCCATGGAAACTAACAAGAAATTGTTGGTGGGAGTATACATGTCCTTAAACAATTGTGAAAATTGCTCTTCAACCTACTTCGATAAACACCTTTGATTATGCTCATTTACGAGGTTACAAGGAATCTCAACCATGAATTATTGAATCAAGGAGAGTGAAGTGAAGGATTTATTGCACATGCTTTCATAATGGAGCATAGAATCCTCAAGAAGCATTTTTATTGATTTGAGATGCGTACACCAAAGAAAACGTGTCCGTCGATGTTCAAATTTGAGAATTCCTTCACTAGTTAAAACTCAAGATTTCATACTTGTCATCTCCTCGTAAACCGGGAAATATCTCATACAAATTTGATATAGTAGAAACAATTTTTTTTTTGAAAGAAATAATTGGATCAAGATACGCACTAGCATCTTCATGAAGCTTAACCACAGTCTTGATCATCCCTTGGCCTAAATCGAGAATCTTTGAAAGTCAATTTTTAGTGACATGGCCCAATGTGTTTATTTCCTTTGACAAATTGAGAGTATCTTCATCTAGGGCAGCCACTACATCAAGTACTAGGAAGGTGGATGATATGGTATTTATCAAATGTTGAACATATTCCACCAATTGATTCTTTTTGGCCTTCACCTGAGAGTTTTGAGACTTGTATTTCTTAAGTCTATTTAGCACGATACAATGGAATCTCGAGCCATTGCCATATCACTTTCTAATGTAGGTATTCCACGTCCAAGTTTGGAAACTTCATAGTCAAGCAGGGTGTCATAGCATCACGGTCTTTATCCACTTGTAGAATGGCAAGGTCTCAAATTTGTTTCCATCATTATCTACCATTATTCGAGAAAGAACCTTAGGCTTCTTAGGAATGGTGTCATTCGAAAGTTTGAAAAGGGCATAAAAATCAATGTCAATTGGCTTGACAACTCTCTTCCTTTTCTTTACTTCAGAATCAACCTAGGAAGGAGTATCATTCACTATTTAAGCATACAAAATCCTAGAACTCAAATCAATATTCTCATTATTCTTGACATCATGAGATTCTACTTGAATCCTATATACGACCTCGATTTAAGGAGAAACAACCTCAATATCCACTTCCTATTTATTTGAGAGATTTTTGGAAATCCCTTCATGAAATACATGCTCTGAAGTGTTTGATATTTGAATTACCTACACCTGAGTTGATTCTTGTTCGTAGCAAGGATAAGGATCGTTTGATACTATCTTCTGAGAACTATTAACGATGTGGGTAGAATAATCTCTACTCGAAGTAGAAAATCTAGACACGTGATCTCTTCCTTCTTCGAGGTTAGGATCTTTAGATCTTTCTCCTTGTGATACGTTACTTGGTGAAGTGGATTTTTACAATCACTCCTTTCTTGCTTGTTGTGTATGATTGGATGGTAATGAGGTCGATCGAGAAGAAAATTTGGTCGAATGAAGGCCCCCTCATATTGGCAATTTTTGTGATCCCAAAACATGATCTAGAAATGATTGAAATTTGGCAAGTTCTCTATCATACCAAGATATGCTTCTTTCAATAATTGGTTGACTCTTTCTATCAAGAGAAAATTCATCTCCTTTGGTCCCGTCGACTCGAGGTAATGGGGTAAAAGAAACTACATCATATGAGGGATAAATGTCATCCTCATCATCATTTATGAATGAATCAGAGGGCTCTTGATGCGGAAGGCCTTGATCTGAGAAAGTGTTAGGTGAGAGTACTCCTGTCTTCTTACCTCATGTTCATCCGAACAAGCAGCCCATAAATCTTCCATGGTAGGATTATGTTGATACTTTGCTCCCAAAATATTTTGCATATATCCATTGATATCAAATTGGGCTCTCTTCACATATGGATGGATGGTTATGAGAGTGAACTCTTTTTCCATGAGTTGTGCACTGAAAATATTTGGACATTGGTATTCCTCGATTTGAATTGGGAAATGAATTCTTGAACAGTGCTTGTCACTAAGAAGGTAGTGAACTTGGAATAATTATCGCGCTAGCTCCATTAATGCCCATATGTCACTGATGTACTTAGGAAGTTTCCATGGGGTACCAGCAAAGCCACTCATGCGAATGTAGGAAAAAGATGAAAATTGAATAAACCAGGTTCCCCATTGGGAAATGACACTCATGGCTTCTTTAGAAAACCTTTCCTCAGTATTCCGATTTAGGTTCCAGATCACACGGAAGGTGAATACATCATTGACTCTTATAAAATGATGAGAAATATTTTTGAAATTGAGTTGAGGGTAATAATGAAAAACACTGTTCGATGGCCCCATGACTCCTCTCATTTCAAGTCACAGAAATAGCTTTCTTCTTGCTACCGCATAAGTCAAATACAATGTCATGTAGAAGCATCCAGTCATATTAACTTCTATCAGCTATTTGTGAAGGGTGTTACTGCGATGATGGTGGCCCAATCCACAAACTCTTTCTTGGCTAAGATGATACGATAAACTAATACATCCGTGGGTGGAAAATCCTAGCATAAGGTAGACCAAAAACTCGACTTAGGAGAGTAATCATGTCCCCGATTTCTTCCACGAACTCAACATGGTACAGCTTCTTTCTGAAGCTTGTTAATTTGAGGTCTCTTGGTTACTAACTAGTTGTAATTAACCATCTTGCTCCATCTCGAGGGGTTCTTCATCCCGCAATTATTTTGCTTGATCGGCGAGTGATATCTACATTCTTGAGAAAGTTAGGTATGCTGATCAATTCATCAATGTGCTCTGGTGTGATTAAGAGGAAAGGCTCATGATTATCTTTAAATATTCCTTGTCTCTTAGGATCATAATGCTCTGTGCAAGCAATAACCAATTCTGGACACTACACCGAGACAGGAAATGCTGCTACTTGGGGTAGACCACTATTGTAAAGTCTATATGAGAAAATGGTTTTGCCTTCATTTTTCACCTGCTCATAGAATCGTTGCATATTGATGTGACCCAGATTTGTATCAGTGATGTTTTCATATGCTTTGACTTAATGGAACTCGTAGAGGATAATTCCTTGAAATTCATTGAAATTCATACTTCAAGGCAAATTTGTTTGATTTCTCCACCGGATTCCTCGATCTCCCTACGCTGATTTGTTAGATTTTTTGGTCATTATGAATTTTAGAGAAGAATAACTTAGGCGCACAAAACAACGCAAACGGGCCGTGTCTCGCTACGAAACCCTATCGATGTAGGAAAATATGACTCACTTTAATATTATTATTATTATTATTATTTTAAAAATAATAATAATATTAACTCGTCCCCGAATTACAATTTTCTTTAAAAATTCCTATACAAAAATATCGAGACTAAGCTCGAGTTCCAAATCAGGAAATAACAATGATATATATTTTTTAAATTAAAATTTCCTAATTTTAATATTTTAAATTTACTATTTCACTGACAATGCATTGATATTTCTCATGCAATGCGTTGTCTTTGTATTAGCTTCTACAACGTGGGATATCACTCTTGCATGTGTGGAGATTTTCTCTATGCTTTCCTTCTGGAAAGTGTGTGGTAAAATTATTGTTTCACTGGTTTCTATTCCTACGTAGAATGTGGACAGGTGCATGGATTTTTCCTTCTCACCGAGAGTGGGATCTATTATTTTTATATTATTTGACTATAACATTGATTCCTTCTTTTCTTAGCATGTGAAAATGATCTTTTCTTATGATTTTTGGATTGTTCTTATTTCATTTCTCCAACGTGAAATGCTTCTCCTCAAGCGTGGAAAACCTCCTATTTACCACTTCAACGTGAAAATATTGTTTATTTCTTTACCTTTTCTTCAATGCATGGTATTCTTCCTCTCGTTAGGTAGGTGCGTGGCATTTCTTCTTCACACGTGGAAAATTGTCCTCTATGTTTGCGTGGTGATCTCTTCTTTCTTTTTGGGATGTACGTACTCTAAAACCTACGCATTTTTGTATTTTGTTGTCTCCTCCACGTGGCCTTCTACTTTCTCCTATAACGTGTGGTATTGGACTGTTTGGAAGAAGGCATTTGGACCGTGTTATGACTAATTTAATCTCCTTTTATTTTTCATGCGTGTCTCCTACTTTGGTTTTGGCTATGCGTGGGAGCTTCTTTGATGGGTGCATGGAATTTTGGACAGCTCCACCTCTCCTCGCGCATGGAAACCATCCTCTTTGGCGCGACTTCTTTTAGATTTCAATTTTCTCAAGTGTTGTTTTCCCACCAATGCATGGAAATAAATTTTTGTCTTCTTGTTGTCCTTCTCTCTCCCCCAAGGCGTGGACTCTCCTTTGGATTGGTGTGGGACTGCCAAGATGAATGCATGGAGACTTAAAATTTATTGCGCAAATATTTATGTTCTTAGACTATCCTCTTTCTCTCCTCATGTGTGGATTCCACTTTCAGTGCTACATGGTCTTTGCTTTTGTGGTTGGCTCTGGACGATGCGTGGAGATCCTTCTCCAACCGATGCATGGAAAATTTTGTTGGCTATCTCCTTGGCATGGACAATTTTGGTGGGCTGCTTGAAATCTTAAACTTCATTTGTTGTCCTTCTACCCTCAGGCATGAGAATGATCTCTCTTTGGTAGTTTTCCCTTGGGATGTGCATGGGAAATGTTCCTGCTTTACTTCTTTGTTGTATTCTCAGGTGTGGATTTCTCTTCAATACAAAAATATTATTACTTGGCATTCACAAGTATTGTGGGATGTGACAAAATATTATGTCCTTCGAGAATAAATAAGAAGCAATCGAAAAGCTTCACATGACTCTTTCCAAGGAGTTTGATGGAGGAAGTTATGAGGATTAATCCAACTTCATCTCTTCTAGGGTAGTGGAATTAAGTGTCAGGGGGAAATGGGGAAAGCAACGGCTAATTGCCAATGGGAATGATAAGGTGGGTGGCGTGAGTCTTTGTTCAATTTCCCCATGTGGGATATTGGGAGATTTCTTGCCCATTAGCAAATCCATGATTTGGAAATTGGTGGAGAAAATCCCACAAGTGGAAATTAAAAGAAGATTGCAAGGAAAGGGGAAATCCGGTTCGGGAAGCCAAATTAGCATTCCTAGTAGTTGGAAGAATAAGCTTACTTCCCGGCAACTGATAAAAATTTGTTGAATGAATTTTTCGCTTAATATTAATTTAATTAAATAATCCCAAAAATTAATTTTATCTAACAAAGAGCACTTAATTAATTAAATATTAATTAATTAATTTTAAAGTATTTTAATGCAATTTAAAGCTTGACAGAGGAGTTATCACGTGAAAAGGACAAAACAAAGACTGAAATGATCACAAAAAGGAGACAATCGGAATGAGGGTGATAAACCACGCAAAGTAACACTTTTGAAAAATTTCAAAATTTCCATTTTTTTAATTAATTTTGCGAAGTCAAAATTGGCTGATAACAACTAGCTCTAATTGGGGACAAGGACTTCATGGATGCAGCAATGAACCCAGACCAATATATTCATGAACATGATCTCAAAATGATGGGGCACAAAAATGGAGCAACACAAGAGAGGAGACCGAAAAACAGAAAAAAACAAACAAACCAAAATCCTAATTACCTATGTACATACGGGGAACAACCCATTTTCAATTTTGATAATGCTTGAGATATTTCCCATTGTAGGGCAAAGGAAAATGATTTCCATTAGGATATGCCAAGTAATAGGTACTATCTCCATAGAAATGTCTTATTTTGAATGGGCCTAGCCATAGCGAGTCAAACTTCCCATGCTTTCCTTTTGGCTCACGTCTTTTGTCCTAGAGAAGAACTAAGTCATTGATTTGAAATTATCTCTCCCTAGTTTTCCTATCAAACAATTTCTTTACCTTGGATTGATGTTCCTCAATCTTGTTTGCCACTTGAATTCTTTGTTCCTCAAGCTTGCTTAGGAACATAATTCTTTTATCTAATGCATTGGTGAAGCATTCATCATCAACTGCCTGAGCTAATTTTAATGCTGGTAACTCCAGGTGTGATAGAAATTTGAGCATCGGTTCCATAAAAAAATTGAAATGGAGACATCTTGATTTCCCTTTTGGGAGTTATGCGATCATCCCACAATGCATCATATAACTTTTTGTGCCAAGTTCTTTTATTTTCTTCGACTAACTTCAGTGCACAATAATAATGAGGTTTTTTCACAGATTCACTTGACCATTTCCTTGAGGGTAGTAATCGATGAATGAGATAAGGATATTTCATATCCATAACAAAAACCTATCATCTATGTGGAAGAAAAATTGAGGCATTGTCCGTCACAATCTTGTGTGGAATTCCATAACGAACCAATATATTTTCTTTGATGAAATCACAGATTACCGCAGTAGATGTTTGTTTCACCGGTATAGCTTCCACCCACTTTGTAAAGTAGTCAGTGGCGGTGAGTATGTGAGTATGACCAGTACTAGAATTAGGATTCAAAACCCCAATGAAATCTAAACCCCATTGTTGAAAGGGTTCTTCAATGACAATTGGCTTGAAAGGTAAAGTGCCAACTTTGGTCTTCCAACAAATTGTTGACAGCTTCACATTTTTTCACCCATTTCTGAGCATAGAAAAACATAGTGGGCCAGTAATAATGTGCTCACATAATTTTATGCGCTATTACTAGTCCGGATAAATGACTTCCACAAGCATGATTGTGGAAAGCTTCCAACAATCTAGGATTTTGTTCTTTATCAACACATTTAAGGAACATGCCATCAATTCCTTTCTTGAACAACATGTTATCCCAAATGATGTACCTGGCAGCTCTTAGTTTGATAGCTCATTTCTCCTTAGCTATCAGATTCTCTAGACACTCACCATATGTGAGGAAGTAGGCAATATCAGAATACCATTCATCTGTGGTACTGACAAAAACTACCAATGGTAAATTTCCTTCAACTGGTTCTTCTTCAGAGTTATCTTGTGGTTTATTCTCTGCAATGAGTTGGTAGAGTCCTCTTCCTTGAACCAACTTGGTAGGCTTGATGTCAAAATCATATTCTTGGATCTTAGAGACCCAATTACCTCTTTTAGATCTTGGTTCATGTTGTGTCAGCATTGATTTCACTGCGGTGTCTGAATCGACACTTTGGTGTGAGAATTCAACACATAGTACCTTAAGTGTTTCAGGGATCTCACCACCACGTACACATGTCTCTCGAAGGGAGTGTAATTGAATTCATGTTTCTTGAATCTAGAACTCATGAATGCAATAGGAGATTCAATCCCCTCTTGATTGTGTTGAGTCAAAATGGCAGGGATTGTGTGTGGAGAAGCATAGCAATAAATTATAAAATCCTTTTTAAAATTAGGACATTCTAATGTAGGAGATTTTGAAATAGCACCCTTGATTTGATCAAATTCCTCTTTACCTTCCTTTGACCATTTCAAGTATTCTTTTCCTTTCATCATATCGGTGATTTTCTTTCTTAGTCACTGCAAAATCTGACATGAACCTTCTCAAAAAGTTCACCTTCCCAAAGAATGAGTGGACTCAGGGCTTACTTGCAGGAAAGGAAAGATTTTTGATAGCTTGAACATGTTTAGGATCGATCTTAGTTCCTTCCTTAGAAACAATATGATGTAGGAGTTTCCTTCTATAACTCCGAACATGGATTTTTTTGCTTCGAGAAATCTTATGAAGTCTCGCACCTTTGCAATATTTTCTCCAAATCCCTTAGGTGTCCTCATTTCTTGGAGAACACTGTCAAGTCATCTAAGTATATCACAATGATCTTGTCTTTATAATCTGAAAATGCCATATCCATGGCCCTTTGAAAAGTTGCGCTGGCATTGATCAAACCAAAGGGCATTGTTCTATACGCGAACATACCCCAGGGGGTAGTGAATGCGGTTTTATGTTGATCTTCTCTAGCCACTTCAATCTGATTATAGCCAGAGAAACCATCTAGCATAGATAGCATTTACGATCTAGTTACTGCCTACAGAATATAGTCCATGACTGGTAGTGGGTAGTTATCCTTCAAGGAAGCCTGATTAAGATTACATAAATCCACGCAAATCTTAATTTCTCCATTTTTCTTGTGAACTGGTACAATATTAGCTATCTAGGCCGAATGTTGAATAGGAAACACTATCTGTGCATCTATAATTTTTTGAACTTCATGAAATATTGTCCCCGCAATCTTGGTATTATATTGTCTTTGATTTTTCCTAAATGGAACTGCACTTTTGCTTCAAGTGTATGGCATGCTACATTTCCCAGGTTGGAAAGACTTCAAGTCTTCGTATGAATAAGCCAAAATGTCAAAATATTTTGTAAGGAGGATTATGAATTTCCCACTCCTCGTGTGAGAAAAACTTACCAATATTGATCGACGAGGTTTATCCTTGCACTAATATTAACTTGCTTATAGTCGAAAAATTCGCAAGTCTTGCCTACTCTTTCTCTTTGATAAACATGTCATGTTTGTCAAAAAGTTATTCAAGTGAAACCAATCCTTTGGGAATTTTATTTCCTTTGAGTTGAATTATGCCATCACCAAGATCTTCATTCTCAACTCCTTCCTAAATGGGTGAGGTAGTTGATTCACGAAATGTAGAATCAATTCCTTCAAAGTACAACTGTTACAAATTTTCTCTCGTTTCCAAGAAGGCAATAATTTTTTTATCATCATTAAATACTTTCCAATTTTTGCATTTTTAGGAACACTCAACCTAAAAAACATTTCAATTGTGTATTTGAATTGACCGAATTCTGAATGAGGAATCATTAATGAGGATGAGACTACTAGAGAATCTACTTTTTCATTCCTTTCACGAGGGACAGATTTAAGGGAAAAAGCATCGAAGACTTCTATCGTGCATCCCACACTTTATTTTTGTAGTGTCTCAAATGATCATTCTTTACTTGGAACGAATTTCTTACTTGTTTCATGATCAATTCCGCATCTTCAAAGACTTCCAAATTTTGTATCCCTTTCTCCTCTGCAGCTTGAAGGCCAAGGATTAATGCCTCGTACTCAGCAGTTGTTATTAGTATTTGAAAATTCAAGTTTGTAGGAAAAGGAAACATTTTACCATTTGGAGATATGAGCACCACTCTTGTACCATAGCTCGTTGAGTAAAAACTTCCAGCGAACTCAAGAGTCCATATCTCATTGGAATCTTGGCAAGTGATCTCGGGGGCATGAATCTCTATAGTCATCATATAATTACCCATACTTGAGCCTTGGAAAAGGATCTGTAATGCGAGGATCTTTGGTTTTAGTTACTGTGAACTTTTCCTAGGCTTCTCGGCATGAGCTTTTTCATTTCTCCATTGATAGGAATCATGGTGTGAGACTAGTCCATTTGAATTTCACCACCAAAATCTCTACAAAATTTCATACTCAACAACATTCCATACGAAGTGGGAATATCAAAGCAACTAAAATAGTTACCTTAACTCACTTTTGAGGGAATTGGGATAAAAACATTTGGGCATCTTTAATCTACCTGATTAGAGGAACTTGCTTGGTTTTCATGGAGTAACATGATCCGAATGTTGTCGTACAAGTCAAACCAAGAGCATGTGCTACTTTTGCCGACATTGCATTATCCGAGGCTCTAGAGTCTATAATGTAATTACTTAATTTGATTCATTGATCGAAAGGACACAAAGAAAGGTTCAATCTTTTCATTTGAAGGTGTAGTGGCTACCACAATATTTGGAGGAGATGACTTGAAACCAAATTTTCCTTGAAAGTCAAAAGTTGGGTTAGATTGACCTTTAGCTTTTTCTCTCCTCACAGCGTAAACCTCTTTCCTTCCAGCTTTGGAATTTTTATTGTGAAGGGATCACCGGTGTATTTTGACCAGCTCTATCCTTTTCTCTTCACTCTCTTTCTTGAGCTATTTGCACCTGAATAACTCTAAAGAACTCTCATGGATTTCTCTTCTTCATTATCTAGTATGGATGTGGTGAGATGAAAACAATAGTTATTCATGCACTTTTCCCAAATAACTTGCCTCAAATCTGATTATATATCTTCTTCAGTATCTACAAAAATAAGATTTGGTTACAAGATAGGTGGGTTACCTATAATAGTCATACAACTTATTACCTTGGTGGAAGAGGACCGCATCGATGAACAACAATCAACACGTGTCCAGGAGGACTTGTGGCCACAAGTGCGGGTGCTCTTCTCCTAAGGTCTTCAATGTAGATTTCTCTCACATGGATCTAGCAATAGCTACAAATTGTTGCAAGATTTCATTGTTTTCCCAAGCTCACTGTTCAAGGTTGGAAGCAATGTATCCTGAAATCTTCGCGGGCACAAGGTTCATTGAAGAACTGGAGCTTGTGCAAAGGGGATAGTAATAAAGATTTAACCAAGCACTAGTTAACGATTTCTAAATCCCCAGTAGAGTCACTAAAAAATGTTAGCATATGGATTTGCACACATGAAAATTACATACAACAATGTGGGAACAAAGTCCCTCCTCAATGAAGGTGAGGCTGCCTTTATTGAAAACCAAAATTGTATTTACATATGTACATTCAAAATTGTATGTGGGGGGTGTTTTGGGACATCAATGGAAAGAAAAGTGAATGAGGGAGATGGAATGGAATGAACTAAAAGAAGTGGAATGGAATGAACTGAAAGAACATGCAAGAGTTAGGTAAAAACGTAGGCTAATATTGCATGAAGAGGAAAGACGAATAGCCAACACAAATAAAATGGAGTTTGAGTTAGCCAAACAAGAACATGTAAAAGGGAACACACATGAGCAAGTAGATAATAAGAGCTTGATCACTGTGAACTAGAACAACTGATTAATAACGTTGACAATAAGATCAAAGATAATATTTACATGCAATATTCAAACACCGAACATCTAATGAACATAAGAACATCAAATATTACAAGAGACAATGAATGAGACACAAATTTTGTATTTCATTAACTCCAAAATGTTTTTCGCAAAAGAACACAAAGTTTCTTCCTGAAACAAAGCTTGCACAAAAGTATTTTCTTCTCCTCTCTCAAATTCACCCTTTACAAATGAGCCCCTCACTTCCTTATATAACCAAAAATTTGGTTACAAATTAGTTAGGGTTTTACATGATCATTAAATAAGGCACTTAAGTGACCTTTGACTTTTTCAAAAAATTTATTAAAGACAACCCGAAAATAGAAATTATTTAAAATATCCATAGTTTCCCAAAAACAAATAACAACACCTTTTAAAATATACAATAATAACTAAAGGCCTTATCCATTGAAATGGGGTCCGCCTATCTCAAGCGTATGAGAAATGGACTCTCCCACTTCATTAGATACCAAAAAATCAACTTTCTCGAACCACCTGGAGAAATTAGGATCTTCCACTTTTGCCACTTGAAAGGATCTCAAACCTTCCTAAAGTTTCAAACATATTTTCTTCTTCCTGGAGGTTCACTTGCTCAAACAATTGCCTCACAAAATACCTACAATTAAAGAATTCTACTTGACATATCATTTAAATTAATAATTTTGGATTGAGAATTCTCAAATAAGCTCTTTAATTTGATGCACCACTCCATGGAAACCGATGACAAATTTTTGGCAGAGTATACATTTCCGTAAACAATTGTGAAAATTGCTCTTCCACCTTCTTCGATGAACACCTTTGATTATGCTCATTTACGAGGTTACAATGAATCTCAGCCATGAATTCTTGAATCAAGGAGAGTGAAGTGAAGGCTTCATTGCACATGCTTTCATAATGGAGCATAGAATCCTCGAGCAGCATTTTTCTTTATTTGAGATGCGCACACTAAAGAAAACATGTCCCTCAATGTTCAAATTTGAGAATTCCTTCAATAGCTAAAATCGAAGATTCCATACTTGTCATCTCCTATAAACCGGGCAATATCTCATCCAAATTTGATAGAGTAGAAACAAAATTTTCTCTGAAAGAAAGAATTGGATCAAGATACACACCGACATCTTCATGAAGCTTAACCATAGTCTTGATCATCCCCGCCTAAAACGAGAATATCTCAAAGCCAAGTTTTAGTCACATGGCCCAATGTGTTTATTTCATTTGATAAATTGATAGTATATTCACTGGGGGTAGCCACTACATCGTGTCTTCGGGAAGGTGGATGATATGGGATTTATCAAATGTTGAACATATTCCACCAATTGATTCTTTTCACCTTGAAATGAGAGTTTTGAGACTTGTATTTCTCAAGTCTCTTTAGCATGATATAAATGGAATCTCAAGCCATCGCCATATCACTTTCTAATGTAAATATTCCAAGTCCAAGTATCGAAACTTCATACTCGGTAGGTGTCATAGCAATGTGCTCTTTATCCACTTATGGAATGATAAGGTCTGCAAATTTGTTTCCATAATTATCCACCATTATTCGAGAAAACACCTTAGGCTTCTTAGGAATGGTGTCATTCAAAAGTTTGAAAAGGACATCAAAATCAATGTCAATTGGCTTGACAACTCTCTTCCTTTTATTTACTTCAAATCAACCTAGAAAGGATTATCCTTCACTATTTCAGCATACAAAATCCTGGAGCTCGAATCAATATTCTCATTATCTCAACATCATCAGATCCTGCTTGAATCCTATCTATGACCTCGATTTGAGGATAAGCAACCTTAATATCCACTCCTTGATTATTCAAGAGATTTTGGGAAATCCCTTTATGAACTACATGCTCCGAAGTGTTTGATATTTGAATTACCCGCACTTTTTGATTGGATGCTTGTTCGAAGCAAGGATGAGGATCGTTTGATGCTAGCTTCTGAGCACTATCAATGATGTGGGTAGAAGAATCTCTACTCGAAGTAGAAAATTTAGACACACGCTCTCTTCCTTCTTCGGGGTTAGGATCTTTAGATCTTTCTCCTTGTGACACGTTACTTGGCAAAGTGGATTTTGGCAACCACTCCTTTCTTGCTTGTTGAGTATGATCGAATGGTAATGAGGTTGATCAAGAAGAAACTTTGGTCAAATGAAGGCCCCCATATTGGAAATGTTTGTGATCCCAAACATGATCTGGAATTGATTGCAATTTGGCAAGTTCTTTGTCATACCAAGATATGCTTCTTTTAATAATTGGTCGATTCTTGCTATCAAGAGAAAATTCATCTCTTTTGGTCCAGTTGACTCTAGGCAATGGGGTAAAATAAAATACATCATATGAGCGATAAATTTCATCCTCATCATCATTTATGAATGAATCAGGAGGGATCTTGATGCAGAAGGCCTTGATCTGAGCAACTGTTAGGCGAGAGTACTCCCATATTCTTACCTCATGTTCATCTGAACAAGCAGCCCAAACATCTTCCATGGTAGGATTATGGTGATACTTTTCTCCCAAAATCTTTTTCATATATCCATTGATATCAAAATGGGCTCTCTTCACATATGGATGGATGGCTATAAGAGCAAAATATTTTTCCATGAGTTGTGCACTGAAAAGATTTGGACATTGGTATTCCTCGATTTGAATTGGGAAATGAATTCCTAAATGGTGCTTGTCACTAAGAAGGTAGTGAACTTGGAATAATTGTTGCGCTAACTACATTAATGCCCATATGTAACTGATGTACTTAGGAAGTTTCCATGGGGTACCGTAAAAAGCCACTCACGCGAATTTAGGGAAAAGATGAAAATTGAATAAACCAGATTCCCTATTGGGAAATGACACTCATGGTTTCTTTAGAAAACCTTTCCTCGGATTCGATTTAGGTTACAAATCACACGGAAGGTGAATACATCATTGAATCTTCTAAAATGATGAGAACTATTTTTGAAACTGAGTTGAGGGTAATAATGAAAAACATTGTTTGACGGCCCCATGACTCCTCTCATTTCAAGTCCCGAAAATAGCTTTCTTCTTGCTACCGCATAAGTCAAATACGATGTCATGTAGAAGCATCCAGTCATCTTAACTTCTATTAGTTGTTTGTGAAGGGTGTTACTGATGATGGTGGCCCAATCCACAAACTCTTTCTTGGCTAGGATGATACAGATAAACTAATACATCCATGGGTGGAAAATCCTAGCAGAAGGTAGACCGAAAACTCGACTTAGGAGAGTAATCATGTCCCCGATTTCTTCCACGAACTCAACACGATACAATTCTTTGGGAAGCCTATCAATTCGAGGTCTCTTGGTTACTAACCAGTTGTTACTAACCATCTTGCTCCATCTCAGGGGTTCTTCATCCCAAAATTCTTGTGTTGACTGGCGAGTGATATCTGCATTCTCGGGAAATTCGGGTATGCCGAGAAATTCCTCAATGTGCTCTAGTGTGATTAAGAGGAAAGGCTCGTGATTATCTTTAAAAATTCCTTGTCTCTCAAGATCATAATGCTCTGTGCAAGTGATAACCAATTTTGGACACTGCACCGAGACAGGAAATGTTGATGTTTGGGGTAGACCACTATGGTAAAGTCTATCTAAGAAAATTGTTTTGCCTTCCGCCACCCACTCGCAGTAACTATTAGACGTTGATGTGACCTAGATTTGTATCGTTGATGTTTTCATATGATGACTTAATGGAATTGGGAGGGATAATTCCTTGAAATTCATATTTCAGGGTAGATTTGTTTGATTTCTCCACCGGCTTCCTCGATCTCCCCCAGCAGATTTGTTAGATTTTTGGCCATTATGAATTTTACGTAAGAATAACTTAGGCACGTAAAAAATGTAAACGGGACCGGTCTTAATCTCTCAAACCCTGTTGATGTAGGAAAATATGACTCGCTTTAATATTATTATTATTATTATTTTAAAATAATAATAATAATAATAATTGTCCCCGAATTACAATTTTCTTTAAAAATGCCTATACAAAAATATTGAGACTAAGCTCGAGTTCCAAATCAGGCAATAACAACGATATATATATTTTTTTAATTAAAATTTCTTGATTTTAATATTTTAAATTTACTATTTCCGCTGACAATGTATTGAGATTTCTCATGCAATGTGTTGTCTTTGTATTAGCTTCTACAATGCGGGATATCACTCTTGCATGCGTGGAGATTTGCTCTATGCTTTCCTTCTAGAAAGTGCGTGGTAAAATTATTGTTTCACTGGTTTCTATTCTTGCGTAGAATGTGGATAGGTGCATGGATTTTTCCTTCCCGGCTGAGCGTGGGATCTATTATTTTTATATTATTTGACTATGGCATTGATTCCTTCTTTTCTTAGCACGTGAAAATGATCTTTTCTTCTGATTTTTGGACTATTCTTATTTCATTTCTCCAACGTGAACTATTCTTCTCCTTGCGTGGAAAACCTCCTCTTTTCGCTTTAATGTGAAATTATTTTTCATTTCTTTACCTTTTCTTCAATGCATAGTATTCCTCCTTTGTTAGCGGGCGCGTTGAATTTCTTCTTCACAAATGGAAAATTGTCCTCCTTGGCAAGCGTGGCGATCTCTTCTTTCTTTTTGGATTGTCCTCTAAAACCTCGTGCATTTTTGTATTTTTCTATCTCCTCCACGTGGCCTTCTAATTTCTCCTACAGCGTGTGGTCTTGGACTATTCTTTGTAGAAGGCATTTGGATTGTGTTTTGGTTGATTTAATCTCCTTTTCCTTTGCATGTGTGGCTCTTGCTAGGTTTTGGTTGTGACGTGGGAGCTTCTTGGATGGGTGCATGGAATTTTGGACAGCTCCACCTCTCCTTGGTGCATGGAAACCCTCCTCTTTCGCACAACTTATTTTAGCTTTCAATTTTCTAAAGTGTTGTTTTCCCCTGCCAATGCGTGGAAAGAAATTTTTTATCTTCTTGTTGTCCTCTCTCCCTCAAGGCATGGACTATCCTTTGATTGGTGTGGGACTACCAAGATGAATGCATGGAGACTTAAACCTTATTTCATAGATCTTTATGTTCTTGGATTGTCCTCTTTCTCTCCTCACGCATGTATTCCTCCTTTAGGTTGCGTGGTCTTTGCTTTTTTGGCTGGGTCAGTGGACGGGTGTGTGTGGAGATCCTTCTACAACGATGCGTGGAAACTTTCCTTGGTTATCTCCTTGGTGTTAAAAACTCTAGTGGGCTGCTTGAAATCTTAAACTTCATTTGATGTCCTTTTATCCTTAGGATTGAGAATGATCTCTCTTTGTAGTTTTCCATTGGGGCATGTATGGGGAAATGTTCCTTCTTTACTTCTTTGTTGTATACTCAAGCGTGGATTTCTTTGTAATACAAAAATATTCTTACTTGGCGTTCACAGTATTGTGGGATGTGACAAAATATTATGTCCTTCTAAGAAATAAGAAGCAATCGGAAAGTTTTGCATGACTCTTTCCAACGAGTTTGACGAAGGAAGTTATGAGGATTAATCCAACTTCCTCTCTTCCTGACTAGTGGAGTTAAGTGCTAGGGGGAAATGAGGAAAGCAATGGCCAATTGCTAATGGGAATGACAAGGTGGGCTGGTTGTCTCCGTTCAATTTCCCCATGTGGGAAATTGGGATATTTCTTTCTCATTAGCCAATCCATGAATTGGAAATTGGTGGAGAAAATCCCACAAGTGGGAAATTAAAAGAAGATTTCCAGAAAGGGGAAATCTGTGTTTAGGAAGCCAAATTGGCATTCCTAGCATTGGAAGCATAATCTTACTTCTCTCGAAATCTAATAAAATTTGTTGAATGAATTGTTTAATTAATATTTATTTAATTAAATACTCGCCAAAAAATTATTTTTATCAAACAAAGAGCACTTAATTAATTAAATATTAATTGATTAATTTTAATGTATTTTAATGTAATTTAAAGCTTGATTGGAGTATTTATCACTCGAAAAGGATGAAATGAAGACCGAAATGATCACAAAAGGGAGACGATCGTCATGAGGGTGATAAACCACGCAAAGTAACACTTTTGAAAATTTTCAAAAATTTCCATTTTTATTTTTTTAATTAATTTTACGAAGTCAAAATTGGCTGATAACAGGATGTAAACAACAATCTCCCGATCCGATACCATAAAAGGAATGATAACCAGATCATACCAGACGATAAATCATGTGCTAATCAAACACCATGATCAATAAGATGAAAGCAATTTTCCGTAATAACTTTACATAAAACCTTAGCAAACAAATGAGCGACAATATCATATATTATTATGGAACTCAATGAGAATGATCAATTCTTATATAGGCAAGGAATAAAAATCTAAGAACTAGTCAAGGTCATAGATCAAGCCATAAATCAAGGAAAGAACTAGTCAAGACTATAGATTTAGGAAAGAACTAGACATCAAGGATCTAGTCAATACCATAGATCAAGGAAATACCTATACCTAACAAATAGATAATATCCCCTTAATATATAAATAAAATAAAATAAATATCCACAGATATAAGTGGGTGAGTATAAATACAATAAAGGTAAATAATATACCTAGGTGAACATGAGCTAATGTAAATACCTACTATAACAAAAACCACATAATGTAACTCAAGAAGGCCAAGCAAAGTGTTAGAAAATCCCAGAAATATTCTTTTTCTTTTTAACATAGTGTTCAATTTTATATTGTACTTCCTAAACATCCTTTAGGATGTATTCTCACCTCTAGCACCATATGCACATGCCTAGCAATGTATGTGTGCTCGTGTCAAAAATGCGATCAGCTCTTAATGTATGTGAGGTCCGAGAAGCACCTGTGTGCCATTATTTACATATGGGAAGTAAGCATGTGCGCATCCCGAGAGACGTATACACATCCTTGGAAGCATATGTGTGCATCTATTAAATTTTATCAAAGAGGGTCAAAAATACAAGGGATCATATGCATGAGACAAGAAGCATATGCATGCCCTCGGGGACATATGTGTGACCTATTCTACAAGTTCATGTGAGTTCGAGCGTATGCGTGTCCCTGTCTCGACGCATGCATGTGTACATGGAACAATGCAAAAGAGATGGAAAACATATTTTTGAATTGTAAACAGTAAACAATTTCTCTTTAAACCAATTTCTATCAAAACCCTTAATTTTCATGTAAAAGGAATATTTTACACATATAAGGTTAAAAAAATTCTTGAGACAAATCTATTTAATCTTCAAAATGCATAAAATGGTTATAAAAAATGGAGTACGTCACAAATATTGAAATCAACTTCTATGGAACATGGAGTAAGGTCCCACTGGGCATACCAAATGTATGGATTAAAATATTAGTTATTGTAGTCACAAAATCATGCACTTTAGGCATTATTTAAGTTGGTCTCATACTACTATCTAGAAGGTTCTTAAGTGAAGAAAGTAATAATTAATCCCAACTTTTTTCCATTTTGTTTTACGTATTATTTCTTCATTCCTGCACATTTTTATATACATGTCCAGCCATTTTGGTACTTTCCCATCATTTTATCCTAAATCCAGGCACCCTACCCTGTAGTGGGGAACCCGGTCCCACCCAAGGCACTTTGATTGTGTTTTTCTTTCCCTTCTCTTTTTGGGCTCTTTGTAGCCATTTTTCGTCCTTATCTTTTCCAAGTCAGCCATGTTAGGATTAATTACCAAATTAGAGCAAGAGAACCCTATAAATATAAATTTATGAGACCATAATGGGGATCTTATTATCACTTACTACTATCACTCTATCTATATTTGCATCAATTGCATCACTTGCATTCACATAATTTCATGCATCAAGGCTAGGAGATATGCATCAACACACACTTCATAGGGGGAGGGATTATAATATATTCCATGCACACATACTATTACATTTTATACATTTAGTTATTTCTCGCTACTTCACAAAGTGCAACTGACACAAGAGCACCTATGGAATGACATGCATAGAAACACACCCGAACTATATTTGGTTCCAAAATGTAGTGCAACACTCAGATTAGTAAGCCCATTGTTGTGGTAGCTGAGGTTAGTTTGACCCATTCATTTGCATTTTTATTTTTTTAGGGTTTTGATACTTCTCTTGTCTCTTGTAGGTCTTCAACTTCATCTTGATATATTTGAAACATTCAATGTAGTTCAAGAAATCTTGTGCAATAGGCGTGAAGGTTACAGAGCGTCTTTCAATGCAAAAAGAACTAGGTTCTCGATCTTTTCAGAGACTAAGGCACCTCGGTACCCTCATGGTGTTCCAGTCTACCCAAATCATCCAAATCCACTCTTTTCATGATCCTTGTGCATTCGCTTCTAGCTTTTGTATTTTCTTGTCAAACCTATGACACCCTCGCGAAAGTCATCCATAATCAGCCGAGTTCATTCTATACCTTCCTCTTAGATATTAGGATTTATTTCTTCTTGTTCAATAATTTTAATAATTTTAGTAACTTCATATCAGTTTAGTGCATTTATTTACATTGTTTATGTCTTCCTCAATTACATTAACTATTATTACATCCCCCATTTTAGTCAATCATTTTGTGAACATGATCATCTACGTTGTTAGACCCATATTTCTTATTTAAATAGGATTTATTTTCCCCATCTTCTAATTTATTCATGTTACCTGTAGAGGTTATTTGGGATCTATTCAAGATTGTGAGATCTCTTTAGTTTCCCATCATACTTCTATGGAAATGGATGATACCAACAACTCTATGGCTGAAAATTCGTTAGATAATTCCAACCATGTTCCTCTCCATGACATTAAAACCTTTGATAGTGAAAAATCCTATGATGAATACACTAATGTTAACCAAGAATAACTTAATGTGATTATTTATTTCTATCAATCTTTGCATGCAAACCCCCTCATCTTCTACATGTCTTCCATGCTTTAATTTCCTCTCAACAAGCTTGTGATACTTCAACTTCGTGAATGGTTTCTTTGGCTCCCATGGTTTCTACTTCACCATTTTATGTTTCCTCTCATATTCTCACAACTACCACCCCATAAATCACACTATTACTCCTCATAAACAACTCAAATCCTCCAACACTCCTGATTTCTCATCTTTATATCAAGATTTACAAAACCAAATTTTCCACTTCGATTGGCTACTTCTTGAGGATCACCGGCTCTAGATTCTACCTCATTATTACATACTCCCTTTGTATGAACTATTTCCACATATACATTTCCACCCAACTTTATCTCTCCCAAATTTTTGATCTTTAGAGGTCATGGTAAGAGCATGTCTCAGCATTTCATGTAGCATGTCTTCATTATGCAGATGATCATATCATTCTCGCTAATATTTTTCCTCACATTTTAAAAGACTATGCAATGCGCTGGTTCTATGACCTTCCCAACCTTTCTCAAACATTTTTATATTTATATTGGCTCTAAGATTTCTTTTTCTCCTATAGCACAACTCAAGAAAGGGCCCAATTAATACATATCCAATTATGTCTTGCATTACAAACATAACTTAGCTAGGATGACTAATCTCCTTGCATTCCAAGCTCCAAGACATATTTATTCATAGTTTGTTACCACCACTTCAAGATAGTGTTCTTTTTGAAACATCTTCCTAATTCAACCAACTTTTCACACTCTCAAGCTTCATGAGAGTAAGCCTCTTTCCATAGGGAAACTCAAGTATCAAGAATCAATTTCCTCCTCCACTCATGCTCCAAGTAAACCACCATCAAAAACTTTTACGCCCAAAACTATGGACAAAAACCTATTTTTAATTTTGTCTCTACTCCTCGGGAGATTCGACCTCAACCATATAGACGTACTCTTGCTAAGCCTAGTACACCATCGAGAATTTTGCTACATAAAATTATTGACAATAATGTTATCACATTACCATCACCTCTATAACTTGATCCATCTTGGCCCAAAGGATGTAATTTTGATGAAACCTCTTATTGTGATTATCATCAATGTGTAGGACATTCCACTGATCATTGTTTTCAGTTACGACTCCTCATTTAGGACTTTCTCGACAATGGTCACATTGAACTTCCTAAATCTACAACATTAACACCTACTAATGAAAATCATAAAATTAATATTTTTAATATCCCATTACCTAAACATGATAAAAATTGACTAATTCTACCAAGTAATTATGCCACACATTTTCCATCATGAGCTCTTGATTTCTTAGTTTTTAACACCAAGGTTGCGAAAACATATCATTTCCCTTTAAACATAGATTATCACGCCAAGTTCACATCTAATTAGCCATCAGCTCAAGGACATTTTTCCTTCACTCTAATTGGTTAGTTTTTTCATTTATATGCACTTGGGGAGCATAACACCCTACACGCCCCCACTCACTCGCACATCTATCTTATTTACATAGGCATACCATATCACGTGTCATAGCACCATCATTACCCAATGATGCACTCTTGTGCTTTGGTTCACACTTGATTGTTGAGGGATTACCATTACACTCGAACCCTACACACTATGCCTTAGGAATTACACATTGCATTTCATAATACATTACGCATCATACACAATTAATTCTATTCTTATTCTACATTAGACTAGTCTTCATCTACGTATTACATCCATTAGGGTATCTATGCACTTAGTCATATCATACAATGAACATTTCTATACATATTCTCGCATCTCACGCTAGGTTACATTACATATGAGTCTAGCTTTACATGTTATCATTGCATATTCCATTTCTATCTACACCTATTATTGCTTTTTACACATTACACAATATACATCTTACAAACCCTACGCATCCTACATTGCATTTCCCACACCACACATTTATAAATCGTACTCATCATAGGCTCACATAATTTCACCATACATGTTACATTGTTTTCTATGCGCTACACTCACCACCCTATGAAACACTTTACTTCCTTGGTCCATAATCGAATTTGGATGGTTTACCAATCAAATGGACCTTTCACTCACCATGTGGCATTTACTCATGCAAAATTTCTGACCTCGTAACATACGCTTTGGGATAAATCGTCATCTATTATATCATTTTATAGCAGTAGATACACCTTAGATTAAATCACCACTCCCTCCTTTCATCTTGTAGTGACACACACTTTAGGATAAATTTTCAGCTATTTGTATTCATCATGTAGTGATATACGCTTAGTGCTAAATCATCACTCATCCATTCATCTTATAGTGATATACACTTAGTGCTAAATCATCACTCATCCATTTATCTTATAGTGGTATACGATTAGGCTAAATCATCACTCAACCATTCAACAAGTCATTATATACACGTCAGCTATAGGGTTCACACACATCTCTCCACATTTTGCATCTCATCACCATTACATATACACATTCATCGCACCACACTAGACACACACAAAAACTACTTGACCATTTCCAGGATGGCACGCTATCACTTATGGTTCATCCTTGAATGATGAGGGGGAAAACAAAATTAACGTCATTGCACACACTTCCAAACACTTGAGGGGTACATTTCTCCTATTATTCCATCTTACATTCCATTCCATCCATCTATAGGATGTTGCATTGTCTTAAGGATGCTTACTCTTGTTTACTTTTATTTTGCACGATCACTTTACTACACATGTTAGACTGATTTATTATATGTCATTAAATATATCATACACATATACGTGTTCACATCTTTGTTTAGTGTGATCATAGATATGGGACTCTTACACACAACATGAATGCTCACCTTCTACTCTTCCTATATTGGTCATTGGGGGCATACCGATTCGTCTCATATAAGTCATATTGTTTCATTTTGTATATAGTATCTTATATTATTTAATCATACACACTTTTACATATTGGTTATTTCTCTAACATGCTAACGAGTGTTCCATGTGCAACACTTGTTTTGCAGGATTACATGTTTCCATGACTACTTGTTTGTTTGTCTCTACTTGTCTACTATTGTTTTCCATTATATGCAGGATTTTCCCTATGTTTGTGTGCACACTTATTTTTTATTTGGGGCCATGAAAGACTTGCGTGTCTTGTAACATTGTGAGTTATGTCCCATTTTTTCAACACGCTTTGTGTGGCTTACTTGTTTCTTATGTGTTTACACTACTATGCTTGGTAGTTCTTACATTATTTGTGTCTTTTACACTTATCTTATTACATGCATGTATTTTCATACTAACACTTGTTTTGGTAAGCCATCCTTTTTTATGCACCTTTGTTTCTACTAAGCACACCCCATTTAACTCGGTAGGGAAGAGTTTTAGAGTTCGAATGTGGTAGGTCCTCTTTAGGGGCCACATTTTCCCATCACCGACATTGCATGTGTCCCCAAAGAGGGGGAATCATTGAAGGTTTGCATACTAACACAACACATTTACACCGGTTCAAGATAATTCACTTTTCTGTCCTTGGAATTATGGGTTGACATATAGCGAGTGGGTTCGGACCATTCTCTACGAACCCCATACACAATGAATTTTATGGGACATGGTGTCCTTAGCATTTTTGGGAAGTAATTATAGGATTGAGGTTACAGTGGGTGTGCCTCTCTACACTACTTCATCCAAAGTGATGTTCGATCACCCAAAAACAAAGACAATACAGAGATCTCTTCACACACATTACAACAAAACTCACAAAGGTTGGAGGACATAGAGCATTTCCTCCCTACATTTCTTTAACCAAGGTTGCGTGCGATCTCCCAAAAATTACAGCAGTAAAAGATATCCTTCTACACCTTTTTCTCAACAAGAATTAGGTGCACATGTTCCATTTACACATTTCCTTTTCACGTATTTTACATTTTGATATTTTACACATTTCTATACACATGCGTATTTTACATAGCATTTTTACACACATACATATTTGACTACTTGATTGTTTTATCCTTGCAGGTCCAACCGTATGAGAAACAAGTAGTTAAATTAGGGCAACAAAAATAATGATGATGACAAAAACAACAACATTCCGCATCAGCACATGCCTTACTAACCATGTAGGTACATTACACACCGCAACATCTACATGTGTTTCACCCCACTTTCACTCTCATCACTTTTTCTATGCACATTTTTCATATATAGTTTCCATGTTCCTCCATATTTTAAGCATTCCATGCTTTAATCTAGTCCTTCGACACATTTTCTACTACACTATACATGGTTATTTTGTACACATCTCTAACTAGTTTATGTTACAGAGATTTCCACTCACCAACATAAAATGGGGGAAAATGGAGTTACAAAATCACACACGTTAGGAATTATTTAGCCTAGTATCATACTACTATCTAGAAGGTTATTAAGTGAATAAAGTACTAATTAATTCCACCTTTTGGCCATCTTGTTTTACCTTTTATTTTTTCATTCCCACTAATTTTTATATACATGTCCAACTATTTTGGTACTTTCCCGTAATTTTATCCTAAACTAGGGAACCTACGCTCAAATTGGGGTGCCTCAGGTTACCTTGGTCCCACCCGGGCACCCCAATCCTTGTTTTTATTTCCCACCTCTTTTTGGGCTCTTTCTAGTCATTTTTCATCCTTATCTTTTTCCTAGCCAAACATGTTGGGATTAATTACAAAATTAGAGAAAGAGAACCATATAAATATAAAAGTTATGAGACCATAATGACGGTCCTAAAGTCACTTACTATTATCATTCCATCTAGAGTTGCATCCATTGCATCACTTGCATCCACATACTTCCATGCATCAAGGCTAGAAGATCTACATCAATGAGACACTTCATAGAGGGGGAGATTCTATTCTATTCCATGCACACATACTATTACATTTTCTACATTTAGTTATTGCTATCTACTTTAAAAAGTGTGATCGAATCATGAACACCTAGGCCATGACATGATCACACACACTAGAACTACATTTGTGTCAAAAATGTAGTGCAATGTTGAGTTAGTAAGCCCATTGTTGTGGTACCTAAGGTTAGTATGACCCATTCATTTACATCTTATATTTTTATATGGTTTTGATACTTTTCTTGTCTCTTGTAGGTATTTAATTTCATCTTGCTATATTCCACACATTTGGTGTAGTTCATAGAATCCATTGTGATAAGCAATAAAGGTTAGACAACATCTTCTATCCCGAAAAGAACCAGGTTTTGATATTTTTCAGCGACCACGAAACATATTCTGCCATACCAGACACCTTGTGGCATGCCAAGACCCTCATCATAGGAACTCTAGTGTACTCAAATCATCCAAATCCACTTTTTGGGATCCTTGTACAATGTTCTAGCTTATTTATTTCCTGTCGGACACTGCGATAATCATCCATAATCAACTCGAGTACATTTCTCACCTTCCTCTTGCATATTAGGTTTATTTCTACTAAGTACAATCATTTTAGTCACTTAATATCACTTTAGTGCATTTATTTACAATGTTTATGTCCTCCTAGATTAGATCAACTATTATTAGATTTCCCCCATTTTAGTTAATTTTAGTTAATCAACTATGACAATAATATGAAACTAACACCTAGTAGTTTCACGATATAACTAAAACTATCATAAACCGTCAAGATGAGAGATTAACAAGGTAAATTTTAACAATAATGCATGAATCAAACTAAAAATTACTATTCTAACTCTACTTCTCTAGATTCCTTAATATAAATGAACTTAGTTAGATCCTAAGAAATTATTTTTGTGTTGTTTTCTCCAAGTGATGAAGATATCTCTCTAAAATGGATACATGGACATGTGTATATCTTCTACTACTAACTGATGTTGGAGGAATGGATGCAAGATGGAAATATTAATACAATGAGAAATGGCTCAATAGTAAGTACTTCTATCTTTAACTAATGCAAATGAGATGTTTTCCAAAGTCTTAAAAATTGTGAGGTGTTTGATATCATAATCAAGGTGTACAAGTGTAAGGGAGATCCTAACCTTGTATTTATAGGATTTTACTTAAGAAGATTTGGGATTCTAGTGCGTGTGGGACAACAGTAAGTCTAAAAAGAACTTTATGATTAGCAGAGAATAAACTTTGTTTATGCTAGTTAAATTGTATTAGCAAGTGATTAGTAACCTATGAGAGTTGGGAGGGGTCTAATTAATCACATGTAATTGATTAATATCCTAGGAAGCTTGTAGAATTGGCCAAAATGGAAATGGGGAGATTCTGAATGGTTAAAAGGGGGATATTTAGCTAATAAGAGGGTATATTAGCCAAATTAGGTGATTATAGAGGGATTACGACCAAATAAATGTTGTAAATTGGCATCCTAGAATGGAGCGAAGAATAGTTAATTGAACAAGTTTCACTAATTGACTAGCGGAGAAGATGAGAAGGTCATTAGTGCAATTTAAGTAATAAAATTGTGTAAGTGGATTTTAGGTGTCAATAGTAAGAATGTCTTGTTGCTTAACATTGTTATCTAATGTGAGAGGATGTGGTAGTAAAATAATTGACACTCAATGATATGAGCACATGTAGAAGGCATAGAATGAAAATGATAAGAAGAACTAGCATGATCTTGAGAATTAGATGTTGGAATTCAAATTTTAAAGATGTAATCTTGGATTTCGTATCTTGAAATAAAGAATGTAAATCTTGAATATACTTGCAAATTGATTGATTGACTTTAGAAATAATGAAGTCATTAGAGAGATGATCTAAGATGGTACTGACTTGTGAAGGAAACGTGTTGACAAGGAGATACATAGTCACTAGGGTTTCTTTGAAGAGCATTTTTACAATATGAGTGCATTTAAAGTAATTGAAGAAAAGATAATTGAGAGACATTATGAGACATGGTAAAAGAAAAATAAATATCCAAGATTATTTGAACGTGATTTCACCAAATACTTAAGAAAATATTAAATAATAATAAATAATAATAAATTCCTAAATGTAATTCTAAAGTAACTATGAATGAATAAAAAAATTAAGTGGAGAAGTGATCCAACAAAATAAGTAATTAGAATTTGAAACTCTAAGTACAAATGAGGTGATAAAATGACTTAGTTGATTCATAAATAATCCTAGACTATGATAAATTGATTAAAAAAGAGGAAATAAGTGTCACACCGATCCCCTATAAATTGTGTGACCGTAAGATCCGCCTTGACCGGAGCGCCGAGAATGGGTCAGGGCACCTATGGGCGCTGCATACTTGCTTTGAGAACCTATGACTGCTCGAACCTCAATAAACCAAATTTTTAGGCTCGTGAGGTATTCACTATTCAATCCATCCTATTTCTAGCATTTCACATTAAGTTAGCCAATATCAATTGTAACCCATGATAAATAAATGACATGCAAATACCCTCAAAAGTGAATAAAATTCCAAAAATAAAATAATGAAAATGAGGGGTCAAATTATCCTTGGATGTCAAATAAGTGATCTTATGACGGATCGTTGCACTACATCTCAAACCAAATATAGTTCAATGTGCGTGTGTGCGGAATGTGTGTCCTAGGTTGATCTTATGTGTGTTGCACTTAATAGCGAGAACATAGCTAGATGTAAGAAATGTAACTATATGTGTGGATGAAAGAATCCTATGAAATGTATACAAAATAATGTTATCCCTATCCATTTTTGGATACTAGATGGATGGTTGAGTGCTCTTGTAATGGCATTTGAATGCAACCTTAGTTTGTTATAGCTAATGATTAGTGCTTGGTTTTTTATTATGATCACATAACTCTATATGTATATGATTCCCTTACTTGAATTTCGTAATTAACCCCAAAAAGGCCGACAACAAAAAGATAATATTCCCGATGACTTGAAAGTACCCAAAATATGTGAAAAAAGTATAAAGAGGTCAATGGGGCCCAGAGGGGACGGGTGATCCTAGTGTTGGCATCTTGGTCAGGGCGTTGGTGTCCAGGATGAGAAATGTCAAAGTATGGAAAGACAAACTGAGTTAGATGGAGTATAAGACAAAAATTGGCAACATGAAGCAAATAAATATGGGAAAAGACATGGGTTGATTATTACTTTTCTTACTTAGGAATAATGTGAATACTAGTATGTGATCGTGCCTAAATAGATACCCAAAGTACATTTTTTAATGTCTACACAAACAACATGGCTTTTCTTCCAAGCTATGTAAAAGGACCTAACACACTTAATACAACATGTATCACACCCATGCATGCTTCTATGAGCTTACATAGATCTTAAACTGATGACCATGTGATGTCAATCATGTCACTTATTCAACCTCACAACAAGATAGAATTAAAAACTCAATTCAATTCACATCTTATGCCTTGTAAATTCACACTATTCTCAAGACTAGAAAGAATTCAAACATTTTATTTTTCCCTAAATTTTCATATTATTTTATAAAAATATTGAAACATGATGTCGAACCTCCTTCCATGAAAACAAAATCATCAACTTAGATGAACTCGCCACAAATACATCACTTTTCTTACCTAGTTCAAAAACTACCCCTTAAGCTTATTAAGAGAAATGCTTCGGTAAGTTGGTGGATATATCAATATATAAACTCCCAAAACTAAATCTACCTATTTTAGAGCACCCATTAAGCTCCTCCAAGTGTGGGTTAATTTTTTTCCCAACTCCCAATGTAGACCGCTTTTCTTCAATATCTCTCTTTGAGGCCTAAAACTTCTATACTAGCCCTTTCCAACATAAATTATTGGCATATATTTTGAAGGAGTGACTAAAAATTTTGATAATGATCTTTTTGAATACCCATTTGTGAAAATTTTCACTGCTTTCAAGGTTACATATAACCTTCTTTAATAATTATTTCTCCAAAAATCACAATTTGAGGCCTCCATTAGACCTCCTTGAGTTATTTTTTTCTGTCATTTAAGAGACTTTCTATGAAAATATATTACTAAATATTTATAATGGATCAATGAGGATGATTATTTAAACTTTTTAGATTTTGAAAGCAAGTCTAAGTCTTTCAAATTTCTTAGTTTGCACAACCCTAGCTGGTAGGGTTTCACATCAACCCGGGAATGAAATTTCACTCACATATTTCTCTATGTGTGCCTTTAATAATTTGAACCACCTATAATAGGTCTTTTCTAACATATAGATTCTTATTAACCTAAAAATGAGGTCTTTTACGACATTCAACCGTGAAAATGACAAAATTTTCAACTAATGTGCCCTCTAAAACAGGGTAACACCGACTATTATGGTTTTCAAATGAAATTTCAATTTAATTATTCCTCCATGAGGGAATCTAAGAAGTATGATTTCATGAATCTTGGATTGTGTTCAACTATATCACCATTTATTTGCTTGAAGAAACTCTTCAAGATATCAAACTTATGTTTCTTGTGTTGAGATATAATATACTACAATATATATTTGTCTCACAAAACACTAATCACAAGAAAATCAACGAATACAATTTTAATTAAATAAATAAAATTAATATTAGTTCTTACCAATAATTTATTGGCTCCTCAAATTAAATATTTGAGATAATTTAACCATCAAATGCTCGCTCACAAATTTGTAAACCTTAAATCAATTGTTTGCAAACAATTTTCCAACCAAAATATTCTTAGAGCTCCTCTTTAGTTTTCTCATTCAAATGATGATGATGAAATAAGTAAAAATTCATGTTTTGAGACCTCCTTTGCTCGAACCACCTCTATAACCATCAACCATGATCATAATATAAGGACTTATACAAGTTACGATCTTAAGACCAAGGTGTTATAACTAAGCTTTAAAAGCTAAATGAAAATTTAAACCTCATGAAGAGTCTCTCAAGTCATTGAAATATGTTTTGAAAATCCCTATTAAAAATATTGAAACCTGTGAGGAAATCTACACTAAGCAATAAAGCCAAAAATGGCTCAAACTAGTTTCAAACATTCAAATTTCTCAAAAGAAGTGAAAATAAAAATTTGAATATTTGACCACTTGAGAAAAATGGCACAACATGAAATGAATCCTAGGGAATATTAAGGAATATAAAAAGAAAACAATGTGTTATAACATGGCCAAAAAGGTACTAGGAGTGATTTTGTTGCATTACCATGCCTCATTAGCCCTACAAGCACCTAGACTAGGTCTAGATGATAACCCTCGCAACTATGTCTTCAACTTGTACCTACACTCGAGACTCATGTAAGTATCTCAAAACACTCTCATCAAGATCTCTAAGCCTCTACCATTTTCTTCAACCCATCATGCAACTATATCCATCATGCTCTCTTACCTAGGCTAAATAGGTAACCTAATTAGGTCAATTATCCCAAACCATTCTCACCGATTCTGCATTTGCCACCATGCCACACTCTATTTATCAATCTCATCATCATACAAAACATACTATAGTAATCCTAGATCATCCTATTTTACATCAATGAAAACACTCAAACTCACTCATGCTGAAATTATTGCATACATACATGCGGTAAGTGAGAAAATGATAAGTAAATAATAAAATCACCAAATATCCCAATTCCATCATGAATCATATGTGTGTGTGTGTGTGTGTGTGTGTGTGTGTGTGTGTGTGTCAAGTTTAATAAATCAATAAAAGTCATAGAAAATGTCTCTTGACCATCTACAATATGATTCACACCCTTGCCCCTACGAGGGCTCTTTAGATACTTTGAGCTGATGGGGATGTGCTATCTTCTCCTACCGTGCATGCCAGGGGTGTCGCCTAGATCGGGCTTCGAGGGCCTCTCCTTGTGCTCTCTCAAGTTGGGTCTATAATGATGTAATCTATTGCATAGCTCTCTAGGAATATGTTAGGTGATCATCCCGCTCGTGTACCGGGGCTACCTATACCAACAATAGATTTTAAAACATCACATATATGCTTCAAATAATTGTATGTGCCTATGCATCCTAATATCTTTGCAATGTCTTGCATTCCTTTCCTAGCATATTGTTGGTTTTTAAAATAGTACTTTATAGTAATCAACATTCGGGAGATCAATTTCCTCCTCTTTATGGGATAGGTTCCCTTATTGAAAGTAAACAACGAAGCTTATATACAAATATACAACTTTAATATTTATGAGGACTTCTGATACTTTGAAATGTTTCATACCAACATAGATTATCAATACTTAAGAGTGGAAGAACAAAGAAACTGAAAGGGAAGAACACAACAGTAATTTCAGGTAATATAGATAACAGAATATAACCTTATACGTACTTAGCAAAAGGAACACATAATAGAATCATTTACATTGGCAATATTTGATATTATTCCATAGACACAAAGTTATAGAAATCATATCACAAGAACACAAAGTTTCTTAATATGAAAGATTGATGATTCATAAATTTCAAATGAGAACAGAAAGGACAATGAATAAGAATGAGATATAAGGGAAAATATTCTGTATTGATTTACTTTCAATTCTAATACATTTCAAAAGTATCAGGTCCCAACCCTTAACAATGGCATGAAGAGCCTATTAAATAGCTTACAAAGATAGTTACATTCAGTTCCAACTTCTTTTAATCTAAATATTAAATACTAATTAACAAATACATTAATAGAATGTCTTTAATCAAGTATTACATCATGGGTTTTAAAACCCCAAAATAAAAGAAGTGACTTAGGACTTAGGAGTAGAAACATCCAAAGGAGGTTTAGAGGGACCAACTATCTTAGAACCCGATGTATAATTATTTTCATTGCTTCAGCTATCTCCATTCACTTTGGGATGGTAGTGTTGGAAGTGGCATGAGTCCACATGCTAGGAAACTTCTACATATCCTTCTCAAACTCTATGTTTTCATGAAACTCTTTGTTTTCCTCATTGATAGCTGATTGGAGAGAGTAGACATCTTTCATCTTCTCTTTAGACATTGAATCTTATTTGAAAAAATATTCCTTGATGAAAGTATTGAACTGAGCCTTGATCTCCTGAATAGAAAATTGATTACCTGAGGCTTCATTAGGGATCACAAAATGAATATCTTAGAAGGTAGAAAAAACAAAAGTATTGAAAGCTTCCCCTTTCTGCCACATATTTTTCAGTTCTCCCATTGCTTCCTCCAAAACCTTGATCTTCCAATCAATACTAAAAACCCAGGATTTTGATAGATTATTCTTGGCTTCATCAAATACTTTTCTTGCCAATAAAATATTCTCATCTGTCTGGCTCATTGAACAAAGATCTTGAATACATTCACACCAGAGCTTTAGTTCTTTTTCCAAGCCACTGATTTTTGTGGTGAATTTCAGTGTAACTTGGACACCTTCTCATATGACTTGAAGGCCTCTTCAATGAAGTTCAATCCAGCCACTGTCATATCATCAACCAACTCTTCAATGGAATTTCCATGGGTACTATAGTTATTAATATCTTTGATGGTCTGGAATTCATATTTGTTGACAACTATGGGAGGTGGAAGAGCAGTCAATGGGGCCGGATCCAAGACATTATCCTTTTCGAATAGGGATTTTATAAAATTTGAAATAACTTGGTTATGTTCTTCCAATTGCTCCATAGTTTGTTTACCCTTCTCCACTCGTTCAATGACTCTGGTCACAGTTTCTTTGAGGTTATGAACCTCACTTTCAGGTGTAGACTCCCCAAGTGGGATTCTTGTAAGCTCTAGGTCAGAAACCAAAATATCTTTCTCCTCCTTATCCACCTTAGGCTTTATAATCTACATGAACCGCTGACCACCAGTAAATATGACACCATCCTTTTTGTGGTCTTTGCTTTATTTTTGGAGGAGTAGTACCGAGCAAGGTGGCCACAACATCAAAATTGGGAACTACAACTTGAGAAGAAGACTTCATTTTCTTATTATCAACGAAAGGTTGAACCCAAGAAAAGGAAGAGGAAGAGATATACGAGAAATGGATCCGAGTACAAGTGAACTCATTGCACTCAATGTTTGTACTACTGATATCTCAAGTGTGGAATTTGGCACAATTTCGAAAGATACTTAGAAGAAGTATCCATTAAACCTAGAGGTGCAATCATTTGACCTTCATTTTATATCCGAGAAGTAATGAAAAAGTTTCTTCTTATTCTTTCATCTCTTCACTGTCATCCTCACTCAAAACAACAATATTTTCTGACCCTATAGGGACCTCTGGCTCTTATAAAAGAACTTCTTCTTCAACTTGCTCTTGTTTGATGGCCTTACCTTTTTTAGGTATACCTTTGTTGAGGAGGATGGAGTAGATAGTTCATGCACCTCAATATTAGGAATAGGTTCTTCCTTCCTAGGAGAAGAAGTTTCCTATAAATAATATTGGGATTTGTCCATTCTCAAGACCTCCATATTTCTATCAAACTAGAGTTTGGTTCTCACAATAACATGATTGATTACTTCCTTCAAATCATCTCTCTCTTTTACAAACCAATCAATGGTTTCCAAAGGAGTGTGTTTAATAGACCTCTCATACTCAATAGATTGCAAGTCCTCATCATCATCCTTGAGCCCATCAGGTACTTTATAGATGTTGAAGTCTATGATTTGTTGAAGAGAGAGTCTGCCAAAGTACCTTCTCCTGGCCTCAAAATCATCTATGCAATCAGCCCAATAATCTTCAGTGTCAGCAAGGTGATAGAAGACCATCCTAAAATTCTTAGCAATGTATCCTTTGATATCAAAGCAAGTTCTGGAGTTTGAAGTGATGGATAGTGAGAGGAACAATGGTTCTATCAATGTTCTAGGCATCCAGGGTGTCCTGCATGTATAATTTCCTAGGGAGATAGGAAAATGAATGCCAATAATATTCTTATCTCTGTAGGTTCAGTGGAGCTTATCCAATTACCTACAAATCTCAACAAGAGCCATTTTATCATTACAAAACATAGGAAGCTTTAGAGGCGGACCTTCAAAACCAGCCAGTCTGATATATGAGAATTTTCTGAATTGAGTGTAGAAGCTTCCATAGTCAGATATCAAAGTCTTTTCTTCCTTAGAAAACCTCTCGAGCAATATTTCCTTCCAAGAGCCTCACAATGTACATGGTGAACGCGTCATTAACTCTCCTGAAATTATGATTGCTGACTTTGAGGGTTAACTAAGGGTAGTATTCATATATGGGGGCATCTTTCTTATCTTCAATGAAAGTGAGACCAAGCCATTTCTTGGATGCCACAATGGTGTACATAAGGTAGGATGACATGTAGAATGTTCGGGTTCTGTGAACATTTACCAGCTGCTCTGTTAGGTTTTCACAAATAATCTCACTCCAATTCAAATTCTTCTTCCCCTCACAAATGATGTTGATAAAGGGACACATCCAAAAGTGAAACTCATTTGTAGAGGGAATTCCCATGATTCTAGCTAGAAGGGTGATGATGTCTGAAATATCTTCATTGAAATCAACCCTGAACAATGATTTCGAAAGTCTAGATGCTCCTTTTAATGGTTCTTAAACCAAGATTTAGCTACCCTAGCCTTATATCTCTCACTATCTTGGTCAAATAGTGATTTTTCTTGAGCAAGGGTGAGGGTGTTGGCAGCTTATGACATTGGGATGCACAGTCAATATATAGATAGCTTCAGAATCTAACCATGCAATTACTTCACTATGTACATTAACAATTTCATCTAATCCAACAATTAATGACACTTCATTAATCAACTCATCTTCGCTCCACTCTAGGATGCCCATTTATGACACCTTCTCATTTGAATTCCTCCTCTAATCAACTTATTTGGCTAATATCTCTCTTATTAGCTAAACATTCCTCCTTTCGACCATTCAGAACCTCCCTAGTTCTCTCTAGACCACTTCTATTGGCTTCGTAAGCTATCTATTAGTCACAATTGGTTATTCATACCCCTCCCAACTCTCAATGAGTCTCTATTCACTTTCTAATCAAGTTTAACTAGCCTAAACCAAACTTATCTAAGCCTAAAGCATGTTTATCCTAATCTAATCTAAAATTGCTTTTTGATCTTTAGTCCCACATGCACCCAAATTCCAAACTCTCCCAAGAGAAAAACTATAAATAGAAGGGTCACCCCTCCCTCTAAAACACACCTTGTTTACATAAAAATTCTCTCTCACCATTGGATATATTGGCATTAGACCTCATTTGCATTAGCCGTGCTAATAGGCATTTGATCTTGGCTATCTTCCATTATCAAGCTCCTCCATCTTGCATCCATCCATTCTAAATATATTTAGTAAGGGAAGATCTAAAGCTTAGCCATGTAGCCAACTTGGAGAGATCTCTTCACTATTTTTGGGAGTAAACAACACACAATTTGATTGGTTAGAATCTAACTAGGTTCACTTTCATTAAGATTTCATAGAGTAGAGAGTAGTATACATGTTAGTTTTTGATGTTTTTATCAAATTTATAATGATTGCATGTTAGTTTCTCTTGTTTAGCTCTAATCTCATGGTGCATGGATGAGTTATCAAATCTTTGAGGTTCTTTAGCCTCATTCCATAGCTTTTGCAACTTTCCATTGCATACATTTGGCACACCTGGTGGGACTCTTAGTCCATCCTCCATTAATGGAGTCATTTTGAAGCTTTTATTTTAGTTTCTAATTTTTTTAGTTTCAATGTTTCTAGATTAGTTTCAAGCTTTCTAGATTAGTTTTTCAAAGTTTTTTAGATTAGTTTCAAGTTTTTAATTTCACTAACCTTTCTTGTATTAATGGATAAATATCAAGTTTCTTAGCTAGTTTAGCTAGGATTGTCTTGTTTTTGTGCTCTTTGCAGGATCAAAGGAGGTGAAGTGCTGCCAAAATTGAACCAAATTGATAAAATTTTGATATTTTTGAGATTATTTTTGAAAAATCCCATGTTTTTAGCCACCTACAGGAAAGGGAGCGCACATACCATTCTATGCACACAGGTACAACTTTAACTGTCATTTTTTTTTCGAGAGAGGCACGCAGAACCCAATATGGTGCACACGCCCAAACCGTGGTGCACACACCCAAACCATGGCGTACATGCCCAAACTATGGTGCACATGCCCAAACCTTAGCACATGCATCATTAGCAATCTTCTGGAGGCCATAAATTTTGCTCCCGAGCTCGAAATGACTCCGTTTTTGTTGCGTTGGAAAGGTATTGAAGAGAAATAAATAATGGAATCATAAAATTAGGATTTTTACTTAAATAAAATTTATGGTTTACATTATTAGGTAAATAATCATTTTCTAATGTATCTTAAAGTCTAATTTTTTTTTCTTGACTATTCTAACACTTTGAAAGGTTTTGTGACACTAATCAGTTGGTCATAGGTTTTGTTTTGTTATTTCAACTTGCATAGCTTAAGTGTTTTCATTTCTTAGCTTGAATAAAGCTTGTAAAGTGTGTATGCTCTCTCCTTGCACCTTTTTGGTGATCTTGGAGATCAAAAACACTTGTTTAAACTTTATGTCATACTTTAAATTCACTTTTTCTATGATGCTAAAAAGTAAAATAGATTTCCATATGATTTGTCTTAGTGGAATTTTCACATTACGTATGCTCTTCCTTCGCAACTTTTTGGCAATCTTAGGAATCAAAAGCAAAGTTAAAATTCTCTTTCTTAAGTTTGCAAATGGAAAAATACTAAACTCGTTATCTGCAGGACCTAACACTTGCTAAAGAAAGGAGTCAAACACAAAAATTCTAATATATGTGTTTTATACAAGTTATCGAATGTTGTGCTACTTGAAACCACATTTAAAGTTAAAAAGATAAAAACACACCACTCTTCATCACACTATATTACAGCTTTCTTTAAAATGGTACATCCCTATCTACTCAATCAAACATAACCCCTTTGGCATAACACCTTAAGCTATAACAATGGGGGTGGTACCAGGAACCCTAAAGTAGTCCACCACTATGTAACCTCATGGATGAAATAGGAAGTGCCTCGCTTACCCACTTGACTAGTTTTCCTTGTGAGTTAGCGTTACAAAGTTATCTGTATCGTGACCCTGGCAAGAGTATAGATGGATGCAATTAGTGTCCACTATACTTGAAGGGGGCAAAGCCAAGATACTCCTAAATTAGTTAGTGTAAATTTTTGGGTAAATCGTGCCCGCTCTTAGATGACTTTTTAACACCTAGTTGAGAGATCTTATTAAGGAGGCCATTTTGTCTTGAGGCCCACTTTACTAGTCCTTTGTCGCATCTTGGCCATCATGAAGTGATAACTTGTTTGGATTCATAACCTTGTTTCTCGAACAAGGAAAAGAATCCACTTAAGTTGGATCTAAGTGCCTTTCATCATGAAAGTAAATGATGTATCACTTAGCTTGGTTTCTTTCTCACCTTCGACGAGGTGAAACTCTACCCAAGTGGCGCTTAGTTTATTTTCATCTTTTGATCTACACCTTTTTGTTCTTATTTCCCATTTGGGATAAGAGGAGCCATCTTTCAGGAGTGTTGTCATAGATAGTGTTCACCACTTTTTTGTCTGTTTACGCTTATCCATGTTTGCGGCTAAGATGTTAAACATCTAAAGTGCATGGATGCATCCTCATATATTTGATGGCCACTTGATCTTGATTTCAAGATAATCATCATAGTCGATTGATTCATCATTTGATCTCCCTTTTATGTGTTACCTTTTCTCATTGTCTCGACACAATTAAGATACTTATGTTGTGTTTTTCATACACGTGATCTAAGTATCCGCATTGTGGCATTATGCTGCACACATTTTAGCACATCCTTAGTATACTTTGACTTAGTTTGAATTCAAACATTGTCCAAAATCTTGAAGAGTGTTGCTTACTTTTTTGTTTCATTTTGATACCACTTTGACACTAATATCTCGCTTCTCCGTGAAGCTTGATAGACGTGTCTAATTGGTGTGGTTACGTGGCTTACATTTGTAATCCTCACCCTTTAACATTTTGGCCTTGTTGGTTGTTAAACTTGTTGTGGTATTATTTTATTGGGATTCACATCTACCCTTTGTTAAAATTTACACCTTGTTCATTTCGAGCTTGACGTAAATATTGACATTGTGTTGATCATCTTTGCATCGAACTCACTTTGCACACACATTTTACATAGGGTGTATTTCCTTGTTGATTGGTTTTGTGTTTCACACTTGCATGATTGTTCCTTATGATTATTCACCCAGAAAACTTATTTTCTAGGACAATCCTTTTTTATCTCATTGAGATTGCGTCATAAAGATGTCTATTTTCCTTAGAGCTTCTTCAAAAATCATGCACGCATATCCATACTTACGAAATGTCTAGTTGGTTTTCATTGTGTTTCCCTGAATCAACATGTCACTTCCTTCCCTTTGAAGGAGTTCCATCACACCTTCTAGATCTAGACATTTGTGCTTAAATGACGTCAATAATGACTGACTATTATGCAGTTCCCCATACTTACAAAAATAAGAGACCTAGGTTTAGTAATTCAAATCAAAAGATTCCCATTACAACTAAACCTCATTTGGTTCTCCATGCTAGAGAGCCCATACAGGTAACTCATTCCCCACCTTCATCTCATAGTCGGTGGTATAATTTGGATGCTTCTAATTCAAATTATTATTCAAGTTCCCCCCACTCTTCTTCTAATTCCAATCCAAAAATTTCCTCTTCTTCTGAGGATTCCAATCCAAATATTTTCTCGACTCTTCTAATGATTCAAATCCAAACTACTATTCGATTCATCTAGTTTGACTCCTAACTCATCTAATGCAACTCCTATGTCATGGTCCTCCCTATCTTTGTAGGAACCTCCTCATCATACATTTAATATCACTCCTACGTAGTGGTCCTTCATTTCTTTGCAGGATCCCTTTTATCGCTGCCTCAAAGACGCCTTCTTCCTTTAAAGATACGTGCAACTCCAAATCCTTCCAATAAAACATATAATACAATTCTTGAATCGCGGTCCTCCCCTTCTTCGCAAGACCTTCTTCATCAATCACCCCCAATAAGTCATCCTTCTCTCAAGATTAGTGTGACTCAAAGTCCTTCTAGTGAAACGTCCGAATTGACCCATGTGTCATAATCTACAGACTTTGGACTTACTCCTACTAGTTTATAGAAGATATACCATCATATAAGTAGATCCACACCACCTTCTTCTATCCCTAAGACATCTAGCTACACATCTTCTTCGCCTCCCACATCATCTTATTCTATCAATCATCATCAAACATCTTCTAAGTATTCCACACCAAGTGAACCTCTTTCTTCAAATAACCCACTCTCGGTGGTCGATCAACAACTCATATTGATTGATCTCTTTCAAAATAAATAAAAATCGTGGGCATTTATAGGGGCATATGAAGATATTCCTTTAGCATATTATGAGAAAGGATTCTCTTTAGACTTTGATGTGTTTGCATATTGTGAGGAAAAGGTTGATTCCTTTTATCAAGAAATGGAGGAAGAGCCTCAGATCATGCAACTTGATCCTCCTCTTAATATTCCATCTTCCCATTCTTCATTATGTGATGAAACTCCTTAGTCTTGCATTGATCCATGGCCTATATTCTCATCACCCAATAACTCTTTGTCTATCATAATTTCTCAATCACAATCTCTTATGGGGTCAATGCCAAGTAGCCCTTCATCTTCATCTAGGTGTGGGTCACCTTCTAGTAGCCCTCCCTCTGCTATTTGTGGGACATTTTCGAGTAGTCCACTATCTTCTATTATTGGGGCATGCCCAACTAGCCCTTTGTCTTCTACGTATGGATCACCCCCAGGTAGTCCATCATCTTCTATTTGTGGGCCACATCCTAATAGCCCATCATCTTACATCTATGGGTCACGCCCTATCATCCTTTCTTCTTCTATTCTTGGGCCACATCTTAGTAGCCCTTCGCCTTAAATCTATGGGTCATGTCCTAGTAGCCCTTCTTCTATTCTTGGGCCATATCCTAGAATCTTTTCATCATCTTCTATCGCTGGCTCACCTCCTAGTAGCCACTCCTCTTCAATTCTTGGACCATAGCCTTTTCATCCATCACATATTTCTTCTATCAATGGTTGTGGTAAGCCCACCATCATTTCTCTCATTCCTATCATCAATCATAAATGTTCACTTTCCTCTCCTACTTCTTGTGATCAAAAAGTCATGCGTCACTTATAAGAAACCCAAACAGCTTTCTTAATCAAGCTCAAATAAAAATGGTAAAGATATCTATAGCTCCCAACAATCAAATTATCTAAAGGTTTAAAATCAAATGAAATTCAAGAACACAAATCAATGTAACCATCAAGTATGGTGGAAAGTGCATAAACCTTTAGATTGGAAATTAAATCTCCCATCTACAAAATCCATGTTTTAGGATAAATCACATTCATTTGTTGAGTTTGAGCTCACCACAATCATCAAGATTGGGGAAAACATGACTCTTGATAAACAAACACGCTTAGTCTCCCTTATCAAGGAAATTGAAAATATCATTGTTGGATCTTACCACTCGATCGACTTTGTTAGTCCCAACCTCGTTAAAAATATGAAAAATCTAAAAATCAAAAACAATTCAAAACTATAAAAACATTGACAAAACACAAGAAAAAAATTAAAGGTACAAAGATCAAACATTGCAATCAGGTATTGCGTACACATGGATGTTATTTCTTCCCTTCCTTGCTATTCTTCTCGCAAGTCTTCCTACCATTTTCATCCCTTTCGTGATATTTTGGTTAGCCTATTCGTACGCATTTTACAACATTTATCTCTATGGTATATGTTTGATCTTGGTCTTTCATCACCTTGGTAAATTAAAGAATGACTGACCTCATGGAGATCGTATCACATTCAACATCTAATAAACTTCCTGCAAAGAAATTTTGGACATATTTGTTGACACTAGCCAATGTCATCATCATAATCACTTCCACCTCCTTTCATCAAGCCATTAGTTGTTCTTAACCCCTTGTCAAACAAGAGAGTTGAAATAAGTTTTCAAAAAGAAAAAGAATCAAAATCAATCAAAAATCAAAAGCTAAAAGCTAAAAACAAAAACAAATTGATATATTACTCTCTCTTGGGGTATTTCCAATAATCTCTATTAGGGCTATGGATGCCTGACTGACAATAGAGAAATTTTGTGATTAGAAACAAATATATCTCCATCGGGGCTATGGACACCTAGCTAGTAGTGGAGCGATGTATGGCTATCCTTCCACCCTTAATTCACAAAATTGCCTTTCAAAATCAATCATTCCTACACATTGGCTAGGGTGTCTTCACTTTTTGTCTATTAAATATTCCCTTCAAGAGGTAATAATTCCAAGTGCACACACTAGATCTCTATGAGTAGGCAGGATTAGTATGTTACCAAGTGTCTTTTTTTGACCTTGTTCATACTCTTACTTTAGTCCTATTCTCATCTCACGATTTGTGCCTTTGGATAAACACTTCTTCATCGTGAGGCTTCTAGGCTACATTCATATCATTCACATCATTCTTCTACTTCATTCAAAACATCCATGTGTATAAGATTACTTTTTTCCATGTTTTCGTACACCTTTGTCCCCTTTCAAAAAACAATCTTCTCCTTCCTTTCTATCATGTACCTTTAGGCTAACTTACATTGGGAGAATACTTGCTCCTTCCCAACACTTCATTGATTTACATTCACCATCATGTCGAAACTATCCATAATGACCTTGGGTCCCACTTCTACACATGAAGAGTTTGCCTCTCCGATTACTCCCATCTAATCGTTGGGGAATTTTTGCATCTTCATATTTCTCGTACACACGTGACTTTATGCCCTTATACATCCCATATATCGCTAGTGGCATCCACGCTTCCTCATCTTCCTATAAATAGTTTCAAAAAAATTTCAAAATCATCAAAAACATTCAAATATGTTAGAAAAATAATCCAAAACATTCAAATATGTTAGAAAAAAATAATTCTTGATATGTTTAAGAAAACTTCTAAACAATATAAATCATCCTACAAAATGTCGTTCTTTGGTTCTTGTTTATTCTCATCATAAATGACCCATGGATCATCTTGATCTACCTCCATCAACAAAATCTAGGATTCTTACTACGCCTATACTGGGCACAATGATTTTCCTGCATCTTTTTCGTAGTGTAGATTGCTTTTCCATTGACTCGAAGTGTCCTCTGTTATTCCCCTCGCATGTATCCTTGCTTAGGGCACCGTCATTAACCCTTGTCATTAATTTGAATAGGTTGGAACTAAAGCTTGATAACAAAAACATTATACTTGTTTCTCTATTAGGTTAGCTTGTTTACTTTCTCATATTGCATTGCATTATGTATGTTGCATGGAGCTAGGCATCTTTTACTTTCTCGTATTGCATTGCATTATGTATGTTGCATGAATATAGGCATCTTTTACTTTCTCATATTGCATTACATTTAGTATGTTGCATGGAGTTGGTGTTTTTAGCAATCGACAATTGTTCATATATGGATTTCTATGTCATACTACACTTTTGTTCATTCTTTTTAATAAGGACGGATGATGAAGATCCTTAGAAATATGATGAAAAATAAAGTTGTTTAAAAGGAACTGGATGGATGTTATCTCATTCCCTCTTCCTCATACCCATTTTCTTCTATATCCTCTTTCTTTACTTCTTCTTGACACTATTCTTTCTTTTGTTGTCTTCTTGCCATATTTTTGATCGTCAATCAATTTCTTCTATCACCCCATCGAAAATCGAGGGGCACCTCCATTCTACTCATTTTTCTTCTATCCCTTCAATTTTTTCTAATTGTCTATGCTTGTCTACTTTCGTTGAAGTGACGTTGCGTACATCACCCCAAAGAGAGGAAAATGTAGACACCTAAAATATGCTTACACTTAGCATTTCATCCAATCTAGTCAATTAACAACACTTCTTTAATCAACCCTTCTTCTCTCCACTCTCAGATGCCCATTTACAACACCTTCTCAGTCATATTCCTCCTATAATCAACTTATTTAGCTAATATCTCTCTTATTAGCTAAAAATTCCTCCTTTTGATCATTCAAAACCTCCCTAGTTCTCTCTAGACGACTTCTATTGGCTTCGTAAGCTATCTATTAGTCACAATTGGTTATCCATACCCTCCCAACTCTCAATGAGTCTCTATTCACTTTCTAATCAAGTTTAACTAGCCTTAACCAAATTTATCTACGCCTAAATCATGTTTATCCTAATCTAATCTAAAATTGCTTTTTGATCTTTAGTCCCACATGCACCCAAATTCCAAACTCTCCCAAGAGAAAACTATAACTAGAAGGGTCACCCCTCCCTCTAAAACACACCTTGTTTACATAAAAAATCTCTCTCACCTTTGGAGATATTGGCATTAGACCTCATTTGCATTAGCTAAGCTAATAATCATTTGATCTTGGCTATCTTCCATTATCAAGCTCCTCCATCTTGCATCCATCCATTCCAAATATATTTAGTAAGGGAAGATCTAAAGCTTAGCCATGTAGCCAACTTGAGATATATCTTCACTATTTTTGGGAGTAAACAACACACAATTTGATTGGTTAGAATCTAACTAGGTTCACTTTCATTAAGATTTCATAGAGTAGAGAGTAGTATACATGTTAGTTTTTGATGTTTTTATCAAATTTATAATGCTTGAATGTTATTTTCTCTTGTTTAGCTCTAATCTCATGGTGCATGGATGAGTTAGAAAATATTTGAGGTTATTTAGCCTCATTCCATAGCTTTTGCAACTTTCCATCAGCATACGTAATTGATGAAACTAGAATCCTCAATAGCCTTCATCAAGTGCAAGGATGGAAATTCAATTGTTAATGGTAGCTAAGCTTCAACACCATATACTACTTGGAATGGAGACATCCTAATGGCCCTTTTAGGTATAATCCTCTCTTCCCAAAGGGCATTGTAGAGCTTCTTATGACAATTCCTTTAGGAGTTATCTACCACTTCTCGGATGATGACTACCAAATTCTTGTTGGTTGATTTTGCTTGTCCATTCCCTTGAGGGTAATAATATGAATAATGAGCAAGGGAAATTCCATACCCATAGTAGAAATCCATCAACTCAAAAGAAGATAAATTGGAAGCATTATCAGTTATAATTTTATTTGGTATTCCAAATCTTACCAAGATGTTCTCTTTGATAAAATTACACACTACTTCCAAGGTAGTACTTTTGAATGGAATGGATTCTACCCATTTTGTGAAGTAATCTATAGCAGTTAACACATGAGTGTGTCCAACACTGGAATGTGGGTTGAGATTTCTAATAAAATCCAATCCCCATTGTTGAAAAGGTTCTTCAATGATTACTGGTTTGAGTGGTAAAGTAGCCAATTTTGGCCTTCCAACAAAAGTCTGACAAGCTTCACACTTTCCTACCCATTTTGTTGCATCTTGAAACAATGTTGGCCAATAGTACCCTGCATGAAGAATTTTGTGAGCAGTGACAACAGATGAGAAGTGCCCTCCACAAGCTTGATCATGAAAAGTTGAAAACAATTTCTTCTGTTGCTCTCTGTCTACACACTTAAGGAATCTTCCATCAATGCCTCGTTTAAACAAAGCATTTTCCCACAAGATGTACTGTGTAGATCTCAAATTAATAGCTATTTTCTCTTTAGCACTTAGGTGAGATGGACATTCTCCATAAGTACTAAAATGTGCAATTTCAGCATACCATTCATCTCTTGAACTAAGGAAGAGAACAAAAGGAACATCAACCTCCTCTCAGTGGACAATTCCTTATCAGCTCCTTTGGTGATAAATTCATATAATCAATTACCCCAAACTAAATTTTTTGTCCTGATTTCAAGGTCATATTCATGAACCTTTGCGACCCAATCACCTTGTTTAGTTCCAAAATCCTATTGTGTAAGAATAGACTTGATAGTTGTATCAGTTACAAATACGACAGAATTAGAATTAAGGATATAAAATGAAACTTCATGACAACTTTGACTACTACAAAAGCATGTTTCTCCATCAAGTTATACTTCAATTCATGGAATTTCAAACCATAGCTCATGAAAGCAATTGTAAGTTCCTGATTCTCATAATTTTTATGAGTTAGTATAGTAGCCAAAGTGCTCTCGGTAGCATAGCAATAGATAAGGAAATCTTTGCTGAAATCAGGACATGTTAGGATGGGAGTTTTAGCAATAGATTTCTTGATGTCCTCAAAATCTTATTTTCCTTCTAAGTCCATTCAAAAGTTTGTTTCCCTTTCATCATATGAGAAATGCTTATAGTTAATTCTGAAAAATCTGGAATGAATCTCCTCATGAAATTTATCTTACCAAAGAAAGAGTGAACACCCTTTTTGATTGTGGGAAGTGGAATTTGTTGAATTTCCTGAACTCTTTCTTAATCTATCTTAATCCCTTCTTTGGAGACAATATGTCCTACCAGCTTACCTTCAGTAACACAAAAGACATACTTCTTAGGATTAAGAGTTACTCCATGTTCTATACTATTTCGAAGGACTGTTTTAAGATGTTGAAAGTGATCTCCCTTGTTTTAGAGAAGAAAGACAAATAATCAAGTTATAAAACAATGAATTTTCCCTTAAGACTACAAAAAGCTAAGTGAATTACCCTCTGGAAAGTAGCACCAACATTAATAAGACCAAATGACATCCTCTTGTAGAAAAAGGTGCCCCAAGGAGGAGTAGTAAAGAAGTCTTGTGCTGATCTAGAGTACTCGACTTCCACCCGATTGTATCTGGAGAATCCATCCAACATGGACAACATCTCGTGAGCCTCGTGACATCCTCGCAAAACTTGATCCATCATGGGGAGAGTGTACTTGTCTTTTAGAGAGGTTCGTTATCCTAATAACTCTCCTAGTTATTTTGGATAAATTTATCTTTCATTTTGACTCTGATACTTCACATTTTGGGTCATGCATGCATAGGATTACTCATTTGGCTCTTTTCATAGGTCAGGTCCTCCCACACACTCCCCGTGCCATGAAATTTTTCCGCAGACACCTTTCAAATTGGCTAAGTTCCGGGTCATCCTATCACACACGCTCTTTACTATTTGTTATCACGCGCCCTTCCTGAGTTGGATATTCATGCCATGTTTCCATACTCTCCTTTTACATTTTACTTTCCCTTCCCATTTCCCCTCTTTCACATCTTCCTCCCACACACACACTTTCTTCTCTTCCTCTTGCACTCGCACTTTCTTCTCTTCCTCCCATACACGCACTATCTTCTCTTCCTCCCACACGTGTGCCTTCTTTTTTGTCCTGTCACACCCTATGCACACACATCCTCTCTGATTTCCTATCTTGCACTTGCATATTTCCACACGCCCTACTTCCTTATTGCCTTATTTCCATGCACCTTGTGCACCTTCTTGTTTCTTCCTTCGCATTCTACTCTCCTTCCATTTTCCATCTTCCATCTAGTAAGCAGTGTTCAATCGAGGCCCAAATCGGTTAAGTATGAAAAAGGCCAGCGGAAACCTCCACGTGTCTCTTTAACACACTTTTGATATGGTGCACAAAAGAAGAGACCCAGATGAGTACAGTGCTCTCCACGTGTCTAGAGACCAATAAAGTCACACCGCCATTGAAAATTCCAAACAATGTATGGAGCCACGTGTTAGCTCGGTGCACTTTCAAAAGGTGCAACAAAAGTGGAGACCCCAAACAAGAATAGGTTCACCATGTGGTCGATCCCGAGAAATTTGCACCGCTATTGAAAATTCCAAATAGTAGAATCCACCATGTGTCATTTCAACGCAACTTCAAAGGTAAGACCCAAAAGGCAAAGTCCTATATGAGCACAGGTCTCCACATGTCTAGGGTTTCATGTAGTTACTCCCGAAAAATAATAGGGACTTATACAAAAAATGAAGAAAGTAAAGCAGGCCCGTAAACGAATCCAAGTGTCCAATCGACGCAAATTCAAGAGTGAAAGTAGGGGTGATATCTTAAGATGTGTAGGGCTGCTACGTGGATCTTGCATGGATAGACTCTTTTAAATATTGTGAGCCCAAGTTAAACCCCCGACCCTTACCTTCAAACAACCATATCTTTCGACTGAAGCTTGGATTTGAGCAAGAGAGGAATTTTTAAAAATCTCTCAATGCCTTGCTACTTACTTGCCACCATTAATGAAAAATGATAAATTCAATCCACCATTTTTGAGGCTATCAAGATTCTCATCTACCACCATAATGAGGTTTGGTCTTCCTTTCTTTCCCAACAAGGAACATTAATGAAGGCATGGGTTGTGTCATGGAACCCATCAATTTTGCAGAAAATTCATGCATCTTTTGGGATGGTTGGATTAGGTGGATTCAATTTTTTGTTGGGGTGGTTGAAGCAGAAATCTGAATTTTCCCTCTCTTCTTCTCTGATTCTTCTATATATTGTAAAGGAGGGGAATTTTTCTAAAGGTTGGTCATTCTTCTCTCCTGTCTCCCTCTCTCTTTCTTCCTTAGGGTTGAATGTGGATTTTAAGACTCCTCTCTTGGCTTTGTAATGGCATCTTCTTACCTCTTTCCCACTCATGATGTAATGTGTGAACTCATGGAGCAATAAAATATGTCTTGTGATGCATTTTGTCCATCCTTATTTTATTTTCTCTTCTTGCTTCTCAAAAAGCAAGGTATATTGTGCATATTTCTGATGTCTATTACAGGTTTTGAGAGATGTGTTTAACGGGTTTGAAATGGTTTTTGTGTGAACTTTATATTTTTCTATGATGCATCTTGTTCATCCCCCCATTTCTCAACTCTATCCATTTCAGGAAGTTGGATTTGTGATCAGCAACCCCCTTTTCTTGGTGTTATCACCTCTTTAGTATAGGATTTCTTTATTTTCATGCTCTTTATCTCCTTGTCTCTTTGGCATTGTTAGAATAGGAGTAGATAGTCACATTTCCTTCCTTCAAAGTAGTTTAGCATTAGGATTAGGAAGAAGCACTAGCTTTCCCTGGAGGTCTATCTCAAGTAGCAATTCCCACAACTTGGAGATAGTACCCATGTTGTAAAATTACACTAATAGTCTCAACCCATTGAGTTGTAGACATTTAGGGGTGCTATGATTCTACACTAACAAGGCTTGATTTAAATTCCTGAAATCCACACAAATAGGTATCTCGGAATTCTTCTTTCTTCTTGGACCAATTTTGAAAATCCATGTTGAATGATGTATAGAGAAATGATCTTTTCTTTGAGTAATTTTTGAATCTCTTGGTAAATTGTATCAGCAATCTTGGGATTGTATTGTCTTTGCTTCTATTTGAAAGGTTTAATCCCTGGTTTCAAAGGAATATAGTGTTGCATCTCTTTTGGATGAAAGGCTTTGAGATCATCATATGAATAAGAAAGGACATCATCATACCTTTTCAATAGATTCATTTCTTTCTTCTTTTCTTCTTGAGTGCAACATTTCCCAATATTTACCATCTTGGGTTCATCATTACTTCCAATATTGACCTTATCATACTTAGCAGATTGATGAGCCCCTTGAGAAGCCTTAGATTTGATGTACCTATCATTCTTATCAAAAAAATACTCTAAAATCATCAACCCTTTGGGTATCTTGTTACCTTTTAATTTGATACAACCATCCTTATACATTTCTTCATTAATATCATCTTCATTAGTGGGAACATATTCTCTAGGAAGAGTCTCACTTCCTCTAAAATATAATTGAATGAATTTATCCTTAAGCTCCAAGAAAGAGAGAAAGTTTTTATCATCATTGAAAATTTTCTAGTTGCTTGCATTATCCAACACACTAGGCCTATGAATCATTTCAATATAAATTTTTTCTTGAGAAAAATCTAGATGAGGAATCAACAGAGATCCCGAGATAGCCAGAGAATCAGATCTAGTATTCTTTTCTCTTGGAACAACTTCAATAAAGCATCAAAAAATTCAATAGAATCCCAAACAAGATTTCTATAATGTTTCAATCTCTTGTTTTTTACTTGAAACGATCCTCGACTGTTTCACAATTAAATCTCCATCACCAAGAGCAAAAATATTCTTTACTTCCATTTATTTTTCCACATTCAATCCAATGATGAGATCGTCATATTCAGTTATGTTGTTTTTATTTTCAAAATAAATCTTAAATGAAAATGGATGAATCTTCTCTTCTCGAGATATTAACACCACGCCATCTCCGTAACCAATCAAGAGCAACTTCAATCGAACTCCAATGTCCAAATGCCATTAGGATTGTGAATTACTCCCTTAGGAAGTTTTCCCTCATCTTCTCGACATAATCATATAGTTACCATGTCCTATATCTTCATAGAGTATTTTGTGCTTTTGGGTGATCGAGTCTTTTGTACAATGTACTCATTCTACCTTTCTAATAGCTACTGTTTCATTTTTCCATTGAATGAGATTAAGGTGTGTAACCAATCCATATAGATTTCACCTCCCACTTCTCTAAAAAATTCTACTCAAGAACATACCATATGAGGGAGGAATGTTAGTTATTTTAAAATAGTGGCTTTGACACTTTTCTAGAAAAGCAAAAAAGCCACTTGTGCATCTTTCATTCTTCCAACCAACGGTTCTTCTCTACTTTTCATGGAATAGTAGGAACCAAATGTACATGTTACATTCAGGCCCAAAGCATGAGCTACTTTTGCAGGCATCACATTATCTCGATGCTCCCGAGTCAATAACATAATTACTAAGTTTGTGGCCAGCTATGAGAAGCGTTACATAGAATGGTTCAATTTTCTCATTAGATGAAGAGACTATAGCCATGAGACTTTGTGGAGATGAGGGAGAGGGAGTGGGTAATAAACCTTTAGAAGTATTGGGTGAAGTTTTGATTTTGAATTGATGAATTTCACTACTTTGGAAAAAGCATTTGGGTGATTTTGGTAAAATTCTGCATTGAGATTTGAATTTTCATCTTCTTAATGTGGTCGATGATATCAAATGATCTAGAGGTGGATGGGGTATCATTAATAGGAATGAGGGGAACTTTGGGTTTATCAAGTTTAGGAGTCAAGGAAAAGGACTTCCGAAATGAAGGTAGAAGGAAAATAATTAGCTTTACTCACCTTTTGTGTGGAGGTTGTGGGAATAGGGCTCCTCTTCTTACAACTACTAGAATAGTTATAGGAACTTCTTTATATTTTTAGGATTTTTACCGCTTTTTCCTTCCTGTTCATTTTTTCTCGAGTCATAACAACATATGAATCACTATTCATATCTGCCTCTACTTCATTGCATTCATCATCATCATCCATACCTTTAGTAGTGAGGAAATGAACTTGATACTCACAAAAATAATCTTGTTATTCATTAACTTCTTCCTCAGGCTCTTCATAGTCTTCATTTTCTTCTCCATCATCAGGTTCTTGAACTTCACAAGTTACATTGACTGGAACCTTAATCGCTGGACCTTTAATAGCCAATCTAGTCTGAGAAGAGGGAAAATGATTCTTAGGATGAAAATTCTTCCTTGGGATATCTTGGTAAGGAGCATGTTGAGACAATTACTTCTTGATAGAAATAAGTCCATTTTCCAACTTCTGCACTAATTGATCAGAATTAGCTCCTGAAGAATAAGATGCTTTAGGCTTAGTGGGATCTTTTCTTAACTTACCAAACATGATTAGATCATCCTCAACACTGATAACCCGTTGTTGATCATCCTCAAGAGTCGGAATATTAGCCCTTCTTAACATATAAATTACTTCGGCAACCGAGTGTTCAGGAAAAAACACTTTTGTATTTGATCTACAGGACAAGTGGCTTGCAAAATTTTATGAATCAATTTGTTGAATTTGGCCACAAACTCCCTCATGGGCTCATATGGTTCCTTATTAATTTTAGAATTTTTGGCCAAGAGGGCATGCACATCTTAAGCAGGTTTAAAACGTTGCTCAAAATGAGTTGTTATGGTAGTCCAACTAGTAATTGAACCAACTGGAAGGTGATAAAACTAGTCAATGGAATTATCTTGCAATGTTTCTATAAAGAGCTTGATAGACACATCCTCATGTTCAACCCCAAGGATTCCACATGCCACAATGAAAGCTGCAATATGTTCATCTGGGTGAACCTTTCCATCACCTTGAAATTTAGAATTTTTTTCCTATTTTCTCTGGGTAATTCATGTAATGGTTGAGGAAGAGAAAGAGCTCCAACACGTTGTCCCCACAACAATGGTGCTGCCATACTTGGAAAGATTGACTAAAGGGGAAATATAACTCTTAAAAGCACTAGAGCACAAAGGTTAGGCCTTTCTTGATCTTGAGAACTGCTGGGTTTAGAGACTCTGTCTTTATTAGGAGGTGTGCTTGTAGACCAAGTTCTTCTATTCTTTCTTGCCAAAGAAAGAGAAAACCCTGCATTTTAGTGTTTGAAAATGGAAATCTTCAACACCTAGGGCTTTCTGACCATGAGTATATCTTTGACTAGCTAGTTTGCAAATCCAGTCTTGAAGTTATTCTGAAAGGGATATGCTAAAACGAAGTCCGTGGTAGAGTCGCCAAAACTATTGGTTTTTAAAATAGTACTTTATAGTAATCAATAGTCATGGGACAACAAGTCCCTCCTCTTTATGGGAGAGGTTCCCTTATTGAAAGTAAATAGCGAAGCTTATATACAAATATACAAATTTTATATTGATGAGGACTTATGATACTTTGAAATGTTTCATACTAACATAGATTATCAATAATTAAGAGTGGAAGAAAAAATAAACTGAAAGGGAAGAACACAACAATACTTTCAAGTAATATAGATAGAATAATATAACCTTATACGTACATGGAAAAAGGAACACATAATAGAATCATTCACATTGGTAATATCTGATATTATTCTACAGACACAAAGTTCTAGAAATCATATAACAAGAACAAAAAGTTACTTAATATGAAATATCAATGATTCATGAATTTCAAATGAGAACAGAAAGGACAAAGTGAACAATAATGAGATATAAGGAAAAATATTTTCTATTGATTTAATTTCAATTCTAATACATTTCACAAGTATCAAGTCCCAACCCTTAAGAGTAGCATGAAGATCCTACCAAATAGCTTACAAAGATAGTTACATTCATTTCCAACTATAATTTCACAAAACAAGGCCGAAAGCCTCGTGGATTATATTAATGTGAAATCAACCAGTGTACAATGGAATGATCTCGCAATACTTATAGGTATTCTACATCCGAATATAAACAAAACAGAGTTGCAACAATGCAACAACCAATATAATAGATTCTAATACTACATCTGGGAAGCACATAATTGTTATAACTACATAACAAGTATACCCGTGAAAATAATAAGCCAAACATGGTTGATAAAACCATGTAACAAAATACAATAATAATATGGTTTATAATATAATCATATAACAACATTATTTAAAATAAAATAAATAAAATAATAAATTTATATTATGCATAATTAATTAACCTAACATCCCCCCCCTAATTGTGCATTGTCTCAAGAGATGAGGAGATGAACTTTCTGAACAACTCAAACTTATCACGTGGAAGTGACTTTGTGAAGATATTTGCCTCGTTGTTCAAATTGTTGGAAAAAATTGAAGTCGGATGTTGTTCAACACATGTTCACATATGAAATGAACTTGTACTTCAATGTGCTTTGTTCTCTCATGAAAAACTAGATTGCAAAAAAGTGTAAGAACACCTTCATTGTCAACATACATGGTGGTCGGTTTGTCCTGTGGTATTCCAAGTCCATCTAGTATGCAACGCAACCAAATCATTTCACAAACATCTTCTCTTGAAGATTGATACTCAATTCTATGGAAGATCAAGAAACTAAGTGTTTTTCTTGCTTCCCCATGATATTGGTCTAGATCCCATAAATAATACAAATCTAGAAGTGAATTTTCTATCATCAATGTTACCTACATGATCTAAATCTGAATTTCCAGTCAAGAAGAAGTTTTCGTTCTTCTTGTATTCTAGACCAAGATCCAATGATCCATTGAGATATCTTCTCTTAAGATGTGCCTTGATACTTTCCAATGACAAACTTTGGGTTCCTACATGAACCTGGATAAATAGCTCACCGCAAAGCTGATATCCGGTCTAGTGTAGGTCGTAAAAATGAGACTACCAATGAACTACCGATGAGAGTGGCACTTACTTCAGGAGATGGATCTAAATGAGATAACTACAATCTGTTCTCCATAGGTGTAACAATTGGTGGGCAATCCATCATCCTCAATTTATCGAGCATTGTCTTGGTATATTTGATCTGAGAAAAAAATATGTGTTTCTCTTTCTCCCATACTTCAAATCAAATACAATAGTGCATCAACTTGAGATTGGTCATGTTGAACAATCGATTAAGATCTTTCTTTGTTGCATTGATCATCCTCATTGAACTACTAGTGATGACTAGATCTTTGACATAGACAACAACAATGAAAATCTCCCCCCTTTCTTTTTGAGGTAAAGATTGGGATCATATGGATTTCTAACAAATCCATGTTATACGAGATGATCATCAATCTTGATGTACCATGCCCGAGGTGCATGTTTAAGGCCATACAGATATATCCTGAGTTTGCATACCTTTGCTTCTTGACCAAGTACTACATATGCCTTAGGTTGAGTCATGTAGACTTCTTCTTATAAATATCTATTTAGGAAGGAACTTTTTACGTCCATCTGATGGAATTTCTATCCAAATTGTGTAGCTAGATCAAAGATCATCCTGATCATCTTGATCTTAGCTATGGGAGAAAATTTCTCCTCGTAGTAAATGCCTTCTTTTTGTGCATACCCATTTGCTACTAGTCTCTCTTTATACTTGTCCATTGTCCCATCTACTTTGTACTTTGTTTTGAATATCCATCTGCATCCAATGCGATTCTTCCTGGTGGAAGATTGACAAGTTTCCAAGTGTTATTTTTCATCACTAATTGATATTCATAATCCATGACATCTTTCCAAGATTTTGACTGTAGGGCTTCTTGGATTATAGAGGGCTCATCAGATTCAATTACTCTACTCATCAAAGCAAAGTTAACTTCTTCTCTTTCTTTACTACGAGTCCATGGTCTAGGGGTGGATGTATCTAGTGGAGCATCCATTCTTGCATCTCGTAATGTGCTAGTACACCACTTGGGCATAGTATAAATTATTCCCATGGGTCTTGGTTCTATCTGATCAACACCATCATCCCCATCATTACTTTCCTCATCTCGAGGGAAAATAAACTTCAATTTTTACAATTAGTGAAAAATCTACATCTGGTGAGTCTGGAGGAGGAGACTTTACTTCCTTCTTCTCAAAAAAATCAACATCTCTAGCTGGTGTAGACTTTTCTGGTCTTTAGATCCATCAATATGTACCCAAGAGTCTCTTCACTGTACCCAATGAAGACAAGTTTCTGTGACTTCATGTCCAATTTCTTTATGTTTTTCTTGGGTATGTGCATACTTGCTTTGCACCCGAATACTCTAAGGTGTGCAATAGATGGTTTCTACTTTGACCATGCTTCTTGTGGTGTTACTCCTTCAAGATCAATTGTGAGCACTGCTCAACAAATACAGATTGTTTTTGCTGCTTCGCCTAGAATGTCTTTGCAATTCTAGAATCATTGATGATGCATCACACCATTTCGATGATAGTATGATTTATTCTCTCAACAACACCAGTATTTTGTGGTTTGTGTGGAGGAGGCATTTGTCGATGAATCCCATGAGTTTGTAGGTAGTCTTTGAACTCATTACTAGTGAATTCCCCCCCTCAATCTGAGCAGAGAGTTATGATGTGATGACCAGTTTCATTCTCAATTGCTACTTTGAACTTCTTGAAAGTTTCAAAAGCTTAAATTTTCTTGTGAAGTCAACAAATTCACATTTTTCTGGAGTAGTCATCAATACAAAGCATGAAGTATTGGAACCCAAAATGACTTGGTTACATCAGACCGCAAAGATCGGTATGAACCAGGTCAAGTTTTCCATGAGCTCGAAATGTAATCTTCTGAAACAAAGCTCTGTGTTATTTTCCTGCTAGGTAGTGAGGACACTTGTCTGTATCCTTTTGAAGAGATGGTATCCCATGTACCATATTGTGCCAGCAAAGTGTCTCGAGATACTTGAAACTTACATGACCAAGTCTCTGATGCCACAACTGTGCTGAGGTGGAGTTCTTAGCCACAAGTTCTTGATCATCTCTGTGAACAAAATCAAGTTGGAACATGCGTCCCACATTGGAGGATTTTGCAACTATTTTCGAGCCTCTTGATTTATCTCGAATTAAACATGTTTTCTTTCCGAAATTACTATCAAAGTCAATTTTTAGGTTCTGATCAAGGAGTTGATTGAATGAAAGAAAATTATTTGTTAACCCATAGACATATAAAATATTTTATAGTCTAAAGTTGTGTGAACTAAGGGGTAGAGAAATCTTCCCAATCCTCTTAATCGTATATGAAGAATCATCTCCCAACGAAACATGATTTTTGATGGCGTGTCCCTCATTGAAATAAACTAGTTTCGTGGCTGGTCATGTTTTGAATGGCACCCGAATCAGCATACCAAACATCACTAGATGACATGGATGGTTCACTTGATCGAGTAGTGAACAAGTAGTCTTCATTGTCTCGATCGTTTTGTTGCCAAAGCAATATGTCCTCGCTAATGGGGTCTTCTTTTCTAGTTCCCCTTTTCTCGCCTATGATTATTGTTAAAATTTCCTTGTAAGATTATTGTTGTGGAGAGCCGAGTTGCTTGACGAACCTTTCTTGTAAGTATTATACAAACCATATTTTAAGTCATGTCTTCTTTTACAAATTGGACATTGTTTCTTTGGTTATCTATCCCCTTCATACTAAATTTGATTTTTTGAATTTTTATAGGAATTAGGTTTTCCTTTACCTTTTTATTTCCATTTTTGATGTGAAGAAAGCACATTTTCTTCTTCATCATCCTTATTGTGCATTGCTTCCTCTAGTTGTAATAGGTTTACCAATTAGTGTTGTTACAAAAATGGGCTAAGAAGAGGGGAATGCTCTCGAACAATGTGAACAAGAGCATCATCTAAGACTACTTCTCCTAGGGCTAGAAGTGAAGCCCTCAACTCTGCAACTCTTCTGAAGAAAGCTTTGATTTTCTCATTGTGCTTGAACTTCAATATGTGTAACTAACTCTTGCAAATTTAGTATAAAATTCTTATTCTTGGAATTGTATACTATGTTGAACTTATCCCATGCTTCTTTGGGTGTTGTGGCATCATGAATGTGGGGTTGCACATCATCGACACTCCAAACAAGATGACGAGTTTGGATTTTTAATCATCTTCTATCATACTATCTCTCGTTATGTTATATTAGTGGTTGATCTAGTCGATTACAAGTCACAACATCCTGATCTCTTCAAACTCAAGTCAGTGTCTTGATTTTTGTCTTCCATATAGCATAGTTGTTTCCTCCGAGTAGTTTTGAATCTTGAAGATAAAATTTGGGGGAATTGGTGCCCATTTTGTAGAAATCACCGACAGGGTTTGGCTTTTATCACCTGCATATAGATCTCCCAATATATATACCATCACCGATATATAGAACCTTTCTATATACGTGCCTTTCTCGATATACCCATGGTACATGGAAGAAACTTTCCCTTTCTATATACCTAGTTGTATGTGAAAGAGGCGTTAATGTATGTGAAAGAATTCAATATCAGTAGAAGATAGTAATCGAAGAAGTTTGTGAGATTATTGACACTGGATCAAATAAATATCCTCATACGCGTGCGTAACTTCACTATATATTTGGATAATTTCTCAGGCCGGATTTATGTCGTGCAATCATTCACATACGGATGGGATGGCTCATAGTGTGTGCACTATGACCTTATTATTCCCATTGATTTAAAGGTTCAATGCCTAGACAATGTTGTTGAAGCTATATTAGGCATTAAGTTCAGTAGTAGTCATGACATCTTTACCCATAAGTGCTTCCCAGAGGCACCGTATATACCGAACGCTGCGAATGAGATCTAGGATCTTGTGAGTATTTCGAACCAATTTTTTTACTGTTTTTATTACAATCCTACCAGCTTTCTAATCATTACAAAGTTTGCAGTTGACTATGGCAACTTGTAAATTAGTACAATATTTTGAAGTATACAAATTTCATTCAAAAATTTGGAAAAATTGAATGACATGCATTTTTTTGTTTTACAGGCCTTGGTGGCCTCTGGAGCCCAGAATGACCCACTATGCCAAAAAATTTCAAAAATATAGCTAAAAATGCAATTTCTGGATAGGCCTTCTTTTGTAAAAATGCTCGAAATAAAAAAATAGGGTTAATGGGAATTTTCCCCTAAATTAGAGTTTTTCCGCTAAATTTAGTTAGTTATAACTGAATTTGAATTTCTCGCTAAATTTAGTGGTTCCACTAAATTTTATGCAAAATTCAAAAAGACAAGTTTAGGGTGGGATTCAAGCTCCACACCTCTCACTTATAAGTCATTTGGTCTATCCACCTTGGCCGCTTGTGCACTTGTGAGATAAAATGAACAAACTTGTATATAAATAAAGTCAATTTGACTCACCTCTTACAAATGACGACTTGGAAGAGGGTCCACGTGGAGTACATGCGTGCCAATGCGGATTAGTGTTTATTTTTTCCAAAACATGGATTTGAAACTTTTATTCATCTCTACGCCACTTTTTGTTTACTATCCATTGCTTTGATAAAGTCCTTTTACTTCTACCACCGCCTACCTTTTTGTATACAAGTCATTTTTATAGATTAAACGTTTGTTTATTTCAGTTGTTTTGATCACGTTGTGATTTTGTGCAGGTCAACTAAATATTTACAGGTTGTATTTTAAATGTTGATGCCTTGACTACTTTTTCTAATGCCTTTTTTCTATCTTATGTAGATCGATTTCTGATGGCTTTTTCTTGAATGTTATTTGTGGTTGCAAATTCAGCTCATGGAGGTCGTTGTGCTAGCCATGGAGGACGTTGCTCACGGATTTCTATATGCGCAAGATCCAAATCCAATGGTCCTTAGCTCGGGGAGATTTTAAAATGGACTCGTATAGAGGCAGGGGACTCGCTTATTTGAAATGGCTCGGCTAGTGAAAAATAGAGACTTGATGGAGCAAAACTTGGTGCTTGTAAAATCCTCAACTCATTTAACACTAATAACATAGCACAAAATCCTCCAAATCTGGTGCTACTACCATTGTTAGCTATGGCTAACACTGTCACTAAATTTTAGTGAAAAAACCCCTAATGGGGAAAAATAATATATATATATATATATATATATTAAATTCCTAAAACAAATTTTGTCTCGGTGCACCAAAGACTGCAAGGTAAAAAACAATGTGTTCCAAACACCTGGAATGGAAGAGGGGGTTGTGGAGATGCAGGATGTCTGGGAAGTTGTTGGAGGCAACACAGATCTCCTAGAAAGAAAATTCTTCTCCAAGACTCTTCTCTTCCTATCTGTAACCTCTCTTCAACCCTTTGCTACTTCACAGACTAGATTCTCGCTCTCCGTACCAAATGTAATTTCACAAAACAAGGACGGAAGCCTATAGATTATATTAATGTGAAATCAACCAAGTACAATGGAATGAGCTGCAATACTTATAGGTATTGTACAACTAAATACAAACAAAAGAGGAGTTGCAACAATGCAACAACCAATACAGTAGCTTCCAATATTACATCTGGGAAGCACATAATTGTTATAACTACATAACAATTATACCCATGAAAATAATAAGCCAAATATGGTTGATAAAACCATATAACAAAATACAACAATAATATGGTTTATAATATAACCATTTAACAACATTATTTAATTAATAAAATTAATTAAATAATCAATTTATATTATGCATAATTAATTAACTTAACACGAACTTCTTTTAACCTAAATATTAAAGACTACTTAACAAATACATTAATAGAATGTCTTTAATCAAGTATTACATCATGGGTTTTTAAAACCCCAAAATAAAAGAAGTGACTTAGGACTCGGGAGCAGAAACATCCGAAGGAGATTTAGAGGGACCAACTGTCTTAGAATCCGATGTCTAAATATTTTCAATGCTTCAGCTATCTCCATGCACTTTGGGATGGTAGTGTTGGAAGTGGCATGAGTCCACATGCTAAGAAACTTCTCCATATCCTTCTCAAACTCTATGTTTTCCATAAATTCTTTGTTTTCCTTGGTGATAAATGATTGGAGAGAGTAGACATCTTTCATCTTCTCTTTAGACATTGAATCTTCTTTGAAAATATCTTCCTTGATGAGAGTTTTGAACAAAGCCTTGATCTCCTGAATAGAAAACAGATTACCTGAGGCTTCATTCTAGATCTTAAAATGAATATCTTGGAAGGCAGATAAACACAAATCTTGAATGCTTCCCCTTTCTGCCACATGCTTTCGCTTCCCCCACTACTTCCTCTAAAACCTTTATATTCCAATCAATATTGAAAACCCAGGATTTTGATAGATTGTTCTTGACTTCATCAAATAATTTTATTTCCAATAAAATATTCTCATCTGTATGGCTCATTGAACAGAGATCTTGAATACATTCACACCAGATATTTAATTCTTTTTCCAAGCCACTTATTGTTGTGGTGAATTTCAGTTATAAATTGGACACCTTCTCATATGATTTGAAGGCCTCTTCAATGAAGTTCAATCTAGCCTCTGTCATATCATCAATCGCTTCAATGGCATTTCAATAGGTAGGATATTTGTGAATATCTTTGATGTTCGGACTTCATATTTTTGAGAACTATGGGAGGTGGAAGAGCAATCAGGTGGGGCCGATCTACGACCTTATCCTTTTCCAATAGGGATTTTATAAAATTTGAAAAGAACTTGGTTATGTTCTTCCAATTGCTCCATATTTTGTTTACCCTTATCCACTCATTTAATGACTCTAGTCATAGTTTCTCTCAGTTCGAACCTCACTTTTAGGTGAAGACTCCTAAAGTGAGATTCTTGTAAGTTCTAGATCGAAACTAAAAGATATTTCTCCTCCTTATCCACCTTAGGCTCTACAATCTCCATGAACTACTGACCCTGTGAATCTGACACCAGCCTTGAGGTGGTCTTTGCTTTATTTTTGGAGGAGGAGGAGTAGTACCGAGCAAGGTGGCCACAACATCAAAATTTGGAACTACAACTTGAGAAGAAGACTTCCTTTTCTTGTTATCAATGAAAGGTGTAACATAAAGGAAGAGGAAGAGATAAAAGGAGCAATATATCTAGTGCAAGTGAACTCATTGCACTCAATGTATGCACTACTAATGTCTCCAATGGGGAAGTTGGCAAAATTTCAAAAAGATCCTTAGAAGAAGTATCCATCAAACCTAGAGGTTCAGTCATTTGACCTTCATTTTCTATCTCAGCAGTAATGACAGGGTTTCTTCTTCTTCTTTCATCTCTTCATTGTCATCCTCACTTAAAACAACAATATTTTTTGACCCTATAGGGACCTTTGGCTGCTCCAAAAGAACTTCTTCTTCAACCTGCTCTTGTTTGATGGCTTTACCTTTCTTCAGGTATACCTTTGTTAAGGAGGATGGAGTAGATTATTCATGCACCTCAATATTGGGCATAGGTTCTTCCTTCCTAGGAGAAGAAGTTTCTTTTTAATATTTGGACACAAGGGACGTGCAAAGCTGAAATATCCGATCCAAGAGGAGTGCATAAAACGCGGGTCCAGAGAGCACAGGTGGTCCATGGGACACTAGGACATGTGGGATCCATGAAGCAGATTTGGCCGATGTGGAAAAAGTGTGTCCAGAGAGCACAAATGGTCCATGGGATGTGGGGACATGAAGGATACACAAATCCAAAAAAGCTGATGAGTAGAGTAATGCGGAGAAAGCAAAAATTGGAAAACAAGAGGCCCAAGTGTACCTGGGACACATGGGATGACAATTTCGACTTAACTGACAAGCAGATTAGTGTAGAGAAAGTGGAAAATCGGTGAACTGGAGGCCCGATGGTACTTGGAACACAAGGGACAAAAATATCTGATTTAGCCACAAAACACTAAAAATTTCTCTAAAGAATGAAATTTTCTAACTTTTTGAATTTCTCTCTTTAACAGAACCCTTCCAAAGGATTCGACTCAAGTTTTTTGAATTTTTCTTTGAAAAAGGAGGGAAATTTTTGGGTGACAACACATGAAAGGACCTCACCGAATCCTCTATTGATTGTCTAGCTAGATCCACTATTACCAAATTATCCTAAACATATAACAAAAATTCAAAGATGTTGTGGTGGGAAATATCAATCGATGAGTGCGACTCTCTCGGTGTATAATATGTAAAACAAAAACTCGATGCTACGAGAATGAGTCTTGATCATAGTAGGATTATTGTCTTCATATTGAGGCTTATAATATTTGATAGGAATTTATTTTTCATTTTTCATCTTGGTCATGTCCACTATTTCAATGATTTGATTCCCAACATATGTTTTAAGATTTTAAACATTGTCATAAGCCTCTTGATGTTCTGTGTTTACCATTTTCTCTAAATTATATTCTTCACATACATTTTCTCAATCTTGATGTGTTCTAATGTTTTTATGATGTTATATACATAGTTTGTTCTTTAAAAATGAAAATGGGTACAAAGTTGGATATGAATAATAATAAACATCACCTTCTCCATCTTGGTCATTTTTTTAAAAACCCGACTTCATGATGAGAGCATAATTTTCTTTAGTACATTCAACATTAAGATATTCAAGTACATTCCTTATTGACAGGAATTTATCATGAATTATATCATCCTCGGATAATCTAATACCATCTCATAAATTTGTTCATCTTTGAGAATGTCTACATCTTCATGAAAGGATAATGAGGAATTATGAGCCCGTCTACATCTTCATCTTTGAAAATTATGAGCCTCAGTAAATCCATCTCCATGATGAATTCATCCTCTTCTTGAGTAGAATCAACTCCAAGAGACCAAAGAATCCTGTCATTCATGAATTCCTCTTTGAAAGAGTCATCCTCTCCCAATGGGAAAGAGAAATGTTTGTATTCACAATCATACTCATTGAATGGAACTTCATATTGAACGTTGAGAACATAATTAGAAATTAATAGTAGTGGCAATGAGACAAAGAACAAGAGCTCATGGTTCATTTTAAGAGGGTACCTCTAAAAATTAGTTTAGAAATTTTAGCAAATATCAAAAATCAAATTTTGAATCATTGGTGAGTTTCAAAAATGTTTCACGGAAAAGACAATTTCATAGAGGGAAATTCTCCTAGTTTCAAAATGTAGGTCAGGAAGGTTAGCATGAAGCTTGGTGACAAAGGTTGGTTGAGTGGGTTGGATGGCTGAAAATTAAGGGAATGGGTGATTAAGGGTTAGACAGGTGGGTTGGAAAACAAAGGGTTAGATGGCTAAGGTTTGTAAAAATGAGTTGGAAAGCTATATGGTTGGATGGTTAAGGGGTTGGATAGGTGGGGTTGACAGTTGATTGATGATGAATGGTTAGACGGGTGGGTTGTACGGGTAAGGGGCTAGATGAGTGGGTTGACGGCTAAGGGTTAGGTGGAAAAGGGTTAGACAAGAATGAGGTTGAATGGGTAATGGTTAGATGGGTGGTTTGGATAGGTAAGGGTTAGACAGGGGTTGAGCGGCATGGAGTTGGACATGATGATTGGTTGGTTGGGGGGTTGGATGACTAATAGTTGGACGACTAAGGGCTAGATGGGTGGGTAGGACAATGGGAGTTGGACGACTCAGTGGTTGTATGGGTGGGATGGGTGGTTAAATGCATTGGATGGTATAGGGGTTAGATGGATTAGGATTGAGAGGGTGGGTTGATGATTGATGGGTTAGACATTTATAGTGTTGGAAAGAAAATGGCTGGACGGTCGGTTGATCACTTGATGGGTTGGATGGATAATGGTTGGATGGCTAAATTTTGGATGGGTTCATTAATTATGGGTTAAGTGGCCACCTTGGCTAGCCAATAATATTCGGTTCCATTTCCTTTGCCCCATTCGAACCCTATAAATACTCCTACAAGGTTCATTTATTCACTTTTCTATGAAACTTCCAGTGCTCTGAGCTCTTCAATTTTAAAATTTCTTCAAAATTTCAACAATGAAAAGAACCACATCTACTCCTACACCCAAATTCCAATACAAAAACCTCATGTGTTCATAGATTTTAGCCCTTCTAAAAGAAAAAGACACACAAAAGGATTGGCTCAAAAAATCTTAATTTATCAGCTTATGGGCATGCCCCAATTCGATACATCGATACTTCGGTGCTTGATTACCTTCTCCCTTTTACAATGAGAATGATGAAAAAAATTTCATTCTCTTGGTGCATCTGAGACATCGTCAAATTTCATTCATAATTGAGCCCGTAGACATACATCGTTTAACTGGGTTAGCATTCGAAAATAAGCCACCTGTTACCACAAAGGTTGTCCTCACAGATGAAGAAAAAAGTTTTGGAGTCTCATTATAGTGTGCAGGTTGATGGTAAGTTTATTATTTTCAAATTATTTTTCTCTTAACATTTGTCCACCACCCAATCCTCTAACATTTTTTTATTGCAGCTCCTCTTAATCGTTCATCATGAGGCCTACTTCTTCAAGGTATTACAAACCAATTCTTTCTTGCATTTGCATCACTTTTTCAAGATAGGATTGTATTACAGGGAAGATCTGCAGACATTTTGTATTGGGAAATTCAATATTTATTGCGGACACTAGCAGGTCAACAATTTGATTGGTGCACATATTTGTCCAATTGAATAAAAACATATGTCTCCCATGCCCACAATGCCAATCAATCTAATAAATCCAAGATTGTATTCTCGTTATTGCAATTTTATTATTGATATCTATCGGGAATCATTGACGAATTTCAAAATCTAAATTCCAACTACAATCAATGATAAAATGATTGGTCTAACTCTTGAACATTAACAATTAATTTTTACTTTTACATTTTTCTTGTTATAATGATTTCAAATTCAATGTTTTTCAATAAAGTAATAATTGTAATATTTTCTATTGTAGAGAAGAATTATTGCTACAACAACTCATAAGGAGGTAATTTCTTAAGGAAAAGCCCTCGCACAGAGTCTCTGCTGATTCTGACATGGATTCAACAGAATCAACACTAGTAAGACCTCCTCATCAAAAGAAACCTAGGGGGTCGCTATGTGCATCACATCTACCACCACATTTAACTATAGGTAAGAAGTTTTCTATTGATATAATTAACTAATTCAAACAACTAATATAAATTATGTAGGTAGTATTGTATTTTAATATGTGTACTATTATTTTTACAGCTTATTATATTCAAAAACTACCAAACAGTGATGATGATCAAACTCATTTTGACACAAGAGATTGAAATGTTATACTTGCATCTCCAAACGTGCAAGGTAAATTGTAATATTTAATATTTAGCATGTTTTATTATGTTACTACTTTTTAGAATTTACAAGGCCTAACCGTATAATGGATTCTAACAATTTTTTGTTTGCATCTTGCAGTAATATATCTTCTGAGAAAATTCCACTTGCAAAGAGGCCACGAATACCGCCAACACGTTCATTCCAAAAATAGAAGATTTGCAGGAAAGAATATAAGGCTTCCCGCAGAATCAGCGGAATAGTTCATCCGGCAACAACATAATTTCTTGGACTCTTGCTAGGAGGTGTTTTAAGTGTAACAACCTCACATCTTTTCAAAAACATCACCCTTGATGAGGAGTATTTGGGCTTCGATACTGGTGATGCTGACAAGGGAAACTATTTTGACATTAATGATATGATTCAAACTACTCTGCCTCAACCACAACAACAAAAAAATGTGCATGATGTACATGACAGTGACTCTCCTCCTCCTCCATCAAATTCTCCACAAATAGATGATGAAAAGACACATTTTATATTAGAAAATCTGATATCAGATAGTATGGGGGAAACAATTCAATAGGTTGTAATGTCTAATGTGGATTTGGTGCGGTCTTGGGAGAGGAGAGAATTTTTTTGATAAAAGAAATAAATACAAGATACCATAATCACACTCAAAGGAATTCATTGTTCACTACCTTGTAGAGAGCCAACTAGAAAGATAGGATGTTTTGCTAAATAAAGATCAATCAGGGACAATTTCCTATACTAATAATTACAATGATGAAATTATAGACATAATGTTAAATGTGTTGATAATCAATGTCAAGCACATGATTACTACAACAAATTGGAAAAAGATAAGACAAATTTTTTAATAGCAAATGCTAAAAAATAAAAAGTTTTGGTGAGTGGGATTTATGTTTTACATGCAAAATCCTATTATTATAATCACTATAATATATTTGTTTAACTTATCTAATAGACTAAAATTTGTTATTTCTGCTTTTACAGAAAATATGAAAATTTAAAGAAAGAAGAAGCTATTTTTGAAGCACATTTAAAGAATTCCAACAATAGCCGGAATTCATTTGTACAGTTGAAGGAAAAACTAATAGTAATAAATAAACAAAAAAATACATTGAGAAGATTAATCAAGGAGAATAAGATGGATCCGTATGTCTTATCAAGGAAAATATAGACGTAGATGCAACACTTTTGACAATAGGAGACATAGTGAGGGAGGAATAGAATATTCCTGAAAATATCAATACCACTACACAATATTTGCAAGCATCAGGAGTTATAGCAGATAGCTCTTTACAGATATAGTAGATTCCTCCACCTCTAATGCAAGAAAAAGATCAATCTTCTCCTGCTATATAAGAAGTTCAATATGTTAGTGAATTTGACCATGTGATGTGTGTGTTTCACAATTCTAACACTTGTGTATGAATTAAAATATAGTGGCCAGCCGGTTTTTTTTTTTTTATTCCATGACGCAAATGTAAGGAAAACTATGATTTAGAATCATAGGAAGAAAAGAGAATGACCTTGTAATGTGTCCTTATATGACGTAACTTATCCATAATCTTTGATAATATATTATTGAAGTTCACCATGTGACAAGTGTGTTGTCACAATTATGACACTCGGTATAGGAATTAAAAGATATTGGCCAACCAATTTTTTTGTTTTTATTCCATGAGGCGATACAAGGACAACTATGATTCAAACTCATACGTAGAAAAGAGGATGACCTTGTAATTAGTCCTTACATGATACAACTATTAGTGCAGACTCACAACACCCCTGAGTGCCTATAACTAGATGAGTTGAGACCTTCAGTGTGATTGCACAACATGGAGCATCTCTCAAAGTGTGGGACCTTACGGGTTGAGAGAGCTCTTTGGATTAAGGTCGGTTCCTATTGCTCTATTCAGCACACATAAATAAATTATAGAGGATCTATTCTAAACCTATTGTATCTTACCAAGGATACAGGTTGAGAAGATACAAAAATAATAAACCTAAGCTAATGATGTGATGTACCAAAGGAATGTTAAACACTTATTTTACAAGCTAACACAGACCATATAGAACTATGATGCAAACGCCATGCACAAATAACCAAACTACAATGAGAGATCAAAAGGAAACAATAAACACATGAGAGGGTTGAGAATCATTGACAAACATATATTATTGCTCCAAAAGTCAATACAAAGGCATTACAAAGGGCTAAGAGGAAAAATATTGCATTACAACTTGAATGGGAGGTTTGGGAACTCCACAAATTTGCTTATTGACAAAGGAAGAAGGGAGGGTGAAAAATAGAAATCTCCAACCGTTTATAATGAACTCCATCCCTTATTTTATATATTCAAAGACAAATAAAAGAAGGAGAGAGAGGCGGAAAACTAATTTGAAGCTCAGCTACTAGCCATTAACTCCCCTACAAATATACCCACAATCTATCAAATCTACCTCGATTGATTGTTCAACGTGTTTAAAGAGGAAGAATGGAAGATCAGATCAAATCTGATCTGGTTGTTGGAGTGAATAGATCCTACAAAGAATGGCACAAATACATTTTTCATTTTTTCCCCACCTATCCTTGTCAAGTTAAAGTTTCAGATCTCCATGGCATAGACGAGGTCGAGATCTCTCCAATAGTGTCCAATTTGTTGGATTTCGGGCACTGGATCAGAAGATATGCCCATTTGAATATTTGAATTGGGTCTATACAGAAAATGGTGGAAACCAAGCTTAGTAGAATGAGTCCGTGGGCAAGAAATTCACCTTCCCCCACTTTTGGGAAAAAAATACTAAAATGAAATTTTTCCCATAGCCCCGTAATACCTTTTTGTTAAAAAATCATCTTCAGGTCCTTCGGTCCACAGTTTCTCATTTGGGAAAAAAATCACTTCAAACCCCATTGACCCACATGTAATTTAGGCCTGACACGTGGCTCCTTGCGCATCGACAGAGGCACGACTCATTTTTATACTCTATATCCCTTGGAAACGAATCAAAAAGTTAAAATTACTCCCGAGACCCGCTTCCCCACTTTGACTTGGAATATGGCCAAGTGGAGGGCTGGCACGCATTTGGGGACTGTCTTTGGATTTTCTTCTGAAGTTGTGGCAAGTCGACACGTGGCTTCTTCCACAGATTTTCTTTGTTCCTTTATGTTATTTACTAAGTCCTTTTGCTTGGCGGGCCATATATTTGACCTAGGACATGTGGATTCTCAGTGCTCATTTGAGTCTACCCCTTGAGTTTTACCCTTTAGAGTTGCGTTGGGCTAACACATGGTACCTTCTACCGATTTTCCTCCACTTTGAATTTTCAACTATCAAATTTGTTCCTCTCGTGTCAGGACTAGGGACACGTGGAAGGCAAGCGCTTGTCTAAGGACCCACATTTATATTCATCTTTGAAGATGCGTCCGCCGACACGTGGAAGCCCTGTGCTCCTTTGAGTCTTTGCTTTAAGCCGCACCTTTTAATGTGAGTCGTTAAGACACATGATGCCTTCAACTGCACTCTTATACTTAACTGATTTGGGTTTGCTTTTAGATTTGACCTATGTTGACCCCTGGCCACGTGGATGGCTATTGCAAGTTTGAGTCTCCTCTTGGGCTCCCATCTTGAAATTGCACCGAGCTAACACATGTTTCCTTCCACTTGTTTGGACTTTTCAACGGCCGAATCTATCCTTTTTCGGGCCTGGGACACGTGGAAGCTCCGCACTTGTTTGGAGACTACTTTTTGAGTTTAATATTTGGAGATGCACCAATGAGGCACATGGAGGCTTCCACTGATTCCTCCATACTTAGCCAATTTTGGGCTCATTCTGAATCATTTGCAGAGCCCAAAAACTTTGAGTTTTCTCCATTTATTTTCCTTTGGGATTCTAGTTTTCTTTGAAAATGTTTACTTCCTTCCCGACCTCCGCTCCTCCATTTTAGATCATGTCTCGTAACCTATTCGTTAGATTTGAAGCATGGAATCGCATTTGATGGAGCCGCCCCCCTGAATTTCTTCCCGCATAGGGTCATGTTTGATCAATTTTTCTAGGGGAAAATGGAGATAACAAGAACTTGTTTGGAAGCTTTGAAATGTATTGACATCCCACTTTTTGTAATTGTATGTATTGGTGACAATGCTTTATGAATTTGTACTTTTCTTCGTAAATTAATCACGCCACATGAGATAACATTTTCAATAGTACTTTGGGAATTGGAATTTTAACTATATATTGTTATTCAATTTCTACCTAATACAAATTATGTTTCTGTCTTTTTGTTTACGTAAATGTTTCTTAAATTTACTTGATTTTTTGTTTAAAATATTTACATTTCGATTTCTTACGATGTAAAATAAATCAATTAACGATATAAAAGATAGATATTTTCTTATTTCAGTTTAAAAACCAAATATAAAAATAAATTTTTAATATTACATTTATTGTAAGTTGCATTCTATGTATGAAATACGTCAATATTTATAATTTATTACATTAAATTATTATAATGAAATCTATTTGAATTGAAACAGTCTTCGATCAACACTTTCATTCGTGTCTTAGAAATCAATGGTAGCATGATTTGTTGATGTGTCTCAATCCCCTGGGTCAATAAAAATATTACTAACTCCTCTTCTTTCTTCTAGTGAATTCCATAATGCAAGTGTTCTATCATAAGGGAAAGACTCCACTGAGTAACATGATACATACAACCTCAGAAAAATTTCTAGATTCTTATCCAATTTGTTTCAACATTCGATTATGAAAAGGATAGCAAACTTAAAACCCTCTCATCTTCCACATAACTCGAATCATAGTTTGACAGAGTATTATCAAAACACATGCCACATGCCACATACCCTCTAAGATTAAATATACCGTAAATAACACATGCCACATACTGGTATTTTTAGTTGCTATAGAAACCCCCTTCATTTTCTATGATTTTATAAACAAACCAAGCAAAGTATTTCTAGTATCCATGGCTGAATTAGTATCCTTCTTACCCTGATTTCGACTATCCATGACTGCTTAGGGATGACTCTTATGTTTGAAGGCTCTGACATTGGATGGTTTAGGGTTAGATGGTAGTGGTTGGATGGTAAAAGGTTACACGTAAAAGGCTTGATGGATCTCGTGGTTGGACAAAAAAGGTTTGGATGATTGAGGGGTTAGAATGCTCACTACCGAGGGCCCGGAGGGATGAGGGATTGGACGAACGAGGGTTTGGCGTGATGAGGGGTTGGACGGCTCGGTTGATAGCTCGGTGGTTAGACGGCTAAGAATTTTGATGGCTTAGGGTTGGATGGATGAGGGTTTAGATGGTCAAGGGTTGGATGACTCGGTGGTTTGATGGCTCGGGGTTTGACATATCGAAGTTGGATGGTTCAAAGGTTTCTTATGTTTACTTTGGTTAATATTCACATGAAATGATTCAAAATGGTGGTGAATTACATTCATAAGATCTGATATATGTGTAAAATATAGGAGAAATTAATAGTATAAGGGACATTTCAGTTGATTTTTTTGTGAATAAGTCAGCTACAAATCTAATAACATTCACCAATTCAAATTTCCATAATCCTTGATTTTCATGATATTACAAAAATTTTCCACCAAAACTTTCCCTATAAGAGCTTTAGAAACTTTCTCGTATGACATTGTCGAGGAACTAGATTCGATAATATAATTATTCATTTTACATCCATTGAACAACAATGGGAGATGAAAAGGATCTATATTCTCGAGGTGGAGGGTTTGGAAGTGAGAAAATTATAATATGGAGCGATATGAAGAGCAAGAGGTAGTTCTTTTGGCGAGGCATTTTTACAACATGAACCTATACTATTTCCTTTGATAAACAAAACAATCCTTTCAAATTTCTTGGGATGAATTATCAAGTACTCGAGACATAGAAATCTAAATTATGGATTTCTTGAAATGGTTAGTGATGTCAAAAGGTGCATAAGTTGCAAGCACATTGGGAACTATGAAAAATTTAGCATGATAAATATTTTTATTCTTAGGATCAAAATATGTAGAAGTTGGTTGTTCAGGAGGAGATGAAAGAGACTTACTTGAAGGGGTGGCTAGATTCTTGATTGAGGTATCCTTGGGATTCTTATTAGCTAACCACATGGAAGTGGAAAACGATGATGTTCCTTTTATCACCGAATCACAACACCTTATGATTTTCACAAGTGTGTGTGCTTGAGCTCACAAAGTGATTGGATAACATAGGTGTTATCTCCAATTTGTTGGAATTGCTACTTGAGATAGAACTCCATAGAAAGTTGTTTCTGCTCCTAAACTACTTGCCAAAATCTACTCTAATGCAGAACAACTATCTTGTCCAAATATAACTTTCCAAGGGACCAGGAGAGAGAGTGAATAAAAACAAAACCTACATTAAAGTGGTAATACACCGAAAAGGAGGGTGATGAGAATAGTCTTCTAATGTGTGAAAAGTAGGAGAAAATGCAAATTATAAGGGGTGATAACAATTCTCCACAATCTAGCAATTGCATTCACAACAATATTTCATGTACACACAATGATAATGAATCCCCACAATAACATAAGATAGACATAATATATTTGTAATGAGTTTGAAAGGAAAAGAAGAATGCAAACAAACATAACAGGGGGAATAAGTATGCACAAACTTGTATCTCACATTACTTCATTGATGTGCACAATCTAATATATTACGTAATAAGGGCCTGGATCACCATGCAAGGAGTCCACTACTCACCCCGCAACACATTGGCTTCACAAAACTATTTTGATAGAGTTTTTCTACTCAAAACTATCCCCTTTGCAATGATCCCAACACTCTAATTTATATAAATATGAGAAGAGAGAGAGAGAGAAGGGGAAAAATTGAAATCCCAAAATTTGTCTTCTCATCACTTGTAAGAGGTAGTAAATGAAGTGAAATAATGTTCTATTGCTTGTAAAAGGCTCACTATGTTGTCCCATTGATTTACAAGAGTGAGAAATGTCAGCCCATGCTTCATTTAATGCACCCCAACTACCAAATAAAACATTGTTTTGAACTAGGTGCATTTTCTACGAAATCACCATCAATTCCTTGTCAAATCCTCCTTCTCTTGATTTATGTTTGTCGTTCTTAGAGCCACGATTCCAACAATATCAATTTTGTGTGCTTTTGTTGAGATATGCAAAATATATGGTATTCTGAGTGGAGGTAGTTGTTTTCGGTTTACAAAGTTTTTTTGTCATTTGAGAGGACTAGGTATTTAATTGACTAAAGATAGATATGTTTCTCTTATTATCGTATATCTACCCTCATTAAAATTAAGAAGTCTATTTTTTTGGCATAGAGGATGTCGTGTCTGCTCAAAAGTATAATTTTGTGAAAATCAAAGCTCTAGATCAAAAATTATGGCCTTTTGAATTTCAAGAGTTAGGTGCAAGGAGTGGAAGGGAAATAGAGAGAAGGCACATGTGTAGGTGCACACACGAGAGGAAGGAATACCTACAAAAGGCATGGAAATAGGGCGTGCAATATTTCAACTAAAGGAGGGTGTGCGATGGCGTAAAGGAAAGAGGGCTTGCAGGGGGTACGCGAGGGGATAATAAAGAAGGTGAGAGTGTGGGAAGAAGGCACAAAGGGGAGATGGAATTAAAGTAGAATGCAAATGGAGAAACAAGAACGTTTGTATGAGTGTGCGGAAGGAAAGAGGGCACGTGAAAAATGGGTCATGTAAGCATGTAAGAGGAATGCCAGGGACTTAGCCATTTTAGAAGGAAAGTCTGCAGAGGGGTACACAAGTAGTGCACAACATGATAAGGAGAAAGCGGGCGCGTAGAAGGAAAGCATGAAGAAAAAAAAATGAAAAGGGATAACAAACTACAGAGGAAAGGGAGTGGGGAGGCACAAAGGAAGAAAAGTGTGTGGGACGCGTGGGAGAACTACATCCTATGCAAAAGTCAAAGTGAGAAATCTTGCGGGTGTGCAACCTAAAATGTGAAGCATCATAGTCAGAATGAAGATACAAGTTATCCAAAATAACTAGTAGAATTATCTGGATAATAGTTCCTTTTCTTCTTCTTTTTCATAGATTCACCTCTGAGGATCTAAAAACTTAGCTTTGGAAGTGAAGGAAGAGGTTCCTTTCTCGGTTTGTGGACTGAGTAAACACCGCATAAAAGTGATTATCCATATTAGCCATGAATTATTCTGATATTCATCCGCTGATTTTGTAATATACATAATCCTTGCATCTTCATCTTCATCTTTTTCTTCAATTTATGATTATAAAATTTCTTCTTCACCATCTTCATTTCTCCCACATATTAGATTAACCGGTGGAGCTTCCAAAGGAAACCTTCCGGTGCTCCTACAATCTGATTCATGTTCCTATTTTGATGTGAGGAAGTTGAGTAATTTCCTTCTTCAACAAAGACAATTCATGGAACAACTTTTTATGTAATGGATCAACTCTTTCATCTTTGAAAATTTGGGCATTATCCTTCATTGAATTGTTGTTGATATTTCTTGACATGATAAGATCACCTTTCGTATCAATGGAAAGTTCCCGATAATTTCCCAAATTGTTCGGTTTCACTCTTTGTAGTATCAAACCAACTTTGAGATACCGAGCATTCAAGAAAAATCTTTTATGATTATCCTATAGGATGAGCATCAATATGAATCTCCTTGATCAAATTATTAAACTTTGGTAAAAAATATCTCATGGGATATTACATTTCTTTCATTTGAGTAAGTTTATCAAGGATGGCATGAAAATATTATACGCCTTGATTATTTCTTCAAAATAAGTTTTCATATCATCCCAATCAGTTGTTGAGTGTGATGGCAAGTAGTAAAACTAGTCCAATGCAACTTCTCACAATAATTCAATGAATAAATGCATGCCATCGCTTCATGTTGTTTTCTAGGTACACCACATGATATGATAAAAGTTGTGATATGATCATCTAAAAAGTGTTAGATAGTAATGCAAATATAAATATGCAGTTTTTCCATGGGGTTCAAAAGGCATTTGAACATTGAGATGGTATTTTGTGTATTTTCCAGCTTTTAATGGATTTTTTTAATCAGTAATTTTTGGGTATTTCGAGATCTTTTACGGGTGAAGAAAGGGTTGATCTTCCCCAACGAGTCACAAAAACTGTTAATGAAATAATTGTTTGCAGTGTAAACTATTGGTTTTCACCAATGATTACGTGGCTAAGTCCATCCTTCTTGGGTATGGGGAGGCTCTCTTTATTGAATATAAACTAAGGTTATGGGGTGTCCGTTGGGCTATGGATCACAAATTAATACTCCACTAAACATGTGGAGAAGTTCTTATATAGCATAAAAGGGAGGAATATTTTGTGAAGGAACCTAGAGGGGAGTTAGAGGAATGTAGAGAGATGATTAATGCAAAGTGAGTAGGAACTATTATATTCTCACAAGCCGTAACAATAGTAGGCCCACATTTAATTAAAAGACCACAATAATGTAAGAAATCGAAAGAAAAAAAATAAACTAGAGACACAAAGTTCAAAATATTGATTAATTAAGGAAAAAAAGTTCCTTCTTGGATATATAAGATCACCATGCTTGAAAATTTAGAGAGTAGAGAGTATAGAGGAACACAGGGTAAATTTCACTCTGATTTCTTGATATAGTAGTGATACAAAACTCAATAAAATAAAATAATCTACCATTGCCAACCCTTTGGAATGGAGAATCGATTCTAGTTTTAAACATTACTAATTTTCCTTTCATCTTCTAGCACATGACTTTTCACCTTTTCTCATAACACATGACCTTCCACATTACTCAAGAATGCAAACAATTCTTTTTCTTATTTATGAAAAATGAATCTTACAATGTTAAATTCAATGTCACTTAAGTGAATAAGAAAAAAAGGGATAAAATACATTATCGGTGAATAATTAGAATATATATAGAAAGAAAGAGAGGAGGGTTGGAAAATATTATTAATATGAAGCCTCTTTGATGACTATCTTTCTCGAGTAGAAGCACTTTGTGATCACAATCTCCTTCATCCGTGAGATCTTAAACATTTCAAATCATCAAGAAGTTTTTAGAAAATTCTTATGAGATATACACTTGTGATGGGAACATGTTGATCTATTATGATCAAAAGGAAGGATTGAAGATCACTCTCTTACTTCTATAAACATTCAAAATTAACTCTAGTTATCACAAATCAACTCCATGATGCTCAAACCTCTTTATGCTTGTATTTCACTCACTAAAATAGGTACTTACTTTGCAGATAGAGGATTGACTCTTTTATGATATTTTCATCCTATGACCATCCATTGGACCGAAAAGAGGTTATCACAATGTGTTTCCTCCTTTAAGGTTTTATAAAACTACAATTTTTCAAATGAGTTTTTAGGAACACCACCGAGTGAATGACATCAAGTGAAAATGAGATGATTTCTCATTCTTGCAACATGCTGCTCCAAATGAAGATCACTACCTTGTCCTTGTGGATGTAATATCCTATTTGAATGGAATAAAATTTAGGATGATCATGTACCTTCTTTCTAAAATGTATCTTATGGGAATATATGATTCCTCGATCCTTCATACATGACCATCTTAGATGTCTCAAGACACCAACTAGTTCATTCGGTTTGTTCCTCAAAGAAATTTCAACACATTGGTAGAGTCGGATATGATGATAATTAATTCACTCCTTTAGTATTCATATTTACCCTTTGACCATGATTAACCATTAAAAATTATCTTTCCTAACCAATATGTCACATGAGTGGAAACACACTTATGATATACGAAGACCCTTTTATAAAATTCTCCTCATGGAAATGGGTTTCCTCCTCTAGATAAAATGATTAATCCCTAAATGGAACTTGAAGGAATGTATGAGGATGAGTTTAATTTTTTTCTTCCACAATGCACTCAAACACTATAAATTCAATCTCTCTTTCTCGGAAGATGTGAGGACACTACAAAAAATTGGTTTTAAGTGTTTAGAAATAATCTCAAGAGATATGCACTATTTGTGAGCTTGAAATGATCGCCATCATTAGTCGTGGTGATCACTTCCTATAATGCTAAAAATTATAATTCCCTTGATGAATTGAATTTCAATTAGGTTATTTATTTTTCATATCCTTCAAATACGTCATGATTCTTCATGACTGCACCTGCTAATGGCCAAGTGAATTTATTTGACACACATTGGCACCCTAATTGGTTCCTTGTCATAGTGTGATCCACATGGTATCCATTTAATAAATGGATTCAAAAGGATCAATATATTATTCCATAATTAATATTATCTAGACCATCTAACTCCTTTGCATCAAACTATCCCTTGTAGAAATAACCTCTTAACTAACCTTTGAGAACCTACAGAGTGTTTTATTTCCTATTGAGGCTACTAGGAAACTTCCTAGCTTTGTGTTGATTGAAAAAGGTATGAGATAAGTATAAAGGTATTTTCCAAAAATTTATATGCTCAATTCAAAGACTTACTATTTTTAGCAAGTCCTATATCTATAACTACTATTTCTAATAAGTTTTTATAGTTATCACCTTATGATTTTTCTTTCTTGTTTCAAATGTTGTGGACATCGAGAATTTGATACTTTTAGACACATACTATTTTTAGACATGAAAAACCATGAAAATATGATATTTTTAGAAATGGAAATTACGGGTGTGGTCTTTGGGTTGTAAAAAAATAGACTTGAAATTATGGGAATTTTTGCAAGATCTTATGCTCCATTTTTCTAGGTTTTTTGTGTGCTAAATCTCCATGAAAATAAAAAACAATTTTTTAGGGTTTTATATTTCCATTATATCCAATAAAAATCTAGGTGATTAATGGATTTTCTATGAAAGTCTTTCCAAAGTTTTTGGAGAGAGGATCGAGAGAAAACTTGGGTTAAATGAGTGCACCAATGAGAAGTTATGATTGAATCTCTATTTTGATGGCTATGAATTCTTGCATTTTTTAAAAACATGTATCAAAATAAATGGGTTTTAAGGATATTGTAGTAGCACATTTCATGAAAAATTGGTTAAGTGTTAAGTAAATAGAGAGTTAACAAAATTTTATTGTGTTTTTAAACTCACGTGTGAGTGCACTACTTAACCGTGGTTTGAATGGAGTGAATTTGAGGTTTCACATGGTGAAAGGAAGATAGAAGGAAACCATGGACATAAAGTGCATCTTACACCAGATGATGAAAAGTGGAAACATTTGGTGTGTGGTGGATGAGATGTAAGGGCTCAAAAATGGCATCGAGAGAGCTTGTGGTGGTCACATGGGGTTAATGAGGTGAAAGAATGCTTGGGTAGCACTTTTATGTCTTTCTTGTCCCTTGAGGGATAGAGGGGAAAGAGGGGAAAATGAAGAAACAAAATTTAAACCCGGGAGGAGGGAGGTCACACTTCAGTGTCCCTCTTGTTCCCCTTGCAAAATGGGGATAGAGGTGACAGAGAGGGACACTTAGGACACCTAGGTTTTCAAAGTGCGAGTTGGGAAACAAGTAGGAGGTCAAAATTTGGTGTACCCCTTGTCCCCATTTTTGGTGGTGGATAGAGGGGACAAACGAGTGTCAAAATGAAATTTTTCCTAATTTGGAAAGCATATTTTGCCTTGGACACCGAGACTTGATGTTTTCACCTCAGAATCTTATGAAGGTGTTTTGGGTTCAAATGCTATATTATTTCAACTCCAAAACATATTGTAAGATAAAAGGAACCAATATTGACACTTGATTATTCCTTCAACTTAAAATATATGGCCTATTCCATCTTGAACACATAGGGGCAGCTACAAAGTCTTTAAATATCTCTCAAAACCCTTTAAGCCTTAGATAGAATTTTATGTATGCATATTGCATAGGATTACAATTGATTTTAAATTCCCATTTGTTTTATTCTTAACTCCTTTTAGAAATCCTGAATCATCTCAAGAAAACAACATTAATCATTCGAGTTTTATTCCCTATACCCCAAATACCCGTTGTTGAACATAATGCTCCCGAATTAAATTTTATTTCCTAAACTTTCCTAAATTTCATTAGAATATTTTAATATCCTATAAAATCACCTTTAGAGGATTTTTTTATTTTCTGTAAATTCTTATTGATCTTGGTGTTAAATTGGTTACAAAATGGCCAAAAATAGCCTTTTTAGGCCTTTAGAAATAGTATTTTACTGAGTCATAATGAATTCATCAATCACATGGGAAATCATATTTGCACATTGAAACAAACTCAAAAACCTTGTTAGGAATTTACATTAAGCCAAGTTGATGGTTAATATGATGGCAGTTGGCTATAGGAAGGATGCATAGTGACATGGAAGCATAATTTTTAGTGAGGGGATTAGTTGTCATGGTTCAAAAAAATATATTTTCATGCTAGTTATTTTGCATGAAAATAGTTTTTGATAATTATAGGTTAAATTATACTAAGTAGTTTTAGTGTTTTGATGTTAGACCTTTTTCATTATCATGAGTGCTTTCGTTGATGTCAAGTTGCATTGACGACAAAAGTATTTGATGTCAAGCGACATCAATGGCAAAAAGATTAATTGGTAAAGTGAGAAAGTGAGAAAGATGAAGGTTGATTGGTAGTGTCAGCTCATAGAGGCTTTAGGATGATCAAGGATAAGTTCTAAGGGACTTAATCCATCTTTGTACAAATCTTGGATATAGGGAGTTAGCCTCCAAAGTTTGTAGGAAGCAGGAGAATTCTAGAAGAATCTACGAAATCTTAGAAAAGGCATGCAAGTAAAATGGATAAAGCCACAAAGAAAAAAATAAGCTAAAGGATGAGTCATGAGTGAGAAAGGTGAAGCCATGGATGTGAAATAAAAATCGTGGAAGTAAGAATAGTCTAAAGGAAAAGCCACGAAGTAAGGGCATTTAGAGGAAGTCATGAGTAAAGAGAAAAATCCATGGAAGACTATATAAGATGCACATAAAATAAAAATATAGCCACATATATGGGAAAAAATCCACGTGAAGGCAACAGACAAGGAGAAAAGCCACGTAACATTGTAAAAGACAAGAGAATAAAATAAAATATGTGCATGAAGAAAAAGCCACCAAGAAAGAATAAATTTCGCAGATTAAATGATCGAGCCGTGATACAAAGGAAAATGTCAAAGAAGCTTATAAAATCTATATATTAAACAAGATGGACTGGACAAGGCTTGGGATAATAAAATGAAGTTAAGCATGGACAAGTGAGATTTTTCTCTAAAATTGATGGTGATTTGATTGTTTGGTGATTGTAGCTGAGCATATAACTTGAGCTCCATGAAGAATGAAGAAATCTATAGTTCCAATTGTCCACATTTAATGCCCATTGAAGTTTTTGAAATAAAATTGTAGTTCTCAATATGATTCTAGATTTCAAGGAATATTTAAATATAAAATAATAAAATGGCTCACTCATCTTGATCACATTGGAAATCATAAAATATGAGAAATATATTTTTAGGTATTGGCTAATAAATATTTTCAAGTGAATGCATACAAAAAGGTGAAATTAAGCCAAATATAACAAGAACAAAATCTTGAGTTATATGTATTCATTTAACTAACCATATTTCAAGCAACAGAGTAGGAAAGTGTGTACAATAATCTAATCAAGTGATGAAATGGGACGATTGTAAATATAGAGAAAATCAAAGCCAATAGGTGTGTTGCTTAGAAATGAAATAATGGACTAGAGCTAAAGGAGTGTTGCTCAATTGAGAATATGATGCACGAGAGATAAGAGATACTTTACATAAGGAAAAGAGAGGGGAAAGAGAAGAGCACACACATGAAGTATTGAATAATCAAATGAGAAGAGCGTCGATTCAATGATTTATTGAGCTAAAGATATTGAATCGATGAGTAGAAGAGAGTAACAAAAAGAACACCAAAAGATACGAAGAGAGATCATAATCTATTGTGTAAGCATTTTTATAGCTAGATGATCAAAATTTCTATGTGAAATAAGTCTAAGTTGTAGCTTAGCATATTAATGGGCTTACAACCTCATAGTGGGTGGGTGTGTGCTAAAGATTAGTTGTAGTTGATTAAATTAGGAGTTGGTGCTCCTTGAAAGTTGGTGCTTGCTAAGATTTGTTGAGTGGGTGCTTGAAGTTGTGACGTGGGTGCTTCAAAGTTTAATGGGTACTCAACCAAAACCATTGTAAGATTTGGAATAGGTTTTCCTAACAAAGCCTTTGTTTCAAGTGGTTTTTGCTATCGAAAGGGTTTCCTACTATAAATTCTATGTTCAAAATTTATTTTTCTAGTATATGTTTGACAAAATACACAATATAGTAACTGCTCAAATTTAAGAAATAATGGATTAAGTATAAATCTGAAATTAATTTTAATTGACATTGATTCAGCCCCCTCTCGCCTTGTGATCTCTAACGATTGGTATCGAGTGAATTCCTTATAGAAAAATCTTAAAATATTAAAGGAGATCCTCTTTTCACAAGCATGGGAGAAAATCAAGCACAAGGCAGTTTATCACTGTATCAAAGATAACCTCTCTTCACTGGAACAAATTATGCATTCTGGAGAATAAGGATGAAACTTTTTTATGTCACCTGGTTTTGATATCTAGGAGTGCATTGAGAAAGGATATAATCCTCCAGGCACACCAATCACTTGTTTAGATGATAAAGAAGAATATGAATGCAACTCAAGAGCCATGAATGCCATCCTATGTGGCTTGACCGAAACAAAATTTGTGAAAAATTTTCATTACATAATAGTGAAGGAAATTTGGACAAAACTTCGTGAGTATTTATAAAGGAGATGAAAAGGTGAAGTTAGAAACATTTTAGACCTACAGAGCATAGTTCAAGAATCTGAAGATGAAGGATGATGAGAGCATATCATCCTACATGCAAAGAATAGATGAATTAATAAACATGATCAAAGGTTTAGGTGAGAAACTAGAAGAATCATGTCATAGTCCAAAATATTATGAGATCTCTAAATGGAAAATATGATGCAAAGGTTTCAGCTATAGAAGAAGTCAAAGACATGAAGACTCTCACAATGGATGAATTATAGAGCACTCTTTCAGCATATGAGATGAGAATTATTGGATCTAAGACTACTAAGAAAGAAGTAGCATTCAAGGTCAAGAAAGAAACCCAGTCCAAGCAAGAAGAAGAAGAAGAATCAGTTTCAGAGGATGAGTTAGATGATGAAAATATTGAAGCAATGTTCATAAAAATATTGGAAGAGAGTTCAGGAAAGTAGAAAGGAAAACTTCCTTTCAAATGATTTGTGCATGTGGACAAGTAGATCATTTTGTTCTTAAATGTCCAAAAAATGTTAAAGAAGCTAAGTCTAAACATGAAGAGGACATTCATAAACACAACAAGAGAGAAACTGAATATAAAAAGAAAAATAACAAGAAGAATTTCTTTAAGAATAAAAGGAACTTCTATTCAAAAGAAGAATCAAGTGAATCTTATTCAAGAAACTCAGGAAGCTCTGAAAATGAAAATGATGAAGATCAATCTGAATGTTTATTCATGGCCATGGATGCACCTCGAGGAGTGCAGCTCCAAAGGAAATAATGCAGTTGATTTTGAATAATTTGATGAAGAAGAATATGAAGTAAATATTGAAGCTAAATTAGTATGTGCTCTTAAATAATTAAAATTGTGTAGAAGAAAGAATCAAAAGATAAGGTGCAAACTGAAATATTATGAAGAACAAATCCACATCTTTGAATAAAGAAAAATTGTTGGGCCCAAGAATATTTCCTAAGTACAAGAAGGCGCATAGGCACGTGAAACCTTTTTGAAGAAGGGCTCTGGAGAGCAAGGTTCTAGTAGGGTTTAGCGAAGACACAACACACACGCGTAAGATACGATAGTGTTAGAAATTAGACATATTTGGAGTTCAAGAAAAATGAGGAAAGCATGACCCATCTAGCATGCGGAGTAGATACGGTGCTAGCTCTCTGACACCGTAGGATCAAGAATGGACTTTGCATTATTACATGGGTCATTATTACCTCAAATGAATGTAATGTTTTTATTAAACATGTCAATATGAATATAATGTTTTGTTCTAAAGCATATGTGTTCATGAGCATAAGCCTAGTACATTTCCTTTGTGTTATGAATCGCTGATGTATTATGTTCAATGCTTACCTTTTATCTTCTAAGTGAATGCATGGTTCATTCATATTCCTTTGCACTTGAATATCTATCATAGATGATGTATTCTTACATAACTCACATAAAGGAGGGGCTCAGGTGCTCGTGCGTTCCTTGAGTGAGCACCCAACACCCGCTAGGTGATAGGATGGGGCACATGGGATTAGACTATCATTCTAAGGGTATAAAAATGATTACATCTTGGTTCCATTACCGGGACCACTTTTCAAATTTGTGAGAAATGGCATACATCCTTTTCCCCGTGATGCGTGATGACTGAACGTCCGAGCTTGTAAAGTGTTGAAGTGTGGTTCAATAGCACGTAGGAGAAGTTTAATTAAAGATTCGGTGCTGGACCTGAGTTCAATGCATGTAGATGGGTAGAAGAGAACATGTACCATGAGTTGTACGAGACATTATTATGTTGTTTTCCAATAGAACTGTATGAATGGATTTCAGCATATGAATAGAGATCGAGCTGGTACTAAAGACCACATGTATGGACCCAAGATGATTACTAGAGGCTACAAGATGCAGATCTAACTCAGACATGTGTTGTTGATCACTGGTGGAAAAGAGTGCTAACCAATTATACTCTAAAATGTGCCATTTCTATGTATTCTTGCCCAGAATTTGTTGAGTTTGAGTTTCTGAGGGAGCCCAGAGGATCATTTTTTCTTGTTATTCCTTTGGCTTTGAAGATCTTGTTCATTACCTTGAGTTTAGAGTCATTTCCCATGGATGGCTAAGCTTTTTTGAGCGTTGGGTGAGGAAGCTAGGGTGGTGGAAGATGCTGGACATTGTGGCTAAAAAGGAAAGGGAGGAGAGACAACTCAACTATAGTGAAGATCATGAAAGGGAGATGAATAGACAATGTGAGGTTGCAAGTGTGATGGATCTATAAAGGTAGATGTTATGGGAAGGAGTTGAGGTTCACGTAGAGGACGTGGAACTTGAGCAGTCTGTGCTACCCCATCTTGGCAAGCATGATAGAGAATCCCTTTTAGATTTTGATGAGATTTCATTGCATGAAGAAAGGATAGTTGTCGGTGTGCATCCGAACCCATGTGGCGACCAACCCCTAGCACTTGGTTTTCTAGATCAAGGAAGAAGTATTATTAACCCAAATGGTATTGGTGGGAGTAATTGATCCATGCCTAGGAGACATAATTTCTCATTCTCGAACACCTATGGTTGCGTAAAACATTTTGGCATTTGTAGTAATTTTTGGACATGGTACAAGTACTCAAGGTTTGGGTATCGCATCTAGGATTGGCATTGGACACAAAACATAAGTGGGAAAATATCACAAACCATCGGTGTGTAGTTCAATGGGATGTTGGGAACACTAGGCACGATGACTTTAGGCCATTTTCTAACTGTAGGAGGTGGATCTAGTGGTGTAGGAGCTAGAGGACCTGGTGGACCTAGTGGATCTAGAGGATCTGGTGGGTCAGGAGGAATAGGACCTAGTGGATCCAATGTGGATCTAGTGGAGGAGAAAACTGGAGGAAACCAAAGCTCTAGATCAGAAGGACAAGGGCCGCAACCACCTCCATAAGTATTCTTTGAGATGTATTTGCACTTACCAGACTACGGGGTATTGAATATTCTCATCAAGCATGTGCACAAGTGTGAATTACTATAGCGTGCAAAAGGGATCACTATCCTAGAGTGGAAAGCAATTCAGTTTGTAACGACATTGCAAGGGTGCACACATAGTTGGTACCAGAAATATGACCCCCATCAAATGGTGGTAGACTACACTGCATTAAAGAATACCTTCCTAGTAGAATTCCATATCCTTGAATTTGAGCAGAAGAGCATCAACACCCTGAAGGAGATCCAAAAAGGAATGGAAGAGAGTGTGCAAGAGTATAACAAGTGGTTCAAAACTTTCTTGTCAAAACTATCCTATGACATTCACCCTTCTTAGTAAGCTCAACGGTTTTTTGGAGGATTTATAACATAGTTTAGGAGGGATCTATCACACAAGACTTTCACAGACCCACACAAGGCCTTGGAAGATGCCTTGCATACTAAGGCTATTGGGAGCATTAATACTAGTGTTAGCCCCTTTCTAGAGGCTCAAATTGTTGCAGTGGCTAAGAAATTGGAGAACCTATTTGCAAACTCACCGCATGAGGTTTGTAGTGGAATTTGGTGTATAGAATGTGAAATGGAAGGGATTACAAAGGATAGTTTCTCTCGGAAGTCGATATGTGCTATGGCGGAAGACTGTGATATTTTTCATGGGGATCATGATGTAGATAGTTTTCCTCTACTACAATGCACAATCTGCAACAATGTTTCTTGCTATTGAAAGATTTGTACCTCTATGACTCATGATACCAAGGATTTTAGGTTGATGCACAATCTGCAAGCATTTCCAATGATGATTATCATCGCTATGAAGGGCATGCATATAGAGGAGCATGTGGAAGATTTTTCACGGAGGATTTCATGGTTGCAGTAACCATGGAGGAGGAAAAAGTGATTTATTGCGAGGAACCTGTTATAATAGTGGATCTACAGAGCATTACAAGCATGAGTGTATTGATTTGTTGCAATACTTGTGGTGCGGGAAGAAATATAAGTACGAAGAGTGTCTAGATATTTATGAGCATATGAACTAGTAGCACATGAAGGACAAAGGCACTAGGATGGTAAGCATCAAGAAGGCCGATTCATAATGAATGCTAAGATTTACACATGATTCAGATTAGAACCCGTGTTGGTAACAACACGAGAAGAAGTTGCATGCAAAAGTGAGATGCCAAGACAAAAACTAGTTTTTAAGGGAGAAGTGGTACATGGGAAGTATCCAGATCCTACTCATGAGAAGGAAGTGTATCAAGAGACTATGGATGTGATAAAAAAATTTCAAGGGGAGATCCAATTTCTAAAGAAGAAATCAAAGTATTTGGAGCAAAGGAAGAATGACAAGGCTCCAACCGAGAACCCCGATGAGGTCAAGTAAGTATGTAGGACGTTAAGGCAAGAGAATATTATTACCCTACTAGAAGAATGGCTAAGGGAGAAGGTACCACATGCCAGAGAAGAGCCCGAAAGGAAGGTTTTGCATGAAAACATTCCTCCTCACAACCTTGAGTACGACAAGGAAATTACATTGAATACAACTATTGACGGGTGGCTTCTAAGCAATATCCTCATCGACATATGGGTAAAGGTCAATGTTCTTACCTTAGATGCATGGCATCAAATGGGAAGGCCCATAATATAGCCATCTTCAAATGTGTTGTACATGGTTAACAACACAAAGGAAATTCCTATTGGAGTCCTAAAGGATGCAGTTATCACCATTCAAGGGCCAAGCTCACTATAGATTTTGATGTCTTGACACTCATCGAGGCAGAAAAATTTTAAGCGTTGCTTGGGTGCCCTTGATGTTATAAGAACAATGCCGAACTGTGGTTTAACACGGGGTATATCAGCTTTGAGAACAACGAAGAAAGGGTAATTATCTCTTTAACAGATGGGAAGTCAAAGCACCCTATACTTAGCCTTTAGCAGAGGGAGTCCTCAAAAGAATCTATGTGCGCTCCATCAAAGATCCTAAGATAATTCATCTCACCAAGGGAGTTATCCAGTTTGAATATGCTCACTCCTTGAGTGATACCACTAGCATGGCATGTGACAATTGGGTGCATGGAACTTATGTGCTATTTGGGTGACAGTTGAGAGGATATGTAACAAGGGTAACAAAGGCATGCTCACCAAGTTCCCGGGAGGGAAGAATTTGCCAAGTTACTCTAGAGGAGCATACCCTAAAATTTTCTTGTGAGAAATGGAGGCTCAGTGGAAGAATGAGGATGAGAGAAGGGGAATGCTCAGTTATAACCTGCTCGGAACTACAATGCGCTAGTTGACTACACATTGAGAGAGCCTTCTAATGGTGCAAGGTAAGAGTCACATTCTCTATAAGGTTCTCTAGGAGCAACATGCCCACTATGATCCAAGACTACCATGGTAAAGAGACCACCTCATTTCATATCCAAGCATGTGAGAAGGCCTGGATGGGAAGTGTAGAAGCATTACCACCTTCATTATGGGTGCATAAGTTGTATTCCACCTTACAAGGATGTGCGCACACATGGTATATTCATTTAAAGATGTGTCGTCAAATAGGTAATTGGCAGGAGTTGGTGGATGATCTCATTCAATATTTCAAGTATAGGAGTACCAAGCCATCAATGGATAAGGCGTTGCAAGTAATCAAGCACCTTACAATGGGAGATAGTGCTATGGTAGAAGATAGGCTACTAGAGTTTTTGGGTGAGCCTTATTTGGAGATGCACCTCAATGAAGAAGAATCAAAGGAAGTACAACTTGAGCATGCATGCATGGAAAAAGAAAAAGGAAAATGGTCTATGTAGTAGATGGCGAAGAGATGGAAAGTTTGGATGTTAACCATTATGAAGGTACACACGAAGCTATAGATAGCATTGATGAGCGATCACATGCCTACCATGAGCCATTGAAAACAAAGAAGGTTAACATTGGGACAGAGACAAAACCTAAGGAAGCTAACATTTGAGATTATTGGTCGGAAAAACAAGTTTTAAGGGTTATTGATCTATTGTGTGAGTTCCAGGATTTGTTCACTTACGGGTACCATGAACTCAAAGGCATCCACCATTCCTTGGGGGAGATGAAGATCAAGTTGAAGGAAGGTGCATACCTGATTCGGAAAAGGCCTTATCAGATGAATCTGAATTTGTGTGTATGGGTCAAGGAGTAAATAGACAAGATGATGACATATGGTATCATTGAGGCAGTTGAAAAATCAAAATGGATAGGCCCAATGGTCATCAATATCAAGAAGGATGGGAGGATTAGGATCTTTGTGGACTATAAGGACCTAAATGCAGTATGTGTCATCAATCCTTTTCCAACCCCTTTAAATGAAGAAATTTTGGAGGGATTAGCAGGGCGTGAGGTCTACTCTTTCACGGATGGGTTCTCAGGGTATCACTAAGTCAGGATTACAAAGGAAGACAAGAGGAAGACAACTTTTTTGTTGAATGGGGAAGTTTTTCCTACATGGTTATGCCTTTTGGATTGAAGAATGTGCCTGTTGTGTTCTCGCGCATCATGATACAAGCATTTCAGGACATCATCCATAAGTTTATTTAATTTTACCTAGATGAATGGACTGTATATAGGTTGGTAAAATACCATTGTGAAAATTTAAGGCTGATGTTTGAGAGATGTTGGAAATTGAGGATATCCCTCAACATTAAGAAATGTGTCTTTCTTTACTCCATTTGGAACCTGTTAGGACATATTATATGTAAAGAAGGCTTACTAGTGGATCCCACCAAAGTTGTAGCTATTGTGGGATTAGGGAGCCTCATACTCAAAGCGCTATTTGTGGATTCCTCGGGCATATTGGGTACTACAAGAAATTCATCAAGGGTATGCCAAGATCTCCACACCCTTAGAAGAATTGCTAAAACACAAGAGTTCATTTTAGTGGGAATAGGCACAGTAGAAGGCATTTGACACTTTGAAGGATTGGCTTGTCAAAACGCCCATAATACGTTTTCCTTCTTGGGATAATCCTTTCCATGGGCATGTTGATGCCTCAGGGACAGCTATGGGAGCGATACTAGAAAAACCAAGTGAGGGGATTATTGATCATACCTTGTGTTTTGCCAGTAGAAAGTTGACACTGAAAGAATTGAATTACACAACTACTGAGCGCTAGGCATTGTTTATGATCTATGCGCTGCATAAGTTCAGAAGTATCTATTGGCAACACCATTTATATTCTACATGGACCACATGGCATTGAAATACTTGGTGAACAAGCCCATTTTGCAGGGGAGCATATGTCGTTGGGTCCTATTATTCCAAGAATTTGAGTTCGCGGTGGTTGTAAAACCAGAAAGAAAAATTCAAGCCTTAACCACTTATCAAGGATTAACTCAGGGGAGGACATGAAAAGCATTGAGGATACCATGCCAGATGCACAACTATTTAGGTTATGGCATGTGCCCTCAGAATTAGAAGATATCACCATATTCTTGAAAGTAGGTGTGGCACCGAAAGGGATGAAGGCTCTGGAGAGGAAGAAGTTAGCAATATGCACCGCACCCTACATCTTGATTAGTAGAGATTTGTATAAGTTAGGATGTGATGAGGCTATGCGCCAATGTGTATTGGAACATGAGCACATGGCAATTATGGGTGAAGCGCATGGTGGGATCATAAGAGGACACTATGCAAGGTATGATACCCCAAAAAAGATTCTACTAGCAGGGCTTTTGTTGGAAACCATCTACTAGGATTGTATTGAGTTTTGTAAGCCCTGTGACCATTTCTAGTGCCTTCAAAATCTAGAAAGATGGATGAAATGCGCTTATGGCCAATAGTTAGCGCTAAACTATTTTAAAAATGGGAAATCGACGTTCTAGAGCCAATTTCGTTAGTCGTGCAAAGGACTGGTTGGCGGTATATCATTACTTTCACTAATTACATGACACGATAGTAAGAGGAAACACCTACGAAGGACTACACCGCAACGACAATCATAAATTTTAATGGGAGAACATAATCAAGCAGTATGGTTGTCCTATAAGCTTAACAAGTGATAGTGGTACACATTTCTTGAATGAAATGATCGGATTCTATTAGCAAAATTTATGGTGGTCCATCAAAAATACCTCCTATCATCAATAGGTAAATGGAATTGCTTTGAGGAATTTAATAAAATACTAAGTCACATATTGACCAAGATCTGTGACATCGGAAGACAAGATTTAGATGACAAGGTATTACCCATTCTATGGGCGTACAAGACAACCTCTAAGAGGTTAAAAAAGCCACACTATTTCAATTGGTGTTTGACGTGAAGGTTGTTTTGCTTACTTGAATTCATGTTACCATTATTTTTATAACGCATGCGGGAGGGTTGGATGACGAACAAGTTGATGTAGTTAGACAAAAGGTTGTCACTTTCCAAATGGAATAAGAAGACATACAAAGTAAGAAAAAGGCCTGGCATGATTGTCATATCAAAACAAGTAGTTTGAGGTTGGGAAGATGGTGTTGTTGTATGATTCCTCGTATCCGCGCCATCCCGGGAAGTTAAAAGTCCATTGGTTTGGATGCTACATCATCTCGTACATCCTTGATTTAGGCGCTTGCTAGTTACAAGCACTAGATGGGATGAGATATCCAGGTCATTTCAATGGATGTGGGCTCAAGCCCTACTATAAATAAGTCTTCTTGGTGTTTTTAAATAAGGAAGTTTTACTAGTTAGCTTAGAAATTCCCTTTATTGCCATGTCTTTTCTTGTGTTTCCCTTTCTCTTTGCTTGTTCCTTTCTTTTGTCTCATTTTGCACCTTGTGCATTGGTAACCACATTATTTTCTAAGGTTGTGTATGTGCAGAGGACCGCGCATCTTTTTAGTGTGGGTTGGAGTAAAGAAAAGAAAAGACTAAACTAGTAGTAAAAGTTGAATGCCCCAATAGAAGGAAGTGCGTAAGAGTCTTGGTCGATTGAATTTTTGCACGAGCAAAGGAACAACATAAGGTAGGTGAGGGAAAATATAAGGTAAAGGATAGAAGAATTTCCTTTGGTGTTGTAGCGTGTAAGAGTCTTCGGTCATATTGGAGTTTTGTAAAAAAGGTTGTAGAAGTTTCTTCATACGATGATTGGGCACTGTGTAAGGGTGCTTAAATTTGACCTAGTGGAAAAATACTCTTTTAATATTAACTACATTGGTAGGTGGTACAACATTTATTGCTATATAGAGAAGAAAAAAGATAAATATGAGGTCGGGAAAGTCATTATTCTACCTTGATATTACAAAATTGAAACACTCTTACAAACTAGGACATCTAGAGAAATTTGTGTGAAGGCAGAAGAATCCTAGAAATCTAAGTGTGTGACTAGAGTGGATTTGCAAACCAAGAGGAAGGAGTACATGGGCATGAGAAAATTTAGTTTGTAGTGCGCCGTCTTGTGGAAGGTTTTCCTAGTTAGGGTTTGGCAGCTAGGGCACAAAGATAGAAGGATTTCTTCCAGGAGTTGAGTTTTGAGATTGAGAAGAGTAGTAGAACAGAAAGGAGTTTTAAATTTTAAACTCGATAGAAAGAATGACACCAAAGAAGGTGACTGTTTCACCAAAGAAACAAAAGGGAAGGGCAAAAGGAAAAAAACCACTACCGTAACGAGCTCCAATGAGGAATGGTATGTAGAAATATAGTACCTGGATGGAGTGTTGTTGGGGAAACAAGTGGGTACCACACTTAAGGCAGATGATCGTAAGTGATTACAACCATCACATGAGAACTAACAAGAGGACACTATATGGAATGCCAATTTACAGTGACAAGGTGAAAGTAAAGCTAGAAAAGGTACGACTATTGCAACTGTATGCATTTCCTTATTTTGGTAAGCCCGAGTGACTATATTAATGGTTGATGTTACGTGTGCATGAAGACCATTTATACTTTGTAGGCCAAAAGATGTGCATAACACTGCAGTTGATATCTAGGTTCATTGGCTTGAATTGTGAAGGAGAATTCATAGATGATTATTTGAGCAATAAGAAAGCCATCAAGGAAATAGTAGCAACTTATGACTACAAAAAGGGTTTGCGGTACTTAGACATCACGAAATTACGGACTCGTTATATAAAATGGCTACATACTTGGTCACCAAGATTAATGATAGAGAAATATGGACGCAAGTGAACAATTGATTGTTGAATGTATGCCGGAAAATATCAGAAGGGAACATCTATAACTTATCCACCTTTATCGCGAATGAGATCATAAGAAGCACGCACGAAGGAGAAAAGATACTATTTGGCAACATCATCCTCACCATCATCTTCTCAGAGATTAGAGTAATAGGTTGGCCAAAAAGGTTTGTTTGGGAGTATCTAGAATAAAACTCCTCACCCACAAAAAGATTTGAAAATTTTACGTGTGAAACCATGATGGTCACTCACAAGGTGTGCATAGAAAAGTTGTACAAACAAATTCACAAAACATTCAGGGTAGAGTAGAGGATCCCAAAGTATTTTCCTATGCTCATGGATGGAGAGGTAGAGTTTGCGGTTTATCAACAATTCTGCATTGGAAAGTTTACTTTGAGAAATGGGACCAAGATTCCATGGTGCAAGTTACCCTTCTCCTTCATCGAGCAATACTTCCAAGAAGGGGTGAACCGGTTCAAGGAGGCCAATTTAGGCTAAGGTTAGACCTTACTGAGGTTGACCAAGACCACCATGTGTTTGTGTTAAAAGCTTATAAACCCTAAAAGCACGCATATGTGCACAAGAATTTCTCCCATGAAGTACAAATGATGAAGCTGATAACATTGCCGATCACTAGAAGGGATGCAACAAGGGTGTATCTTCGCATAAGGCCTAAGTTTGAGAAAGGTGCCTATCTAGAGAGTGATGTCTCCATCCCAGAATACCCCACATGTAGGAAAAAGGTCATGCTGAAGAAGAGTGAAAGAGAAGAGGTGTAGGAGAAGGCACCAAGTGTGCAAACCACACTATCGATGGGCATGCCGGAAGCTATAGAAAATCCTAGCACTTACACACATAGAAATAAATCCCCAGTCAAGGAAAAGACCCCAAAAGAAGAGGCACCAGAGCATGAAGAGCCCCTCACACATGAAGAGTCACCAAAGAAGATGTTTCCTATTAAGGAAAAGGAGAAAGAAGAATCTCCTATACTATAATCACCAGTTAGGAAGAAATAGAAGGTGGCAAAAGAGGCAGACTCAGAGGAGACAGAAAGTTTAGATGCCTACATTGGTGATAAGGATGAAGACAAGCTTGAAGGAGGTCAATACCATCTAGTATATTATATACATGACTCTAAGGATGAGGAAGGTGAAGAGAAGTATAACAAGGAAGATGAAGAGGAGAATGACAAGGAGGAAGCAAAGGATCAAGGCAAGGGGGTGAGTGAAGAGGTAAACACCAAAAATTAGAGAACCCCAAGCCTCACTAAGGAACAAGTGGAGAAATCCACAGAGAGAGAAGTAGTAGGCATCATTCACGATTTAGTGGAGCAGAGTTAGAACAAAGCGGGAATGAAATTTTGAAATAGATGGAAGAAGAAAGCATCGAGAAAAGAATATGGCAGAATGGGTGGGAACCCAAATTTGGCGGTAAGCTTCCCAAAAGATGCGTGAATAGGTGGGAAGGGTGTGGTGGTGGCATAAGAGTAGGGAATGGGATACATCAACGATCCTAGAAAGGTGTTACGCGTGTGCTTCCAAATTATTGTACCAATGGAAAGACTCCTGCTATGTCTTCGTTTGATGAAGAAGGTGCATATCAGTGAACCAGGAAGATTATCTTGGGCATTCAAGTCCCACATGGATGAAATTGAGTTTGAAGTAAGTCAGAGAGCACTGATGAAGGTGCCAAAAAAGGAGTAAAACCCTTGGTGAATGCCCAACAATTATTAGATGAGCAGGTCTATAATGTGCTCAATAAATTTTTAGTTGAGATTGAGGCCAGACTGTTCGGAAGGAAAAAAAGAGTGAGATTCCTAGAGGAGGAATTAGAGAAGAAGATGAAGGAGATCACTAAGAAGAAAGGAATTGAAGCGGGAAGAGATTATCGTGCTTAGTTAAGGCGTGAACTTAAAGAGAAGAAGGAAAGGGTGCACGAGCTATACAAGAAGATTGAAATGATTATGGGATCTCTTTTTCTAAAGCATCCCGACTTAGTGCCACCCGAGAAAGAATATGAATCAACCTTGCAATGTCCGGATGATTTGACACATATCCTCGTGATGTAAAGGTGAACAGCTTCCTTAGAGTCTACGAAACAAGCACCGCACGCAAAGGGAGAGAAGAGAAGATGAAAGTTTTCAAGATTGTTTCTTGATATAATAAACTCCTTGTAGAGGTAAAGGTCACCGCGTAAGTCGTAGAAGATGCATATGACAAATGTCCTAATAGAGAGAGAGTGGCAAACATCTTGGTCACCACTCATGAAATGGAACTCAAGGAGTTTCAAGAAAAGAATAAGGGGAATAGGACAGAAAGAGATAAAATCCTAGTTGAGGTAGAAAAGAAGTTAGAAGCTATCGAGACCTTGCAAAGCTCAATCAAAGGCTAGATAAAGGAATTTTACCCCTAGATCACTGTGCAAGATGGATGTGATGGATGACTTGGGAAAAAATTGGAGAGTATTGTCAATCAATGAGTGCCAAGGGGGAGGAATTAAGTTTTGAGGAGATGAGTGCTTTAGTCGGAGACCTTTGTCAGCCAAGCGTAGAATGAGGTTGATGCTTGGGAAAATATAGAGGTAGAAATAGGAAATATTTCCCTCTCCTCCAAAAATGAGCTTTATTTCCCTTCATTTTCCTCTTTCTTACATTCTTTCTCCCAATTCTTCATTCCTTCATTCTTTTCCCCTAATTAGAGCTCGCATTCTTTATTCATTAAAGATAAGTGTTTCTGAGGATGGAGAATAGGTGTAGTGTGGGGTGATGTTGGGACCCATAATATTGGCTAAGTACAAGAAGGCATGTAGGCGCGCGAAAACTATTAGAATAAGGGCACACGGAGTTGAAGGTGCATAGGGAAGGGTTCTAACAAGGTTTAACAAAACTCACAATCCGTGTGTGTAAGACAAGATAGTGTCAGTAATTAGCCATATTCAGAGTTCCATACAACACATGAGGAAAGTGTGACCCATCTAGCATGCGGAGTGGATAAGGTTCCAGCATGGAAGTTGTAGGATTAAGAAAGGAATATTCCATGCATGCGATGAAAGGATCCAGAAAGACATCATTGCACAGAGTGGAGAGCTCGAATCAAAGGAGGCATGCTCCATTGGAGGACCACTTGGACACTTGGTAGTTGATCTGTTACCTCGAAAGCATGGTGGTGAAGGAAAAAATATATATTTAGAGGTGCATGAATAGTAGAATATGGATGTGTGTGATTAGTGTGATAGAGGTGTAAGAAGAGTAGCAAGTGGTGGAAGAGATGTGAATCTCTACAAAAATATCATGGAGGATTATATGGGTTGGGATTCAAGGAAATATTGGAGTGATGGTATATTTACAGGGATGGTCTGTGTTTATTCTTGTAATATGGAGGATGTAGCTTAGTCTTGATGTATGAAATTTCTCTGCATTATCATATGGGTCTATTATGGCCTCAAATGAATTTAATGTGGTTATTGAGGATGTAAATATGAATATAAGGTTCTTTTTTAAAGCGTATGTGTTCATAAGCATAATCCTAATGCATTTCCTTTGTATTATGAATCGTGCTACATTTTGTTCAATGCTTCCCTTTTATCTTCTAACCGAATGCATGGTTCGCTCATATTCTTTTGCACTTGAATATCTATCATAGATGATGTTTTCTTACAAAACTCACATAAAGGAGGGCTCGGCACCCGCGCATGCCTCGGTGAGTGCCCAAGACCACCGGGTGATAGGCCGATGTGCATGGGATTAGATTGTTGTTATAAGGGTATAAGAATGACTACACAAACTCTAAGAGAAGAAGAAGAGGCCAACGAAATCAAATAACTTGAAAATCAGCTGGAAAAGATTTTGAACTCTTACAAATCAAAGGAGGATGAATGCACAAAACTGAACTCGAGTGAAGATCCTAAAAATTGAGATGGAATAAATGTGCTGAAATTCGATTGTGAATGAAAAGCTAGCGAAGAGTTCAAATGTTTTGAATGGTATACTAAGTGGAAAACATGATTGAAATGATAATTCTAAGACTCAAATGATATGAATTTGTAGATCGATGAAAGATGAATTTGAAATGTCCATGCTCAAGGATCTTTCATTCTTTCTCGGGGTTGCAAATTAGTCAATCAAACTAAGGTATATTGATATTCCAAACCAAATATATCAAATAAACGTTGAAAAGGTTTAGGATGGAAGATGGCATACCTATAAAAACAAAAATGGAAGTAGGATGCAAGCTGAGAAAAGATGATAACTCACCAAAAGTAGACAAATCCTTGTATAGATCCATGATTGGCAGTCTAATCTATTCCAATGCATCAAGACGATATATCATGTCGGTGGTAGGTCTTATTGAATATTTCAAGAAGATCCAAGGAAATAAACTTCAAGGTAGTGAAGAGAATTCTAAGATACCTCATAGGAACAATTGAATATGGATTATGGTGCCCCAAAATTAACAACTTCAGCATAAAAGCATACACAAATACAAATTGGGCTGGAAGTTTCAATGAAAGGAAAAGTAGAAGTGACAGATCATTCCTTGTTGAAAATTGTTTAGTCTCTTGGTTGAGAAAGAAGAAATCATAAGTAGCTCTCTCAACATTTGAAGCAAAATATATATCTTCTACAATATGATGCGCTCAATTTTTATGGATGAAGCAGACATTCAAAAATTACGAGGAAAATTATGATAATCCAATTCCCTTGTTTTCTGATAGTACAAGTGTAATATGTGTATCTAAGAACCCTGTGTTCCACTCAAATACAAAAATTATTCTGATTAGATATCATTTCTTAAGGGAACAAGTGAATGACAAGAAAATTAGTCTAGAATATGTGAGCACAAAAGAAGAAATTATAGACATTATGACCAAACCACTACCAAAAGCTACTTTTGAGCACTTAAGGAATGAATTAGGGTCATTCCAGATCCCACCAAAGAACTAGAAGGTGTGTAGATAAGGTGAGGGAGAATTCTCAGGTAATATCATATCCTTATAAGTTTCAAATAATATTTATGTGATGGGGAGCTAGTCTGCTAGCTCGTGATTATCAAAGTATGCATCAGCTCAAGGTGGGCATTACGCGAGCATATCACGTAATATGAATCAGAAGCATTTTCCAAGGGGAGATTCTTGAGGTAGGAAATATGCTATATTTAAATTACCTGCATTTTCATCTTTATGCAACATAGATGGAACTTTGTCATTGTTGTCAAAGGGGAGAAAAGATCAAGTCAGAAACAAGATAGTAATAATAGAAGGGGAGTGAAGCTAAAAATAGAAATTTTCCAAGGGAGAATTACATACTGTTTTAAACTAGGTATGGAAGTATTATTTTACCATGGAAATAATGTAGGTTTATGCGGTATTAAAGTGTTGAAGTGTTTCCGTCAATGAAAAAGGGGAGATTGTTGGACCTTTTTCATTATCATAAGTTTTGTCATTGATGTCAAGTTACATTGATGGAAAAAGTATTTGATGTCAAGCGACATTGATGGAAAAAAGGATTAATTGGTAAAGTGAGAAATTGAGAAAGATGAAGGTTGATTGGTAGTGTCAGCTCATAGAGGCTTTAGGATGATTAAGGATAAGTTCTAAGGGACTTAATCAATTTTTTTACAAGTTGAGGATATAAGGAGTTAGCTACCAAAGTCTATGAAAGCCGCATAACTCCTGGAAGAAGCTACGGAATATTATAAAAGTATGAAAGTAAAATGGATGAAGATGAAAAGAAAAAAAAGCTAAATGATGAGTGTGAGTGAGAAAGGTGAAGGCGCAGATGTGAAAGAAAAATGGTAGAAGTAAGAATAATCTAAAGGAAAAGACACAAACGTAAGGGCATTCGGAGGAAGTCACGAGTAAAAATAAAAAGCGGCAGAAGACTATATAAGCCACACATAAGAGAAAAAGATAGCCACGAACATGGGATAAGGTTATGGAAGGAAATGCAGACATGTAGAAAATCCATGTAACATTGTATAATCTACAAGAAAAAAAAGAAAAGACGCAAATGACTAAAAAAATGCCAAGAAAGAAGAAACGCCATAGATCAAAGGATAGATCTGCGATACAAAGGAAAATGTCAAAGAAGCTTATAAAATCCACAAATTGAACAAGATGGAATAGACATGGCTCAAGGAAAATTTTAAGGAACCCCCCTTCAAAAAAATTGTAGAAATTGTGGCGAATATACTTCTAACAAGTTTCGTGGTTTTGGTAAATATCATTGTAACCTAATTTATTTTTAAGTGAAAATGGTATAAATATAATAAAATAGTTTGAAATCGATTGGTGAATCTCCTGTAACTAGTTCATTGAATACCCTCTATCAAATTTGATTGTAATAAGGCAATTTTTTTTTAATTTATTTTGCATGTCACTCGGTCCTACCTCACCGACAAAGCGAGACTGAAACTTTATTGAATTAGATCATTTCCCGTGCTTGGAGTATGGGAATGCCATTTCCTCGATGAGGCTTGTGTCTTCCAAATGGGTAGGGAAGGCCTGAGAAATTTAATAAGAAGGAAAAAATAACTTATATTTAATAATAACATAAATTATAACATATTATAAGTTATTAAATTATTAAATAACTGAATCATTTTTACTATTGGAATTTCCCTTTATATTAAATAACTGAATCCTTTTTGAATTTGAAATATATAACATCTAAAAATAATTTCATAATTTAATAACTTAATAACTTATAACATATATTTCAAAAAAGAAACAAACTCTTTGTTATTCATGAATAAGATTTGTTAGACAATTTAGAGCGATAGAAAATTTTGTAATTTTCGAAAGCCTATTAAGGTTTTAATAATAATGACAAGATATTTATTGCATAAAAATCAAATTGCAATATTCCGATTCGCTAAATCCCTTCCTACTACTTCATAAATTCAGAAATTGGAAATTTTCGAATGTTTTCTTGGCCAAATAAGGTTTCATAGTTTTCTTGGAGGAACAATAATGTTTTCAAATGTCTGGTGTGTTGATTTCTTGGCAAAAAGTAATGTTTTCAAATCCGATGATGTGTCAATTTCTTAGCGAAACATTAATGTTTTCAAATCCCGATGCGATGATAACGCGACGATTTAATATTAAAATATACATTGGGATTGGAAATTCTTTAGCGATTCAGATGGGACAAATTATTATTTGTGGAATTTTTGGGTGAAAAAGGTTACTTTCGATGTCAAAAATTCACCAAAATCAAATTCCTGAAATTCTATTATTCGTCAAACTATGAATATTCGCCACTAAAATTTTCCCTGACAAGGCTCGAGGAAAATCAAATGAAGTTAAACATGGACAAGTGAGATTTTGTTCTCCAAAATTGATAGTGATTTGATTGTCTAGTGATTGCAGATGAGTATACAACTTGAGCTCCATGAAGAATGAAGAAATCTACAATTCTAGTTGTTCACATTTAATGCTCATTGACTTTGTGGAAATATAGTTGCAGTTCTCAATATGATTCCTGATTTCAAGGTAGAATTAAATATCAAAGAAGAAAATGACTCGCTCATCTTGATCACGTTGGAAATCATAAAAAGATGATAAATCTATTTTAAGGTATTGGCTAATAAATATTTTCTAGTGAATGCATAGAAAAAGGTGAAATCAAGCCGAATATAGAAAGAAAAAAATCTGGAGTTATTTGTATTCATTTAATGGACCATATTTTCAAGTGACAGAGTAGGAAAGTGTGCATGATAATCTAATCGAAGTGATGGAATGGTTTGATTGTAAATATAGAGAAAAATTGAAACCAATAAGCGTGTTGCTCTCAAATGAAATAATGCGGTAGAGTGAAATGTGTGATGCTCAAAGGAGAATACAATGTAATCGAGCTAAGATAGAGTGAAATAAGGAAAATAGAGAGGAAAGAGAAGAGCATATAAATGAATTATTTAATAATCGAGATGATAAGAGCATCAATGTCGCAGATTGATTAGCAAGAGAGATCGAATAAAATGAGTATGAAAGAGTGACATAGAGAACACGACAGATACAAAAGAGAGATCATAATCTATTGCGTAAGCAATTTTTGTAGCTAGATGATCAAAATTTGTATGTAAAATAAGTCTAAGTTGTATCTTAGCATATTCAGGGGTTGTAGCCTCCATGTGGATAGGTGCCTGCAAAATATTAGTTGTAGCTGATTAAATTAGGAGTCACGCTCCTTTCAAGTTGGTGCTTTCTAAAATCATTTAGTAGGTTCTCAAAAATCTTTAAGTGAATGCTTGAAGTTGTGAAGTGGGTGCCTCACAGGATGAGTGGGTGCTCAACTGAAACAATTGTAAGCTTTGGAATAGGTGTACCTAATAAATCCTTGGTTTCAAGTGGGTTTTTCTCCCAAAATGGTTTCCCACTATAAATTTTGTGGTCAACAATTTTTTTTCTCGTATATGTTTGAAAAAATGTACAATATAGTAATTGTTCAAATTTAAGAAAAAGTGGTAATCCACACGGATTCACTCCCCTCTCAGTGCTTGTGATCTCTAACATTTAATTGTTGATGATTATAAAAAAAAATTTACTTTCTTTTCTCATCCGATAGTTTCCCCAAATCAAGTTTCATAAAGATAGATTCTAGGTGTTGAATTTCTCATTTTTAATCCTATTGGTTTTTTTTAAAACATAATTGAAAATAAAAATTCATGTGTAGGAATTGAACTTTCTAGAAAAAAATATTCTAGTCCCGGGTTCCAAACTCAAGTGGTTTTAGGAAGGAGTTGATAAACCTTTCTTAAAGATACTAGGTGAGTTGTTGCAATAGGGAGCCCCAACTTGAAAATAATATGAAATAATATCAATCTATATAAGACAACATGTTTATGAATCCAAATTGATAATATGCATAGTTTTGGAAATGATATATGAGCTGAAGGATCTCATAATAATATGTTTGTAGAGAATTCTAGTGTCAAAGGTATAAGACACTAGGATAATGGCCAATCCTAACTTGACCGTAGTGTGCGACTTTTTGAGTAGTTTGTTGATTGGATATTGGAAATGGGATATATAACAAACTAAATGCTCAAGGTTCAACCATTGGAGAGTTCATTATCTTTTGTGGTTAGTTGGGTCAAGCTATGTTGGGGTTTTATCTAACCCAAATAAAAAGGTTTTAAAATGTTAAAGCATGATGTTATTAAGATCGGTTGACTAGGGATTATTTTGGTAGAATGGTCAAGGTTATGTGAAGGTTCTAGGTTTGGTGTCATAGAATAATTCATGTGGTGTCTACAGAGCCAACTTTTTGAATCTCGGGTGGGTAAAAATCCTAGGATTCAATCTTAGGGGAAAAAGTTTTCAAGTGGAGGCCAATGGTTTCATATCCACCATTTAAATGGTGTAGATCAAGACAACTTAGTGGAGTATTGTGCTTCCTAGCTCCCTAAGGTCTAGATAGCCTAGTGCATGGGTAAACATGACAAGCACGGTTAGAAGTCACATATGTTCAATGTGCCCTAGGTGTTGCGTAGATATCGGTAAAGCAAATGCAGTTAGAACAACTTTAGAAATTTCAGACATGAGAATTTAGATGATCGATTAATCTCTTTAATTTTTTTAGGGTGGGAAGTATATATAGATAGTAGGGGATGATATTTCTATCTTGTCTATCACTCCCATATTTATAGAGGGGAGGACAATGATAGTTATTTGCTATCGATGGAGATGATCAATGTAAAACTTGAGCTCGGGTAGTCCCGTGAATATCTTGGTTTATTCGATATGTAGAATACAGGCTAGAACTACTAGATGTAGAGACAACAAAATATCCTGAAAGAATATTAATTTCTCGGGTTGATGGATGACGTTTCAAAAGTTTTCTTCCGGTTTGTAAGTAGTCTCTGTGGACAAGAAGGATGCCACCTAAATAGTTCTTGGAGAAATTGAGATATTTCTTATGTTTTTAGAAGAAATATAGTATAGTTATTGTCGATGAATGCTTGGATTTGGGGTTGAGAAGGGTTACTATGACTGTCTTTGAACTAAGTTGAATGTATAGAGAGCAAAAAAATCGTATGATCCTCATATTGGTTTTTCTACCATTTTCCTACTCTTGAAATGCCTTTTCAAACGCCCGATTTCTCATAAACACTCAAAAGAAAAATTCATCATTCTACATAATATATTTTTATATGCATTAATTGTGTGTCAAACTACCACTTAATGCAGACATGAGGTTACATAATTGTGACTTGAAACAAACTATTAGGTTTCATCACAAGATAGGGTACACTTTATTTTTTTCTAAATTTCATGATTGAGACCACTATCATTCTTTTTCCTATGTTTGGGTGAGGACGTCAAATTATATTTTAATCCGTTAAAATATTAGTGTGCATTGCAACAGTAAAACAAACTTGAAATTTATAACAATATGCACCACTAAAATATTTGTGTGCATTTTATTTTTGATAATGTAAGGCTGCCAATTAACTTGGATTCTCTTGCATTAGTAGGGCAAGGTGAAAAAGTTTTAATTCCATGTTAGATGTGCTGCAGCAAGAATATGGGAGCGAATGAATTACCAAAATTTCAGGCCTGCCTATCAATCATTAAGAATGGACACAATGTTATGTATACATTTTACTAATCACAGGTCACTGCCAAGTCTGCCATATATGATTATGTCAGGATAGCCTAATAAAGAAAGATGTGTACTCCACTTTCTTTGAAATAGTCAAAATCCTGGTAAAGTTAAAAATGTAAGTAAAATATACCCACGGAAGCCTTCAATAATGTAAGAGTAATATTTGATTATTATAAGATGTTGAGTTCAAAATTTTGATTTGTCGCATTGTTATAAATATTCTTGAAAAGCGACCATGTTTATATGATTTCGATAAGAAAGAATGATTATCAATATTTGATGTCCGCCACAAGATAGGCAATTCTCTCCCAATAATTGTTCACAGTCGTGTTGCAAGTGCATGTGATTCATTTATCGTTGAATTGAATGCAAGTAATCAACCGGTTAATAATTTTTCACTGCATAGAAAGTGATCCACTTGAATGTTATGATGAAAGTGATCACTGAAAACATGTTAAATGTAAGCTTATTTATTCGTCAGTTGACATGTAATTGTTTCTCCAGCCAGAAAGGTTTAAAGTTTGTTAGGTACTTCATTGCTCAAGGTTGCCATGGATTGTATTCAGATTCCTGAGTTTTGGTGCGAGGTTGATTGGGATAACCTTTTACTGAGATAATGGGGATGGCATTGAGAAGAGTGATACTGAATGCACTAAGATCATGCTGAATGAGATTGAGAAAATTGTGGTGGATGAAATCCAGAAGAGAGAAGGTGAATGCCCTGAGATCATGGCTAATGAGATTCAGAAGCAAGAAAGTGAATGCACTGAGATGACGGCAGATGAGATTGAGAAGAGAGAGAATAAGTGGACTGATATCATGGTGAATGAGATTGGGAAACGACACTCAGATGAGATTGATGAGGAAGAAATTGAATGCATGGAGATTATGGCAAACGAAATTGGGAATAGACAACATGAATGCATTGAGATCATAGAGGATAAGACTGAGAAGAGAGAAAGTGAATGCACTGAGATTGTGGCGAATGAGATTCTGAAGCGACAAGGTAAAAGTGTTGAGATCATGGGGGATGAGATTGAGAAGAGAGAAAGACAATGCGCTGAGATTATGGCAAATGAAATTGGGAAGAGACAAGGTGAATGCATTGAGATCATACATGATACGATAGAGAAGAGAGAAAGTGAAGGCACTGAGATCACGGCAAATGAGATTCGTAAGCGACAAGGTAAAAGCATTGAGATCACGGCGGATGAGATTGAGAAGACAGAAATTCAATGCACTGAGATTATGGCAGACGCAAATAAAAGAAAAAGAATACAAAGCATAATCTGTTCTGAGCAGAAGAGAAGAAAACGAATGAGCCAATTCCTTGCAACACTCACAACCATGGTTCCAATCCCCAGTAGCAAGGTACTGCTCAATAATATAAATTGTTTCACCATTGTTAATGGTTCTCAAACCAAAATGAACTGTTATTGTCTCAGGTTGCAGGGTACTGTTTAATCGAGGAAACCATCAAGTACATTGAGAAACTGCACCGAAGAGTCGAAGAGCTGAAGGAAAAGAGAGAGCGATTATTAGCCACTAAAAGCTGCCTGGATGATGTTAATGTGTGTGTGGAGGTGAGATTGTATGGCAATGAAATCATCATAAGAATTACCAGCTTTAAAATGCCAGATAATCTTTCAGAGATCTACCGAGTCATTGAAGCTCAACATTTCAACATACAAACTGCAGATATTTACAGAGGCAACTGTATAGTTTTGCTTTGCTTTCATGCCCATGTAAGTCCCCAAAATAGTTAAACTTTAAAATTAAGTCTATATTAGAGATTTTAAATTTTTTTATTCTCAGATATTACAGGAGTTAATTACCCAACAAACCCAATTTTAAATTTTATTAATTCTCAACATAATCATGTGATTATTGTGCAGTGTTCAGTTAAAACTTGTACAGAAAGTCTCATACAGCGGAGTCGATCATTACAGTCAGATCTCAAAAAAGCTTATGGATGAGAAATTTGCAATAATGTGGGTGTTGGAGGGGCATGAAAAGAAAAATCTATTGGCTATGGATGACAAATTTGCAAATATGTTTGGAAGTGACGGACAAATAAAAGTAGCACCCAAATGTTGACGGCACCACCAATAATTCTCCTTTGTTAGTATTTGTTTTATATTTACTGTAAAAGGAAAGCCCGCACTCCTACAAATAGAAATTTGGATTAGTGGAGATTGACGTCACATATAAATTCAGTGATTGTGTAAAAATGATCACGAATGCCTATTTTGTGGGAGTCTTTAGTGGAAAGTGTGTAATTTTATTTTTATTGTTTTTTTAATTGGCCGATAGGCCTTCCTAGAGACAATTTTAAGTTAACTGAGTAAAACCATAATTTACTGCGGATTTATTGGCCTTTGTGATATTTTATATTAAGACTTCACATGTTGTTTTCCAGTCCGATTTTATCAGAGTATATTATGGTTTGATTTTTTCCAATACCTGCCTAAATTACGATTTGATTTTTTCACCCGGAGTATATTTTTGCACCGTAATCTCAGCAAAGGATTCAGAAATGGAAATATCTGTTTCACGCGAATAGATTGACTATTAATTTCGGATGGAGTTCGTTCATTTTAGAATGGATGCCTTTTTCTTCTTCGCTGTTATTTTCCTACTTAAGCCACATTAGAGGTGTTCTTTTTGCTGCGTAATACGCTTGTGCTGTCGTCCTGCTGCTGCTGCTGCTGTATAATCATATTTTTTTACAGGCCTCCGTTGACAGGTTTATGACCTCGAAGACGAGCAGCAGAGCTCGGTGAACTTAATGCAAGTGCCACATGATTGCCAGCTTGGACGAGGTTTTAGCGGGGATTTAGTGAGCATTCTAAGTATGGAGGAGTCGCTGATGGCCACTAAATTTGTTGGTAACAACATGAAATTATCCTCTTCCTGGCTTTCAAAATATTTGTTCAAAATACCAATCTCCTCCGCATCAGTCAGAAAATCATTAAATCTATGCATAACTGGTAAGCCTTTCCTCATCGCCTCGTCATTTTTAAGTCTTTATACCAACTAAAACGGGATTGAACGAATTAATAAAAAATTCAATCACAAAATAGTCCTTATAAGCGCTAACTTGTCCCATCGAACAGAAAGCTAGATATGAATCTTCTACTTAAAAATAAACAACTAAACTAACCCAAATCAACCCCAACCTTTACTAGGCTTTCACAAGTGACATAGCCATAAATAAATAAATAATGGATTGAATAATTTCATTCCTCCTAAATATATTCATTGTCATTATTAAAAATCGGGGTTTATCCATGCTAATGCAATTAGAATTCATATTCTAAATATCCACCATTATGACTTCTTCTAAAGGATTTAATTTTTTTTTTTTAATTGATTTTATAATTTTTTTGGATGTATTCCCAAAAGAATAATTATGTTGTGCATGTAAAATGTGAAATTCTTATTCTTGTAACTATGTGGCAAAAAAAAACTACTGTGGCAAAACCTTTCATCTTTTTTAAATCACTTCCGTAGGAATAGATTGGTTGCTTCCCTCGTCATCTTTTAAACTCTCTCTTGGCGCTCCATTTTGAGTTCCGTATACATACCGAGCGGTTCCCGTGATCAAGGGCTGTTTTGGTTGTACTAGGGTAAATAATAATAATAATAATAAAATAAAACAATTAATTTTAATTATGATCAATACATATGCTAATTGGTTTTTATCTTAATTTTTATATATTTTTATTTTTCAAAATTTTAAATGTGTTCGAATTCTATTATTTAATATTCTTCTAGTAATTTCTATAAGTTTACAAATATCCTCTTTTTGTTCCGAATTTTAATAGGTTATAAATAAAGCAATCTTAAAAATAAATAAAGCAATTTTAAAATGATGAAATTATTAATATCATAATAATTGATGTCGATAGACATCCTATAGCATGGAGTGGGGTGGAGGAGGAATCGTCTAATGTTGTGGTGTAAGAAAAATTAGGGCCCACTCAACTTTAAGATTTGTTATTTTAGTTAATGTGGCTAAAATAACAAATCTTAAAGTTGAGTGGCTTTAGTTGATTGATGCCACATCCTACAATTGTATTATAGAGTGGAGTGGAGAAGGACTTACTCAACATATAAAATTTGAGGGAAATATTTCTTATAAATTTAATTATCATAACTTCAATTTTATTAATATTAATAATTTCATCATTTTTTGGAAAAAATGTACATATTGTCAGTGAATATTTAACCTAGGAAATAACATGTTGTCACTTATGAACAAAAATCAGTGCATCCCTCTTTAAAAAAAAATGTGGTAGATTTTAAAACATTACATTTGATTTCCATTGACTAGTGATTGTGATATTTCATCTTGGAAGTCCAAAATTTTCCATATTTTAATTCTTTGACCTTTAGAAAGGCCTTTTAGAATCTTTCTTTTCTTTTCTTTTCTTTTTTTTTTGTTAAAAGTTTTTATTGTTTTAGTCTTCGAAATCAAGTTGCACTTAAGAATAAAGCAATTGAGATCATTGAATTAGAGTAAAACCTTTTTTATTGTTTTAGTTTTTAAGTTATTGAACACTGAATTTTTTAAAACCGAATGGTGATTTTGCAGGCATGGAGTAAAGCAGTTGAGATCATGTTGGGTAGATGGACCCGCCTACATAACACAGTGTCCCATTGCTCAAGGAAATACATTCACTTACAATTTAAGTGTCATAGAACAAGAAGGGACTCTCTGGTGGCATACGCATATCTCATATCTTCGAGCTACTATTCATGGAGTTTTTGTTATCTACCCACAAATTGGAAAATCTTATCCCTTTCCTAAACCAGCTGTTGAGTTTCCAATCATATTAGGTACCTCTCTTGAATTCATAGTTGTAATATTTATGTATATTTGTTCAATAAAAGCATTGACTACTAGGAAGTGTTTTTGAATGAAGAATCTACTACAAACCTTGTGGATCATTATTTAAATGAAATAAAAAATAAGTATGAAAACACACGATACTACTTATTCCTACTTGTGGCCTACTCTAAGTATTTTTGAAATTCTTTGATGGCCATCAAATTTGATTCCTTATAAAAGAATTCCATCCAAATTAGGTTGAAATTTTATAACGAATCATGTAAATTTTGGTAGACATTTATAACAATTACACTAAATAATAATGTTTCATTATATTTTAATCATATCCAAATTGGTTTGTTTGTGGCATATTTAGATTTTGATTGGTTTCTTCATGGAATATTTCTTATCAAAATTGTAGGCCATAAAATTAATATGGTATTATGTCAATTGTTTCCAATGTACAATTTGATTTATTAGTATGCTTCTTCTTTTTTATATTATGTCAATTGTTAGAAAAAATAAGCACAAAGAAAAGGATCAAAGATCCCGATATAACAATGTACAATTTGATTTATTTTTTCAACCAAAATATACTTCTTTTGATTGTATATGTGTTTATAAATTTGTCTCCTGTTAATATGTTTACATGTTAAATTATTCTCTTAAGGGTTATGTCTATGTGTGGTCTTCATTAATATATGGTGGAGGGATTTGAGTTGTTGGGGGATTTCAATTGGGCTTACCATCTCCCTTGAATTAATTTATTAGATCCAATCATATTATGTGCACCTCAATCCATGTTTGATAGGCTTCATTAGAAATATCACGTATGTCACAAATTATCAAATATTGCATCATCAAATTTGTTGTTATCCCTAAAACAATTTTTCTTCTTTCTTCGTCAAATTCATCTACTTTATGTGAGTCCAAAGATGCATTTCGAGTATCTTATCTAAAAGACAATAGGTCTCATGAATGGCTAAAACCCTCATGAAAATTGCATACAATTCATAATATTAGATTAAACATAGATATATATGGTTTATTCACAAAATTTTTAATCAAAATCCTAGAATGAACATTTAAGACGATGTTGCATCGGTATGAATTACCTCAAAAAAATTTATTAGCGGTGAAAAAGTGTTAAGGGGATCGTACCCCATACAAAAGGAGGAGAAAAAGATAAGACATTGAGGAACACAACAATCCATCCTCTACTAGTGGCGCAAAAGATAAAAAACAACAACCACACACATCCAACAACAAAACAAAAATCAGCAAAACAACCTCATCAAATCCCCTTCCCTTTGGATCTTAGTTGCATCTTAAGGGGAGAGATCGTTCCTTTCTTTTTCCGATTGACAAATTTCCAACACTCATCCAAATTTGGATTTACATTTTCATTGTTATGGATTGGAATCAAAACTTCAATATTTTCCGTAGAGCCTGGGGATCCAGGAAATTGATTTGATACATTCTTACATACTTGTTGCACTTCCACCTCTTATGGGTCAATTGAGTCCTCAGGAACTGACTCAATCACACTTCAAAGGATCATTCACAACCAAGTGGTTAGAAGTAGAGTTCTTCCACCATGAGCTTCTGCCTTAAGCATGTTTTCGAACTAGGTGACAATTTTTTTGGTAGTCATCCTCTTTTAAAAATAAAAATAAAAAACCATGTTGTCATAATCAAAAATTTAAAATCCACCATGGCTGGCATTTTGCTATAATAAAAAATAATTGCCCGTGAGATTGTAAGGTTGTAAGTTGTAAAAGAAAAGTAACTGCCTACCAACATGCGCATAAGAATCTGACACATGCCTATGGTTAATTCAATAACGGATGTATTTTCATCAAAGATTGTTTGATAATGACTCTTCTATTATATCAATATTATTCCAAACATCATTTATTTTAGTTTTTTTGTGTAGAATTCCGATGGATGGGCATAATTCAAACATTCTTATACTAGCATTGTCATAATAATACAATGCTTCCCGCTGATATTTCATACTTCTGTAAGGAGGTTTAATCTGGACAAGCCAAGATATGTGCATAGATTGGATTTGATGCCATGTTTGATTAAGTGGATCCAAGAATCTATTATGTCTGTACTTCAATTCTTCCCTACACAGATTTGCTGCTATGCAGAATTTTGTAATGTTTATAATCTTCCTCATGAAAATTTTCATAACCAAAGCTATATATAGATGCCTCTTTTTCTTCCAAGAACTTATTTGACTGTATTTTTTTCTTTTTTTGTGTGTGCAAATGGCGATAAATGTTGGAGGATTGTGGGATAGACATGTTCATGTAGCCAAGGAAATGCCAAGTGCTTATCACTCGCATGAAGACTCCATATATTTTAAAAAAACATTTGTTTACACATTTGGAGTCGGATCTTGAATATGGTATAAGAGGCATCGATGTTATTAAGGAGCAACCAACAGAAACCAGCTCTGGTATATCAATAGATGTCATGCAAAATAAACCTTTTAGTGTGGGGTGTGGTGATATTGAGAATACATTATGTGGTAATGGTCGCGGCACAGGGTAAAACACATTGTGAGTTCATTCTTCTTCAGCCAAAGATCGACATACTAAGGTGAATACTGCAAAAGGACTTCGCGATAAAGGTGTATCATTTTTTCGTGGCGGGAGGGCATTTCATGGAGAACTAAATCATTTCAGGCATATATAATCAAATAAAGGCATATCATATTAATACACATTTCAATTGAAACATTTCTTTGGTATGATATGGTTTATATTTTTTTTAATATAGGAGTGATTAATCAAAGGAGGTTTAATTAAATATAAATGAATGTACAAGTAGAGGCTTAAAATTTTTAATACTTATTTACTACTATGATATTTTTCCAAGAGATTTTTTTCTCTCTACCTTAACCACATTACACAAGTTAATAGAGTGTTATGGAACATTGCATTCAAAGGATAAATTAATCCTTGTTAATGTTAATGTCAATGTTTGTATTTTTTTAATGTTTCATGTTCTTTTTAATATTAATAGGATGTATTTGTATAATTTTTGGATTTGGGTTTATTAAGATGATATAAAGTGTGGCATATAATTGTTAGTAGAAAATTTGTAATGTCTTTGCATTAATATTATTGGTGGCAAATTTCATCACTTTTTGCATTGTTAGTTTCATATGTTTACAGTGAGGAAGATTGTGGTTACGACTCCAACCCATGTTTAACATTGATGGCCATTTACATGTTTTTTGTGTTTTCAACTATAATTAATTAATTATTTCATAGATTTCTTTGTAAATTTTGTTATTAAGTATTGTATAGATTTCTTTATAAATTTTGTATTAAGTATGTTTAAAGAATAGGAAGTATATTTTGTAAATTGTTGTAGTAGTACTACATTTTCACTATTCTCCAGCACATAAAAAAATTAAGCTAGCAATCATTTCATGAAAAAATCACAACTGTAACAAACATAACATTTTTATCCTCTCCAATGTAGATTGAAACACATGTACAATCTCTAATAAAAATACAATCACAATCAATAATCATCAATCGACATGTAAATAGGACTACTTTTAAAATTATTTGTGGTTTGGAGTTGTTCTGTATGTATCGGTTGTGGAAGAGTTCATGTACGTTTTCTCTTTGTCTTTAGTCCAAAACTTGTCATAATATTCTTTGTAAGTTTATTTCATATATTAGGCAAGGTTGTCAAGAGTGATTAGATGAGAAAAAACCTTGATTACTACATATGGTGAAGGATAGTAAAATATTGACATAGAGATCCTCGCTTCACTACAATTCACCACTACACAGTGAATTCCAGTTTTGTATATTTCATTGACCATAACCTACAACACACCAACTTTATCAATCATAATTCAATTCATATAGTATGGTTAAACAAATAGTTTAAACTTTGTTCATCTATGATTTAACAAAACACAATCCTTTGAAGATAAGAATAAAAACATTGCAAACAATTTACCTATTATATGCCTATTGGCCACTCACAAGCACCAATGGATGCTTTTGCTAGTTTATTTTGATTATTTTAATAATAATATTTGAGAGTAGAGCATCATTATCTATTCAGTTTCAACGAACACTTTACATTCACAATTTAAATGTGAAAAGAGATTTATGCAATTTATACAATGAAGGATTTATTTGTGGAAAATAAATTTATTGAGGATTTGAGATTCAAAATCAATTACAAATACACTCCACACTACTTTCTTCCTCTATTTAAAACTCAAACAATATTGTTCGAAGGTTTTAGACTCATGTACCATCGAAACTTTTCTTACATGCCAAACATAGTTATAAACATTTATCAAATATAATCTCAAAAAATTTGAAACCTCTAAACCTATTAGCAAGCCTCTTACACACCAATCACACTCATAAACATTTATCAAATATAATCTCCAACATTCTTGAAATTTTTTTATACATATTAACAAACCTTTTACTCACGCACGCACCGATAAACATTTAGCAAATATAATCTCCAACAAATCATGAAACCTTTATATCTCTATTTCCAAGGCTTTTACGCACCAAACACCAATAAATTATGAGCATTTTTGAATTATTTGTAAAATATTTAAACTAAACTTCTTTTCCCCATCTTCTTAATTAGACTAATTTGTATTTAGCATCTAAATATAAAAGTCAGTATAAATGAATTTAAGGCTCTTGATGTCCTTCCTACTTAAGTAACATGTCTCTCGAATCGGATGTGGTGACTTTGCTAGGGTTTAGTCTTACCTCCTCCCATGCTTCAGGGGTAAATTTTAGTGGCGAATCTTGGCTAATTCATTAATATTTATATTTTTCAAATTTGCATTTTTTGATTTTGAAGTGTTGTATAGAGAAACATTTTGCCTAAAATTTAAGGATGTAAGTTATAATTTTGGTCGGCTTGCCTAATGTTTATAATATATTTCATACTTATCCATGTATGTTACCACTACCTCAAAACACCAATTGGGTACATTCACCACAATATACTAATAAAAATCTAAGCATCTGCGAAATTTAAATGCCATGTGGATCTTACATAATAGGCGCCCAATGAACGAGATCAACCACATAGTCCATAATTCTAACCGGAGACACTTGACGGATGAGCTTGACCATGTAGCCCAAAGGCTTGACTACAAATACATGACTCGCATATTCTAGATGCATGACGACATATATCGAGACAACTTAATGCATAATTTCATATGTGTGGCCTTATAATCTAGACGCCCTACCGCTTATTCTAGATGCCTGGATTTATAACCCATATGCCAAACTACAAAATCTAGACACCTAGTCGTATATTTTAGATGCCCAACCGCATATTCTAGATGGCATCCCATAATGCATGTCTTCCCTAGAATCTAGACAACTATTTGTGCCTCATCTAGCTTTGGTTGATAATCAAAATGTCGTGGCCCCGAAAGGCCATTCATAAAAGGGGGACTCTTTTCTCATATCTTAGCCATCCTAAAAAGAGGTCATGCAAATTAACCGACATACATAGTAGGTACTATGTATCAACTAAATAATTAATCCTTCTTTTTTTTTAAATTTCAAATTGCATTAATATACTTAATAATAAAAATTTCAAAAACCCCTTTTAGGTAGAACCCACGAATAGTGATATTCCACATGAAAGAATAAATAAAAATAACTTATCATCACCTCAAAATATTATTGATGATGAAATGCCTCCAATTGAGGAAAATCCTTATTATGGTTATGCATTACACAACATTCATGATTACGATATGCAACAAGTAGAATAAATGCTTCCAATTGAGGAAAATCCTTATTATTTGTCTAAATTAGATGGAAATCATATTCATAATTATCATATGCAACAAGCGAAATATCCAATCATCAAAGACCAACTTTAGATAAAAATCTATTTAAAAAGGAAGAGGTCCCAATGATGACATCTTCCAAACAAAAGATATTTCTACACATAGTGATCAAACACCTATTTCAAGTGATAATACAACACAAAAATTTGTGTGAAGAAAGAGAAGTAGATGGACCATTGGAAGGTATTTTAAGTTTGACTGAGAAGCTAAGTATCCATTCATCAAACCAATAAAAAAAAGGTAATTATACTCCAACAAAATGTAAATGTATAATTTTTAACTAGAAACTTGGAAAAGAGCACAAAATGCAATTCAAGATGGACACAATTGAGAAACAATGTGATTAAATATATGTATCAGCTAAAAACAAATATGGTCAAATAAAATTAACTTGAAGATAGAAAAATGTAGCAATGTATGAAAATGAATAGAAATGGATACAAAAATTATTGAGAAAGGAAGAATAATTACACATCAGCTAGGAAATGTTGTTCAATCTAATCAATGTTCCAAAAATATACTTTTATCAACTATTTACCATGTATTCTAAAAAAGGTTAGACCTCGCTTATGATTTTCTAGATTATATTTTTATTTCAACATAATGGATTTCCTAATAATTCATAATTGCATTGGTCGACTATAGTTCTTGGGAAATGAAAAAATGTCTAGCAATTATTGTCAAGGATGATTTGAAAGAAAAAGTAAAAAATACACGATTTATCTCACTCACAATTAATGAGGTCATAACATTTGAGAACACATCATGGGTTTGCATTCACATCTCTTATTTTGAGAACCATCTAAGGTAACCTCATTTATTAGCAGTCCGTAAAATGATATAAAATTACAATGCCGAGAACATATAAAAGTTGGTTATTTCAAGTTTGAGGGATATAGCTAGGATGAATGATTAAATTATCACTAGTAACTTAGTGTGTGCTAGTATAGATGGTGCATTAGTAATGTAGAGCACAAATGGTCTTTGCATTCAAATAAAAACCACTTTTTCCCCATATATGATTGCAATTCATTTCATGACACATAATGAATCTTGCATACAAAATAGTTAACATGGTTTCACCAATAATTTTTACGTTTTCTAGGATGAAACAGATAGAAGGTAAACTTTTAAAGGAAGAATACCTATGAGCAAAAGGTGGAAAGTAGAATGCACATGTTGTTAATGTTATTCGAGCTGATCATAGAGAACTACTTTTTGTCTACGAAAGAATACATGTAGATGCAAAGAAATACCACAAAAGATTATTAAATAACATATGATAGCAAACTTCCTAGTGTACATAATAGATCCAGAGGCATGGGGCTTCCAAGAGAAGCTCTCAATCAACTCGCTTAATAAAAATTCAATGTGAATAAGAAACTAAAATAAATAAGTCCTATTATAATGTAATGATTTAGGTTTCTCATACACATAATACACTAGATTTTATAAAAGATATCAAAATAACACTAAATCTAATTAGAACCTAGATTTTTAAGTTGGAAAAGTCTCTCTAAGGTCCTGCAGTAAGGGTTTGGGGCTGATTGGTTGAGGTTTGGGTTGGTTTTGGGTGAGTGGGAAGCTTGCTGGTTTGAGAATATGAAATGACACAAAGACTGATATCGGTCTAATGAACAATGTTGGTACGGGAACCAAAACGAGGATGGTTAATGAACCGACATCCATAGGGGCAATAGCTAATGAACTATTATAAATGGGTTTTTAGGCTCTCTGTGATTTCACGGAGAGTGGGGATAGTGTGGTTTGGGTTGTAATATGGCTAAGAGGACTAAGGAAAACTAAGAAGAAGGTGTAGAATGGTAAAAAGGCTTGGGGTGGTTGAATAGTGGGTTAGTGGGAAGAAGATGATGTACTGGTAACAAAAAAATAAAAAGGTAAAAGATGAAAGAGATAAAAATCGAATAAACATTAACGATTAAAATCACAAAGACTTGGTATTTTGTAAATCCTATGAGTCGAGATGGTTGGATGGTTGATCAAAAAGAGGTGCTTAAGTTAGTGTCACAACAATACAACCTATGTGCTCCCGTGAGTATTTCAACTCTCGGGAAGGAGAACCGATTGCTTGCCTTACAATATAGTTATGTGTGTTCATTGTCCTGGATGCGGAGGGCTTGAAGAATTATGCTTGAATGTAATAATGATCCAAATAACTGAATGAAAACCTCACCAAGGGTTGTAAATTTCTATATAAAGTAACCGATGGCCGTTTATGTAACTAACGTCGGATGAGAAAAAACCAACGCGGTTAGGGAGAAATAGACCTATTTACCAAAAATAGGTAGATTTTTCCATATTTTTGTGTTTTATTTATTGAGTCCACTTCGGAAAGTAGAGTTCACATGAGATAAGATACGAATATGTCAGAATAAGTCTTAATTATTTAGGTCAAGTAATGACTTAGCACTTGGAGTGATGACTCAGTGTTCAAAGTGATGACTTGGTCACTGTGAGTTAGATGCCCCTGGAATGGGTATAGGGTGAGGTGTCAAGATGAGGGGGAGGTGTGAGAATTAAATTAACTTAAAATAATTAAATTTATTAATAACGTGAGGATAAATATTAATATGGGGTGAAGGGGTAATGATTAGTTAAATGTGTTACGTTAATTAACTAAAGGGGGCCAAGAGGAGTGTGACTCAAATTTGGTGTCTACAATTTCCCCTTTTTGTCACATAGCTTGTATTGATAAGTGATGCCGACAAAAATAAGAAGTCGGTGCTCCCGGTATGAGTGAAGGTTAGGTTTCCCTAAGTGTGGGTGGAGGTGATTGACCTCAAACTAGGAACCGATGAGGTGTTAAACCGAGTCATTGAGTGGTTTGATAAATTTTAAGTGAGTAAAATGAGGGTAGCTTAGTTGTAGGTAAGGGTGATTTCATTCGGAAAATAGGTATTGGAAGTCTAACATACGCACACATATAGATTCGATAAGGTACCAAGTTTAAGAGCTCGCTAACTCTACATCGTCAAAGGTTGATAGGTTTATCCAAACAAGGTGGAATTTGTTTAGGAATCTAAGTTATAGGATATTGTCTTGAAACACCAATAGGAAAGATGTATGAATGAGCAATAGGTTTTGTTCTAGGGCACAAAAAAGTATGGTTGGGAAAAAAATGATATTAGGTAATGTAAGGTCATTAGGTTGAACAAAAGAGTATCACATTGCATGGTATAATGAGTATATAAATTTGAGTGTCATAAAAGGTGAGTGTCAGTTAGGCGATTTAGGAAAGGCCATAGGTAAGGCCACATGAGGGGCACAAACATGCCCCAACTAATGGTGAAGTTTGGTGAGAGGTAATAAGGTCATGAGGGTGAGGTGTAAGGTTAGGGTCAATGTCGGTTAATGTGGAAAGTGACTTAGTTTGAATAGGTTAAGTTGAGAAGGCCAAAATGGGGTAAAAAATGAAATTGGAGGGTAGATAGGTAGTGAATAAGGGAAACAGAGAGGGATGAGGGAGAGAAGTAGGTGGGTGAGGGTAAATATAGGTAAACATAGGTGGGTAATAGAGGAAGATTAGGTCATAGTGATGGAATGGGTATGGGAACTTGGTAAGCTAAATTAGAAGAAATGATAGGCTAGGAAGTAGTTAGGAAATAGATAGGTGGGGTAAATAGGTTGTAAATAAATGGGAAAAGTAGTTTAGTCCTTGAAATTTTTGAGTGGTATGGATGTAAGCATGACATCAATTGATGATGTAGATCATGTCCCAACATTATTTGGGTAGATACATCCTAGCGTTACTAAGGATGAGTGGACACATATGCAAAATGTTAAATTGATGGGCATTAGGTGGTAGAGGTGGATCCGATGGGATCACAATCTCATGGTCATGCTCACTAATAGATGTGATGAATTGACAAACACCCTTCATCTACCCACCGATGGGATGACCATCACGCTGGAGAACATATACAAGAATCTGTGGCTACAAATTTTTGGTGAGCCAGTATATTCGGTATCAGCAGATGGGAGGCTTTAAGGTGATGATTTAGGTATTTGGGGAGATGGCGAGTGACCTAAGAGAGCACGATGCCGCCTTGTTTAAGTTGCTTTGTATGCTACACACACTGTAGGAGACGTGGTTAGCATTGTGCTGATGATGGTGGTGGTGTTGGGGTAATATGTACTTCATGATTAAGAGGGTGGTCGATTTCCTAAGGATCTCGTGGGAGTATTGTGATATATGATCAAGGATCGGGTCTTCTTTACATGGATAGCTACATATTTAGTGAAAGTATACAGGAGTTATGGGCCTACCAGAGGATGAAACATTATTACATATTTTTTATGTTCCTACTACACCGTTGGGCATACGAGCATATTGTGGTAGTGGGACCACGAGGAAAACCAAGACCGGATTGGAATCATGGGGACAGAGGGAAAGTTACATGAGGTGGGTAGTTGTAGGTGGTCATCCTCAAGTGGAGGAGGCATCTCGTGATGTACTAAATTACAGACAGGAGCCGAAGGGCTTGTATGCGATGGACATAGTCTTGTGGCCCTATGTCGGTGGATACATGGCATACGTGCTTTGATGAGCACAAGATGATCCCAATCGACCGAGTCCGATGCTAGTTTGTATTATAGTAGGATATGCCACCACCCTTCCCACAGTACCATAGGGATGATGTGGAGATACCTTTTTCTCACCCTACCCTACAGATCGCACAAGATAGGAGGGGCACCAGTGGATATGAGTTTGGATGATGCAAGGACCATTATGACATACAAACAGTGGTGGGTAGCAGAGTTACAAGTAACACCACCACAGCTAGGTCAACCATATTTAGCCATAGTGATGGCTCAGAGGGATACCCTATAGGGAGAGGTGACCACACAAAGAGTTTAGTTGAAAATGACACAAACACATTTAGTTACTTTAACAGGTGTGCTTACATTACAGTGGTTAGTGACTTCTTCCTAGACATAGGCACTGCACAGTACATGCTCCTATAAGGGATGGTGAATAGAAAACAATGCTATAGGTACATGTTACTGGTTTACAAGGACATTTGGTAGCTACAAAGGAATAATTTTTGGCCTTACATGCCCAAGTAGGTACACGTGTAATGCATAAGCACCTGGAACACGGTCTCATAGTAAAAGCACCAAACCAGGATAAGGTCCTCTATTGGTAGGGCAGAGTTCATAGGTGGCAGTTAGGCCGATGGCACCACCCCAAACCATATCTATGGTGAGGTTAAGGGATTCAATTAATGAGTCCCGCTATTACCGTGACTTTCTAACCATTATAAGTATTGATGTTACCTCACATGTTGAGCACAAGACCTAGTAGGAAGCTAGTGAGAGGACCAAGTCCAGGAATCACTACTTAGGTAGCACAGAGATTGCTAGCCCTAGAGACAGGGTTAGGGTAAGGCTACCAGCTCTTCTAGACTGGTCGAGCCGAGGGCCAAGAGGAGGCGATGGGTGAGAGAAAAGAACTGGGTCTCGTGGGGTTAATTGGTCATGACATTTGATACTTGTATGATGATTTTTTATTTATAGATACTAGCTTGCATGTTGAATATTTTGTGAGATTGTATATGATATTTTTTTAGACACTTTGATTATTTATCCCTGTGTATATATGTATTGATACACATACATTCCCGTTTATATAGTTGATGATTATTATTGGATGGATGATGTAATATTTTTAATTTCCATTGTTATTATGTACAATGGGAACTAGGTGAGTTAGGCATGATTGAGTCGAGGTATTGTAGGAATGAGGGAGTTAGGTATAAGCATGGTGGAGTCAGGTATAGGCATGGTGGAGTCTAGGTAATTTCAAGTTACTAATCTTAGGAAATAATATATTGTAGGTATGTTTTGGTTAAATTTTCAGGTAATTAATATAATTGAAATATGAAATGATTTAAGTACAATATGGTTGTGGTGATAAAATTATAGGTATGTATTTTTTTATGATACATCAATTTCCAAGTTTTTGTTTAAATGGAAACTAACTAGGGTAGAATGTGAACGTAAAGGGGGAAAATTGGTTAGCGATAAAAGTGTATGAGCTAACCTCCAAGGGCCCCATGCCCTCGGAGTGTTGCCGATATAGCCCGGTGAAAAGGCACCTTAGGCCTATGTAGTTCTATCATAAGCTAGGAAAGAATATGATAAAGGAGATGAGTGGGTTTGTAGGTTTTAGGCATGAATGAGTTGAGTTCATTTAGGCATTTTTGATTTTAGATTGAATAGGTATGGGTGAGTGTACATTGAACAAGAATGGGTGATTTTTGTGGGGGAGGAATTCTCAAATGTAGGTGTGAAAGGTTTGGTCATGTGTAGTAGAATCAATATGTAAGAAAAGAGGTGAATGGTAAGAGGAGACAATGTGTTTTATGCTTTCTAGTATGAAATAAATAGAAGGTAAAATGGTTAAGGAGGAATACCTTGTGAGGTGATGGTTAGAAGTAGAATGCATGCATTGTTGACATTATCCAAGCTATCGTAGATAACTCCTTTTGTCTTGGAAGGACTACCAACAGATGCAAAGCAAGACCACAAAATAGTATTAAATAGCATATAACAAAGGACTACCTAGCGTATGCTAGATCCAGAAGAATGTGGCTTCCTAGAGAGGTTGTAAATCCACTATTTAATAAAAATTCAATGTTAATAAAAAACTAAATAAATAATTCCTATTGTAATGTAATGATTTAGGTTTCTCGTGTACACAATACACTCTATTTTATGCTAGATATCAAATCAACACTAAATCTCATTAGAATCACGGTTTTTAGGTTAGATGGGTATGTCAAAGATCCTGGTAAGTGTCTATGGTTGATTGGTTAAGGTCCGGGTTTGTTTTGGGTGAGTGGGAAGTTTGTTGGTCCGATAATATGAATTGACAGAGAGAACGATATTGGTCCGATGAGCCATTCTCGATGTTATATAATTTTTACCCTCAGAAAAATTGGACAAATACGACCTTTAACACTAAAAATGCAGGGGACCGATTCACTCATGGATCTTGTGTTTCGATGTTGGCCAAATAGGTTAAAACAAGTTTAGTAACTTATAGAGGAATTTGGGAAATGAAGAAACTATGAAAGTCCAAATTTTGGATTTTAGAGCTAGGGCCACTAGGAGGTATGCTAGGGTAAAATTCGGGGATTCAGGAACTTTAGTATTTTGGAAGTTCTGAGGTTTCGTGAACGCGGGAAGGTGAAAAGTGCAACAATCCCCAAAATCTAAATTTCAGACTTCAGCTTTGAGAGGTTCGAGTTTGAAAGAAGGTCAAAGATAAATGAAACCCTAGAAACCCGAACCCAAAACACCCAAAAAAATGAACCCCAAAACCCCAAAAACCCGAACCCCGAAACCCTGAAAACCCGAACCCCAAAATTCCTAAAACCCCAAAAATGCAAAGGTCCAAAACCTAAAGTCTGAATTTCAGACTTTGAGGTTTTGGCATCTCGAACCTCAAAACCCACTAGTTCAAAAATTCCTAACTTGAGTCTAAAACCCAAAGTCCAAATTTTGGACTTCATGGTTTTAGAGTTTCGGATGTTTCACACACCCATCCAAATGAACAGTAACATCAACCTTAGAAGTCAAAATGCCCGAAAGTCCAAAATTTCATATTTCAGAGGTTGCGATGCATTTCGGAGTACAAAGAATCAAATCCAACCACTTGTATTTAATCTTTAGATGGCCATAACGTTTTACTACGAGCTTAGATTTGCACAAAATGATGAAGGTTTGGGCTTCCTTTCTTTCCTAACAAGGCATAGTATAAGGAGGCATGAGTTTTGAAGTGACACCCATCATTGTTGCAAGATGATTTTAATGCATTTTAGGGTAGTTGAAGTAAGATTTCGAATCCTTCTCTCTCCCTTCTCTCATTCTTCCTATATATTGTAAGGAGGGGCATTGTTCTAATGTTGGATAATTTTTCTTTGCACCCTCCCTTCTTCTCTTGTTTGTAAGTGAATTTGTGGAGTTCAAACCTCCCATTCAAGTTGTAATGCAAGTTTGTGCCTCTTGGCCATTGTAATGCACTTTGTATCAAATATTTGGAGCAATAATACAAGTCTTTGGATGAATTTCAACCCTCTCTCGTGTTCATTTCTTTCTTTTGATCTCTCATTGTAATCTTGGTTATCTATGCATGGTTATTGTATTACATGTTTAATGGTTAGTGGATTCTCATCAGTGGATTGATCTGTGGTGTATTTTCATCCTTCTTAATCTAATTGTGGTTTCCATCTCCATGTAAAGAAGGTGATTTGCATTCCTTTTGGTGTATCACCTCTATTAGTTTAGGTTTAATTTCTTGTAATTTTCTTAATTTTGTCTCTTTGGAAAATTAGAGTATATCCTATACAATTTGGATGTGAGCATTATTATAGAAGAATAGGAACCAAACATCATTCGGAGGGTTATCTCGATCGCAATGTCTCACACTTTGGGATAACTCCATATTTGACGAATCACACCGACCACCTTAACCATTCACTTGCGAGAAATCAGGGGTGCTATGATTTCTCCATAATAGAAAGTACAGGGACTAAAGTGATGGTGGTCAAGGAGCCGACGATGGTAGGGAAAATAGGTAATGAACTATTAACTATGGGTTTTTAGTATCGTTGTGATTGCATAGAGAGTGAGGGTAGTATGGTTTGGGTCGTAATATGGCCGAGAAGGTTAAAACCTCTTTCAACCTTCTAAACCTCCTTCTAGGTAACCCTCACTCTAAAACTCTTACCTCCTTCTAAACCCGCTTCCGTGTTTAGAAGGTTGAAAATGCTTGGGGTGGTTGAATAATGGGTTGGTGGGAGGAAGAAGATGTACAGTAATGTAAGAAATAGAATACTAAAAGAACCAATAGATCAACAATGGGATAAGCATGAATGATTAAAATAATAGTACTTGTTATTTTGTAGATCCTCTAAGTCAATATGGTTGATGGTTGATCGAGAAGAGGTGTTTGAGTCAGTTCCATGGTAGTACAACTTGTGTGCTCCCATGAGTATTATAACACTCTAGAAGGAGAATCGGCTTCTATGGTTATGTGTGTTATTAAATCGGATGTAGGAGGGATTTAATATTCGTGCTTGAATGCAATAATATTCAAAATAACTAAATGACCAACTTGGTTAAAGGCTTGTAGAATTATATATAAAGGAACCGATGGCGCTTTAGGTAATCGACATCGAGCGAGGAAAATCCAACATTAGTTAGGGAGAAATAGTCCTATTTACAAAAACAGGCTCATCTTTCTAAATTTGTCATGTTTTATTTGTTGGTCTGCTTAGAAAAGTAGATTTCACATGAGAGAAGGTAGGAATATTTTAGAAGAAGTCCAGTTTAGTTTAGGAATAAGTCTTAGCTAGTTAGGTCAAGTAGTGACTCAACACTGGGAGTGATGACTTGGTCATTGTGAGTTAAATGCCCCTGTAATGGGTCCAGGTGAGGTGTCGAATGAGGTGGAGGTGTGAGAATTAAATTAACTAGAAATAATTAATTTAATTAATAATGTGAGGATGAATATTAATATGGGTCGAAGGAGTCATGATTAGTTAAATGTGTTATAATAATTAATTGAAGGGGACCAAGGGAGTGTGATCCAAATTTTGTGTCTATGTTTTCCACATTTTGTGACATAGCTTGTATTGATAAGCGACGCCTAAAAAAATAGGAATTCGGTCCTTTAGGTATGAGTGAAGGTTAGGTTACCCCATGTGCGGGTGGAGGTGACACTCCTCAAACTAGGAACCGATGAGGTGTCAAACAGAGTCGGTTAGTGGTTTGGTAAGTGTTAAGTGATGAAAATGAGGGTAGTTTGGTTATAGGGAAGGGTGATTTCTTTTAGGTAGGTAGAGGTAGTCTAACGCATGTACACATATAGATTATGGTAAGGTACTGTTCAAGAGCTTGAAAACTCTACGTTGTCAAAGCTTGATAGGTTTATCCAAACAAAGTGGGAGTGGTTCATGGATTCAAGGTATAAGATATGGTCATGAAACACCATTAGGATAGTTGTTGGTATAGGAAATAGGTTTTGTTCTAGGGCACCAAAGGTATGGTCAAGATAAAGAATACGATATTCGGTAAGGTAAGGTCATTAGGCTAAACAACACGAGTATCACATTGCAAGTTAGAGCGAGTACACAAATTCGAGTTTCACAAAAGGCGAGTTTCAGTTGGGTGATTTAGGTAAGGCCATGTGAGGGGTACAAACATGCCCCACTAATGTATAAGTTTTGAGAGAGGTAATAAGGTTATGAGGTTAAGGTTTAAGGTCATGGTCAACATTGGGTTAGGTGGAAAAAGGTTTGGGTAGGTAGAGTTGGTGTTATATGATTCAATGAGGTAAAAAGGCTAGCTTTCCTTGGTCATGGCCAACCAATGTCATTGAAGAGAAACTGAGCATGGTACATTAGGAACATGGCCAATGTCTATTCATGGAAACTGACGTCCGTCAAGTCGGATTTGTGATAAAAAGGAAAAATATATGAATTACGGATTAATTTGTGATTTTCCATTTGTGAAAATGAAAAACAAAGAGGAATTTTCATACCATTGAAGCACTTGTACCAGGTTTAAGAGCTTGTAAACTCTACGTCATCAAAATTCGATAGATTTATCCAAACAAGGTGGAAGTAGTTCAGGAATCCACGATTGGATATGGTCCTAAATAAAGCACTAGGACAAGTGTAGGAACAGGTGATAGGTTTTGTTCTAAGACACCAAAGGTATGGTCAAGAAAAATAACATGACATTAGGTAAGGTAAGGTCATTTGTCTAAACAATACGAGTATCACATCGCAAGGTATGATGAGTAGACGAATTTGAGTGTCACAAAAGGTGAGTGTAGGTTGGGTTATTTAGGAAAGGGTGTAGGTAAGGCCATGTTAGGGGCAAAAACATGCCCCAACCGATGGTGAAGTTTTGTGAGAGGTAATAGGGTCATGAAGGTGCGGTCTAAGGTCGTGGTCAACGTTGTGTTAGGCGTAGTAAAAGGTTTCGGGCGGAAAAGTTGGTGTTATATGTTGTTATGAGGTAAAAAAGGATAACCAACCTCAATCATGGCCAACCAATGTCATTCAAGAGAGAGCGATCATGGTGCATTAGGGAAAATGACCAATTTTGGTTGAGGGAAACTAACGTCAATCAAGTCAGATTTGGGATAAAAAGGTAAAATCCATGAATTATGGATTCATTTGTGTTTTTCCATTTGTGAAAATGACAAGCAAATAGGCATTTTCTTATAATTGATGAGAGTGACAGTGATTGGGTTAGATTCTAGGATGATTTGGAGAGAGGTGAGTGGTTGGAGAGGTGTAGAGGTGGGCCTACGAGATATTTTGGCACAATTTGATTGGTGGAGAGCCAGGGGTTTTATTCAGACATGGTGGCAGCAAGAGGAGGTGTGGCAGGATAACCAACTCGAGGCCAAAGTTCTCAAGGTGTGGCGATGTCTACGTGTAGAGGTAGGATTCAATCCTTTTTTTTTTTTGATTGAATTTGTAGGAAAAAATAAAATAAAATGGGGGAATTAAAAATTCAAAATGTAGTTAAAAATGGAAGAATATTTGTATAGAGCGGGTGCAATGTAGATTAACTAGGTTATAATATGGAAATGGGTGGGGTTAGGTGGTTTTTCAAAGAGGTTTTAAGCTTATTTTTAATTATTTAAAAAATTTGAGGCATTGGGGTTCAGCTTTGTAGCTGAACCAAAGACTTATCTCGGTCAGGTCATGGCCAATGTTAGTCCTGACATGTTGGCATTTGTGGGAAAATAGTCAACCAATGTCGATTCAGGGTGATCACTTTAGAAAGTGAATTAGTATGAATAGGTAAAGTTGAGAAGGCCAAAATGGGGTAAACTATTAAATTGGAGGGTAGATATGTAGTTAGTAAGGGAAACATAGAGGGATGAGGGAGAGAAGCATGTGGGTGAGGGTAAATATAGGTAAACATAGGTGGGTAATAGATGAAGATTAGGTCACAATGATGGAATGGGTATGGGAACTTGGTAAGCTAAATTAGAAGAATTGATAGGCCAGGGAAGTAGTTAAGAAATAGATAGGTGGGGTAATTAAGTTATAAAGAAATGGAAAAAGGAGGTTATTCCTTGACATCGTTGAGTGGTATGGATGCGGTAAAAAACATCGGGCTTGATTATGTTGGACCGTGTCCCACTATTATTAGGAATATGTATCCCAGTGTTGCTAAGGATGAGTGGACACATATATGAGATGTTGGATTAGTGGGCATTAGGTGTTATAAGTAGATCCGACAGAATTGAAGTCTCATGGTCATGCTTATCGATAGATGGGATGTAGTGACCAACACCTTTCATCTACCCACTAGTTAGATGACTATCACGTTAGAGGACGTATACAAAATTCTATGGCTATCGATTGTTTGTTAGCTAGTATATTCGGTATTAGTAGATGGCTCCTTCAAGGTGATGATTTAGGTATTTGGGGAGATGAAGAGTGACCTGATAGAGCAAAATGTCAGTCTTGTTTATGGGGATTTATATGTTGCACAACTATAGGAGACGTGGTTAGCATTACACGATGGTGGTGGTGGGGGGTACTATGCACTTCATGATTTAGAGGGTGGTTAGTTTCCCAAGGAGATGGTGGGAGTATGGTGAGATATGATAAAGGATCGGGTTTGATTTGCATGGGCACCTGCATATTTAGTGCAACTATAAATGGATTTTTGATCATACCAGAGGATGTGACGCTACGACATTTGTTGTACATTCCTAATGCATTGTTGGGCATACACTTATATTGTGGTAGGGAAGCCACAAGGGCTACAAGTACTAGATTTGCATCATAGGGGAAAAAGGGAAGGTTAGAAGAGGTGGGTGGCCATAGGTGGTCATCCTCGAGTGGAGGAGGCAACTCGTGACGTAGTATACTAGAGGTGGGAGCTGGAGGGGTTGTATGTGATGAACATAGTGTGGGTGTGCTATGTCGGTTTTACTGATTTTAGGGAATGGATGAGGTGTTACATGAGTTATAGTTAGTGTGGTGTATATAAGGCAGACTGTGAGAAAACACAAGATGATCCCGATCGATAGAATCCGATGCCGCTTCATATTATAGTAGGATGTTTTGCCACCCCGACCCACGCATCCCACAAAACAGGAGGAGGAACTAGTGGATATGATATTGGACGATGCAGACAACTATGGCATACGAGAAAATGATGTGTAGTGAAGTTACAAGCAACACCACCACGACCAGGTCATCCAGACTTAGCCATAGTGATGGTTCAAAGGGATGCCCTACAGGGACAAATGATCGCACTAGATTTCAGTGTGAATGACACATGTATAGTTTGTTACTTTGATAGGGCAAGTGACTACATTACAGGTCAGTTGAATATTTCCTAGGCGAAGAATAGATATAGGTATAGGATCTTGCAAGGGATGGTGCATAGGTAGCAGTGATGTTACAAGCATAGGTTACTAGTTTATAGGACGATTGTGCAATCATGTGCATGCACGAAAGTTACGGATTTACAGTGCCTAGGTAGCTGCACAAGTACCTACACAGTACCAGGATAGGGTCTCGTACATACACCAAAGCACCAAGATAGGGTCCTCTATTGGTAGGAAAGAGTTCACAGTGGAAATTACACCAATGGAACTTCCCGCATCATATCTATGGTGAGGTTTAGAGATTCCTTGAACAAGGACCAATATTGTCAAAACCATCTAGCCACTACATGTATTGATGTTCCCTCATATGCAGAGCACATGGATCAACATACAAACTTGTGAGAGGACCAGGTCAAGGACTCACAACTATGGTATCACAGAGGGTTGTTTTCCCGTGAGAAAGGTTACCAACTCTCGCTGAATGGGCCCAACTAAGGACCAAGAGGAGAGATGGGTGAGAGTGGACAGGAGGATATCAAGTGGGGTTGATTAATGATGAAATTTGATACTCCTATGATGATTTTTATTTATATATACCCACTTGCATGCCAAATATTTTTTGAGATTATATACAATACTTCTTGAGACACTTCGATTATTTATCCATATGTATATATGTATTGATACACGATATTCGCGTTTAGATAGTTGATGATTATTATTGGACGAGGGTGTAATCTTTTTAATTTGCATTATTATTGTATACCATGGGAACTAGGTGAGTTAGGCATGATTGAGTCGAGGTATTTTAGGCATGATTGAGTCAGTATAAGCATGGTGAAGTTAGGTATATGTATGGTGGAATTAGGTATAAGCATGGTGGATTCTATGTAATTTCCATGTAACTAATCTTATGGAAATAATGTATTGTATGTATGTTGTGGTTAAATTTTCAAGTAATTAATATCATGGAAATAGAAAATTATTTAATTAGAATATGGTCATGGTGATAAAATTGTAGGTATCTATGTTTTCATGATATATTAATTTCTATGTTTTTGTTTAGATTGAAACTAACTAGGGTAGAATGTGAATGTAAAGGGGAAAAATTTGTTAGGGGTGAAATTGTCTGAGCTAACCTCTAAGGGACCCATGCCCTTAGAGTGCTACATACATATCCTTGGTGAAAAGGGGCCTTAGGATGATGTAGTTCTCTCATAAGGTAGGGAAGAATATGATAAGGGAGATGAATGGGTTGGTAGGTTTTAGGCATGATTGAGTCGAGGTCAATTAGGCATGGTTGAGATTAGATTAAATAGGTGTGGGTGAGTGTATATTGAATAGGTGTTTGTGATTTTGGTGGGAGAGGAATTCCAAGAATGTAGGTGTCAAAGGTCTTGTCCTATGTAGCAAAATCAATAAGTATGAAAAGAGTTGAATGGTAAGAAAAGAAAAAAAATCTTCCTAATTGGTAAGAACCATGATGACTCTATCATACCAAAGATTGGCTTATGAACGTAAGACCTTAAAGGCATTACATGATTTACTAATCTAAGGGTGAAGAAAGTCACATGATTACGAAATGTCACATTTATGGCACATCCCTTTAGTAGGTAGTATATTAGAAAGGAAATACGGTGAGGTCAAATAGGTTGTTTTAGTGTAACAATGGTGGGAGAAAACATGCATCTTCCGCAAGATACCAAACACCCAAATAGGCAAGTCCATGATAAAAAAGTTATCTTTTTCTTTTTTCTTTTGTTTTATAGACTGATCGATGTGAGAAGTCTAGGTGGGATGAATAGAATATCTCCTTGAGGTCTTCGTGAAGATGATTGATGCAAGAAGATTAAAAATATTTTTATTTTATTTTTTCGAAATAGTCTTCTTTTTACATAGATTATGTAGACTATGGCTAGCTTTGTATAGTTGTCCTTCGAGGGAAAATTCTATTTATATTAGCAAGATAGAAAGATAAATGTCCTTTTGAGGGAGTTATATGTTTACTATAAGTTTGACTAAAGGATTTTGAATTTTAAAATCCCGTATATTACTTTTGAATTGTTTTTTTCAACTTTGAGGTCATGGACAAGACTATATGGAACTATAGGCTTCTTTTATGAAGAAAAAACCATAGCACACATGGGTTATCTATGAAAGAGAGGTTTTAAGTGACAAATGACCATGGTATTCCATCTTGAAAAGGAAGAAAAGTTTCTATGAGAATCATGACATGAGTAGAGAAGTGGAACTCTTATTGAAGATAAGGTTGAAAGGTGACGAGTAATCACATGATTCTTGTTTAGTCATTGATCCTTAAAATAGGTAAGAGGAAGGTGATTTTTTTGCAAGGGATGAGCGTTTAATAGACAAAAGGTGATATAGGACTTGATTCAATAATAGAATGGTCAAATATGTAAGGCATTGAGGGCTCATGTTTGGGTTTACCTTCGAGTGAAGATAAACGATAAGCACCTGATCCATAGGCATGAGTAACAATATAGGGTCCAAGCCAATTAGGAGTGAACTTGCCCCATTTACTTTTCTCTTCTTTTGTTACATGTTGATTTTCCTTCAGGATGAGATCACCGACCTTGAAGGTTCATTCTTGGACATGTTTATTATAGACATGTTTGATATGTTTTTCATATATTTGAAGGTGATCAAGAGAAGTTAAAGGAAACTCGTCGAATAAATCAATCTTTTCCAAATGGTCCTAGTGAAAATCACCATCGTTGAGCATATCTTTGAGCTAAATTCAAAGAGATGGAATTTATTCTTTGAGAGGTAAGACAACCTCTCTACCATGGACTAAAGAGAAAGGTGTGGCAACAATTGACGTGTGAATACTAGTGTGATAAGCTTTATACTTAGAAAAAGGAATGTGTGTGTGCCAATCCTTACCAAAGATATCGTCAACCATTTTTATAAGAATTTTATTTAGGGTTTTGTTATTTCATTCAACTTGGCCATTTGTTTGAGGATAATAAGGTGAAGTAAAACCGAGTTGAATGCCGAAGGCATCACAAAGTTTCGTATGGTTTTATTTTTTAGTTCATTTATTTTAATTGTGATGAGGTGGTGAGGAACACCAAAGTAAAAATGATGTGATGGTTGATGAATTTATAAATTTTCTCATCTTTTGTAGAAAAAAGAGGTATTACTTCCACCCATTTAGTGTAATATTTGGTAGCGGTAATAATCCATTAATGACATTGATAATAATGAGGGTTAATCTCTCCAACAAGATCCATACCCCATTGAGAGAAAGGCCAAAGGTCTCGTGCGACCTATAAGGCATGACTAGGGGTTTGATGAAGATTATCATGTTGCTAACACTTCAGAAAATGCTTGACATATTCACAATAATCACGGTTTAGGTTTTTCCTATACTAGCCAAGTCAAAGGATGAGCTTAGAGAAAATTAGGCCACTAAAGTGACCCCCACAAATCTTGTCATGAAATTTCTTGATGGTGTATGGAATTTCAGAAATTGTAATGCATTGTAAGAGGATATCGACAAAGCCACATTTATAGAGAAGACCACCCATGATGACATAGCTAGAGACACTTTTGAGGAAGGCTTGTTGTCCATTGCATGAGTAAGATCCTGGAGGCAAAATTGAAAGGGAAAGGTAATGTAAAACTACTTATACCAAAGGTCACATGGTTCAATTTCAATGTTTGCTACAAAATCAACATCTCAGAATAGATAAGAAGGTGATTGCAACCTTTGTATCTGTGACAAATATTTTGGAGTCGGAGGACGAAGAGGGAATTTGAGAAGAAATACATGCCATGGTGTCCACAAATTTATTAGTGTAATGCAAGGTGGTGTGAAGTTCATAATGGTCAAAGGTAGTCAAAAGCATGTCAACATGATGTTTATACTTTTGAATTATATCATTACGACACTAATATACATCATTAACTTAATGCACGAATAGTTGAGAGTCTCTAATGATATTAATTTATTTAACATCTAAGGCTATAATGATTTGAAGACCTAACACGAGTGCTTCATATTCGGTTATATTGTCAAGTATAATAAAAATCAAGTTTGAAAGAGAATGGCATAGGCTCACCTGTCAAGAGGAATGAGGATAACTCCTACACCACCCTCACTCTAATATTTATAACCATCAAAGAATAAGGTCATCTCGTAAATGAAACCTTCTAGGGACAAGGTAGCGATGGATTCATCAGGAATTCTAAGTTAGAAGATTGGTTTCGAGAGAGAGGTGCGTCTACAATTTGGTCAACAATGGTTTTTCTTTTGATAGATTTTTGATGGATTAATTTGAGATCTAGGTCTCTAATAAGCATGATACAATCTGCAACACGTTGATGTTGTTATGGCTTAACATACATATAATGTAAGGGGTCGATATTTGTGTCAACGTAAGTTTTATGGTTGAGTAGGTAAAGGCGAAGTTTAGTGGCAATAAAGACTAATGATAGGAAAATTTTTTTGGCATGAGTATATCTAGTTTTATAGTCTAAAAGTGTATGTATTGTATAATAAACTAATTTTTCCATGTGTTTCTTGTCACGATGAGGGAGTATAGCACCCAGGGAATAATTAGTAGCATAAATATGAAGGTAAAATGGTTGTGCATCCTTAGGTGAAATGAGCATAGGTGGTTGGAGGAGGCATTGTTTTAAGGCATCAAATAATTTGTGGCATTCATCATCCCATTTAAAGGAGACATCCTTCTTGAGAAGATGATGAAATGGATGACAACGCCTTAAAGATGAGAAATAAAGTGACGAATAGATTGCAACTTTCCTTGCAAACTACAAAGTTCACAAAGGTTAGTAGGTGGAAGCATCTCGAGAATAGACTTGATTTTAGTGGGGTAAAATTCAATACCACACAAATAAAAATAAAAATAATTTTCTTTCCAGAGAGAATAGTGAAGACACACTTCTTTGGTTCAAGGCGAATGCACAATTTGATGAGACGGTCAAAGAAAACCTTAAGGACAAAAAAGTTCTTAGCTTGATGTTTATATTTGTCAATAAGATCATCAATTTAATATTCCAATATGCTATGCATGATGTCATGAAATTTATAAGTTATATCCCGCTGATATGTAGCACCACCATTTTTAAGGCTAAAGCTCATGAAACGATAATGATGGTCCCCAAGGAGTGATGAAGGTGGTTTTGTGTTGATCTTCCACGGATAGTAATATTTGGTTATAACCCGAGAAACCATCCATAAGTGATAACATCTCATGGCCGATGATGAGATCAACTAGTTGGTCAATACTAGGTAGAGGAAATTCATCTTTGGGGAAAACTAAGTTAAGGTTGTAGAAATCCATGCAAATGTAGAGTCCCTAGGGAAACGGTGTTCAAGAAAAGAATAATTTCAGAGGAATGGATTCTAGATTGATATACTCTGTAAGTGAAGGTGGTAAATGAGGTGAATGGAATGGGGAATGTTTATTATCCTTAATGATTTTGACTCAATCCTTCTTAGAAGTTGGTTTGGAAAATTAAATACCACTGCGGTCATTATGCTTACGAGTGGTGCAAAGAATGACAAGATGGAGGCCTTGTTATAGAAACCAAATCCAAATCCCTTCTAAACAAAAAAATGGAGGAATGTTTTGGTTAAGTGACAGTTGGTGAGAAATTGAAGGTTAGAGAAAAATGGTTGAGTTTGGGAAGCTAGCTTGGGTGAGTAGGTAGAAGCATCAAGGCCCTCATACGTTAAGTTGGTGTGAAGGTAGGGAGGACTGTAATGGAAAACCTTGCCTATGCGGTGATCATATCAGGGATGTGGGTGAAGGTTATCATACTCTTTAGGAGTAAGGAATGTGTCAATATTATAAAGGTACTACTCCCTAGAGTGAGTATTTTAAAACCACCTTATAAGGGACCAAGAGGGGGTATATGAGTAGTGGGAATGGATGAATCACCTGGATATTTGGGAAGAAGAACCATTTGGTATTTGAGAAGTAGATGGGTTGGTTGATGGGTCAGCTTGTAGCAAGGTGTGAATAAAGGAGTTAGTTGTGGGAGATTTAGAAATTGAATTGGTGGATGAGGCAATGGCTGAAGAAGAAGTCAGAGTAAGTGGTAGATTCCTTACCTAGTATAAGGACATAAGTGGAGTCGATACAACATGTTGTACAGGTCTTGAAAGGTTAATGGTCAATTCGAATGGTATATTTGTTCCCTTCATGTTTGAATTTTAAACAACGGTGTTCTAGAATTCAGCCAAAAACATGTTGTACTATAATTCCCCTTCTAAGACATAAAATAATTCAGAATGGTGTGCGTGCCTACACAAATGTGGAGAATGATGTTGCCAAGGTTAGAAGTCATGATGTCATTAAATGAATGCAACATAATCAAGTTATTGTGCATGCAACTGGTAGGGATGCAAATTTGGTTGTACACATGGGAGAAAATGATGTTGATACTAGAACCTCCATCAATCATAACATATTGACCGCATATATTATAAACATAGATGGAAATAAACAAGGCAACGTCCGGATCATCCGATTAGAGAGGTATAATGTTTTTTTAGAGAAACTGAAAGAGGCTATTTGATGAGTGGTAGCAGGAGTAGAGGAAGGGGGCAAAGTGGTGAGAGTGGTGACATGGTGAGGAGTGATAATGGATGCAACAGGTGTATGGTATTTAGGTAAAACCACAATGATATGTAATACCTCAATGAGGGCCTGACGATGTGACTCACATGTCTAGATGAGGTCATACAAAGACATTTTAAGAGTAGACTAGTGTAATTGTTTAAGCATTATACGATGGGAAAAGCCATTAGAAATAGGGTATGTGTGCCCATGGATGGTGATTTTCATCCAGTGTACATGAAGAAATATTGGGTAAAAGAGTAGCAGATGAGTTTTTTTTCCTTTCCTTTATCTTTCTTTGTTCGAGTGGTAATTTGATCTCCATTATATAACATTCATTGGACGATATTTTTGAAAGTTAAACAATTACCATTGCTATGACCTCTAATTCGATGATAGTTACAGTAATATTTTTCTTTGTACCATGTAGGCACAAGAAGAGAGGGGTCAAAACTAGTATGTGGTTTGACAGGTGGAAGAGTGACTACTCTGGATTTTAGATTTTTTTAAAAACTCAAGATTAGGTTCTCCTATGGGATTATATTTTCATTGCTTCCACTTGAACTAAAAATCCTGAACAGGAGGAAGATTGGAAGAAGGATTTGATTGGTTAGATGGATGAGATGGGCCAGTTTTCAAAACTACCGCTTTGATGAGATCCTTTTTCTTTAGAATAATTATTTTTTGGTTAGGAAGAAGAAGAGGTATTGTTTGATTTAAACATAGTGTTTTTGTTATGCAATTATATCTTCTTCTCTTCAATGACATGAATTTCAAGTTTCCTAGCCATGGTGAATGCCTCGTCAAAAGTGTAAAAAGTTTGAAATTGAAGAGTTGGTGATATGTGTCGAGAAAAATCTCTACCGAAAAACTCTATTAGCTTGGTTTGAGGTAGTTGGAATGTTACTTGTTTGATCAAGCTCCACAAACGAGCAAAAAAATATGTGATAGATTCATCTTCATATTGGCATGTCGTGGTACGCGACTCACCATGGTGACAATATTGACAATGTCGATAGAAAATTGGTCTAGAAAATCCTGAGCTAACTCATTAAATGAAAATATGGAATGCATGGGTAGAACACTATACCAATCTAAATTCAGTCATGGCAAGGACATTAGGAATGTTTGCAAGAATAATGTGTCACCGTGAGTGATGATACAACACACATGTTTAAAAGACTGCAAGTGTTGTTGCGGGTCTTCTTTGTTGTTTAATCACTTGAATTTAGGCATTTCCCAATGGGTAGGGTATGGATGAATTGTAATGCATGGGTGAATGGGATCATTGCAAATTTCCTCATATGTCGAGAGAGTTACGTGAGTCGAGATAGATGCTTCTAATGTATGCATCTTATCAACCATCATTTGGATAAGATAATTGGTAGGTTGTGATGATGGTGTTACCCCTTGCAGTGTAAGGGGATAAATAAGATGGGTATGATGTTGACGGAATCCTAGTATGTGGTGGTTTCGAGTACAAAAATTGTGAGGAAGGAACATAGGACGAAAATAGATGTAGATAGAAAGTATCCTTAATAAGTGGTAGATGAAATAGGGGGCTTTTGGGGATAAGTGTAGGTAGGTGGAGTGGATGTAAAGAATCTCATAGAAATATAAGGAAGAGACTATGGGATGGAGAGGATGATGTTTTGGAAGGGAGTGTGGGATTCCAACACCAATGGTGGCTAAGATGTAATAGGTATATGAGAGGTGGTGGGTATAAGGATACCTACACTCAAGGATGTTGATAAAAGCATGGTTCACATCATTGGAGTGATGACGTCAAAGGCACAATAGATGCCTTAGATGCAACAAATATTGATGTTGTAAGGTCAAGCTAGAAACCACAGGTGGTAAGGTAGAAGATGGTAATGCCAAGCTAGTAGTAATTGATGTAGAATTGGGTTCGAGTGTAGGAGGAATGGTCAAAGGCATTTCATATACAAGATACCCGATGAATCGTGGGTATATGAATGAGTGAGACAAGATCTTGTAGAGTGGTGGGGTTGTGATTAAGGAGTCTCGCAAACTCCTCATCACCAAAGTGGGTATGGTAAGAGCCTGATTGGGGTGAATATGTGATGATATTGAAGGCGGTGATGGGATAGGTGGTACCAACCGACAATTAGCATGAAAAATGAGAGAATTATCTTGTTTACGAGTTAAAATTATATGATCGGTGATAGAATAGGTATTTTATGCTTCACCGATGATGCATAAACACGTAAGTAATGGGGAAAATTGGTCTAAAATGAATGATTAGATTTTTTTCTTATTGGAAAATCAAAATGTAGAGATTGGCATAAATTGGGGCAAACCGATGCTGATATGAGGGTAATCTGTTGTTGGTCATCTCGGATCGATGGACCTATTCATCGTGAAAAATAAGAGATTTAAAGATCTTGCAATGAAAGGTGAAAATGGGTCAACCTAGACTCTAAAGATGATATTAGAGACCCAAAAGTGTGATAAAATGGTAGAACAAGGCAAAAAAAAGAATAAAGAGGTGGAGAATAATATTTTGGTAAAAAAACCAAAAACCATGAAAAATGACATCATCATAACGATGTCGGTGACATGATGTAACCTGGACCGATATCAGTTATTGTGAAATCTAGGAAGAGAAGGAAAAATGAAGTTTTGGTGATTTAGATCAAATAAAAGGGCCAACCCAAAGACTAAGTATGGCTATGAGGAGTCCTAATACACCTAGAATAAAACCAGAATACACCAGTTGTGATGTGGGGCGTAAAAGGATGAGAAAGAATGAAGAAATGCAACTCACACCTCAAAACGCAATCAAAAAAAAAGCTAACAAAAACAAAATCCTAAGTTGTAGATTTTATGTTGTGGCTTATGCCATTTAGTCTTAGGAATATTAATGTTCACATGAATATTGTGGGAGATTTCCTATTTAGTAAATTAGTACTTGCTAGTTTCTTAGTAAGATATTTGTTAGTAGAATATATTATTATAATAACAATATATTACGTGGTTATACCTTTATCACTATTAATGGGTTTATTGTTTGTAATACATCCTATTTTATAGGATGTTTTATTACCTACATTCTTGGCTATTTGATTTCCCTATGTAATGTATATAATATATTGTGATTATTATTATATTCATGTGCAAATATCTTTGATAATTTATATTTGGGATCGAGTAGCGTTAATGGAATTATAATGATTTTATAGCGGCAATCGATTATTCATTGTCCCCGTTAATGAAATTTTTGTGGATGATAGTTTTCCTATTGGAGGATGGAGGCAACAAAGGAAGGAGATTAGAAAACTACCTCTCCTCAATCACCAATGAAGGGGCCACACGTAACTTTGGTGGCATATATATAAGTACGAGTATATTCTTTTAAGTGTGGTTTCATGCACTTCAGTTTTTACGGTTTACATTTTTCAATAAGTGGAAATTACACATTGAGGGGGGGCACTATCAACACGATCCAATGTTCCATTTCCAATTTCTCGCTTATGTATGTGATTATTTCTAAATAAATTCCCCATTACAAAATCATAGTGAAGAGAATATAATACAATGAAATGTAGCATCAAGATTCTTGATAAGGTCAATGATTAGATGTGTTCTGTTCATACCTAGGTTTGTGGTTAGCCTATGGAAAACTATTGAAGGCTGCTCAAATGTGTTTCGCTTGAGTTCTCACACTACTAGGTCATATGTGTTCCCTAGAGTGATTAGTTAATAAACAGATGATTCCTAAGCGTGTTCCCAACCTCGTCGGTCGATGTGTTTCCTAACAAAGTGTATGGTCAATAAGAAGTTGATGTGTTCCTTCTTCTACCTTCGCCATGTGTGTGCTAAGATCATGATCGCGTAGAGGTGGCGAATTCAAAGGATGTGTGAAAATTATTTTAATACTATGTAAACATTAAGGGGGGGATTTTAGGAATATTAATGTTCACATGAATATTGTGGGTGATTTACCATTTGGTAAATTAGTACTTACTAGTTTGTTAGTAAGATTTTTTTAGTAGAATATATTTTTATAATAACAATATATTTTGTGGTTATACCCATATCACTATTAATGGGTTTATTTTTTGTAATACATCCTATTTTATAGGATGTTTTGTTACCTACCTTCTTGGCTATTTAATATCCCTATGTAATGTATGAAATATACAGTGATTATTATTATATTTGTGTGCAAATCTCTTTGATAATTTATATTTAGTATAGATTGTAAGCATGATAGAATTTTGGGTTAACAAAGGGTCCCTATAAAAGCTGATAAATATGGCTGGTTTCAAGTAAGTTTTTGCATGGGAAATACTTATCTGAGATGCTAACTAGAAAAAAGAATGTAGTTAGATCCCACTATCAATCCTCTCATTGTGAGATCTTTGACAACTTCTTCTGGGAAAGATGTTGTTCAAGAACTGTGTAGTTTGTTTTCAATGATTTGGTATAGAGAGTGTGTAAAATGTGAGCTACAATTCAATTTTTCAACCATCATCTAGGCATGACTTCCAACATATAGGTTGCCCACAATTTAGATGAGCTATAATGCAAAAAACTCAAAAATCCAAGTGCACAAGTTTTAAAACTGAAATCTACAAATTATATTCGATGAGAAAGAATTATTGAGAGGTTAAGGGCATGAATTTCACTAAGTGCAATGCAAGAAAATAAATAAGAGTTCTTTTTAATCCTGAAAAACAAGTGTCACTGAGACAATAAGAAGAAAAGAATATTTCCAGAGAAGAAGCTTAATGTGAACTTGTTTTGAATGAAAATAGACACACAATATTTTTCCCTAAGAATGAACAATGCAAAGAACCCCGATGAGTCCCGCTAGGCGTGCCAAAATGTGTCACCAATAAGTTTTTTTCTTTCTATGATGAAACAAATAAAAGGTAAAATGGTTAACAAGGAATACATGTGAGGCGAAGGTGGAAGGTAGAATGCATGTGTCATTGACGTTATCAAAGCTGATGAAAGAGAACTCCTTTTTTATAGTAAGGAATACCCGTAGACACAAAGAAAGAGTAGAAAAGAGTATTAAATATCATATGATAGTGGACTGCCTAGTGTATGCTAGATCTAAGAAGCGTGGGACATCCTAAAGTGGTCACAATACATGATTTAATAACATTTAATGTGAATAAGAAAATGAAATAAATAATTTCTATTGAATGTAATGATTTATGTTTCTCATACAAACAATACACTAGATTTTATTATAGATATCAAAATAACACTAAATCTAATTAGAACTAGGGTTTGTTCAGGTTAAACAAGTCTGTCAAAGGTTTGGTAAGGGTCTGGGGATGATTGGTTGAGGTTTGGGTTGGTTTTGGGTGAGTGGGAAGCTTTCTGGTCTGAGAATATGAAATGACACAGAGACCGATATCAGTCAGATGACCGATGTTGGTATGGGGAGTAAACCGAAGATGGTCAAGGAACTAACGTTGGTAGGGGAAATAGGTAATGAACTATTAAAAATGGATTTTTAGGCTCTATTTGATTGCACAGATAGTGAGGGTAGTGTAGTTTGGGTAGAAATATGGCTAAAATGACTCATGAACACTAAGAAGGAGGTTAAGAAGGTGAAAATTCTTGGGGTGGTTGAATAGTGGGTTTGTTGGAAGAAGATGATGTACGGGTAATAGAAGAAATAAAATACTAAAATAAGAAAGAGATCAACAATGGGATAAGAAAGAATGATTAAAATCACATTATTTGGTATTTTATAGATGCTATGAGTCAAGATGGTTGATGGTTTATCGTAAAAGAGGTGGTTGAGTCGAAATGTCGCAACAAAGATAACGTATGTGCTCCAATGACTATTCCGATGCTCCTGGAAGGAGAACCGACTACTTGTCTTGCACTATGGTTGTGTGTGTTCGTTGTCTTTATGCAGGAGGGCTTGAATATTCACTCTTGAATGAAAAAATACTCCAAATAACTGAATGACCACTATAGGTAAAGGGTTGTGAAATTCATTATAAAGGAACCAATGGCGCTTTAGGTAACCGATGTCACCGAGGAAAAATTGATATCAGCTTAGGGTGAAATAGTCCTATTTTCCAAAAATATGTAGACCTTCCTAGATTTGTCATGTTTTCTTTGTTGGGTCCACTTAGGAAAGTAGAGTTAACATGAAAGAATATAGGAAGATATTAGAAGAAGTCCAATTAGGTTTAGGAAGAATTCTTAGTTAGGTCAAGTAGTGACTTAGCACCAGGAGTGATGAGTTAGTGCTTAGAGTGATGAATTTGTCACTATGACTTAAATGCCCCTGGAATGGGTCTAGGGTGAGGTGTCAAGATGAAGTGGAGGTGTGAGAATTAAATTAACTTAATATAATTAAATTACTTAATGATTTGAGGATGAATATTAATATGGGATGAAGGGATCATGATTAGCTATTTTTGTTACGTTAATTAATTGAAGGGGACCAAGGGGGTGTGACCCAAATTTTGTGTCTACATACACATTTGAGAGTATTTGGAAAGTCGACAATATTATCCACGACTTACATACATATGTGCCCATAGTTCAAAAATATTTCTAAAGATTTTGAAATTTACAATAGGAGTGACTAATGGTAAAAACCTTCTAAAATATGTTGATAGAAGGTGTATTTCCATGTATAAACATGCGCGCATATTTTTTTACGAATATTCATCGTTGTCGTTTTTATGTATAAATATTGTAGAGAAGTTGACAAGGAAAAATATTTTTTTTATCGTTTAAAATATTTGGAAATGTTACTAACTTTATGTGATATTATTCCCATGTTAGATGAAATCAATTTTTAAAGTAAATATGCTCAACCTAGGTCCAAATATATTGTTGATTTAACACAGTTGATAAAACATGTATGCCAAACTTCAAATATTTTATACATGTCCTAAGACAGTTTTAAAGGTCATGTATTTGAGAATTCACAAATCTTAACAATTATTAAAGATCATAATTGCTATTTAAAATTAAATATTAAGGATTATATTTGTATCATTATTAATAAGGAGGTACCAAGGTATACTTCTCAAAAAAGAGATGATTTGATGGGAGTAGAAATTGAAGAAGTTCATGTAATGCATTTTTATATGAAATCTGTTATTTCGATACACATGAAATTGAGAGATATTTCACAGAGCTTATCTCAGTAGAAAATTTTCATCATTTTAATAGGGATGATCTTTTAGAGGCCATAAGAGTAGTTGTTAGGAAATATATTTATTAGTGCTTACATAAATGAGTTTGGTTGGTTAAATTGTTATACCCGTAATATTATAAATGGGTTATTTGTTTCCTATTTTATAGGAGGAATTTTTCATATCTCCATCGCTATATAATAGCCATTGTAATAGTGTAATACAATATATTATTATTGTGTTTATTTTGTTCAAATCCATTTTTGTACCATCATTTGGCATCAAAGCGATCATTTTCAAAGCGAGATTAGTATGGAGAGTTAAATTTTGAAGGGGAAACCAATCTTGTAATGCACTTGCATATGAATCTGTCAAGTATGAGATGAGATTTTATAGTATATAGAGGTGAATAAGATATTTAATTTTTCCAACACCGTATTATCATGGATATGTGATATGTAATCTATTTTTTTTTTGTGAACATCATTTTCAATTAGAGGAGCAACAACTTGAAAAGGCCTATGAATTTCATAGAAGTGAAACCGGTCTATGATTTGTGGAATGGAATCGATACTTAGAGATGCCAACACTATGACAGATTTGAATTTCATGAATCATTGAGGAGTCCAATAGTTTTGAAGCATTCATGGACTTCAAGGGGCATCTAAGCTTGAAGAGCTACACAATATTTTTCTACAGTCTATGAGATTCTTCTATTCATTTCCGATCCAATCTTTGAGTTCTCCCGACATTTACATATATTTATGCATGTAGATTCTCATACAAATTGCTCACCGTCTAATTGAGGACCAAGCCAAGGTGTGGAGGATTAATATTGGCACTACCATCATTCTGTGTGTTGCCCAAGTGTGCACATGCACTACGCCAATGTGCTATAGTGAAAATTTTCTGATCCGTGGATAATGTGAAGTTACAATTCTCATCTTTGGAGTCTTTCTCCACCGCCCAGTTGAAAAATCAACTTGATACACCAACTTGTTCAACGCGTTCCAAGTGTCACTATGTGCATGTGTGGATGGAATCTATAAGTACTCTATCAAGCACATTTTTCATAGTGTCATAAGTCTCTATTAATGTTATTTGTCTATAGGATATTTCAAAATATTAATGTCAAAAGTCTTTTTGTTATTGTTTTATCACATCACAATATTTTTTATAAAAAGGGGTCTAAAAGCTAATTAAATATTACTTTCATCATCCAAAAATCAATTATTTTCATTATCGTTTTATAATTAATTTTGTCTACTATAGTTTTCCAAGTGTCATTAAAAGAGTAAAAAAATGTCAAACGTATTTTGTTGTCAAGAGTAAGTCATTATAAAAGTCTGAAAATTAAAATAAAAATTACCTTATGGATGCATTTTCAGTGGAATCCAACGTCTTTTTAAGGAATTATTTTGAGCTTCATGGTCACATTCCACTAACGTAGTAGCATCACTAACTCGGAGGACGGTGGCATCAAAGTTTGGAGATCAATTAGAGACCAGTTTTAAGTCACCAACGATAAGGCTGAATATCGCTTATGGTGGCAAAGCTTGTGGTGTGAGTTCTTATTTTGTGTGGTTTTGGATGCTGGAAAAGGGTTGTATTGGAGTGCAGATGATTTTTAGTGATCCTATGACTAACGTGATCCTCTCACTTCCACACTTCCTTGGAAGATAGTAATCTTGTGAATACATTCACTTGTAATGGTGACCATGTGCAACAAGATCTAACTAGCAAGATCTAGTCAGTTTTATGTCTTTGATACAATTTTCTTCTTAGTGTTCATGTGTGGAAATTTCACATTATGGGGGCAACATGAAACGGATGTTCCATTTCCATTCTATGCATAAAATTCCTAAATTCAAGGAAGATTTTAGTTGATGTTTCCTATGTTGTTAGAGATCAAGATGGCAACTATGTGCAAGAATTAGTTATATATGAAAATAAAATCAAGACCAACACCTAATAGCCTTAATGCAATGCTAAACTAGAATCATGCACCATCATGCTAAGATCTAGACAAGTAATAAACATCAACACTATGCATTAGAACCCTGAAAATAAACCTCAAGCTAATAGGCCAACACTTATTGCTCCACTTTTTAGAAATCTAAATCAATGAAATCAACCTAGGTAGATCCTTTAGCTATCAAAGGGTTGATATTTTTGCTTGATCCAAGAGGATTGAGGATGGAGGTTCATCAAGTCATGGAAACAAGCCCTTTCTTGATTAACTCTATTGATTTTCACAAAATAACTTGCATGATTCCTAGCTCCACTCTAAGGAAGAATGCCCTACTATGATGAAATAGCTATAGTATAGGCTCTATGCTCATTTTGGTGTAAAGGTGTAAATAGAAAGGTAGGAGGAAATATCATTAAATAGCCCAATGGATAAAAGAATATCTACATCCCTTTACATGTGGGATAACAACTAAGTTGAGTTAGTTGTGGATAACGATGGTTGAAAGGGGGTTGAGTCAACCTTATGAGAGTTTATTTTATCTTTTAATGACTTATGGGGTTTGAGGGGATTTCTTAACAAACCCAAGTGATTAATTAATAGGTGAGAAAGCTTATGGAAGATATTTAGAGAAATAATTAGCATGATTTAGACTATGGGAGGATTTTAATCAAATATATGTTGATTTATTGATTTAAAGGAAGAGGAAGCTAATTAATTAATAATGACTAATTAGTCTAGATAAAAAGGGGAATTAATTAATGGAAGGTTGTTAATTGGCATATTTGTTTGATAGAAGAGTTTATTAATTAACGTAATGTAACTAATTATCTATGATAGAAGAGAACATGAGTATTTGTTAACGATATGTCATTAATTTGTGGGAAAGGATATAATTAGCGTAATTTAAGTATTTAAATTGCTTGAGATAAATTATTAGTGTCTACATTTGCCCCTATTTGGGGTGGCGTAAGTGGCACCACTTCAAAGAGAGTAGGCCAGTAAAATTTTGAACTAGTAGAAGAAAAATTAGTAGAAGTGAGACATGGCCCCTCGAGTGTCGATCAATTGATGAAAGAAGGTGATCAACGATCGAAAAATGTGAGATAAATGAATAAAATAATGGGTAGGGGCATGAAGCCTCGAGTGAATTAGAATAATAAATATGACATGAGAATTATATAGAACATACATTAAGATGACGAAAGGAATGATATTTAATCTAGTGTAATAAAAACAACTTCCATTTCATCATATTACCAAGCATCTACATCATCAAATTCCGTATTAAAAATATAAGCATACAACAAAAGTAGAATGGCATGAAAATCCATACTATGAACAATTGTCCATTTCTAAAAACATAAAATCCATGCAACATATAAAATGTAATGCAATATGATAAAGTAAAAGATTCCTAATTCCCTAAAACACACATAATGCAATGCAATATGAGAACGTAAAGAAAATAACCTAATAGAGAAACATAATGAAATGTTTTTTATCAAACTTTGATTTCGACCTATGTGAATTAATGACAAGGGTTAAAATATGGTGCCTCATGTAAGGATAGATGCAAGTGTAATAATGCATGATGCTTACGTCCGATGAAAAGTAGTGCACTATGAAACAATACCAAACAACTCATTGTGCCCCATAGTACAAACATAGTAAGAAAACCATATTTTTAATGGAGGTATATCAAGATGATCCACATGTCGTACACAAGAATAGGTGTCAACCAAATAGCGAATTTTTGTAGGATGATTTTTACTCTTTTTTATTTTTCTTGAAACATATTTGAATGTTTTTGTGATTTTCTAGAAGTTTTCTGAAGCTATGTATAGGAAGACAAAGAAGTGTGGATGACCCCAAAGATATATGGGATGAATAAGGGCATAATGCCACACGTATCTACGAGAAAGTGAAGATGCAAAAATTCTCAAGTGATTAGGAGGGAGTATTCAAAGTAAATTTCTTCACATGCTGATGATGAATGGGGGATAAAGCAAAAATAGATATGTTCATCCCGACGATAAACACCACCAATAAAAAGTGCTTTGGAAGAAGCAAGAATACACCCAACGTAAGCTAGCAAAGAAACACATGATAGAAAGGAAGTGGAAAATTGTCTTATAAATTGGGGACAAAAGTGTCTCGTAAACATGGAAAATAGTACATCATATACACATGGATGTTCTAAATGATTCTCAAGAACAAAGGATGCAATGAAAATATTTATAAGGTGGTTGATGAAAAAGTGATCAGCCCAAGGCACAAATCATGAGACAAAACATGAGTTCAAGAAAGAGTTTTAAAAAGGTCCAAAAAGAAACACTTGGTAACATACTAATGTTTTTTACTCATCAAGATCCTGTGTGTGCATGTGGAAATGAATTATCTCTTGAAGGAAAGAGTTGATAGACTACAAGTGAAGACACTATCCAATGTGTAGGAAAGATTTAGTTTGAAAGGTGATTTGTGAATGGATTACTAAAGGAGATCTGTACATTTCTCCACTTGCAGCCATGTTTCCATAGCCTTGATAGAGATAAATTTGATTCTAATCACAAAATTTCTCTACTACTAGTCAGGCATCTATAGACCCTATAGAGATTATGGGAAATACCCTAAGAGAGAGTTATATATCAATTTTTTTCTTTTAGCTTTTTCTTTTTGATTGATTGATTTTTATTCTTTTTTTTTGTTTATCAAAACTTATTTCAGATCTCTTGTTTTAAAATGGGTTAATAATCATTGATGGCTTGATCAAAGGATGCGAAGTGATTGTGATGATGACATTGACTATCACAAAAATACATCCAAAATTTCTTCACAACAATTTTATTAGATGAGAATTGTGATAGGATCTCTAAGAGGCAAGTCGTTCTTTAATTTACCAAGGTGATAAAAGACCAGGGTCAAACAACTACCTTAGAGAAAATTTTCTAAAAATACGTGCGAATAGGCTAATCACAATAACATCGAAGGGATGAAAATGGTGGATGACTTGTAGAGGAATATAAAAGAAAGGGAAGAAATAAAATCCATGTGTAAGCAATACCTGATGCAATGTTTGATCTTTACACCTTTCATTTTTTTTGTAATGTTTTAATGTTTTCTTGTCTTTTTTATTTTTTTACATTTTTAATTATTTTTTAGAATTTTTTAGTGTTTTGGGAGATTGGGAAAAACCATGTCACTCTACGTGATAGGATTCAAAAATGAAGGTCACGATTTACTTGATAAGGGAGACTAATAAAGTTTGTTTATTAAGAGTGATATTATCCCTGATATCAATGATCATGGTGATTTCACACTTGAAAAATTAATTTGATTTGTTTTGAAACATGGATTTCATATGTGGGATCTTGAGTTTCCTATCCATATGTTTTTGTACTTTGTGCCATACTTTATGGGTAAGGTGGTGTGAATTCTGAAATTGCATTTGATTTTGAAATTTACAATCGTTTGAATTGTTGGGAGCTTTGGATATCTTTGGCATTTTCATCTTAGCTTGGTAAAAAAATTGTCTAGGTTTTTTATAAGCTAATGTGTGACTTGTTTGATCCCGAGAAGTGGGAGAAGAACATGGACATTTAGAATTGATGGGAGGAATGTGAGGAATGATGGTGGGCTTGCCACAATCATTGATAGAAGAATAATGTGATGGTCAAAAAGGACATGGTCCAATAATTTAAGAATAGGGGCTACCAGAAGGTGAGCCACGATAGAGAATTAAGGGCTACTATGATGTGGACTGAGAATAGGAGAAGAAGGGATGCCAAGAAATGACCAATAGATGTAAGATGATGGGCTACTAGGATGTGGCCCAAGAATAGAAGATGATGGACTACCCGAGGGTGACCCATACATAGAAGACAAGGGGCTAGTTGGACGTGCCCCAAGAATAGAAGATAGTGGAATACTTGAAAATGTACCACAAATAGCATAGGGAGGGCTACTAGAAGGTGAACCAGACTTAGATGAAAATGAAGGGCTACTTTGTGTTGACCACCTAAGATATTGTGATTAAGGAATTGTAATAGACAAAGAGTGATTGGGTGATAAGAAAATAGGTCATGGATCAATGTAAGACCCAAGATCTTCATCACATAATGAAGAATGTGAAGATGGAAGAATAAGAGGAGGATCAATTTGCATTATCTGTGGCTCTTCCTATGTTTCTTGATAAAAGGAATCAAACTTTTCCTCACAATACGATGACACATCAAAGTCTAAGGAGAATCCTTTCTCATAACTTGTTAGAGGGATATCTTCATGTTCCATTATAAAGGCCATGATCACTTCTTTGTTATAAAAGAAATCAATCGGTCCGGGTTGTTGATTGACCACGAGGGTTTGAATGAACGAAAAAGGGCCAAGTGGTGTGAAATATTGTGAAGATGTTTGATGATGATTGATAAAAGAAGGTGACATGGGGGATGAAGTAGACATGGATCTAGATGTCTTGGAAGTAGAAGAAGGTGACGTGGACCTATCTATACGATTGTATATAATCTTTAAACTAGTAGGATTAAGTAGAAAATTTGGATAGTGTGACGTAGGATTAGAGTAAGAAGTTTGACTAGAAATAATTTGAGTCGTAAATCTTCAAACAAGGAATATTTCACGGGGTTGATCTCAAGAAATTTTTTTGAAGAAGGGGAGGAATGTGATTCAAGAATCACATTGGATGAATAATAAAAGGGGTCCTGCGAAGAAAGAGAGGACCGCGATTCAAGAATTATATTATATGTTTGATTAGAGGGATTTAGAGTCATGTGTATCTTCAAAGGAAGAAGAAATTGTTGAGGAAACTGGTAAAATGGGTCTTGCGAAGAAAGGGAGGACCATGACATAGAGTCATATTAAATGGATGATGAAGGGGTTTTGCAAAAGATACAGAGGACCGTAATGTAGGAGTAATATTAGATGAATGATGAAGATAATTTTAGGTTACACAAATATTTAGAGGAGGAGAACATTGTTTAGGTGACTGATAATAGAGGTCCTATGAAGAAATGGAGGACTGTGGATCGATGAGTTGAATTAGATGAATACTAGTTTGGATCCGACTCATCAGAGGAAATATTTGGATTTGAATCCTCAGAAGAAGAGGAAATGTTTGGATTAGAATCATAAGAAGAGTGGGGGGATCCCAAATAATAATTTGGATCACAAGTTTCAAAACCATACCATCAACTATGATATGAAGGTGGGGAACGAGTTACATGGACATGGGATCTCTAGCACGAAGAAGAAAACAAGGCTTATGAACACCAAGAATTTGATTCCTTATTATCATATATATAAGGGACCTTGCAATAATCATTCATTTTCTACATGTGTTGGGTTCAAAGGTCTAGACCTATATTGTATGCTCAAACTTTTCAAAGTGAAAAGTTTTCATGTTGATTTGGGAAACATAACAACAACATACTAGACATTTCATAAATATGGGGATGCTTATCTGATTTTAAAAAAGGGAAGATAAGGAAAACATACATCATGATGACTCAAGATTGATAATACAACAATGTTTGGAGGCGTAAATTTCAAAGGATTGATAAAAAAATTAACAACATAAAGGATACAAAGGAAATATTTCCAATGTTTCATTGATGGAAAATTTTCTTGATAGGAAATTGTTTTGCCAAGGTTTGAAATATATTTTCAAAAATTATCATGAACTTATGAAAAAACAAGAAGATCAAGAGGATCAAATACCCAAAGGATTGTCCTAGAAATGATTTTATAAGGTGGATAAACAAAAGAAACTATCACGCAAGTTCAAAACATAAAGCTAAATTAATGACCAAAGAATAATGAATGATAAATAATCAATGGATCAAAGTGATTATCCTAAATGGATCATTCAAAATGATGATTAATCAAAAACACAATCACACAATGTTTGTTTTAAACCAATCCATCATCGAATTACTTCCTAAGAGTTTTCAAATGGTAGTTGATGTTTAAGATGATCAACAAAATGTGATCACTTATGTCAAGTTCAAGGAAATGAACAAGGTGTAAGTAATAACAAGAGGTTGATATGATCCCAAAACAATGTATAGTAAAATTGATCTTGAATCAAATCAAGATATATATCTTAAAAAGTGGAAGTTACAAGTATGAACAATGCAACAATACCACTAAGATATGTTAACCAAACTTTATGGGAAAATAAGGTATTAATATCAAAATAATATTGATATGACATGCACAAAAGGTAACAACCACACTTTTCAAAATTGAGGTAGTGTTTGAAAGAAAACCAAGGCTAGATTATACCAAGAAATTGTTACGTGGTGAATGATGGCTCTTTACAACAACAATTTTGTGAAGTTGGCTCAAAATATTGAATTTTTTTCCTAGTTGGTTCACTCAACTAGTTGTCACAAGTTATCTAGATGAGATCTCGGTTTGCCAAGGTTTCCCAAGGATTATGTCAGATTTACTTTACCCCCTTTAATTACAATGGGAAATAAATGCGTCCATCATGTACTTTCACCGGGACCATGATATGGATAACTTTGACGCTAAATCTCACAAATGGTAAAACTACTCAAGTAGTTTGTGTGGGGTACTTCTTATTTCGTCCATAAGGTTCCCTCTTGCATGGACTATGATAGGGTTCATAGAATCACCCCCATTGTTTTATCTTAAGGTGTTATGCAAAAGGGGTTATGTTCTAGTTAAGTGGATAGGGATGTACCCTTTTCCAAAACCTAGAATTACACCGTGATGTTTGTGGTGAGCTTTTTTTTTATCTTAATATGGTTTGCTTGAACACCTTTTGGCAACCTCGCATGTAAACCGTATTACTAGTTTTTTTGTTTGTCTTGTTTCACCTTTCTTTTACAAGAATTTAGGTCATGCACGATGGATTAGTAATTTTCCATACACATAAAGAGGACAAACATTGTTTCTGATTCTTAAGATTGTCCTAGGACACAAGAGAAGAGTATACATGACGCAAAACCCAACTAAGAAATCAACAAATGGAAAATTATTTATTCAAATGTGAAATATGTTCATCTTAACCAAATTTAACATTTTCAACATTTTGAAAGAAAAAGAAAGATATAAGAATTTTTCTCGATTCCCAAGATCGCCCAAAAAGGCGCGAGGGAAGAGAATACACAACTTTACTCTTATGATTAAGTATGTAATATTTATCCAAATTTAATACAATTTAAACAATACCATTTAAATACACCCTGCAAAACATAAATTAATCAGAATAAACCTACAAGATGTTAGTATTTTAATGAAAAAGCTTTTGTAATTGTTAAACTAATATTCAAAATTGTATTGTGGTACCTATGCTGAGATGAGGTTATATGTGCATGGGTTATGATTCCTACGTGCCTCTATGTGGACTAGCAGAGCTACAAAGTGCCTACGCTACCAGAGAGAGATGCATGCACTCCGCCTCAACGCATTTGTGCTAGTGGATAGATGTGTGCGTGTGGGAAGTAAAACAAATAGTCAAATAAATATGAAAGTGCATGTGCACTAGAAGAATGATGTTTGCATAGCTAGAAATGGATTTATGCATAGATGTGTAGGACACTGATTGTGTGTTCCATTATAATGATGCATGTGCTATGGTTTGGCTTTCTTTTGTTGGTCTAATGCTTTTAACAGAGAACAAATTACAATACTTGCATCGGCATGAGCGCTAACATAATTATATCTACTCCAGGAATTAGTTCCTACATTCTTGTTTATGTGTCTATGTTGGTCTAACAGTTTTGATAGACAACAGGGTATAATATTGCAGCAGTGCATGTGCACTGGCAGAATGAATTCTGCACTAGGGACTGAGTGTCTGTGCTCTATTTTATGTGCCTATGTTGGTCTGATAGTTTTGACAGACAACAGGTACAATATTGCAGTGGTGGGTGTGTATTGGCATAATGATATCTACGCAAGGGAATGAGTGTCTCCACTCTAGTATATGTGCCTCGTGTGCCCCCGTAAAAATATACCTGGTGATGATGTCAAAATATGGCACAATGACCTAATAATTCTCAAAACTCTCAACTATTAACATGTTAGCTCAAAATTGACAATACACCATAAAAATTACACCCTAAACAACACTAAATACATGCAAAGTTAGCAAAATCATAATAAATTCAACATTATTTCACACATGTGCATATAAAGGGTTAGTCAAATATTGAAATAACAACAAATATTTAACTACAACATTAAGGAACTAAGGAACCATCCCACCAAGTGTGCCAAATGTGTGTAATAATTAGCTAGCTATGTAAATAAAATCAAGACTAACACCTAATAGTGTCAATACAATGCTAAACTAAAATCTATGCACCATCACGTTAAGCTCTAAATAAGTAATAAACATCAACACTATGTATTAGAACCTTGAAAATAAACCTCAAACTAGCCTACTAACACGTATTGCTCTACTCTTTGAAAGCTAAATCAATGAAATGGACCTAGGTAGATCCTTTAGCTATCAAAGGGTTGATAGTTGTTTCTTGATCCAAGAGGATTGAGGATGGAGGTTCATCAAGTCATGACAACAAGGCCTTTCTTGATTAACTCCATTGATCTTCACAAAATAACTTGGATGATTGAATGTAAATGGATGATGCCTAGCTCCACTCTAAGGAAGAATGCCCTAGGATGATGAAATGGCTATAGTATAGGCTCTATGATCATTTAGGTGTAAAGGTGTAAATAGAAAGGTAGGAGGAGGGATCCTTATATAGCCCAATGGATAAAAGAATCTCTACATCCCTTTACATGTGGGATAATAGCTAGGTTGAGTTAGTTGTGGATAAGGATGGTTGAAAGGGGGTTGAGTCAACCTTAGGAGAGTTTATTTTGTCCTTTAGTGACTCATGGGGTTTGAGGGGATTTATTAATTAACCCAAGTGATTAATTAATAGGTGAGCAAGCTTATAGAAGATTTTTAGAGGAATAATTAGCATGATTTAGACTATGGGAGGAATTTAATCAAATAAATGATGATTTATTGATTTAATGGAAGAGGAAGCTAATTAATTAATAATAATTAATTAGTCTAGATAGAAAGGGGGATTAATTAATAGAAGGTTGTTAATTGGCATATTTTTTGGATAGAAGAGTTAATTAATTAACGTAATGTAACTAATTAACAGTGATAGAAGAAAAAATGAGCATTTATTGATGATATGTCGTCAATTTGTGGGAAATGATATAACTATCACAATTTAAGTATTTAAATTGTTCAAGCTAAATAATAGGTGTCAACAACAATGTATGTAATTAAGAACATTGTTATTCTTATAGGAAGTAATGTGAAATATCTTTCCTTTATATGATCTATTTTGCACTTTTGTAATATGTAAATCGTGATTCATATATATTTCCCTAATGTACAAGCATAGTGGAAAACTAAAGCACCAATGTAAGGTAGTTCATGGATCTTGAAAAGGTTTGTGGGAGGATCCAAAGAACCACACGAGGTAGAAATTTCATGGGGCATGTTCACGCTCAAGGTTTCTAGTAAGCCTGGTTAAAACCATGGAAGGAGAGATCCTTTCTTTTGATTAAGATCATGAGTGACATAGTAGGACACAATTCACATAGGTGATCACAATGCAGATGAGTGTCCTGGATGTTTTTATACCATGTTTTCACCAAGGGGGAATGTTAGGAAATATCAATATTAGTGTTAACATAAACTATTTGGTTGGTTAAATTGTTATACCCGTAATATTATAAACAAGTTATTTTTTCCCGATTTGTAGGAGATAGTTTACCTACCTCCATGGATATATAATAGCTATCATAATAGAGTAATAAAATATACTATTATTTTGTTTATCTTTTTCAATTACAATGCTCTACAATTAGTAGGTAATCCCATATTTTGGAACATTTTTTTATGATCACAACGAAGAATTAGTAACTAATTTTTTCCTCAAATACATGAGTGTTGTGATTAAGCATTTTAGAAACTATGTACAAATAAATGGAGTTGAAGTTATAGACATTTTGAAAAAATATTTCAAGACATCTTAGTCAACACATTTTGGACTTACAAAGATTGATCAATATCGGTATCTAAATGAGCCAACCAAAAATGTAGCTATCACGACGCTATGGATAAACACTTAGTGCATTAGCTTTTGTTAGATCAAAAATTTGAAATGGGATGGATAAAAAAATTGGAGACATGTTTTAGATTGTATGTTTCACATTATTCCGTGGATGCATTTCCTTATGAAAGGAAACTTTGATTTGAATTTCAATTAGTGAAAGAAGAGGAATCACTAATACAAAGTGAGAAATGAAAATGACCTCAATACTAACCTAGGAAGTGGATGCTAAGCTTTCACAAAGATATACAAATATTTCTATATAAAAATGGATTTCTCACACATTGTTTCAAATTACCTGAGTTTTAGAATTTTATCTTGGTAAGCGGTATGTTTTTTAAAAATATTTATTCCTATTTAAAAATCCATATGAAATTGTTTCAGTTATGTAATGTATGTTTTTGAATAAATTATTTTAGTATCTTAATTTCTCATCATTTTAATATAATACAAGATATGAAAATAATAACTATGAATAGAACTCGGATATTATTATTTACATTGTTATGAAAAAGCACTAAAGATGCTATGAAAACAATATATTAAGAAAGTGTCAGTTAATATTGTTTCAAAACCATTTACAAAAGTGAAAAATATCCGAATTAAAATTTGAGATGCACATTTCAACTCTCAATATCATATTTTTACAATATTTTGAAATACAGCCTCATTCCAAGATGCTTGTGTTAGTGGTTTATATTTTGTGACTAGTACTCCTAATTTTATTATGTCATCATCTACTTACATTGATACTAGAGAGATTTTCCATAGCTTGATTGGCCACATCACCTACTGAAAGTAAACTAGGACCCAACTCTAATTTCTTCTTAAACAATATTTCGCATCCATGTCATGTTCCTTAACTATTTTCACAAGTTGTTTTTTTTTGTTTTTAAAGAAACACACATTTTCCTTCATTGAAATAGAAACATTTAAACTTTTGTGTGCATTCTTTAGATGAATATCCAAGACATGTAGACCATTCTTCAATTTTTCATATTTTTACCGTATTTGAACCATTAAATATTAGCAACTAAAAATTTAAAATATGTAAAACTAAAATCTCAATGAAATAAAGAGTTAAACTTACAATAGATTTATCTTTTTACACATTTGAAATAACAACAAGGTTTTTGTCTCTAGGCTATTTTGTTGTAGTAAGCTTACGCTTCACAATTTAAATTTTCCAACCCGTTTAACATTAAATCCAATAATTATCGTTGTATTCATTATTTACTATAATGGAAATTGAGTGAGTTTGATTCATTGTAAAATTTATTTTTGTTGGCTCATTTTGAACTAAATAAAATAAACAATCTATTTTGAAATGGTTGAGAAAACGATCATTTATTTTATTCATCAAAGCTTTGGCTAAAAATTCCCAAGTTTTCAAAATATTTACATCCTTTATAACAACATCATTAATAGTACCATAACATCTCTCTCGCTAACAAATTATGCAAAGTAAAAGCGCTTAATTGATCATCGATGGTGGTACTAGTATCTTTTTAGATAGGGTGTGTTGTATGGTGAATTGGGTATATGTTTATGTAAAACAAGATCTATTTGGGGCATTTATGCGCTCTAAATCATATTATTTGGATTCCCAAAGTACCACTCTTAGTGCACTCTTAATACCAAATAAATCATCATCAAGATACATTTTCTTATAAAATGGTCATGTTGATCGCACTAGAATACCACCAAAAGAGAAATTTGGAAACTCTATTCCCATCCATTGAGCCATGCCACAACTTTTATATGTAAAATATAATTAGATCACACTTTTAGGAACTTGTATTTGTGGTGGTGGTGGTGGAATATTTTTCATTTTAGAAGTAGAAAGTGGAACTGCAGAAATAAAATGAGAAAAACAAATAACAATTCAATGTTTAGTAAATTTAGCATAAATTTTAAATTTTGAAGAAATACTTATAACATACCTACCTTTTAGATTATGTCTAAGTGTATTTCCTTCCACTTTTAGTGGTTGAATCTTTACAGCATTCCACTAGTTCATGTTGATGAATACAAGTTTGATGAAAAATATCTAAGGAATCAACAAAGATGTAGTAATGATTAAATATAAGTATAGTTCGATTAGTAAAATAATTAAAATAATGTATGTTCCATTATCCATATCTTGATTCTCTAGTAGTAGCAATACTTGTCCAATAATTGATGAATTTTCTTATAGCACTTACAATCGATGGATGTAATAGAACTCATGCATTTTTGTCTTGGAACTAGACTTGGAATAGAGATGATCAGTACATCCATGTATGAATCTATAGAATCCTCGTGGATGTTGATGACATCTAATCAGTAACTTGTTTTATTGCATGTGATGCAATTTCTTTCTTCTAAAAGAAAATTGAAAATTATCTCTATTTTTCAAATAAATATATGAATCTATTTTGTAATAATTTAATGTTAAACATTTTTTTTTTTATTAATGCTAAATAGTTTTGAAGGGACTATACCCTATTTACATAGAGGGCCTTAAATCCAGATACAACATTAAAAGGTTTCACAAAAAAAGATAAGCATCCGTAAATGCGTTAGAGTCAAGTGTAACCAAAAAGTTACAACATAGATGCAAAACAGAGTGAACGTCAGTAACCATGCAGCCAAAAGATAGCAAAAAAATAGCAAAATGAGTGATGAAGATCAACATCTGCAATGAGAAATTCCTTTACTTCTTAGCAACTCTGGTAATTTTGGCTTTAATGGTTTGTAGTGAGGTAAAGAGAGCCACCATTGTCATATGTGTGGGATCCTTAGCATCTAGCTTAGCCATGGTTTGACTGCTCTCCTTGTCCATTCCCCATAGAGTGTCCGGAATCCCACTAAGCACAGAGATGCTATGAACATGTTGTTCAAGAAAATCACTGATAGCATTAAAGATGTCCATGTTATGGTCATGGTGATCCTTAGCTCTTCCAATCCAATTTTCCAAAGAGTTAAGCTTTTTATAGATGTCCTCCACTTGCTTATTGTCCATCTCAGTATCATCTTCCATCTTCCTCTTGCATTTTTGCTTTGCCAAATGCTGCACTTACTCATTCGGCCATCATTTCATTGTCCAAGTCATCCAGTCTTGGGGAGTGTTGTTTCCTTCATTTTTTAAGGCCTCTTCATGGCCTACACTACTAATGTGAAGTGAATTTCGGACAACTTCCATTTCCTCGCTGCTATGAAGGACTCTACCCGAAGTAGGTGTGTCCAATTTGAGCTTCTTTTGGTTTCGAGTTTTAGGCTTAGACATGGTGGAAGGGGTGGGGGTGGGGGTTGTGGTGGGAGGAATGGAGGTGGGGTTAGTGATGGTGGGAGAAAGAGGAACCGTGTTGGGAGAGGAGGGGAGACTAGGGTATTTGGTGACACAGAGTTTGTGCAGCAAGAAAATAAGTCCTTGATGCAGGGGGTTAACATGCGTATGTTTATGAAATTCCTAGATGGAACGTCGAGGGAATTCAAGAGATAATGAGGGAATTAGATAGTTATTTGTCTCATGGAAATGGTTAAGGAAAACCAAGTGCTTAGTAGGGGACCGTGACATATCTCCTTTCCAAAGATATGTATTACACCATCATGCGAGTGATTTCATCAAAGGGCAATGGGATAAAACTTACCCGCAAACCCACAAAAAGAATAAAAACCAACTCCTCGTTATCAGCAACAAACTTCTTCTCCTCATCCTTTTTATCGACCATTAATCTTACACATTAATGTTACCTCTTTCTCATCATTTGAAATAAAATTTACTTTCATTTTTTAATCAAGTGCACTAGGAATATTCTAGTATTTTTGAGTGCAAATAAAAAGGGATTCATAATATAATGCAATTATATAATTATAATGTGAAAATGTTACAATCTCATTACAAATAGTATATTAAAAATCATGTTGTATCAAATTAGATATATTTGTACACCAATCAAATTGTTTGAAACTTAGAGAATGGAGGGTGTAGACAATATCCCTCTACATGATGTTAGATTTTCTTCCCTCTAAGACTATCCTAGCCCAAAAAAATTCAATCCTCGCATGCAAAATTTTGTGTACAATTTTGATAATAATAGAAAGAAAAAAATATAATAAGTCGATTATTACCTTCAACCTTTATGTCGAAGTGCAACTCCAAATAATTTTTATCTAAGTCGAGAGTAATGCTTTGTTGTGGACAGGTTATTAACATGCGGAAGCCCCGTTAAGTGGTTGATATCCTCTGGAGATGTTTCAAAAGAAAATTCTCATGATTGCAACTTGATATTGAAGACACGTGAATTTTTCAGAATTGGATTAAATAAAGTGCAAAAATTACATAAGTGTTATATTTAGGCATGTAAATTATCCCACAAAAATAACATCTATCTACCCAATCACTAAATGTGTCCTTTAATTTGATAAATGAGGCACCTTACGGAACATAAGGTTTCAAAATTGAATTTTGGGTTAAAATTGAGACTAAGAGGATGTCAAATTGAATTTCATTTTTAGATTGTAGAATGCAAATGCATATGTAGATGTTTGGGATATGGAACTTGGTCCAATATCCATATGATCCTAGAGATTAGAGGTACCGCTTGCTGGAGTAAACTATGGAGGAGTGATTGAAAATTAGGGAAAATGAGATCCCAAGTCTATATATAAGCGAGGTATGGCACATGGCTTTAGGTTTATGCATAACAAGGATATTACATGCATTGATACAAAAAAATAGACATTAACATGTATATTCCCACTTGCCTCGTAATTAAGAATCTACATGCATAGACATTTGAATCCAAATAAATATAGATGTCTACACATGCAATCCTCTAGATACATGTTTAGGAAAGCGCCTATACACGTAGACACCCATCTGCATATGCAAAGTTGTGAGATTGCATGCACATGATGCCCAAATTTCCATGTACCGGGCATCTACGTATGCATGCGGTCTCCGAATAGTATAAGAAGAAAGGCTTGTGCATGTATAAAGTATTATTTATATATCTAGAAGGGCGTCTACATGTGTAGATTCCCTATTACATACGTAAAATGCATTTTTATATGAAGGAATATATTATCCGGTGATTTTGTGTAGACCCCTTCTTACTAGAATTCCAAATAGTGACGTATATCTATCTTGTTTTATAGTCACTCCCTACAACTATTCTTGTCATTCCTTTTCTCGGATAAATTATTCCCGACATCACTATATAAATTTTTCAAAAATTATTGATCAACAAAAATTAATTTTTATAAATTTTAGAAATAAACCAAGTTGGGTTTGGGTAAGGGGGTTCAAAATTTTCCCTTTTATGCTTATTATTTTTGTACACACCCAAGTGTCACAATTCCTCTTCCTTGCAATTTTGACAAGATTTTTCTTTGCATGCATATTTATTTTCTTGAGTGGGATATTTACTCCACCCCTTAAATGGCATCATGCCTATATTAATGGATTCCATCTCATCATCTCCATATATTGATGTAGGTTTGGTTGAAATTTTTTTGGCTCCTATGGCTCAAAATAAAGCGAGGAAATTATTGATGAAGGTATTGTTAGTGTAGGTTATTATTTATCCTTTTATTTATTTATTAGGAAAATTATTTTACTTTTGTTATCCCTACACTTGTTGGGTTCACTTGGTTAGGTGTACTAGTTCTCAGGAGTTAGCTTACTAGTGTGTTGAGTTTGTTAGGAAATAAGGGATAAAATATGTGGAATAATCCCTCACATAATCACAATAGTAGAAACTAATATGTAGAAAATATTACAAATCTCAAATAAAAGTGTAGAATAAAATAACACAACACAAAGAGACAATATTTAACGTGGTTCACCCAAATTTGGGCTACGTCCACCAAGAATCACTTGCTTAGATTTTATTACAAGCCACCACTCTCTCAATACAATACCCAGATCTATTTGAAGCTATGCTCAACAAACTCTACAGAATTCACATCTGAATTCAAAACACATCTGTAATGTTACATAATATTTACCATATGCATGAAACCATTTAAGTAGACAACTCGCTAAGCAGCTTTTACAAAACCATGGGTATCAAAACCATGGGCCAAAACCATCCCATAAACCAATCGGTCAAAAATCCCACCCATATGAGAAAAGTATGTTTTCCGGTATATTGGGCACGTTTTAAGGCCAAAAAAATCGATACCCTTTTCGTATCGGCTGCGCGCCAGACCCCCACTCGAGGCCCAACCCACCTCAAACCCTAGTGAGAAAAATGTGGAAAGTGTACATTACTCTTAGTATGCAGTCCTCAAACACTTTCTCACATGAAACCAGCTCCACAACGTAACAGAGTTAGCTTCTTAGTTATGTGAAGTTAGATTACTAGTCTTTTAGATTTAACTTAACTACCAATATCGCTTAGTGGGAGTTATTCAACAATGATTTAGGTATTAGTCAGAATTCCATCCTCCTATATGTATGTCTTTCTTATTGAGTAATTCAAGTCATTTTATTGTAATGTATTGAGCATTATGGATTATGATGGATTTCCATATATGGTATTTTAGCTCTTCTGTTTTACAAATGTAATGTGGTGTGCTATTATCATCTGAGATCATATCTTGGAATAATCTTATTATCATTCCTTTCATGGTATCGATCGATAGATGATGTAGACATGCATTTGTAAGTTGTTCTTTCGCAAGAAAGGGTTTATTATTTTCATGTATTTGGAATTTTCTAGCCATTTTCTGCACTATGCATTTTTATGTAAAATTGAGTGCGGCATTGGATTTGGAAGGTTCCAAAACCCTATAATCGATGTAAACTCGACCATGTTTTGAGACAATCAAATCTAGGTGCATTCTTTTATGCATTCGATATAAGCATGTACCTTCCGTATGCATACTTTTACCCTCTAGATATTTCAGCTTTTGGATGTAGTATTTTATCCACTAGACGTAGATATGTACCCTCCGGTGAATCCTTTTAACCATCAATATAAGTTTGTACCTTCTGGATGCATTATTTTACCCTCTAGATATTGTTATTTTGGATGCATCTTTTATTTACTAGATGTAGATCTATACCCTCGTGGTGCATTCTTTTATGCATTGGATATTGACGTGTACCCTCTAGATGTAATAATTTACCCTCTCGACATTTTAGGTTTTGCACACGTTGCACTTTTATCATTTGGTCGCAAGCCTATATGGTGTGGATGCACTCTTTTATCCTTTGGATATTTGGGTGTCATGTATACCTTTTAAAAAAGATCAGCATTAAAATATTATTTTAATAGAAAAACCTTCTAGAGCTCATAACTTTTGATTTGTAGGTCGATTAAGGTGATCTCATTTCGAAATTGTGGTTTTTTTAGATCTATGCATTGGTGACATTTTTATACACATATTTCAAATTGTAAAAGTATTGTTACTCATTGTAATATTTACATGCACTCAATTATAAAGTGCCAAATTTGGGAGAGTGTTGTGATCACTTGTGGATGCGATTTCAGTTGAGCCCAACGTCCTAAACTTTTGGGTGTTGCATTCTTGTATCTATGAGTGTATACATTTATATCTCTCTTGTTTGTAGAGATATTTTGGATCCATATTTTTAACACTTTTTTGGCATGTTAATAGTCTCTCTTGTGGGGAGATATTCTAGTTAAGCCAGTGTTAGTTTATCGTTGTTCGAGTAGTTGATTTTGGCAACTCATATAAATCTATGGTATCACTCTACTCATTCAACGCAAAGATGGGAGGGTGTGGTGTTGATATTGCTTCTTTGGGTTTCGTGTCCTTGCCTTGTTACCTTGGATTTTCTTGGATCGTGGCACTCCTATTTATTTGGATCTCGTGTCCTTGCCTTGTTTCCTTGGTTGTTCTTGGATCGTGGCACACCTATTTGTAGCAGTTGATCAAATTATGTTTGGTGTGTTTTTGCATTTTCGAAATCACTCCATCGATGATCTACTTGCATGGATCTATTCTAGTGAATCCCAAAGGTCGCTTGTTTTTTATTTATATGATCGAGAAGTGGATTCAAACTATACTACGCACCACAATTCTTCAGCATTGCATTTGACGAGTTTTTGAGCCAAACTTCCGAGGATATGTTGCGCAGGATTTTTCTCTCTACTTTGATAATTACATATTTTAGGTACCTCATGTGTCCATTTTTCCCAATTATTGTGCGTGGGTACCTCATCGTGCCTCATTTATCGACCCACTTTTTTTTTCACCCACCTAAGCTATGATTATGGAAGGGTTTTAGTGTAGGTTATTATTTATCCTTTTATTTATTTATTACGATAATTCTTACACTTGTGTTAGCCCTACACTTGTTGGGTTAGCTTGTTTAGGTGTACTAGTTGTGTTGAGTTAGCTTCCTAGTTATGTGGAGTTAGCTTACTAGTCTTTTGGAGTTAACTTAACTACCAGTATAAGTTAGTGGGAATTATTCACCATTGATTTAGGTATTAGTTGCACTTCCCTCCTCTTATATGTACATCTTTCATATTGAGTAATTCAAGTCATTTTATTGTAATGTATTGAGCATTAGGGATTATGATGGATTTCCATATATGGTATTTTAGCTCTTTTATTTTTCAAATCTAATGTGGTGTGTTATTATGATCTCGAGATCACACTTAAAACAATCTTCTTATCATTCCTTTCGTATTCGACGAGGTAACCATTCTCGATTCTAATACCCCTTTCCTAATATTGTGCTTAATTTACCTTAATTTGATAAACCTTGTAACTATCTTGAAAATTTTACCCTTATTGGGTATTTTTTTGGTTGAGTCTTCCGAAAGCATGTTGAAACAATGGGTTCACAATCATTGGTAACAAAATAATGACAAACTCAAGGGATTACAAAACCTCACAAAGGGTTTTGGTTTTTTTGTTTCACCAATATTGATCATTGTAAAAAGCCATTTTAAACAATGGATCTTGGTTCATTCCTAACACATCGGGTGGTGTCTTCTCACTAGACCATGGATTTCCATGTCTCCAATCAAGCCAATACTAAAATCCCATTAAGGGTATAATTTCCTAGGTTGCTTCTCCTTGTGTGGATTTATCAAACATCTAATCAAATCCTTGGGTCAAAATATCCATCTAGAACATCCTAAAATTGTTAGATATTTTTTACCGATGGAAATTATGTGGACTTATGGAACCCACCCAGAGATATCTCGTTAGGTAAAAATTTTCTTACCTTTATCATATGTATGTTCCTTTTTAACAATAAGTTAAAATTACAGAAAATTTAGTTCATTCTACTACTCTTACCATCTAGCCCAATGTTATTTTCCACACATCTAATCACGATCCTAGACGATGAGGGGTAATGACATTGATTTCCCTTAATCTTGCACAACATATGATTTCATGGGAATTTAACCCCACTAATCGAGAAGTTTGGAATATTTCCTATTTTGATGGGCATATCCTTGAGTTGACCAATATTTATGCATCCAACAATGTTTTTTAACATGCTATGTTTTGGTGATGGATTTCCACTTTTTTCCTAATGATATCCTGGATCATATGTGGTGATTTTAATATGGTTAAATTCTCTGAAGACAAGGTTGGTCATTTGACCATGCGTTGGTACATGGGATATAAAGAGGCTTTATTCTATTAGAGACATAATCTCGGAGTGTTTGACCCAAAATTACCTTTTAAGAAGATATCCAATTCAACCTCGGTTCACTTGGTCTAATTTTTTATAGTGTTAAGATCGAATTGTTCAACATCTAAAGCATTTTTTTATTCCATTTCAAGTATTTCTTCTATCCTCCCCCAATATAGGTAGGCATGTTTCTGTTGCTAAATTTTTTTCTTTGATCTAATCATTCCCCAATTTTCTTTGAGATCACTTGGGTTAAACCTACAAGATATGCAAGGTTAAATCTAGATTTTATTTAAACACTGCGTACCTAAAGCATGCTTTAACTTTGGCACATATCGAACACATTTGGAAGTTAGTTCCCACTATGTTGGATGGGATGGATGGATTACTTGGTGAAATGTTGCCATCAAAAGAACTAGCACATTCCTTTACATCTATGTCAAGCAATATGCTCTCCTTTAATAGCTTACGTATTTGGATTCATATAATGAGTTTCAATGAATCTCACAAGAGATTGATTCCTCTTATTTCAATCAAATGTTTTAACTCTAGGTTTTCATTGAAGGAAAAACTTAATTTCGAGGAATCCTAAAAAGAAAGGGGTTATCTCACTACGTTATCATTTACATCGGCTCAATTTTGGGGAAAAATAGTCCAAAGAATTATTTTCCATCCTTCGCACCAAGTATTCTTATACATAAATAAAATATATTTTTCAAGGAAATGTTTCACACAATTCCTTTTCATATATTCTCCAAGAATTTTTCTTCCATTATTGTGGGGTCATTTCCTCACATCTTGATAACCCTTCTAGATAACAAGCTCTTTTAAAATTCCTGCAAGTAATTCCATTTAAATTCACTCACTCTCAAGGGATTAGATGTGATAGACCTTTATCCTTCGTAAAACCTTAGGAATAAACCTCTCAAATGGATCATGAAAAACTCCGGTATTGACACTTCCTCTTAATTCTATCAAATCCTATGGGACACTTCGGGAATTGATCTAAATAATTTATACCTTGACTTGGCTTAAATTTTAATTCTTTGGGTGTGTTGATCAATCAAGGAAACATCAAGTTTATCCCAAACTCTGGATAACCTCAACAAATTTCAAATTATAGACCTATCACTTTGCTTAATATGCCTTATAAATTTAATGTTAAGGATCTATATAATAGGATTTTCAATATCCTTCCTCTTATTATTATAAGTGAGTAAATTGGTTTCATTAAATAGAGGTCGATCTTAGATAATATTATTGATTTTATGGAAGGAATGGAATGGGATCATCTCTCTAACTAGAAATATTTATTTATCAAAATTAATTATGCCAAAGATTGTGATCTATGTGAATGATCTTTCATTCTATATATTCTTAAAGCTCATACATTTAAGCCAACATTTGGTCAAACTGTAAATGCTTTTAAGAATTTTGGAGCTTGAATTTCAATCAGTAGGGCTCAATCCTCCAAGTTTGTCTTGTTAACATCCATTAAACAAGAGTGTCCATTAGTCCCCTCTTTGTATGTGCTTGTAGCATAATGGTTTAGTTACCTACTAGAAAACAATTCTTCTTAAGTTTTGATTAAAGGGATCTCTCTTCCCACCTTGGATCAACAACTCATCAATGGAAAATTTGTAGATGAATATTTTTCACACTCTTTGAGGAAGAAAAATCTATTCAATATGCTTTTGATTGTCTAGACAATTTCTTCTTGATTCTATATCCTCCACCAAAGGGGAAAAATATAATGCTACCGAGATTACCAATCTCCTAGTCCTCCTTGGTTATAAGGTTTGTAGTTAAGCTGGATTTAGCTAGGCATTCAATTAAAATTTCTTCCCATTCCCTTTTCATTATAGGATAATTTTGTGCAAATTTGGAACTTTTAAGTCAATGGGTTGAGTATGGAATATATTCTCTTGGATTACTAAACCTATTTCTCTCACATAAAAGTTTTATATTTGTTCCAAGGTTTTTGTTGCTACTCATGTACATTATTACAATAATTGGGATCCGTCTAATGCTGCTTATGAAAACTTGAGAAGCTAATAAGGGATTTTCTATAGGCTAATGAAAACTGAAAAAGGGGTTCCAAAAGGTTACCTTGGATATATGCTATAGGGCTAAAGATGTTTAGGGCCTTGGGATGCTTGAGGATAAATTCAAATTGCATACTCTATTTGTCAAGTAGTTAATAGGTAGATTAAAACGTAATGAGGTTTATAATATTTTTCTTGAGCTTTGCATTTGTAAAGTATATCCTTTGAGTAGAAAAACTTTGAAAAGTATCAAATTTAAATGTATTCTTCTCTTCCATATTATAGTTAAATTTTGGTTCACCTTCATTACATAAATCATTTGGAAATATTGGGAGATGCTTAAAACACACCTAATTTTAAGGGAGATGGATCCAAATCTGGTCAACCTATTAACTCGATTATCTCTCGGTGGTATTTTATTCCAACTTTTCATGACACCCTCTCACTTTGGCTCCATGGTCTAAATCCATTTGGAGTTTTAGAAAAGGAATCAATGTCATGGGTTATTTTGGTGTAGGAATATCATGTGCATAACACAATTTTTGCCTCGATTAGGTGTGTAGGATGTTTTAGGAGGTATTTTGGTCATATTTAGTCCATATTCACCCTTCACGATGTAATAAGTGGCATTTTGGACATTTCCTCCTAAATCCACATTTAAATATTCAAATTATCATAGTAATGTATCATATATCTAAGTGTTAGGATGTCGTAAGTTAGGGCTTCAATAGGATTAGTGTTCATAAACAAGGTTCTCATGTCATGCACTCTCTCCTACTTGACCTACCAAGGCATTAACTCACTATGGTTGATCTAATCATGGGAAAGTTATGTTTGTGAACCCTAACCACGTCTCTTTTATTATCATAAGCATAATGAATTCAATTAAGAAGGGGTTTTTAATTTAGGTTTTAAATTTTACAGAAGAAGAATCATTTGGATTATAAATACCTTACATCTCATGAATGATACGAAAAGAACATGTAAGAGTTAAATTAGAAGGAAGACCACCAAGAAGTAAAGTGAACATTTCTGTGTTAAGGAGGTAACGAGTTAATTATGAACTATGCAAACTAATGTGAATTCTTATGGGTGATCCTAAGACTATGAATCTGACAAATTTTTTAGGAAAGGGTAAAATGGTTAATAAACTAATGTGATGGTCCTAGATGTGATAGTATTACATTAAACCCAAGAATCAAAACTATGCATTAACTAGGTATTCTAAGTGAAGGTATTTGAAAATGTGTGAATATGAAATTATGGTATGTGTTAAAGGAATATTAGGGTGATCAAAAGGAATAGAAGGAATTTACATCCATTGAAGTGATTAAAGAAGTGCATAGAGTGTATTAAGAAGAGTAATAAAATATAAAACTAATGTACAATATGCCATACCCTTTTCTTAAGGGTTAAATGAAGGACAAATTTTCAAGAAATATTTAAACTAGACAAATATCATGTCATGATGGTGCTTAGGTGCATGATAAGGGAAATCTAGAGATCTGAGAAAGCTTAAAACAAGGGTTAAAAGACTCTAGCACCATGAAATGCTAACATATGACTTGACTATATTGTGTGCATAGTTTTGGTTATTTAAGAAAGAGTTAAACTTTGCAAGTTATATTCACAAACAATTGAGAGTATGTAATGAAAATATAGGTTGAGGAACTCTGAGGTAGTTAAGAAGAAAAAAAGGAATGAGGGTTTTTAAAAAGGTTTAAACATAGTCACATGGTCATTTCGGTGATAAATATACATTATATAGGTTTTCTAATTACCTTAGTGGAGAGACTTATAAGGAAGATGTTTTAAAAACCCTTGGAAGTAACATGTTATGGAAAGGAGTCTTAGGAGTTAATGAAGAATAAGAAACCCTCAAATTAGATGAAATGTTGTGCTCCTACATTCATAATGATTAGTTTAGTCCATTAGGAGTTTGATGAGAGAGTTTGTAAACCAAGAACAATTTGTATATTGTAATGAATGTTGGAAGATCATTTTTAGTGTGCAAAAAGTATGAAAGACAATTGATAAGAATGTTAAGAACTTAAGAAAGTATACTTCTTGATAAACCAATAAATACCCAAAGTTTACTGAGTGGGCAAGTTTGAGGAGATTTATATACAATACACTTAAGTATTAGTATTAATTAATCCTTATCTAAGCATGAAGAATATTGCGTCGAAGAGGAAGGATTTAAGAAAACTTATGAAGGATATAGTTGTGCTATTGTTTCATAAACCTTGTTAGAAACATGAATGAACTATTATAGTGCTTAAGAAGTGTGAAGGAAAAACGTGGATGATGGGTGGAAGACTAAAGAAAAGTATTGATGCATGAATACTGAGTGGTTCATGGAGGAGTGTAAAGTGACAGAGAGAGGGAGAATAAATTAGCAAAAGAATTTTTACCAAATACTTAGAGGTATCATGTTGAAAACAATGCATGAGATGATTGTCATAGTTTAAGAATTAAGAATAAAAACCTTACGAATAAAACACAGATTGATTTCTAGATTGAATATAGAAGGTTTTCTAATAATTAAAAAAGTGTGTAAATAGGTGTTCAGAAGGTGATTGGAGGGAGGGAAATAGTTAAAGGAATTCAAACCATAGGTTTAAGCCTACAAACCCTAGTTATGCTTATGGAAACAAGTAAAAGGAGGAAATTAGTGTCAAAATGAAATTATAAGGAGTGGAGACCTAAAAATTGGCACAAAAAAGGATAGAAAAAGGGTACTAGGAAATTTAAAGAAGTTTTTCTCGGTTATTCGTGGTTTGTTCCAAAATTGGAGGCTTGTTAAGAAAAGTGATGATTCTTGATTGAAAGTGAATGATAAATTTTATATTGATGGTTCTTATGCTATTGTGGATGTTGTAGAATATTTTATGTAGGGTGCTATGCCTCATTTGGTATCGAGTGTGAATATCGCATTGATGTTTTTAATGAAAGAATTCGTTAAGCATTTTTATATAGTTTTTTTTATGATTGTGATGACTTGATCAAGAAGAGATTGAAGATGAGAGTTTCCTTCATGAGATGTTTTTATGAAGTGAATGTAACATGTTTCTCCTTAAAATTGAAATAAGCATAAATAAATAATTTAGAAGAAATAGAAGAAAATAAGAATTCGAGAGACTAGGTAAGAGAGAAATCTAGGTGAGGCTTGAAAGGTGAAATATACTTTGTAGAAGAAATATTGAGGTTGAAATAACAAGATAATTTCTTATGTTAATGATGAATAGTGAACAAGAGAAAAAGATGAGAGAGAAACAAGGAAAAGAATAGAGAATGAGAGATATGAAGAGAAAGAGAAGAATGTGGGAAGAGGAAGAGATAAGAGAGTTAATAAGAACTATGAAGCAACTAGATTATTTGGAGAAAAGGTGAGAGAAATTAAAAGATAAGAAATGAAGATAGCGATGAAGAAAGTGGTTAATTTTCCCATAAAGTAACTCATGGAAAGAGAAAAGAAAATGTAACTAAGAAATATGATTAGAGAAGAGGAAAGGAAGTTAAAAATGATGAATAAGAAGGCAAACAATCACGTGGAATAAGAAATCGATAAATAGAGAATAAATAATTCATTTGTGAAGAAGAATTTGAAGGATAAGCTAAGAAAACTACTTTTCAGTTGGTGTATATAAACCCAAAATAGTTAGAGATAAAGATATGGGAACTTGAATGTGCTTTTATTTTGAAGAAATGATGTGTGACGAGAAATTTGAAGAGATGAAGGAAGAGAGTGAAAATGAAAGAGAAATTGAAGAGGGAGAAGGTGAATAGACTCAAAAGTCTCACTATTTTTCATGTAATGTTGTTTTCTCATGTTTGATTGTGAGTAATCTTGAAGAATAGGTGAGAAACATTGAATTAATAACTCATATAAGATCTCAAATGAAGAGAAGAAGACGTGAAGACCTCATTCTTGAGGGTAAAGAGGAGATGAAGAAGATGAAGATAAAGAGTGAAAATCAAAATAAGCGTGAAGATGATGAAGATGAATATGATGCAAAAATAAAAAGAGACTTTAACAAGTGGAGCATAGCTTGAAAAGAAGAAATAAGAAAATGTCATTTGTACATATCTTTTTTCTCTCCACATGGGCAAATTGATGTAGGAACATCATGTACATAACACAATTTCATCTTGATATGGTGTGTAGAATGTTTTAGAAGGCTTTTGGGTCATTAAGGAAGAGCATAGAGTCTATTAAGAAGAGATTAAAATATAAAACTAATGTACAATCTGCCAAACTATGTTGTTCTTGCCGTCATGAATCTATGACTCAAACTTTGATCTAGGAACTTTTGGATTCTACAAAGCTTCGTAAATTCGATAATTTACATATTTAGGTTGTTTTTCCTCTTTTGAGCTCTCTGGAGTTATAATTGTTAATCTTAGTAGCTTGGAAAATTGGTTGTCCTCACCCGAATATAGCAGCATTAGTTATGGGTAGCTTGGACAACTGTTTGTCCTCACCCGAATATAGCAGCATTAGTTATGGGTAGTTTGGACAGCTATTCGTTCTGGCCTAGAATTTAGAAAAATAGTTGTTTTTGTCAAACAAATATTGTTAGGATAAAAACAATTGTTATTTAATATTGACTCCTTTTAGGTGACACCTCATAACCAAGGTTGTTAATGGTTATTGAGTTGTCTTAATCTCAGCCGTTCATTTGTATTAATCTCGGCCGTTGATTTTCAATGAGAGTAGTATATAAGGGGGTCATTGGGTCATTTGTAACAAGGAAGTTTTTAGAGAAACTTGCAGTGTTAGCAAGTAGTCTTGTAGTGTTAGCAAGGGCGCAGTGATAGCATCGAGAGATAGCAAAGGAGGAATATCGGCAGGAGGATTAGGAGATTGTCGAGAGATCCGCCAAGAAGAGGCAAGTAGTATTTGTATCTCTTGATTTTCTGAAGTTTAATATATTTCTCATCCGTAGTACTTGGTTTTTCCTATGGGGTTTTTCAGGACAATTGTCAAAAAATATTGTGTTCACCTTGTTGGGTATTCTTTTATGCATTTTGAAGTTACAGTTGTGTTATTTTCTAATATTTGATGATCAAATAATCTTACAAGATAGGAGGTTAATAATCAGTAACTGTAATAGATTTTTCACATGGTATCAGAGCTAAGTTCGGGTAGAAGAGATTTACCCTAGGTGAAAGAAAGTGAGGGTTTATAAAACCCAGTTTAACCTCTTCAAAATTATTATTATTATTTTCTTTTAAGATGGCCTCAGCAGGTTTAAGAGATCAAGATAGATTGGATGGAGCCTCGAATTTTGGTGTCTGGAAAGCTAGAATTTCTCTATTGCTGGAAGAGAATGGTATCAAGGAATATGTGACCACTGTTGTACCTGTACCTATAGATGCAACACAACTCTTAGCATATAAGAAGGAAGATGCCAAGGCGAGGAGGCTGATTCTTGATGGTGTCAAGGATCATATTGTTCCGCATATTGTAGAGTTAGATACTAGCGAAGATGATGTGGGATGCCATTATGAATCTGTACCAGAATGCTACCACTAACCGGAAGCTGATTCTCAGAGAAAAGTTGAGGAATACCCGGATGAATAAGGGAGAAGATGTCACAAGTTACCTCACTAGACTTAGACTTGTCAAGGATGAATTGGCAATTGTTGGAGACAAACCAAATGATGACGAGCTAGTGAGAATAGCCCTAAAGGGGTTTACTAAGGAGTGGGATGTCTTTGTTTAAGTCATCAATGGATGAGACACCTTCTGAGTTGAGATTGACTATGGAGTGATTTCACTCAGGGAGGAGCTTAGACTAAATCTTGTCAATGGAGCCAACAATAAGAGTCAGAAAAGTGAGGTGGAACAGGAAAATGTTGCCCTAGCGGGTAAAGGGAAAGCAAAGAAGGGGTCTAGTAAAGGATCAAATTCACAAGGTGAAAAGAAGAAGAAAGATTCTTTGAAGATCAAGTGCTATGGTTGTCACGAGTTTGGCCACTATGTCGTGATTTGCCGAAAAGGAAGAAGAATGAAAAGAAAGGCAAGAAGCAAGTCATGGCTTCAACAAGTGCAGATGATCCCTCTAGTAGAATGGAAGATGAGTTTGCACTCGTAGCATGTATGGTTAGCTCAAACTCACAAAGTGTTTGGTACATAGATAGTGGGCATCATATCATATGACAGAGTTAGAGAATACTTCTCCAGTTATAAGGAAGAGAGCACCAGAATCCAGATCTCTATGGGGAACATGTCCAAACTCAACTCAGTTGGGAAAGGGACTGTTCAATTTCAGAGGGAGAGTGGTAAGATGATTCCCCTTCATGATGTGTTGCATGTTCTAGGCTTAGGGATGAATTTTATTTCTGTATCTATCCTTTAGGACAAAGGGTACAATGTACTCTTTAGAGGGGCACATGTGTTGATCAAGCACAAGGATTGGAAATCACCCATAGCTATTGGAGTCAGGAGCGGTCGGCTTTATAGGCTGCAGTTTGATATTCCTAAGGCACTCATGAGCAACAGTAATCTTAGAGATCATGGAGAGCTATGGCATAGAAGGATGGGCCATATCCATCATGGAGCCCTTAAATTACTTCATGAGACAGTGACAGGTGTTCCTGAGGTGAGAACAGAGCATGATGATGTATGTAAGGGATGCGTGTTGGGGAAGTTTGCTAAAGCATATTTTCCAAGGAGTGACACCAGATCCAAGGGTGTTCTTGATCTAGTACATTCAGATGTATGTGGACCAATGTCGACGAAGTCTCTCAGAGGGTATGAGTACTTTGTTACTTTTATTGATGATTTCTCCAGGAAGACATGGATATACTTCTTGAAGACCAAGGATGAGGTTTTCAGTCGCTTCCAAGAGTTCAAAGCTCTTGTGGAGAATTCGACAGGAAGGAAGATAAAATTTCTTCGGTCAGACAATGGAGGCAAGTACAAAAGCAATGAGTTCTAGGAGTTCTATACCAGAGAAGGAATCAAGAGAGAGTGAACTGCCTTACAATCCGTAATGTAATGGAGTTATCGAGAGGAAGAATCGAGTCTATAACGGATTCATCAAGGGCTATGTTGCATGACTAGGATATACCCCATTATCTCGTGGCGAGAGGCATGCAAAGACAGCGTATACATATAGAATATAGTTCCACATAAGGTACTAGGAAAGATGACACCGAGGAAGCATTCACCGGGAAGAAGTCGATGTCACTCACTTTAGGATCTTTGGGAGTTTGGCATATTGTCACATTCCTAGAGGCATGGAGTTGCTTGAGAGGAAGAATCAGTCTATAATGGAGTCATCAAGGGCTATGTTGCATGACCGAGATATACCCCATTATCTCGTGGCGAGGCATGCAAAGACAACAAAGATACATACGTAATATAGTTCCACATAAGGTACTAGGAAAGATGACACCGAGAGAAGCATTCACTGGGAAGAAGTCGATGTCACCACTTTAGGATCTTTGGGAGTTTGGCATATTGTCACATTCCTAAGGATACATGTACCAAGTTAGATCAGACTGCGAGAGAGGGTACTTTGTGGGGTATAGTGAAACCTCAAAGGCATATCGGATATTCATTCTAGGGACCAAGAGGATTATTGTTCGACGTGATGTCAAGTTCATGGAGGACAATACATTTAGAAGGTCTAGAGATTTTCCAGTATATGATCAGAGTGAGTAGCCAACAGAAGCTCCAAGGATCACTCAATCGAGTCAAGGGCAACAAAGCTCAAGTACAGTTACTAGTACAAGCATAGAATCAGGAGGAGAGAGTTGTCAAAGTATGGAGCAACAGGTGCAAGAAGAGATGCATCAAGAAGACATGGAGGTTGATATTTCATCCTCTATAGTTGGTAGCAAGAACCGTGAGGTTCAACAGACACAGAAGAATACTCAAGAGTTAGTGGGTACTCCTAGGAGGAGTAATAGATAATGGAAACCACCAGCCAAGTATGATGACTATGTTGCATTAGTTAGTATGTTGGTAGATAGTGAACCTTCTAGCTATCAGGAGGCTGCACAACATCAAGTGTGGCAAGAAGTAATGGTTGAGGAGTATACTTCAATTATGCAGAATGATGTGTGGGAGGTAGTGCACTAGACCAACAGAGATAGGGCAGTGGTTGGATCATGTTGGATCTATAAGATCAAGCACGGTGCAGATGGTAGCATCGAGAAATATAAGGCAAGGTTCGTGGAAAAGGGGTTCTCTTAAAAAGAGGGAATAGACTACGAGGAGACATTTGCTCCAGTTGCCAGGTATACTTCTATACGAGCTGTAATCTCAATTTCAGCATAGATGGGATGGCAGATCCATCAAATGGATGTCAAGACAATGTTTCTTAATGGTGAGTTGAAAGAGGAGGTATACATAGAACAACTAGAAGGCTTTGTAGCACACAACAAAGAGACCCACGTGTGTAGATTGAAGAGAGCATTGTAAGGACTCAAGCAGGCTCCCAGAGCGTGGTATGAGCACATTGATAGTTACTTACAGGAAATGGGCTTTGTGAAGAGTGAGGCAGATGCTAATCTCTACTACTTGGTAGTTGGAGGTGAGATTCTCATTCTTGTCCTATATGTAGATGACTTGTTTCTTACAGGTTCACTGGGGCTCATAGAAGAATGCAAGAGGGATCTTGCAGCGGAGTTCGAGATGAAGGATTTGGGACTTATGCACTACTTTCTAGGCATGGAGGTATGGCAGAAAGATGGAGATATTTTCCTTGGGAAAGGGAAATATTGCATGGAAATCTTGAAAAGGTTCAGGATGGAATATTGCAAAGCCATGTCTACACCCATGATCATGAATTGGAGGAAGGTAGACACATCCAGGGAGAAGGATGTAGACCCCACCTTATACAGGAAGTTGATTGGTTCTCTCATGTATTTGGTCAATACCAGGCCAGATATAGCTTTTGAAGTTAACTCTCTTAGTCAATTCATGGTTGAGCCAAAGAGAGTGCATTGACTCAGGTAAAAGCATGTGTTGCGTTATTTACGAGGTACAATTGAGTATGGAATTAGATGTTCTCAAGGTGAAAGAATTGGGTTGATGGGCTATATGAAGCGATTGGGCGGGTAGTACAATGGACAAGAGGAGCACTTGAGTGGTGTTGTTTCACCTGCATCGAGTTGTATCTTGGTTCAACAGAAGTAGAAGTTTGTGGCTTTGAGTTCGGTGAGAGTCGAGTACATAGCAGCCTAGCATGGAAACATGTGAAGTTATATGGCTTCGGAAGTTGCTAGTAGCTTTGTTTGGTAAGAAGGTTGAGACTACGGTGATACACTGCGACAATCAGAGTTGCATCAAGTTGACTGAGAATCCGGTGTTTCATGATAGGTCAAAACATATAGACATCAAGTATCACTTCATCGTAAATTGTGTACAACATGGGGTTGTTAAGCTACAGTTTGTACCTACAGATCAGTAGGTAGCAGACATTCAAAAAAGGCATTGGGGAAGGCAAAATTCATCTTCTTCAGAGAGATGTTGGGTGTCATGAAGAACAACTTCCTCACTAAGAGGGAGTGTTAATCTTAGTAGCTTGGACAGCTGGTTGTCCTCACCCAAATATAAAGAAATTTGGTTATGGGTAGCTTGGACAATTGTTTGTCCTCACCCGAATATAGCAGGATTAGTTATGGGTATCTTGGGTAAATGCTTTTGTCCCGCCTAGAATTTAGAAAAATAGTTGTTTTTGTCAAACAAATATTGTTAGGATAAAAACAATTGTTATTTAATATTGACTCCTTTTAGGTGACACCTCATAACCAAGGTTGTTAATGGTTATTAAGTTGTCTTAATGTCACCGTTCATTTGTATTAATCTCGCCATTGATTTTGAACAAGAGTAGTATATAAGGGGGTCATTGGGTCATTTGTAATAAGGAAGTTTTTAGAGAAACTTGCAGTGTTAGCAAGTAGTAGTCTTGCGGTGTTAAGCGGGCACAAAGGATGATAGCTGGAGATAGCAGTGGAGGAATATCAGCAGGAGGATTAGGAGATTGTCGAGCTCTGCTAGTAAGAGGCAAGTAGTATTTGTATCTCTTGATTTGCTGAAGTTTAATATATTTCTCATCCGTACCATCTTGGTTTTTCCTACGGGGTTTTTCCAGGACAATTGTCGAAAATATTGTGTTCACCTTGTTGGGTATTTTTTATGTATTTGTGAAGTTACGATTGTGTTATTTTCCAATATTTGTTGATCAAATAATCTTACAATATAGCAGTTAATAATCGATGAATCGTAATAGATTTTTCACAATAAGGCCGCCATTTTTGACTTGAAGTTTGTTTTCTTCGTTGTGAGAAGAACTTTGTGAGTTACGTGGCGTGTATATTTTGTTCACTACAAGATTTATCATTGATTTCAAAGACATGACCACCATTTTTGAGAATTTTAAGTTTTTTCTCGAGCTATTGCTACGTAGGTGAGCTTTTCCATTTTTAAACTACAACTTTGGTCTATCTTTTCACTTGTAATTCAATTACGATACCTCCACGAATGGTTGAACCTTGTTGCTTTGCTTCTAACATGCACTGATACTTATTATTTCACATTTATCTATGTTTCCTTGTATTCGATGGTATTTTATATTGAAATGTTTTGGGTGTCATTATTTTCTTCTCATTTCATAGATATCCACAGTTTTTCAAAAGCTAGACCCAAACGATGAGTTTTGTTACCATTCTTTGAGTTCCTTTGCAATGTTCATGTAGTTTCCCTTTAGTTGTTAACTATGAAAATAACTACTCTCCTCCGAATCTAGAAATCTTTAGTGGAATCATGTATGGAGCCATGGTTAAACATGGGTATCTCTTCTTTTACTTGGAAAATGGGAAACCAAAGCTATTTTGAAGTGGGTGTTCATTTCTATGTATGATCAGGCTATGAATTATTTCTACTGTAGTTTCTATCCTTTATTATTGTGACCTTGTAACTTATTCTTTTGAAAGCTTCTCGAGATAATGTCATCTTGAATGACGACCATAGATACTAGGAACCTTTTGTTTCCCTTTACTTTCTGCAAAATGATAAAATCTCTTTTGACTAGAATTTTCATCGTTTTCATTTGATCGCCAAGATATGTAACCATTTAATTTGAAGGAAAACCTCCTGATCTATAGATAACAACTGTTGATTATTTTGATTTGTTGCAATCTCTATATTTTTGTAGAATTGTGGAAATTCTTATTTTATGGGTCGAAATCACTTGATTAGATATGCCATTGTTCTTGAGTTACATGTGACTGTAACTATTCTTGACTTCTGAAAACTCATTGTCCTCCACCTAAAACTAGAAAGTTGATTTAAAATCTCCAATAGTTATGGAAATGAAACTCTCTCTTTCTGAGATTTCTTCTTTTCACTTAAAAGATGTTGTTTCTTTGTCTGGCTATGTCTTTATCTAGCTTGGTCACCTTTGAATTTATGGAATATTTTTTAATCATTTCTTTTGAAAATCATTTCGTTTGTGAATTTTTGAAATCTAGAAATGTGTTATCGGCTATCTTCATTCTTCTAGTGTTGGAATTGTTTTTAAACTTGAAATTTTTCATATTTGTATTATAGTTTTCAAAACTTATACTTAGGCAACTATGGTATTCTAAATTTTCATTCCAAAGATATTTGAGTTGTTTGAAACTTGATGCATTTACCCTTCTAGAACAGCCTTATTATTTTCATGTAATTTATCAATCTTTTATTATAGTAGTTAATCTTAACATAAGATTAAATTAAATATGTGCACCACAATACAACATAACACAATAGGTATCCAACTCCAAATAATAGTATCTCTCAAGTATCAAGCATCAGATACCACCTCCACCAAAACAAAATGAAACAAATTTTCCTTTTCTCTCCACCAAAGAGGTTGGTCACCCTATGGCCCTAGGCACATAGAGTTTAGGCACCTCTAACATAATTGACATAATGACATGTGGTTAGACAACCACACCGCTTATTTGTAACTCCTTGGTTCGTACCACCATAGAACAAAGTGGGCCTATAAGTACCACCAATCCATGGTGAACCTATGTCCCTATTACAAAACAACATCATTAGAACCAACTTTCCAAGTAACAAGGAAAAATTCCAAATGGTATCAAATTCATTCTCCTTGGGCTAATCGAGAAGATAAATTTCAACCTCAAGGAAGAAAATTTCAACTAAAACCATCTTTCAATCTAAGTAAATTAAATGGAAAATTATCCATGGTTAGTGTGAAAATTATTATGTTAGTGCAATAATCAATTTAAATGCCCAAAATTGCAAACATTATGTCAACCAAAAGTTAAATAGATGACTTTGTTGATTCCAAAATTACCCGAAACACAAAATGATCAAATTAACCCTAAGAATCAATGTTTACCAATAAGAAAACATCCTTCCTTTTTATGTTTAATACCCATTCATTTAATTGAAATGGATTAAAGTGTTTTGAAACCATTTAAAAAAATGTCTTGTAAAAGTTTTAGAAAAAAATTTATGGAAATTTGTAATATTTACTTTGATAAAATAAATTATACTCAATGACATCAATTTTTTGTTAAGATAATGAAATTAAACAATAGATAAATATAATTAATACTATAAGAATAATAAAATCTAATATTCGTGGTGAAAATGTGCTTATTTTCAAAAAATTGCATACATCATAGCATATTATAGGTGTGAAAAAACGTAAAAAATATAATTATGGTCAATGGAACACTCTTAATAATACTATAGCAAGTAATAAGACAAAAAAATTGTAATTTAGGTAGTGTTCAATGTCTTTAGTGCTTTCTTTTACATGATGTCAAGCTCGTAAAGTGTTAAGTTAGTAAATGAGGTATGATTTACTTTATTATATATGCTTTAAAATGTTTTTATGTCATGAAAGGATAAGAAAGGGGGATATTTATTTATAAGAATGTTATACAATTGATGAAATTCACTAAAAACATGTTGGTCCACAATCGTAAAATAGGATTAGGATATAATTGTACATCCTCGATTGAAATATAATTTTTGGACCGGAGGGAGAAAATTATGTTTTGAATGTATGGGCCTAAATGGACGTTTCTAGTTATATTTTATATAATTAAACTTTAGTGACTAATGACATAGTAGTGTGAAAAGGTATGAATGTTCCTAAAATACTATACAAGTGTGATAGTAAAAATTGGGAGAAAGAATTTTTCCATGCAAGTGTGCAAATGTAAATATCATTTGTGTTAGAGGATAGATTACTAAATTTGAGCATCTACATTCATCCCTCTTTCAATAGGAAATTGAAAATTATGTTCTTAGAAGTAAAACATACTTGAGTGTATAGACACACTTTGTCTTTTCTCATAATAACTTTATTCTGTGGTATCTCATTGTGTTTGTGTTAGAATTCCCTAAAATGAAACCTACAACATAGAATATATTCAATTTAATAAATATGAATTCTAACTATAAATCGAAATGTAATAAAAGTATAGTACTGAAATGTGCAACAAGAAATGCCAAAAAATATGAAAAACATGGAAGAAATACACTGTTTATTTAGTAGAGGGAATGTTCTCCTCTTCTTTTGCCTTGAAGATTTCTTACTTTTCTCGATCTCGATTAAATAATTTGTGGAAATTAGTACCCAATTGTGTTTATTAGAGGTAGATCTATTAGGTTTACCAACCCAACATATGAATTGGGAAGAGAATCACTAAAAATGAGGAGCTAAAGCAACTCATAAAAGAAGAAGGTTGTATATCAAAGTTATTCAACAAATATTATATATTCCCTTTTAGTTCAAGATTATAGGTAATTATTCCATTGAAGAACCTAGATTGTTTTTTACCTTCCAAAACCACATAAACCATACCGTTGGAGAGAGGTATAAACATAATTATTAAAATAAAGACATATAATATAAAATAGAAATATGTGCTCCCATACTCTTTATATGTACTACACAACCGAGTATAATTGATTGCATGTTGAAATGTGAATGGATAAAGGAGACTCAAGCCCCAATGTGTCCAAAATGGAAGATGAAAGTGATTATTGTGAAGAAAGAGAGAATTAAATACATCATGCCCCCTGAATATTTTCCACATATATTCAATTTGAGTATTAAACCATAGGAAAGTTTATACCTATGATAATATTCTTGTGGATCATTGAATGATCTAGAGGATATAATACGGTCAAAAGCATCCATACAATATTGAAAAGGATGTATTTTTTTAAACATGTGTAAAATTATCTGATTTTTATGGATGAGTCCAATTATGAGGTGTTTTTTACCTCTAGATATGTGTGTAGCTAGAAAATTTCATATCTACTAGAAATGTGGAATATACACCATATGATTTCCCGTCTTTCAACGTGCGGTGATGAATAATTTCATTGTGAGAAAAAAATAAAAAATGAATACCCATGTATCAAAAGTTGAGAAACTATGTATAATCTCTGAAAAACTAATGTGGTTTATATGAAGAAGAAACTATACCTTCAATGGGGATGTGCATGGTAGAAACTATGAATCAAAACAATATTAATAACAAGTACCTTGATTACCATAACATTGTTAATGCAAATAGTAATAAAAATATTATGCAACCATGTGTTGGTATAAAATAAGTGAATGAAATTTATAAATAAGATAAAAAAATGTCGAACAATGTCACACAAAAGGATAAATACATCCAAACATGAGACACCCATGTGTCACAAGAAATTCAAGGCACTTGAGTCTAAGAAAAATATAAACGTGCACAAGGAATGATGTTTACAAATTTAGTAAGAGAGTAACATTTCTACATTATTGATGTTTGAAAACATTCTTAATATGTGCAAGGGTGTTTCTAGTTGTTCTATAGAAAGTTATCTTACAATAACTTTATTTTCAATCAAAATTATAATTGGTTAGATAAATACATGTCACAATTTAAGAATGCACATATGTATTATTAGGTGAGTAGGATGCATGTAACAATAGGTGTACAAAATATTTTGATTTTCGCCATGGCACGATATGTAACATAATAAATTTATGGTACATTAGTATCTCGTGAAAATATACCATACAAAATAAGAATTAGTTTCGGTTCAAATACATTGTTAATTTCATTGATGCAAAAATAATATCGAATAATGTAACATGAATATGGGACATGGTTATCAAAAACTTAATATTTCACGAGATATTTTCATATGATAGAGGAATAATATTAGCAAATATATTAAGAATATATGAAATTTATAGGATCACATAAGTTACACTCATTTTGTATGCCAAACACGAGTTATTGGAATATTCATGATATGTGTATAATATATATTGTTAGTGTATGCTTTTTATTTTATTGATAAGTTTTGTAAAGGCTCCAGGATGATAAAAAGATAAATTAATGAGGCTCACATTAGACAAAAATAAAAGAGACAAAGTGCCAACAAAACTTGGCTCAAACAACTCGATAGGAAGAAGATAACAACCCTTGAAAATGAAACAAAAATCATCCCGCAGTAGATGAGTGGGACCTTAAATTCATTTCTGATGGAGCTGAAATCTTATTTGAAAAATATCTTTTATTATTCTAGACTAATGTCTATTCTCCCCTTTTACATTTATCTACATCCTGGATCGCATGGGAGAACAACATCAAGAGACGAAATAGGATGATACAAAAAAAGGAAGGAGAGGAAGGATCCTTCTCCTTTTCCAAACCCTTTGAAACCAATGGAAAATCCTTCAAAAAAATGTGTTCGTGTCCCAATGAAGATTGATCAACTATGGGGGTAGTTTCTACCCTCAAAAAACTCTTCTCAGGAAATGAATCATCCATACCATCTAAAGAAGCTTTATCCGAAGAATCACAAGAAGGGGCTTCCAAAACATAGTGTGTTGGAAGGTACCCCTTACACCATCCCTTCTTAGACCCAGTTATGATCTTGGATAAAACACAATCCTTGATCAAATGACCTATTTCATAACACCTATGACAATGAAAAGCAATATTTTCATAGTCCAATATTTGAATCAAAACCCTTTCACCAATTTGCACATTAATCTTCTTAGAAATATAATGAGATATAGTCAAATCCACCAAAATCTATGCCTAGGAGCATGAATTGATTTTATATGGAATGAATAAAATTCAAAAGAGTGGGTAGATGAATGTAGTTGTAAAACTCTAATTACAATAGATAGATATAAAGTTCCATGAGAATAATAATATATCTCTTTAGATCATATGAAAACCTCACCTAACTTTAACCATGTAACTAATCTAGTGTAGAAAGCTGCATAAAATTTTCAATTATAAGGCCTAAGCGTATTTAATTTAATCAATTTTTAATTTTTGATGTAAATGTAATATTTTTTAAAATATAATAAAAGATAACATCCTCTTTTTACGAGATATATAGTTGTTGTTAGTGCTCACATTAGTTTATTATGGATTATATTGTTTATAATGTGTGTGATGAGTTGTATTTACAACTCATAGCTTTGTAATATTATTATTAATAGAGTTTTCATGATAATACAACTCATTGATAATAATATAGGATTGTATTTGTGTACGTGAGTTTATCTCACCACTAGAATAGGAGTTGTTGAGAGATTCTAGTGAGTTAGTTTAGGGATTTGAGATGATGTTTGACTCCATGGAATAAGGAGTACAAACTACTATATAATGTAATCTTTATCAATGAATAAATCATCCCCAATGAATTTAATTTCCATATTTTATTATTCAATTTTTTTATATTATATTAGAATTCTTATCGGTGGTATCGAGCAAGATTTGGAATGCTGAGAATTACTATGGGGCAAATTTGATTGCCCATCTCATGAAAACTTGAATTATCAGGTTTTTCAAAAGCGAGGATAGTATTCTTAGCATTGTTTATTATTGATTTGCAGTGTAAAAGCTCTCATCAATTACGTTTTGAAGATTTGCATGCAGGTGTATTTATTTATTTTAATCAAATTTTTGGGTTCACATCTACTAGCTATCAAGTTATTAGTTTATGTAACTTGGAATGTAAAATAAAATTTATAGATTGTGTTATTTTAGATTCCACCTTGTGTGGAGATTGTCAACAATCTCGGTATTAGTAAATAGTTCACATTCATAAATATTATTGGCTGATGCTGATAATCACATATCCATATCTTCACTCTTTTGAAGTGCAATTGCATCTGTTTTTAATCTACTACTCCATTGATTTCTTGTGTCTATAGAAAAAATCATCAGATCTATTCTAACTTCTGAAGATCTATCCATTCTCATACACATGCACATCTATCTAATCGACTGCATGGAGACCTCAAAGTGCCAGAATAAGGGTAGAGTTTCCTTTTGAGTAGAAGTTAGAGATAAAATTGATTGTACAAAAGTTCAAGTCATCAATCAAGTTATTCTAGAAACACGGGGTTTATTGAGAAAAAAGGAGAAATATCAGGAAAGAAATGGGACACTTTCTATTCTAAATTGTATTTTTATTGCGCCCTTCCGCCTATTCTTCCACCATTTTCCAGTCATGGCTCTCAAATGCTTTTGTCACGGATTCACAACGTTTGGGGTTGTATCTCAGTTTTCACTCGAATATTACATCACTTAAATCCTGATCTTTCTTTACACATCTGCATTTGGATCTGGATCTCAAATAATTTTACATTGGATAGAGGTTTTCTTCGCCACCATAGAAACCTAATCTGCCGTGTTATTCTGATAAAGACATCGCCAACATGTCTTTATCTTCTAAGAACATTGTATCTGTTTATTCATCTCAATATTATAAGTCATGTATTTTAATTTTTTATAGATCCTTTAGATTTAGCATTCAAATATGTATTAATAAAATAGTGTATTTAAAGCTAAAGATATACGGATTGTATAAAAAGTTTAAGTCTATGTTTTATAAATGTTATCACATGGTCAAAGTGGTTATTATTGGTTGTCAAATGTTTTACAAGTCATGTCAATGTAATTTATGAGTCATCATAAGAAGTCATAGTTTATGTCCTTTAAATTTAAAAGTCTAAAAGAAAATAAAATAAAATAAAATTTTCCTTACGAACACATTTTCGGTGTTACCCGACATCCAATTTTTGGGAGAATAAGATGAATAATATTAAAATTTTGATGATAGTTTTGATGACTTCAAGAAGTAAAATTTTCTTATCTTCATGGGCTCCACCCCTCGACCCCACCTTGTATCGCGACAGGGAGTGTGCCCAGGGCACTACCCCGAGACCCTACAAGGAGCGTTGGCCCTTGACCTTGTTGGGGGCTGCCATCCCCAAACCCCTGCTTTGGAATTTCATAACCAAAGTGTAGATTCATAGGGAAGATGCATCGGCAAAGGCGGTGCAAATTTTAGCTCCATGGTCCAATCTGCTGAGTAAGTAGTGACATTCTTGGAGGACAGAGGCAACAGAGGGAAGGAGGTCAATCAACGACCTCTCGTTAGCCACAAGCGATAGGGCCACACAATGGTGTTGTGGAATTTCATTTTTAGTTGTGTGTTTACTTTCTACAAATAAGAATAGATGGATCATACATGTTCAACTATTGTAATAAGTGAGCTCCTACGTGAGCGATATTTCTTGCATTTTCCCTTGATGTCAAAACATTGTAGAAGATCAGAAGCACCAATGTAAGTCAGTTCATGGATCTTGAAAAGTTTTATGGGAGATCCAAAAACCACATGAGGTGGATAGTTGATGGGTTTTGTTCATGTCAAGGTTTATGGTAACCTTTTTTAAAACCATGGAAGGAGAGAGCCTTTGTTTTGATCAAGGTCATGAGCCAAGTTGGGCATGCCACATGGGTGAGCATACTGCAAATAAGTGTGTGAATGTTTTTCCACCATGTTCACACTAAGGGGGAATGTTACAGATATATAGTTGTTGTTAGTGCTCACATTAGTTTATTATGGATTATATTGTTTATAATGTGTGTGATGAGTTGTATTTACAACTCATAGCTTTGTAATATTATTATTAATAGAGCTTTCATGATAATACAACTCATTAATAATAATAATATAGGATTTTATTTATGTACATGAGTTTATCTCAACACTAGAATATGATTTATTGAGATATTCTAGTGAGTTAGTTTAGGTATTTGAGATGATGTTTGACTCCATAGAATAAGGAGTACAAACTGCTATAAAATGTAATCTTTATCAATGAATAAATCAACTTTGAATGAATTTTATTTCCACATTTTATTATTCGGTGTTTTTATATTATATTGAAATTCTTATCACCTACTACTTATGTCAATTTCTAGAGAGGGAAAATAAATTGACTTTCCGGTGATAAATGAGGAAAACCTTGAGTAGCCCACTAGCTCAATGGTAGTTTCTTTAACTTGGTTTCGATAATATCCTCTCACATAACGAAGGTTTAGTTATTTAAAAACTATTATATATGTAGGAAGATACTCCACTATTCACATTTTCTTCATACAAAAATACTTAGTTGATCAATTATTGAGCTAGACCATCAAACAAAAATCTATAGAACGTTTGTGAATCAAACTATGAAGGTATTCTCTTTGTTGTTAAGAGTAGATGCAATCCTATTTTTCATTGGATTTTATTTTTAAGAATGTTTACCTAATATTACATGTAGCTATGTTTCATTTGTTTCAATGTTAACTATTTTTATTATAGTATAGATTTATGTTTGAATTTAATCATTTTCTAAAATTTTAGTGTCATTTAGTGCTAAAAAAACATCTTCCATCGTCATGTGGTTAGCATATTTAGTAGAGAAATACATATTCTTGAAGCTAATAGAAGCTTAATATATACACGTCAATTATTTCTAAGTTCAATACCCACCATTTATTGATCGTAATTCTTCGTAGGTGTTCTCTGTAGAAGTATAAGTGTAAGTATTAATGGTTTTTTGGATGAAAAATGTTATAATTCCACGTATGTATGAAGTTTTCCTAAAAATAAATACTTTTTCTTATATTGTAAAGTGTGTTATTTATGTATACGTAAGTATAGATGCTCATTAAAATACATACTTAGAGACAAATAAAGTGATCATTTACATTATTTTGACCCCTTAGACATGGTGGAGTTGTTATTTTATCCCATGAGTTCATGTAATTTGAATTATGCAACCGCACCTCTATATTTGAATTTTTGTGTTAAATTTCGTACATGTTGTATTGGTGGGAATTTTGCATACTTAATTCAACTTGAGGCTCATGGTTAGAGGCATGGATTTAAGCTACCTATCTTGACATGATATAAATTGTGGAATTATAAGAGGACATCCTTGAAGTGGGGAAATTTTTTAGATCCAATACACTTTTATCTTCTCTACACACAACCGACACTTAAGGTCTTCTCACGCAAAAACCTAACATGCATTCATTATTTGTTCTATTTGGGAATGATTAGGGTTTCTAATGGTTTTTAAAATAAAAATGATGTAAAATTCACGTGTTTGTGAATTTTACATAAAATAATGCTTTTTCTATATTGGAAAGGGGTGTCGTATTGCCATAGAGGGTACACCCACTCCTCATGGGATGTACTTGAGAGGCATAGAAATTTTATGTAGTAATTATTTGGCCTTGTGCACATGGTCCGAAAGTTTGAGTTCTCCAATTAACCTTTGTATTTGAAATTTTTTGTGTTAACTTTTCAATAAGAAATATTTTGGGAAGTTCCTATCCACTTTGAATTTAAGGTCATGGTTATAAGACTACCTATAAGTTTCCTATCTTACCATGTAATAAAAAGTAGAAGAATTATTTGACCAAATGAATTAACATGTATCTTAGAGACTAACAATAATACTATCTTGAGATTAGGATACATACATTGTTCTAAAGATGTTATTATGTTATAAGTTAAGATATGTAGAGAATGGTTGGTTTAAGAAACCACGAATAAAATATTCATCAAGTATCTCTAAGTGATATATTTATTGTAATATCCTCTCCAATATACCAAGAAAATAAATCCACCCAATGAAGAAATATTTAGTCACTATTTTTATGATACAATTAAAATTTTGTACAAGATAGGCAACATGAAAAGAATGATAATGAAAACTAAAGATAACACTAATCCATTAAAAATTCATGATTTTATGGTTCCAAATTTCTACATTAAATCAAATGGTTTGAGAGTGTAAATAATAATAGGATATTATAAATCGATCATCTCAAATGTTTTATTGATTGCAATCCTTTCTCTTATGCATCAATGTTAAAATCCCGCATTTAAGTGGTATTTTAATGATAAATTTTATTTATTTTTCAAGATGGTAAATCCAAACTAATCACTTATATGTGTAATTCCATCTAGTTATTTACAAGTGTTATCTACTCAAAAACATGTTTTCCTTCTTTAAAAAAATTACACACACATCGATGGATTTGATTGGATTTTTATGATAACTTTTAGAGTTTTTGTAATATATCTAGAATACACAATAATGTCAACCATGTAGACATAATATTTAAATATAACCATCATTAAATTCCACATAAATTAATGGGTATTTAATTTTATCATACACAAGCTATTAAAATATATCCCTATAAACATGTATGAAAAGTAAAAATATTTTGACCTATTGAGTGAAGATAAATTTTGAAACAGACTATCATGACACATTCTAATTTCACCACCTACATTATTTGAAATTTATCTTCTTGTTGTCCCATTTTTTATTTTATCAACAAAATGGGATACCCAATCAAAATTTTCATGATTAACCTTTTTATGATCCATTCTTCATTTATGAATTACTATCAAAATACCTCACTTGCTTTTTAAATTATTTTCCACTATCATTCTAATCCCAAATCTGCACCCCTCATAAATTTGGATGGATGGAACTAACCATTTTCTCTACAAAATACGTGGGATAGTAATTTAGTTTATCGAAGTGCAAGAACGTGGAGTTCTCAGTAGGTTCTCCTTACCTATGGAAAAAGGTGCATCAATCAAGGAACTAGGTAGAGTTTTGATAAATCCACGAAATATTAGAAGGTTGAACTACACTTAGTAAATTCACCAAACATTTGTAAATTCGTGGAGACTAAGCTAATTATACGGAGGGATATATTTAAAATATTATGTGACGTTCATTTGGCCATCAATTTTAATGATCAACTTCAAGAATCAGGCCAAGTGGAGGGATTCTAGATCTCCTCAAAGATTTTTCCTTCTGCGGACCTTAAGGTCGTAGAATAAGCCACATTACTTAGTATTTTGGATATGCAATCAAACAAATTAAGTAAATTCAAGTCAAAGAACATGTGGAGGGTGAAGGCAATGCCATATGGTAGTAGATCAATGGTCACTGGGAAATGTGTCACCAATTTGGAACTTCCTCCGGAAGATGCATTTTGGAGACCTCAAGTCCATGGAATAAACAAATTTCAATTATGGATTTGGTTCTAGGAAACTCAGCGAAGAAACAAGGCTACGTTGAAGTAATTTAATAAGGCAAATAAATTTATGTCCACCCAAATAAAGTTTACGTCATGAAAGAAAACTTTGACAAGTCTGAAAATATGAAGTTATGTGGAGCTATTTCATTCACCTTCCTTTTGTAATATTAAAAATGTAATTTGCTAAGGCAGGTATGAAAAGTATAACACTACGAAGAGCATTGATATTTCATATTGGCTTATTCATCTCGGTGGTTATTCAAGAGATAAAAAGGGTCGACATCATGAAAGGCATGGGGTTTCCCCATTTGATAATGTTTCGTATTGGGAAGAAGAAGATAAAATAAATATTGACATCACAAAGAGCATGGAGATTTCTCATTATCTCACACTTTGCAATTTTCAGATGAGACTATCAAAGAGTTTTAAAACCCTAGGAAGTGGGATTTTATCGTTGGCTCACACTTTGCAATCATAAAATGAGACTATCAAAGGGTTTGAAAACCCTAGGAAGTGCGATGTTATCATTGGCTATAAATTCGCACTTTGTCGAGGAGGGAAATCAAAGGTCCGACACTATGAATGAATAGGGTGTTGTTTCATTGGAATAAATTTACAAACCCACATAATGCAAAAGGAAAGAAAGGAAAAGAAAGGAAGTAAATCCCACCCCACGACCCAATGGTTTCTTGAAACATGGAAAACTAAAAGAAGTGCACACACAGTGTAGAGGTCGATCCTCGAACCAATAAAAAGCTACCACGTGTCATGTTCTTGTACATCCAGGCATACAAATTAAAATGGCCATATTTTTTGACTCGAGCTCCAAATGACACAAAAGTTACATCGTTTGAAATATCTCCTTGATCCCTTAAATTTGGCATTGTAAGAATCATATTTTGGTAGTTTTTAATGGGAGAAAATGAGGAAACAATATTTTATGCATTAATATGCTATTTTGGTAGTGTTTAATGGGAGAAAAGGAGGAAGCACCCAAATTGATGAAGTATGGAGATCTTTCCTTCTCTTAAAAGTAATGTAATGTGGGGAAATGGACTTGGTAAGCTGCCCATGATGTTTTTAGAGATTTGATGCATGATTGATGGTGGTTAGATCTTGAAAACCATGTTGTAGGGAAAAATAGAGATTTTCATTAATGACAAGATCAAATCTGATCTCTTTCCCTCTCGGTTCCCTCTCCTCTATATCCCTCCTCTCTGAAAATATATAAATGTAAGTTCTTGGAAACATTTAAAGGGTTTGTAGATTATTTGTATGAATTGGATCTTGAAGTGTAGAGACAAAAAAAAATTGTTTCGTTCTTATTATCAAAGAACATTAATGATATCTATTACAGACTTTGTGTTGTGGATTTATCTCTTTCATTTGAGGTATTGTTCTTGAGTTCAATGCACCAAATGGTTCTTTGCTTTAAGATCTAGTTTATTGAATCTATAGCTAGTTATTACTATCTATTCACATGTGATTATATTTTGATCTGCATTCTACTTAAGAGAAATCATGTTTCCTTCTCATTCTCTTCTTACTCTTGAAATTGCTCCTTTATTTCTTCTTATTTTCTGTCTCTACACGCCTTCCTTTCTAACAAGAACAACTACTGGGATGAGATCCCAACCCCGAATGGTTAGATTAGTGTGAATATTGTAAATATTATTTGGCATGCTAGAAAAAGATTAGTAATAAACAAGGTTCCTCCCCTTTATTTGAGGATGGAATTTGTCCCACATGCTATCATTGAATCTCATATTTTTTCTTTGACAAAAATCCAAGCAACAATTTTTGGTGAATCATTATGCCAGAACAAGTAAGACTACTCTTGTTATATTATTGACCACTATGTATTTTTATTTTTCTATTATTTATTTCCAAAATCATTCTCACAAGGAGAGTATAAAAGTGAGGTAGCTAAGCCGAGAGATGAACTTGATACTTTATCCGACCTTCTAAAATAATTTATTATTAATCTTGCACAAAAAAAGAGTGTTTCGGATGTGTTAGGATCTCTTCACCTATGTGTGGGAATCATGATACCTAAGATTTAACCACATATGCTACTTCTAGAGAAATTTTTTGAGTCACACTCACATTCCTACACAAATAACTTTCATGCTTGCACTAAAAGCATAAGCTCCAAACCCTTGGTGTCTAGTTATCGGTCTTCTTGTATTGCACAATTGTTGCATGATTTTCCACATGGGTCACGCGAGAAATTCCCTAAATTAAATGGTGATGGGAAGAAACAAACAAATGAGCATATATCTATATTTTCATGGCTTTTGGAGTTATGGGAGTAGCGAGCATGAAGATGTTTTTGTTTGATTTTTCATTGAGACACTTCAAGGTATAACTACAAAATAGTTCTATCATCTTCCCTAGAAATATTACCAAATAGGATAGTATGAGAACATAGTTCAAACAAGATTCAAACCCTCTAAATATTTACATGCCTTGTTAGAAGATCTCACCTAGATGAGTAAATATCCACATGATCATATGTGTGAATTCAAGGCCAAGTTCAATAAGATGATTCAAAAATCCCAACACACTGTGCTTCCTAATCTTGACAATAGAAAATGTTTTTGTTAACGCACAACTTCCTAAAGTAATTTTATTGATGAAATTATATAACATTCTTTACTTGGTTGTTGCACATTCATCTGCCACAAAAATCAAAGATGATCTTATCATGGGTGGAAAGATCGAAGAGATTCTTCCAAAGCTAAGAATAAAAAACACTTATCAAAGCACTATTGATCTCATGATCCGAGAATGGATAATGATTTGATGAATCTAAAGAATCAAATGTCTTAGCATGCATCAGCCACTTCTTATAGGGATATCCCAAGAAGTAAATTTAACAATAACAATGGTGTTCCTACAAGATATAGGAACCCATTACTAGCCACCCATCCTAGATTGGTCATTGAAGCTCCTCGTGTTAATACATTAGTTGAGGTGATCGAGGAAGAAGATGAAGAAGTACATGATGAAGCTAATGATGACTTTCAGGATTTTCATTACGATGATGACTCATATAATTCAAAATTGGGTACTTGGAATATGAAAAACATTGTTACACGAAGTTAGTGGACAATATTTTGTTGTTTTCACCCGATCTCATAATGAAAGAAGTAGAAAAACATAAAGTGAATGAATATTAAGTAATTCTTTCCAAAAGAGAAAATCCTTTTCCTATTCAACCAAAGGAAAACCCTCTTGTCAAGTAAGTTTCCACTACTTCCAATCCTCCTCCTTCACTTATTCCCAAGACCATTCCTCCCAATGCACAAAAAATATGGAAATGTATTCACCTTCAATTGTTCCCTCATGTGGTGATTTTTATATCATTTCTCATGTTAAAAGGACAAATATTCAAAATTCAAAAGCTAAATACCTCCAATCCAATCTAGAGTAGTTTGAAAGGCTTGCCAAATTCATTATAAGAAAATATTGTCTACCACATAATGCTATATCAAAATGATTCCTCCCTAATCCCACAATCCCCTCTTCTCAAAATAATATAAAGCGTCAACCCCCTTCTCTTGGAATATTGAACCATTTTATTTTTCCTTCTTATCAATGATTTTAAACTAAGAAATTACATTATTGATTACGGGGCCTCCGATATTGTTATTCGGAAAAGGTAGCTCATGATTTTGGGCTAACTCTTACAAAACCTTTGAGATGTTGTTACTCCATGGAAACAAAGTAGGTCACATTGTTTAGTCAAATAAAGGATGCAAAGTTCACATTTTCCACATTCCTAGAGAAAAGAGTCTTGATGACTATTCTAGTTGTATATATTTCAATGGCTTATGGTATCTTTCATGGGTGAATTTTCTGCAGAGATGTAGGTAGAGAAATTCATATGGATTCGACAAAGGATATAATTCTAATCAATGTAACCATGCATGTTCTTCAACCTGAGCCTCAAGATAAATAATTGGTCATAAAATATGATGATCCTAGGGCCCAAATCCTTTTTAAATATGTTTTTTTAGGAAACTATTTCTGACCTCATATCAATATTTTTATTTTACTTTAATCACGGAGGAAGATACCAATGTAATATGGACTTTAGATTTTGATGGTAGTTTCTCTAATTTTTGATTCATTTTGGTATAGTGCTAATATCTCACGAGTTCTATATCTTCCTTTTTTTATTAAAATTACAATTTGAAAATACAAATAACACTATCGAATATGAAGAACTATTATTAGGACTAAGAATGGCTAAAGAAAAATGAGTTAGAAATTGTAAAACACAAGGGGATGTAGATCTCATTTTAAATAAAGATAGGAATGTTTATCGGTGAAGAACAATCATATAAGGCATTATAGAAACATATTTTTGGACTTTATTGAATATTTGTATGCCTTCTCAATAAATGCAATGCCTAGGGATCACAATGACAAGACAAAATCCCTCATGATATCTGCTTCATTTCTCCTCCCTCAACTTGAGTTCAAGAAAGAAAAATACACCTTTGAGATAGTCTATCGACCAAGTGTCCCCGATAACTCTTCCCATTGGAAAATATTCAATGATGATAAATAGATTCTAACCCTTTTAGAAAATTCTAATAATTTTAGTGAGATTTCTATGAATCCATCTATAATTCATAACAAGAGATCGATGGATACGTTATTCAACCGAAGGGAAACAAAATCCCCAAAGCCTTGGTGTCCTTGTAAGGACTATTGGATCAACATGACCACTTCATTAAAAAGAAGGAAAATTCGTAAGCTAATTTTTGGCTGAGGTTGAAAAATTTAGTTTGGGAACCACTGAGGAGCCAGATATTTTAAACATTAGCAAATGTTTCTACCCTAAGGAGAAGACAAAAATTATGGAATTATTGAAAAAGCACATGAATATCTTAGCATGGTATTATATAGATTTGAAATATTTCAAACTGAAATATGTTCACCATAGTATCCCTCTCAAGACAGATGCTCAACCATATAAGAAAGAGCGATGTCATTACAACCCCAAGATGTTTGACACCATTCTTGTAGAGATTTAAAAGATTTTGGACATAAGGATTATTTTTATCATTCATCAATCGACATGGGTGGCCAACATTGTTCTTGTACGTAATAAAATGGAGAAATCCGTATCTGTGTTTATTTTTAAAATCACAATCAATCTTCACTAAAAGACAGTTACCCTTTACATATTATGGATCAAGTGCTACAAATAGTGACAGGGTTATAAATTCTTTCTTTTATGGCTGTATTTTTAGGATACAATCAAGTTGAGTTCTCTATACAAGATCAGCACAAAACATCATTCACCACCCCATTAGGTAGATTTTCTTACTAGAGGATGCCATTTTTATGATTAATGTTGGATCTACCTTCTAAAGAGATATGAATATTAAATTTAGAGGATTGATAGTGAAAATCATTTTGGTTTATGTGTATGACCTTAGAGTCTTCTCTAAGAATAAGCATGATCATTGTGATCATTTGGAATAAGTTTTAATATGGTGTCGGAAAATCCAAAGAAATCTATGTTTTTAGTCATAGAAGGAAATTTCTAGGACATATTGTGACAAAATATGGAACTAAGATTGATCCTGAATGGGTTAAATCTATATAAATAATCACCCTTCCTATAATTAAAACACATGTACATTCATTCTTTGGGAAGGTTAATTTCTGAGATGGTTTGTTCTAGATTTTTCTGACAAAAATCGACATATTGTTGAGATGATGAAATGTAAAGTTCCATTTCTATGGAATGTTAATGGGAAAATTTCTTTTGATGAAATCAAGGAATACATAGCTCAAGCTCTTGTCCTGGTATGCCCATATTTTCAAAATAATTTTACCACATACAACTATGCCTCGGCTCATGCAATGTTTGTTTTACTAATTCAAAAGAATACTAAAGGAGTTGAGTCTCCAATTTATTTTATGATCTTCCCTTTGAAGGATCATGAGATAAATATGTCCTAGATTGAAAATCATGCCTATACCATGGTTTAAGTAGGAAAAAATTTCCATTATTACATAGTGAATTCTCATACGCTAGTTCTCTTACCCGATACAATAGTGAAGTCTATCCTTACTCGGAAAGAATTGGGTAGTCGGTAGGGAAATTAGATTACCAAGGTGTCATGATATGATTTAAAGATCAAACCTACAAATATTTTTCATGGAAGATTCTTGTGTCAATTAAATGTTGAAAACAAATTTGAAGAAGAAGATCACATATTTGAGGAAAATTAGGAAGAAATGCCTAGGGTGATTTTTTTGAGTACAACTAATGAGAGTTGCTCGGGCCCAAAATATCCAGAACCTCATTGTTGAAGGGGACTCCCTTAATATTATTAATCTGCTTAATCAGTCCTCTTCTCCTAGCTGGAATATCAAAGATTTTATCTCTGAGTCCATAAGCATCAGTCATACCTTCAACAGCATCAGAATCATACATACTTACAGGGAAGGAAACAAGCTGGCCGATGCAATGGCCAATTATGGCATTAATTTAAATTTCACTATTTGGGATAATGATAGTATCCCTAATCAGCTTCACAACAGCATACATGCGGACCTTCACACGCAAACAATCTCTAAAGATATGCTTTAATCTTTGGAGGAAATCCATAAATTCTTCCACAGGTGCTGTTTTAGTTTATTTGGCGTGGCATATGATATCTACTCCAAATGATAGCAAGATTTTGTTTAGGAACTTCAAGTGGAGTTGTCTAAATTTAAAAACAGCGCACGCGGGAAGTACAATAGCTGTTGATATTCGGTTGCCAAGCTCCGCGAAAACCGAAGATAACTACAAGGTGAAAGCTGACAGGATAAGGGTTTTCACGCGCGACTTCACGCAGACTCAGATCGGCAATCCTACAGCCGTTCGTGGGAGGACCAACGGCTACAGTTCCCATTTTTATGCGACCCGCAACGGTGAGAAACGAACCACTCTCAACGCCCAAAGGTATTTTGAAAATTGTTGTAACCAGCACATCCTTGTGAAGATGGGAGGGCCTCCCTGCCAGATTGAGCCGTGTGCAGACCCTGACTGGAAAGATAACACTGAGCTCTGGAACATTCTTAGTATTGGCGGATTCACCAACTTTGTGGAGAGAGTGCAAGGGCATGATCAAAGCATCTCTGTTCGCTTTGCCAAGGAGTGGAATGAGAGGATGGTCGACTATGGAGGGCAGAAGATTCTTATTAATGACGAACTCATAGCCGAAGCGACTGGCCTCAGCTTGGAAGGATACCGCTTCTTCAACAAGAGGGTTATCAAAGAGGCTGAAGAGAGAAGATTTGTGGAGGAGGAGGAGAAGCTTATATTCAACACCGCGGGTCTGCTTGTTAATTCAATTCCTTCTCCGTATGATGAAGTCACCCGCATGATGATTCGCTACATATCCTTGGAAGGCAGGTTTGTTACTGTCCCTGCCAAGCACCTTGTCTTTTTGAATCACTTTCGTAGGAGTAGGTTGGTTTGCTTCCCCACTATCTGTTAAACTCTCTTGAGCGCTCCATTTTGGAGTTCCAGAAGCATACCGGTTCCCTTCACCAAGGGCTTATTCTGCTTATTCACAAGCACTGCCTTATCAAATTCCCCGGTCTCCCTTCCTCTCCCGGCCTGGCTTTGTTGGGCTCCGTTGCTGCCAGTCCTGTCTCCCCTGCTGTCCCTGCTGCTGCCCCCGCCTCCGGTGCTGATGCCCCCATGCAGGCTGCTCATGCTTCTCCTTCTTTTCCTCCTGCTGCTGCCCCTGCCACCCACACTGTCTCTACTTCTAAACGTGTCACCAGGGCTTCTAGGAGACTCAACCTTGAGTCTACTGCTGAGGGGGATGAACCTTTGGATGACATTGCTCGTGATCTGCTGAACATTAGTAGTGCCAGTCCCCAGGCGGCACCAACGGATAACCCTTCTAGAAGATTGGAGGCCTTAGAGGCTGAGCTTAAATTGCTGAAGGATGAGGTAAAAAATCTTGCTAAGCAAAAAGGCAAAAAAAGCATTGAGGGAGAAGGGAGCATTGGCAATAGCCAGCTTGATGAAATATACAAAAAACTGACCTCCCTAGACTCCCGCCTTGGGAAAACGAAGACTAGGCATGAGTATAATATTGCAGCATTCAGGGCCATAGAGGAATTCATCGAAGGTCATGCAAGAAGTGTTTCGCATCTCAGCGGTGTCCCGATTACTCTTTGGGGCAATGAGAAAGAGAGTAAAAGAACCAGAGAGGAGCTCGATAAGACGGATGCTGCTCATATGACCACGCTGGGTATGTATCATGCTTGGAAAAAAGTAAAGATGAGTATTGATCAAGCGGCCAAGAAGTAGTCCAGTTTTACTACTGCTTCTTGGCTGTAGGCTTGCTGTTTTGTTGCCGTTGTTTTGCTGTTAAGTCTCGTTTGTGTTGCTGTTTCTAGGCTTCGGTGTTCTTTGCTGTAACTTTTGTGCTTTGATACAGCTTCTCTGCTCCTCTCTCTTATTCAGGCTTTTAGGCCTCCTTTTGTACACAAGGGTATAGTCCCTTTCAAAAAACTATTTACCAATATTAAAAAAACATATGGAGAATGTTTTAAACATATTACCTCTAACAAAAATTGAATGGTCAAGCTTAGATTAGATAATTATGTGCTCTGGGATAATGGTTTGTACAAGAGAGAAATTGATGGAGTATTCCGTCATTATGTGGATAAAATTCAAAAAGGTTAGCTTCTTGAAGCATTTCATATCTTATCTTTTGGGGACATTTCTCATCATCTTTATAGCTCAAAATATCCCATGGGAAAGGTATTATTCCTCCACTCTTGTTCAAAATGTTTCCACGTGGAAAGAAAAGTGTGAAGCTTTCTAGTAGTTCGTGGGTCGTCCCAAAATTGGCAAGACTTCCACTATGGCCACTTGTAATTGAAGAACCCTTTCGAGAATGGGGATTTATTTCATTGGATCTTTAACACCTCCTTCTAGTGTTGGAAATATTTATGTTTTGATTACAAGTGACTATTTCAAAACCGGGTTGAAGCCATCCTCGTAAAATATTCTACCTCAAGTTGTTTGTAGCTTCATTAAACATAAAAAATTAATTAGGTTTGGTGTTCATCATAAGATTATTGTTCATAATGCTTCAAAATTTTGTTCTTATGAAATTACTTAATTTTTTTATGGTTATGGGATTACTTTGGCTCACTCATTAGATTCCTATTCTCAAGCAAATGGTCAAGTAGAATCAAATTATAAGAATTTGGTAACTATAATCAAGAAGTTGGTTGATGAAAATCAAAAAACTTGGCACTAGGCATTATACGACACACTATTAGATGACCGTATTTCTTCAAATAAATCTATTAGGATGTAACCTTTTCAAGTGTTATATGGAGTTGATGTAGATATTCTTATCTCCTTGGAATTTCCCACCTTGAAGTTGGCCAAATCAATTAAAGATGACACTTTTAAAGATTCTGTTGAAAAGAGAATTATGTACCCGACATAATTAGAGGAAAGAAGGTCGAAAGTGGCTGATCGGATCATGGAACATCAAGACATAGTCAAGAAAGTGTTTCAAATAAATGTAATTAGCATGATTTTCAGATTCAAGATCTTGTATTGTTTTGGAAAAAGAGAAAAGAACAAAAAGGAATGCATGGAAATTTTAATTCCTTGTAGATAGAAAATTTCCATATGTATCAATCATGTGGAAAAAATAGAATTAATATGTCTTACCTTGATGGAAATCATCTCTCACTACCTCACAATAAACAATATCTCAATATCTTTTGCTACTTAGTGAAAGTTCTTCATGCATTGTTTTATAGATTTCTTTTTATATCGTGTGTTTATGTTTCTTCTGATGTGTTTGATTTCCATTCATTTTTTTTTGTTTCTCATTGTTTTTTTATATATGTTTTCTACTCTTATCGACTCTATAGCCCAATGAATTTCCACTTTAGGGATATGGAGTTCCTCTTTCTTCAAAGTATCAAAGAGAGCCCCCAACCAAAGAAAGTTCCTATCCCATTTTTTATTTTATCGAAAAATGGATACCCAATAAAAAATCCATTATTAACATGTTTAATGAACCATCTTTCATCCATGAATTGTTTTTAAAATACCTCACTTGCTTTCAATCGGTTTCTAGTTTCACTATTATTCCAAATTTACACCCTCGTAAATTTGGCTAGATGGGCTTAGCCATTTTTTTCTACAAAATCCACAGGATACTAATTGAGTTTACCTCAGATTGAAAGGAATTATTTTTCTATGGGTTCTCCACCTATGGAACAAAGGAACATCGAAGAAGGACATAGGTGGGTTTTTGATAAATTTGTGAAATATTAGAAGGTCACACTACACTTGGTGAATCAGTAAAATATTTGGAAACATGTGGGAGACTAAGCTAATTCATTAGTAGGTTATATTTAAAAAGACTGCATGATGTTTAATTGGCCATAAATTTAAAAAATCATCTTCAAATAGTAGGCCACATGGTGGGATTTTGGCTCTCCTCAAATATTTGGGCTTTGAAAAATTCAATCAAAGAGGCAATAAGCCACATTCCTTAGAATTTTGGATCCACATCGAGGTAGACTAAGTCAATGTAAGTCAAAGAACAAATGGTGGGTAAAGGAAACGAAAGATGGTAAGAAATCAATGGTAATGGTGGGACACACATCACGCTTTGGCACTTTGTCTGGAAGATGTATTCTTCGGACCTAAAATCTACAAAATAAACTCGAGTTTAATAATGGATTTGGGTTCATGAAATTCAATGAAAAAGGGCGAAGTGGTGAAAAATTTATAAGGCCAAAATTTTCTAAGTCCACATGAAGAACAATTTATGCCATGAAATATAACTCTAACAAGTGATAACACGAAGCTACATGGAGCTATTTCATTGGCCCTCCTTTCATAGTCATAATAATGTGATGGACTAAGATAGGTATGATAATTCTAACATTTCAAATAGTGTGGAGCTTTCCTATTGGCTCGTTCTTCTTAGTGGCAATTCAAGAGCTAAGAATGGTATAATATCATGAAATTCATAGTGCTTCCCATTTTCTAATGGTTTTCTGTGGGAAGAATAAGATAAAAGAGAGAGTAACATTGCATAGAGCGTGGAGATTTCTTATTGGCACACACTTGGTAATTTTCATATGAGACTATCAAAGATTCTAAAAATTGAGGCATTTGGGATGTTCTTAATGGTTGGAAATTTACACTCGGTCGAGAGGAGGAAAATCAAAAGTCCGATCTTGTGAAGGAACATGGTGTTGTTTCATTGGCCCAAATTCATAAAGCCATAGAAAAAAAAAGGAGAGAAATGAAAAGAAAGCAAGTAAAGCCCGAACCCACAATCTAATGGGTGACTAACACATGGAAAAATAAAAGAAGTGCACATGTAGGCAAAGGATGATCCCCAAACCCACAAAAGTCTTCCATGTGTCACATTTATGTGCATCTTGACATGAAAATATTTAAATGGCCATATATTTTCACTCATATCTCCAAATCATTTAAATTTATATCATTGTAAATATCTCCTTGAGAACTTCAATTAGGCATCGTAGAATAATATTTTGGTAGTGTTTAGTGGGAGGAAAAGAAGAATAATAGTTAAATTCATTAATATGTGGTTGTAGATGTCTCAACCACACAATTCGTGAATTATGAGGCTCTTTCATTCTCATTAAAGCAATGTAACGTGGGAAATTGCCTTGTTTCCCATGATTTTTAAAATATTTTATGCATGATTGATGGTGGTTAAAGCTTGAGAGCTGTGCTACAAGGAAAAATAGATATTTTCATTAATGGAAAGATCAAATCGATCACTTTCCCCATTGGTTCCCTCTCCTCTCTATCTCTCCTCTCTAAAATATATAAATGTAAGTTCTTGTGCACATTGTAAGTTCTTTTTTTGAATTGTATCCTTAATTGCAAAGAAGAAAAAAAAAAATTCTTTTAGTTATCAAAGAACATTAAAGATATTTTTTGTCAAGTTTTTGTTTTGGATTTATCTTGTTCATTTTAATGTAGCCAAATTCTAACCAAACTTGATTTACTGCAAATAATATGAACTCCAAAGAAAATACATCTCCTTCTTCGTTATTGAATAATGAATTACAATGTTTCTTAAATAGGAAAACAACTCCCAATTCGATTTTCCAAGTAAAATCTAACTAACTCGACTAAATCTACTCTATGTTGCGAAAATTACTATTTTTAGCAATTTACTTCAACCCGCTATTCTTAGTAAGTTTGCATGCTTATTCATATGGGAATAGAAATTGCCATGCATATTCTACATCCATAAATTAGAGGAAGTGCCAACTTTCTAACTCATAATGCAACTAATAGACTAAAATTAACTAATGAATAAAAAAAGGAAAAAACCAAACTATAACTTAAATCCTAATTTTCGGCATCAACATGGCGAATTTAGGGCCCAAAATGTGCTAAAAACCTTCTCCAACTAGTGGGCCTAATTTCCGCTGCATTTTTATCATCGAAACATGTGGTTTCAAAAAAACAACGGACTCAAATGGACACCCGGAGCTCAAGTTATGACCTTGTCAAATTCCTGCTAATTTTGGCTCATCATTCTCCCCTGCTTGAAAAAAACTCAGCTCCTACAAGTTGTCTTCTTCAAAATCCTTCCATTTATCTACATCTAACTTCTTAATCTCCCACTCTATGACCCAAGTATTGTCCTCTTGCTCCAATCCTTTCCAATGGACCAAATATTTGTTGTATTTCCCATGTCGCGTATCCATTGTTTTCTTATCTACAATCTGATCCACTTCTTTTTCTTTACTAGAACCTATTGCATCCAATATATTACTTCATCAATAACATCCTCTTCTACACCATGAAAATAATACAAATTTGAAAGATTAAAAATTGGAGAAATATCAAAATTCCCTAGCAATTCTACCTCATAAGCATTATCGTTTATTTTTTTCACAATTTTTACGGACCAATCTTCTTGTACTTAAAATTTCTATAGGTGCCTTTTGGAAACCTTTCCTTCCACAGATAAACCATAACAAACTCACCAACTGTAAATGCCTTTCTCCATCTATGCACATCTGTTATTTCCTTATAATTATCATTACTATTCTACAGCTTCTTCCACACTTCTTCCTGCAATTGTTGTATATATTCGAAAAATGCTTCTGCATCATCACTGACTCTACCATCAATTGGTAGTTGTACCAAATCTAAAACCCAATTTGGATTACTCCCGTACATAATTGAAAATGGAGACTTTCTTATGAATTTATTTATGGAACTATTATATGCAAACTCATCTTGTGGTAATGCTAAGTCCCATTGTTTTGGCTTTTCCCCAACGATGCACCTTAACAGGTTCCCAAACTTCGATTTACCACCTCTATTTTCCCATCATTCTAAAGATGATAGGCACTATTGAACTATAATTGAGTTCCCAATTTCTTCCATAAAGTCCACCAGAAGTGACTTAAGAACCTTTTGTCCCTATCTGAAGTAATGGTTTTTGGAACACCATGCAAATGAACAACTTCTCTTAAAAAAATATGCTACACCTGTCGCATCATTTTTTTCTTGTAGGAAATAAAATTAACCATCTTAGAAAATCTATCAACAACCACAAAAATTGAGTCATTACCTCATTGTGTTTTTGGTAATCCCAAAACAAAATCCATACTCAAATCTGTCCATGACCCTTTAGGAATAGGCAACGACATATACAACCCTATATTCTGTGCATGGCCTTTCGAGACTTGAAAAATTTGACACCTCTCCACATATCTTACCACATCTCTTTTCAGCTTTGGCCAATAGTATTTCTCTACTACCAAGGCTATCGTCTTATCTTTACCAAAATGCCCAGCCAATCCTCTACGCTATGCAACTCTTTTACTATGTTCTCTCTCATAGACCCAACTGCAATACATAGTTGGCATCCCTTGAATAGATAGCCATCTTGTAAAATGTACTCGTCTAGGACATCTCCTGCATTGTCTGATAATGGATGATTTAACCTTTTAACAATATCCTTAAAATCAATATCATAAGAATACAAACCCTTTATTGCTTCAAAACTCACCACCTCATTTTCCATAGTGGTAAAAAAAGTCACACGCCTACTCAATGCATCTGCAACTTGATTATGTTTTCTTGATTTATGTTTTAGAGAAAATTATAACCCTGCAAAAATGATACCCACTTTGCATGCCTACTATTCAACTTATTTTGTGTATTCACATACTTCAGGGATATGTTGTCTGTAAATAACATAAACTCCTTAAGCACTAAGTAATGCCTCTAATGCCTTAATGCTTGTACAAATGCAAAAAATTCCATATCATAAGTAGAGTAGTTCTTTCTTACCTCATTGAGTTCATCACTAAAGAAATCTACTGGCTTTCCACCTTGACTTAGAACAACACCAATACCCACATGCGAGGCATCACAATCAACCTCAAACACTTTATCAAAATCTGGTAGTGCCAAAATGGGTGCCTCTGTCACCTTCTTCTTCAAGAACTGAAAACTATCCTCAGTGCCTTTGTCCACAAAAACTTCCTTCCTTTTGTGTAATTTGTTATAGGTGCTACAATACTTGCTAAATTTTTTAATAAACTTTCTATAAAATGTTGCTAGACCATGAAATCTTCTTACCTCTATTATACTCCATGGAGTAGGCCATTCAATAATTTCCTTTATCTTTTCTGAGTCCATTTGTACCCCATCTACTGAAATAATAAAGCCCAAGAATACCAAACTCTCTTGCATAAATGTGCACTTCTTCATATTTGTATATAGTTTCTCTTTCCTTAACACTTTGAATATCACCCTTAGATGCCTCAAATTTTCTTCCTTAGTTTTACTAAAGATCAAGATATCATCAAAATAAACCACAAAAACTTACCATTATACTCCCACAACATGGTGTTCATCAATCTCATAAAAGTACTAGGTGCATTGGATAACCCGAATGGCATCACCAACCACTCATATAATCCATTTCCTATCTTGAATGTTGTTTTCCACTCATCTCCTTCTCTGATTTGAATCTTATGGCAACCAATTCGAAGATCAATCTTGGTGAAATACCATGATTCAGCAAGCACATCCTCATTGAAACATGTGGCTTCAAAAAAATGGACTCAAACAGACACTGAGCTCAAGTTATGACCTTGTCAAGTTCCTAATAATTTTGGTGCATCACATTTGAGGTATGTTCTTGAGTTCAATGCACCAAATGGTTCATTTATTTAAGATCTAGTTTATTGAATCAGTAGCCAACTGTTACTATCTATTTGCATGTGATTATATTTTGATTTTCATTCTCGCTTAAGAGAAAACAAATTTCATTCTCATCTCTTCTTACTCATTCTTAAATTCATCCTCTATTTCTTCTTATTCTTCTCTCTATACATGACTTCCTTTCAAATAAGAAAATCTATCGGGATGAGATCCCAACCTTGAATGGTTAGGTTAGTGTGTATATTATAGATAGTCTTGGGCGTGATTTCGATTAGTAATAAACAGGTGCCTCCCTTTATTTAAAGACGAAATTTGTCCCACATGTTGTGATTTAAACTCATATTTTTTATTTGAAAAATATACAACCAAAACTTCTTAACATCTATCTCATAAACCAACAATAAGAATCTTATATCATTTCACATTTTTATTGTATGAAATAATTTAAAGAATAACATAATACATATCAATATGTTTACAAGATAAAATAAGGAATATGATAACATAAAATCACCCACCTAGATGTGTGATTGCAAAAAAACACCTTGAATGCCCTACCATTGAGGAAAATTGAAACATTTTTCAACATTTGATTCGTTGTGACCATGAAAAAATTATTAAGAACTACGAGAATTCAAAATATTTTTTTGTAGATTGATCCAATCCCCAATTGTAGGTTTAGACAAATTATTGCTAGGTGTATCACATTACAAGAAATTTCCCACAATTTTTTGACTCTTCTTTTCTCTAAGGGGATATTAACATACATAATTTAACCTATGTGTCCAAGAAAGATCAGTATGGTTAGGTAGTAATGGGATTCCTCTAGTATAATATAATTTTTCACCTACATGTGAAAAATATTGGTTTGGTGTCGATCATAAAATACTTCCCTTGACACCTTAACAACGATGAAATTTGAATCTTTTTAAATGTTATATTTTTTGAATATAAGAAAAATGTCAAGATCTAGGAGAAATAAAGAGAGGATTAGGTGAATTGACCTAATACCTAACTTTAGGTTTAGATGATACATTTCATAGTGTGTCTTATTTTCATAACTTTCCGACAAAGTAGAACTATTATTTACTTTTAGGGATCCTAAGAGACATCTCACAAGTAATGTATTTAAGAGGGACTGAGATAGTTTGGAAGCCAAATGATGATTATGATAGTATCCACCAACCCACTCAAACAGATGGTCATTACCAAAGAGCTAATTTGGACCAATTTGAGCCCTAAAAAATTAATTTATATGAGTATAAAATATGTTACTAGCCCTAATTATCCCCAATAATATTCTACATTTAAATTTGTGTTGATTGGTTCAATAAGATAGGTAATTTGACCTATTTAAGTTCTAGTACCATAACTAAGATGATGTGATATGATTTCAAGATCAATTGGACTTAGTAATATCATGAAAATTTAAAAATCATTACTATATGATGGGATTTGGGGGTTTATAGGATCTGATTCCATCGATGGTTAAAACAATTATTGAGATGGTTTAATCCGAGATGTCATTTGGGTTTTTATATACAATATGATTTGGGGCTTAATCGACTACATTGCATCATTACATGTGCAAATTAGTCATATTTTTCAAATAGAGAGATAATTTAGGCCAATTTGAGACATTAATCATATTTGTGAGTATTTAATGTGATTTTTATTTATTTTCACAATAATTATATCATGCACTATATAGTTAGTTGTTAGGCTCAAGAAGAGATGAAATATTAGTTAATTTCATCAATGTGAAGATAATTGAAACTTTATAATGTGATTTTTTTCTTAATATATCTAATTAAAATTATAAATAAACTAATCAATGAATTAGTTTGAAATGAAAGAGGAAATTTTTGATGGAGGAACATCACTAGAAAATTTTATATATTTTATAAATTTTACAATTTTATCTTAATATGGTCACACACAAGGATTCTAAGTGAGAAAATAAATAATTAAAAGTAAAATTCACAACTTGGATGATGGAAATAAGTCCATACGGCTTATGTACATGCTTTGTGTAATAATTCAATTGAAAAATACATGTTAATTGCATAAGGTTAATATTACAATGTGTTCACAAATTTTTGATGGAAAGGTGGATTTTTTTATAATGTGGTACTTTTTCAATGTTTTAAGTTGCATGGTATAGTCATATGGGTCATTTACACATCCTATATTATTGGCTAACTTAGACATAATAATAATGCACAAATAAATGAGTTACCTGACAAAAATATGTTAGAGGTGTGAAAAATAGTCTTGAAGAGAAACTAACTACGGATACGTGTCAAAAAAAAAAAAATTCAACATTCATGAGCATATGAAAATTTATCTTTTAGATCTCTCGACATGATCCCAACGATTGTTTATCCTCAACCATAAGATCTAAAAATGTAGGATGTCATTCCAAAAGATAATTTAAATAGAAAAAATATATTTTGAAACAAAAAATCCAACAACTTGAGGAATTAATCGATGTTTAAAATAACCTATAAATAATCTCTATGTCATCTAAAAATACACGTGAAAACTAATTATTAAGCTAGCGAAATTATTTGTGTACTTTATGATCAAATTGTGCGCCATGAAATAATAAACTTAAAAATAATCTTTGTAAAATTACTTTTTATAAAAGATGAATTCCCATGATAATAAAATGTAAAACACTTATGCAATCGACATTAAGGGATCACTATGGTGACTTCCTTTTGTTAATGCTTTTACTAACACAAAACAACTAAATTTTGGGAATTAAAAATAAACCTACAAAACATGTTAAAATCAAAATAGAGACACTAAGAACAGAAAATAACTCCTAATATAATAATATAAGTTTATATTTAACTCAACAACAAGCTCATGTAACCCTTTGAAAAATCCATAGAAGAATTTTTCTAAGAATCCAATTATGCGGGGTAGGCATGTTTTGAAAGATAAATATAAATCTCAGTTTCAATTAACCCAAAATTCCATAAAATATAGATATGGTTATAAAATTAATATATTTAAACTTATTCTAACTTATAAAGTGTTTCCCATATATTTGGGAATACTACACAAGATTTTTACTTCTCCTATGTCCGACAGAAATGATAACCTAGCATTAGCTTTTTAAGTTTTCTTTAGAAATTCACTAAAAATAACTTATTTGGTCCTGATAGAATTAAAAACATATAAAAGAAATAAATAATTTTGAAAACATCCTAAAATTATATTTTAAGACTATTTATTAAAATGTATATTATCTAAATTTTGCAGAATTTAAAATGCCTAGATTTGTATCATTCCCATCATTCAAGTTTTTGATGGAAAGGGAAAAAATTCCCATCATCTACATAATTATTCAATGTCTATGATTAAGAAATCGATTTGAGTTTATATCATCTAAAGGTATTCAATTCTATCTAGTTTTTTTTCTCCTTGTAATTGCAGATTTGTAGCCTTAGAATATTAGTGATTGAACTTCAACTACTCCTCTTCAACTTAGTTTTCTTGAAAAATAAATACTTCCTCTTTCTTTTCTATGACCTCCATATCACAAAATTAATTCATAATTCTATGATCACTCATTTCAAATTAATATGTTCTAGCTTCCTTGAATCTATGCAACATCTCCATAGAGTTACCATTGAATATCAAAAACAATATTAAATATTAAAAATGAATGATTTTATGTAAAGAGTTAGCTCATTCTTGCTTTTTACAAATCCTTATGCTAAAAGAATTGTCAATTCCTTAGTACCAATCTCTTATATCTTTCATTATACCGAAAGAGATTACTTCAATCAGTATACCAAAAATTATTCACACTTTATTTTAATACATTATGGTTGTTTCACATGCACTTATTCTTCAATCACTCCATTTAGGAATGCACTCTTTACATGGATTTTATGTATTTTATAACCTTTATAAGAAGAAACTAAAATAATTAGTATTATAGTATATTTCCTTAAAACAATAGGATAACTCTGCATATAATCAACACCAAATGTTTGTGCAAATCCTTTTGCAAAGAGTACAGCTTTTAGCTTATCAATTGTACCATAACTATTTACTTTTGGTCTAGTTGACCAACCTGCTAAATATGACATCCTTATCAACCAGAGGATGAGTAATTTTCCATGTATCATTCTTCTTAATGGAATATATCTCAAATTTCATAGCATTAACCCACTATTTACTAATAATAGGTTCTTCAAATCATCAAGGTTCACTAACCATATAAGATAATTCAAAAATAGTATTTTCATCATATGCATCCTAAAATAAATTACCTTGTTGAGATTGAATCCTTGTAATCATACTCACATAATTCTAATCCAAAATTTTATTTTATTTATGTGGATTCATAAATTGATTGTGCTTACTTGGATTTGTTGCGAGATGGATGACTAGTCTAATATAAAGTGGAAATATTGTTTCACAAAACATTGAAAAACTATATATGAATCTATAAATCCTAAATATTTTTTTCACGGATATTCCCCCTTCACTTGATGAGTCTCTTAGACATGTTTTCAATATCATCACATATATAGTTCTAATAAAAATTCAATCCCGAAAACTAATTGAAATTCTACTAGTAGGATTATACAACTTGTATGTTTTGATTTCATCAAAATAATAAAAAAATATGATCTACCCTTAGGATAATTTTTTCCCTCTTTTTATAAAAATAATTAATAAAAACTAAATAACCATATACCTTTAAATGAGATACATCTAAGTCTGAGCCATACCAAGCCTCATAAGATACCTTATTTTTTAATTTAATTATGGGACTCCTGTTATTTAGAAAAACCATTTTTCATGCACTTAGTTTACAACATATTCCTTTCTTATTCAAACATGGACCTATTATTTCTTTCAACCAAGTAGTTCTATCATGTTGTGTAAGGAGATGTTGATTCCCTCTTTATTCCTTATGAAGAACAATACTCCTCAAATTCATTTCATAAAAATCTCAATGTCTATTTATTCTTATGGTTTTGATGGAATTTCAAATTTATTTTTCAACCAAATAGTTCAATTTATAAATATTGAAAATTTTCCTCTCTTTTATTTTAACGAAAAAATTTGCATAAACCATGTAGCATCATCAATGAAGGAAATGAAATACACATTCTTACCAATACTTCAACAACATATTCATCCCCACAAATATGAATAGATTAATTCCAAATGTTTTCTTACTCTCAATTTCATGATAAGGAAGTACTTACTATTATGTTTCCTAATAATAAGTGACTTTCATTCAACATCCCTCTTTCAATGTATCTTGGGAAGACGTCTTAACATATCCTTTGTGTCAATGGTATGCAAAATTTTCAAACTGATATAACCATATCTTGAATGCTACATGTTAACATTCTCAATGATAAAGAGATAAGTACCTACATTAATGAAATTTATCCTCGGTGGAAACATCCTATTGCTTCCATGTAGGATTTTCCAATAAATCTATTTACATATTTCTTATCAAATTTTTTTTTAAATCCATCTTTAATAGGTATATTAATAGCCTTTTTATACTAATTTTCCAACAATGATCAACTTGTTATCCAAACTTGGAAAAAAATACACATCATTAAATTTACCATTCCATTTAGTTGATGTTATTTGCATATTGTGTTTCCTTCAATTTGAATTTAGTTTCCATCCCCAAAATGTACTCGACATTAGAAGAAATTTCATGTAGCATTCTAAGACCCTCTTTCTAACTTGTCATTTGATTTGAGAAACCTACATAAGAAAACAACACATTCTTTGAATTTTATTTTATCACATTCCATTTGATAAAATAATTTGAGTCATATATTATCTCATTTTTTCATCTTCAATTTCATTCTTCCTACCTTCTTTATTATCTTCAATATTTACTACCAACTTCCTACAATTTATTTAAAAGTGTGAATGTTTTTTACAATAATAAAAAATATAGGATTTATTACACTTCCTTAGAAATCTTTCTTCTTATTTACCATTTTAATTATATTTATTTTAAATTTTTAGCTTATTTCATTGTTTTCTTTAAAACATTACACTTGGTTTCAAGTACATATTCCACATTTCCTCCATATAGTGTAATCTTACACTTATGAGACCAAATAGAACATTATGATTCATCAAAACTTATAGTGTTCATTCCCTCACACTCTTTAAGTCTGGTCACAATATGAAGTCATCTTTGTGTATAAGATCTCAAAATCCTTATACCAATAATATTATCTACAATGTTTTCTCCATAAACTCTCATTCTCTATACCATATCATTTACCCTTGTGTGAAAATCTCCTTAACTTTCATGTTCTCACATTCTTTAATTTTTAAAATTAAATTTGAGGGTTTGTATTTTTACTTCTTTTACCTCGACAATGATTTGATATGAATTCTAAAATATATGTCATACTTTTTATAATTTTTGTACCCAACAATTCTTAGGTAGATACTATGATCTATAGCACTTTGAAGATAGAAAAAGGCTTCATAATCTTCCTTCTCTTCATCATTATTAATTTTATTTTGATCATGAGAGAGAAATTTTAATCAAAATTTGGTTGATACACAATGAAAATATTGTCAAAAATCCCTTTGAAACAAGAATTATCTTCAACTAATCCCTCCAATACTCAAAGTTGTCTTCTTTGAAAATATAGATATTCATAGAAGAATATGAAATGGAAACCATTTCTTGTAATTTTCCTTACTCTAATACCAAATGAAAGGGATGGAAATGAAAATTTAAGGAGAAAAAAATGAACAAGTGGAAATGTTGATCAACCTCTAAAATAAAGCAAAATAAGCTTTATATCTTTCAGACAAGTCCCGAGAGAACTTTTATGTAAGCTATTGTAATTGTTTGTGTACATGATTATCAAATTGTGCTCTTTATGTACCTATGAACTTAAAAATAAGATCAGTAATTTTTATAGTTAATAAATATGAATACTTAAAATTTAAAAAAATGAAAAACACTTGTAAAAATTTCAATAATGGAGCGCTATCGAACCTTTGTTTTAGTTATGCTTTTACTAACACAATTTATTTTTAGGAATTACAACTCAAATTGAAAAATAATTTAATATAATAATAAAACAACTAATTATAGAAAATAACTCCTAAAATATTTTTTCATATAACTTAAAAATAGGGCCATGCAACCTATGGAAAAATTCAACATGTAAGAAACATTTTTGTGAATAGAAATATGCAAGCTAGGCATGTTTTTGAAGATAAATATAGCTCTAGATTCAAATATCCTATTCAATTAGAGATATTTATCAAATTTACAACAACCTTTAGATTCATTCAATCTCAATACTCAGTTTGATTTCTTGTTTACTATCCTAGATTAGTTCTCACAAGGAAAAATCTTGACTACAAACACCTTTCACTAGCTTATTTTGTTTTAGCTCCAAATTGGACAATTCTTAACATCTTTCCTTCGTGACTCAAATTTTTTGTAACATTTTTCATGGACTCAAACCAAGGTGAAAAATAGTATCAAAGTGATTAGAAGTAATAATCTCTTCTCAGTTTCCTTAATTGGCTCAAAATTGCTCTTAGTAGGTTCTTGAAACTATGCTCTTGCATGCATCATGATTAGGGGTTTCATACATACGCCAAACAAAGTGGAAGAATTTCTAAACACCCTTTAATATTTTTATGGCATTCCTAAATTTTGATCATCCAAATCTTTGGTCTTCTCCCTCAAAACCTAGTTCGGCTTGCCTAATCTAAAGTATTATTCTAGCCCTCTTCCCGAGCTCTGTAAGGGATTATATTTAATTTTCTATGGTTTCAAACTCAAACCAAACCTTTTTAGGAACCCATTTCTATGTTTTAACTGGGTGTCAATTTTTAAGCTCGAACTCAACACCTAACTCCTACTCACTTTGTAAATGCTTTTCCTCAACTACGTCTTGACTACGATTTTCTCGCAGATCCTAGAATGTCAACAATATTTCAAGTTGTAACCAATATAATCCAAAAAAATTCATATTCTCTTTAGATAATTTTTGTGGTTCATTATTTCAAGTTTGGGGTAAATATTCCCTATTTCAAGGTTTCAAATATCAAACCCTTGTTGAGTGTGTAATGCCCACTAAAAACACCTACACAAGACCCAAGAAAAACCTAGGTTTAGTTACAAAAATTAAGGAATAATTATTTTTGAAAAGCGTGCACACAATTTTTTCCAAAATGATAGTTTCCACATTAAATTCTCTAAGGTGATGATTCTGATAAAATAATATTCCATGATAACACAATATTTAAAATCTACATCAAACTTTAATACATTGATTTGACTAAGCCTGTTTAATCTCCCTAAGGATTATTTAAATAATAAATTAATTCCTACTAAAGTTGAATATTTCCCCATGGGGTGTCAAGGGTAAAATTTTCAAATGAAATTAAATCCCAAGGTTATTTAATTTCTATAATGTTGAAACACTAGCAAGGTCCCTCATTAAAAGTTGAGATAGGATAATGAACACTTCCCTACCCCCATAAAGTAACCCCTTAAAAAGTCAACTCATGTTTTAAAATTAATACATTTAAATTAAATTGGGTAATTTCCACTCACCCACTGTCCACCTAATTTTTGTAGGGATGTGTAATGCCTGCTAAAACAACCCACTTGAGACGCAAGAACAACATAGGATTACTTAGAAAAATTATGGGATAATTTTTTTTGTATATAAGTGTCTGCTACTAGGTTACAAAAACATTTTCCACAAGAAAGGTTTAGAGGCCAAATAAAAATCTTAGCTCATATTTTTCCCATTACAACAATTATTAAATTTACAGGGTCAAAACTTAGGGTTAGAATAATCATTAGGATTAAGAGGGCATTTTATCACTCTTCCACCTTCTAACGACAGATTAAGAGATTCAACCTAATTTTTCTAAAAATTAACACACTTGAAACCTTATAAAAACATTTCCATTAGATAGGAAATTTTCTCACCTTTCTAGTGATATAAAGAAGTCCTCCTAACTCCTTGTATTTCAAAAGTTATGGGTCGGCGGACCTTGGGAGGAAAATTTTCCCAAGGCGGGCCGGCGGGCCTAGGGAGAAAATTTTCCCCAGGGGTGGGTCTGCGGGCCGCGGGAGAAATTTTTCCTAGAGGAGGAGTCAGGTCGGCGGGGCTAGGGATGAAATCTCATCCCAAACGTCGGGCGCGAGAGCCATGCGAGGTGTTTTGGAAATTTTCCCGCTTGAGGGCAAAAGCCACCTTTGCACCCACATGCCCACAAGTCCGCAAGTCTATAAGGGACACGTGGTGCCTCCTAAGCTAATGCAGGGAAAGAGGGGTAGAGGGGATAAAATAATTTTAACACCCATAAGGGTAAAAATGTAAAATTCACCCGCGCCCACCAATGCCTCGCGATGCCACGTGGCAGATCCTGATTGGCGGCGGGCCGGCGGGGCTGCGAGAGGAAACTAGGAAAAGTTTAAAAATTTTAATTTCATAAGCACCAATGTTAAAATGGATTCTGCACCTTTGACAAAGCCTCGTTAAGCCACATGGAAGCACCTGATTGGTTATGGGCCTATGAGGACATGGGGAAACGTAGAAATTTTTCCCAATTTTTTTTTTTTTTTAAACTTAGATTATTTTGATCAACAAGAATGTTTGCAAGTTAGCGGAGCAGCGGGAACTTCATGCCTTAATATTTTTGAGAAAAAGAGCAAAAAGAAGCATTTAGCTTGCGGGTCCACCCAAGAATATTTTATTAATTAAATTTGACGGTTAGAAAATTTTTGAAGCCAAAATGAAGTGGAACTTCAGAAGGCCATAAATTTCGACTGGGAGCTTTGTTTTTGGCAAATGAGGACTTTTGGAAATATCTCAAAGTCCTCTTTACACAAGAAGCTTAAGATTTAAATTTTGATGAAGTTTGAAGGGTCAATTTTAAGAAAACATCTTTCTATCACTTAAAATGTGAACTGGATTGTTCAACTTATAAAATTTGTCCAAATTTGCCATAATTCCTTCTCAACATGCCAAACAGGCATGGAGGAATTTTCTTGGAATATTTTAGGATAGATTACAAGGGTTAAGTTGTTTGGTTGATTTACATTTCGAAAATTTCCCAATTTGACAACAACGATTGTGAAATTGTTTGAGCCCGAATTGAAAGGTTATATGGAAATTCCTTAAGTATTTTTGTTTTCTTGGGATCATTTTGATCCCACAAGTTCCATTGGTATTTCAATTTATCTTTTCAATGTTGCAGGGTCACTCTATACTTTTTGATAAAATTTTGCAAGTATACAGTGAAATAAAGGATGGAGTTTATACTTGATCTTAAACAGATCCAGGTTTCCTTTACCAACTTGATATATGAAATTTATTCCCAATCCAATCTAACATATGAAATTATTTTTTTGCTTTCTTAGTTCAAGTATTCAAAAGATGACGTACAATTCTGATTTCTAAATCATGCATTTCAAAAGAACATAGCAGTATAACATTTCTTCATGCGTATTTACTTTTCAATTTTCCAACCAGAGCTTTTATACTATATTTCAAACATAGATTTCCAATGAAAACAAAATCATTTGAGCAAGGTACACAACTTCCATTAATTCAAATGAATCTTTTACGACTTCTTTCCCATTTATTTTCAAAATATAACATACAGAATACATATCTTTCTTTTTTGTTCATAGAACTAAATACAAGATATATTCTTCCATAATCACAACTACTTTCATAACTAAAACAGAGTAGCCTTTCCATCACAGATAATATACAATGTCATCCACTTCAAAGTGGGAAAAGGTTACAATAAGAAATAATAGATCAACAAGGAATTGTCAAATTTGTCGTTTTCTCTACTCCAAGATAGTAACGTGAAGATCCTCCATTTTTAGTTTGATCACAACAAAATCAGGGAGAAAGGCAACGCTCTCCACCCAACCAAGACATCCAATGAAAAGGAGAATTCATTCTTCTTCATTGGCCTCCAAGCCCCAACCATAATGCAATAAGAAATGTGTTTCAACTCATGGCAACAATCGGCTCACAACACACATAAAAATTCATATTTAAAACAAATTACGAACAAAAATTTAGATTGCAACATTAGATAAAAGACAACAAACAACACTCAGGATTCCTCATGCAAGCCAACGGAGAAAGGAACTATGGGGGATGTTGCTAATGCCTCCCAAGGAGAAATGGGTATCACCACTTGAGAAAAAACTGCCAAAACATATCATTTCAAAACCCCGACATGCCCTTATGCCTCCCCAACCTCTTATGGCACCCCATAATGAGTAAAGAAATGCAAGCTATTTATTTTGCAAGGTGGAACCCAAATCCCAACTCCCTCCACACTTATACCTCCCCATAACACTTATGTCTCCCCACAAGAATCCCCAAAGTCTTCTCCTACACCTTTATTAGGCCATCTACCCAACCAACCAATGAATTAAACAACACATTCACACACTCAACCATTCACATAGCATACAAATGAAAGAATAGCATAACAAGAGCCAAGATCTTACCTTTCCATGATGGAGTTGTTCCAAGTTCAAAATATCAAGCTTTATTCTAATGCAAGCAATCAAAAATATCCTCCAAGCATAAGCATTCAACAATCTTCAAACCCCTCCGAAGCAAGAGCTCTCAAAAAGCAAAATAATTCACCCAAGAATGAAGCATTCCAAGGTGAAGTAACCCAAAAACAAGCATGGGAATTTGAATATATATAAGGTGGAAGAGAAAAGGATGAGGTGGATCCATGTAGGATGCCACATCACACATCCTCAACTCCATAACCCAAAGCATATTAAATAGGTGGGCGAATAATATGACAGATTACTTACACTCTCAAAAACAAGCCCACACTCAAAAGGACTAAAATTAAAACATATAAGAAAAGTGAAATTAAAATTTACAACTTGACTTACAAAAATGCATAATGAAAGTCTAAATTCAACTCTCCAACCATAGGTATGGTTGGTAAATAATTTTACGAGGTATGGAAAAAGTTTAACTTTTCCCACAAACCTCCAAAATCAGCCTCCAACGACAAATTCAATCTTCTAAGAAGGTGGAGTGTTTCATACTCTAAAATAAACTTACACATCACTTACACATCTCTTACAACACTTAAACCAAGACCAACAACTCTATTAATTACATTCTCAAATCACAATTTAATTAAATAATGAAAAGGAAAACACATCACTTATAAAACACATACAACATTAACAAAATACCAAATAAAAGAAAAGCATAAATTCCCTTGGTCACATTCGAAGGTGATTCCCCCCATGGGAATCCCTAAAAAAATCCAACACACACAAACAAATACAAGTTGCCATGGTGACCTTGTTGAATTCATCTAGATTTCTAATGTGATTGGTCTTTAACCCACTAATGTTTGTTGTGATATTTTTAACCTGCAAAACACAAATACCTCCTTCGGCCTCATGGCCGCATCTGAACATCCAAAATGAATATAAATATAATTCCAAAACCTTATATACATATGAATCACAACATCATCAAGGAAAACAACAATATCATTTTAAGTTTTATCAACAACTATATGATCATCAAATTAATTTCACTTTCTAGGTTTACTCAAAATATCCAAATATCACATGTCCAAACCACATCTATAATATAACCATGTCAAACAGATATCAACATCAATATATAAAAATTTCCAATAATCATCATGCACAACATACGAATCAAATTCCACAATAAATCGTGTGATCTAACATCTAACATCATACTAAATAAAACTATAACAATGTCCATAATAGTCAGTGATGCTCGGGATCAACATCACAAGGTGTCGAAGGGAAGCGGGCACTACATCCCCGCCCCTTACACTCGACTTCCTCTTTGAAGTCACCTTTGGAACATGTGTGGGAAATAAACACGTAGCAATGTAGCATCCTCACATGTAGCTGCAGCCTCATCATATTTGTCCCACTTTGCACCCGAACTCATGTATCTCTCTACCTCGAAGGCCCAAGGTCCTATGATCTATAATGAAAATGTGTTCCACCATCACCTTCCCCGATCTTGCACCTACAATGATGTCTAATATAGCACATGAGAATGATCTACAACATATCTCTTAAGAAATGAACTATGAAACATATCATGGATGTGAGACAAGCTAGGTGGTAATGCTAGATGGTAGGCTAAAGGGCTGATATGCTTCAAGATCTCAAAAGGACCAACGAATCTAGGAGCTAACTTAGAACCTTTTCCATAATGGATAGGGCTCTTGTGTGGCCTAACACAAAGTAAAACCCTCATGCCCACATCAAAACTATGATCAGTCCTATGCTGATCCACGTACTTCTTCTACCTGTCTTGTGCCTCCTGTAGCCTTTGTCTGATCATAACCACCTGTTGCTCCATGTCCTACAATAAAGCTAGTCCTAGAGAAACCATGTCCTCTAACCTATCCCAACTAAGGGGTGTCTTGCACTCTCTACCATACAAATCCTGAAAAGGAGCCATGCCTATAGAACTCTGAAAAATATTATTGTAGGAAAACTCCACCAAGTACAGGTACTCCTCCCATTTGGAATGTTGGTCCATAACATACATCCTAAGCATGTCCTCCAAGATCTGATTCACCCGCTTGGTCTGGCCATCTATCTCAGGGTGATATGTTGTGCTAAATTTGATCCTCGTCCCAAGGGCATACTGCATGGTGGTCCAAAAATGGGAAGTATATAAAGGATCACGGTCACAAATGATCTTCTGCGGAATCCCGTGTAACCTGAAAATCTCATCAAGATATACCCATTCCACTGCACTAGCTGTATAAGTGGTCTTTACTGGAGAAAAATGAGCCACTTTTGTCAATTTATCCACTGTGACCATGATGGCGTCGTGGTGGTATCTTGACATCGGTAGCCCAACAATGAAGTCCATGGAAATGGTGTCCCACTTCCATTCTAGTATAGCATGAGGATAGAGAAGGCTAGCTGAATGCTGATGCTCGACCTTCACTTTCTTGCACTCTAAAACACATGACACAAACTGAGCCAAATCTCTACAAAGTCCCCTCCAAATAAAATAATGTCTCAAGGTGGCGTGCATCTTCTTCACCCCGGGATGGGCTAAATAGGGTGCACGATGTGCCTCTGCTAGGATTTCTTGCCTCAACCCTCCATCTCTGGGAACATAAATCTGACCTCATTTCCTAAGAAGGCCATCTACCTCTAAAGAAAAACCATCGAACTCCCCGTCAAGTGGTCTCTGAGACTCGATCTTTGCTTTGACTGCAATGTAGAAGATGTCATGAGGAAGCTGCTATAAAATCCTACTTTGCAAATATGTGCTCACTAAGGTGGCCATAGCCACATGTCTCTGTCTTCTAAGAGTGTCTGTAACCACATTCTCCTTCCCTTTCACATGCTCTATCTCTATATCATACTCAAAAAGAAACTCCATCCAACGTCATTGCCGAGTGTTGAGATTGGGCTGCTTGAAGAGGTGCCGAAGACTCAAGTGATCTGTCCTAAGTGTGAATCTCTGACCAAGAAGAAATTGCCTCCATCAAACTAAATAATGAACCACTTCCGCAAGCTCAAGATCATGAGTTGGATAATTGAGCTCATAATATTTGAGTTTACAAGACTCAAAAGCAACTACTCTACCCTCCTACATCAACACACCTCCAAGCCCTGCTAATGAAGCATCTGTGCATACGAAAAACTCACCATGAGGATTTGGCACTGCAAGAATAGGTGTTGTCATGAGGCACTCCTTCAGTGTCCTGAAGGCCTACTCACATTTGACTGACCAAACAAACTTCTTCCCTTTCCGCTGAAGGGAAGTGATGGGATTCGCAATCCAAGAGAAATCCTGAACAAATCTCCTGTAATACCCTGCTAATCCCATGAAGTTGCGCACCTCTGTCATAGTAGTGGGTGTTGGCCAATCCATAATAGCTCTAATCTTGGAAGGATCGACAATGATACCTTCCCCAGAAATGATGTGGCCCAGATACTACACTTTTGTCTGAAATAATGCACACTTCTCCAAGTTCTAGTAAAGTTGTTGCTCACAAAGACACTGAAGAACCTGGTGAAGGTTCCCCTCATGCTCCTCACACATACGTGAGTAGATCAGAATGTCATCAAGGAAGATGAGCACGAAGTGATCTAAGAAGGTCCCGAATACCCCGTTCATCAAACTCATAAACACTATGGTGGAATTTGTCAAACTAAAAGGTACCACTGTGAACTCATAGTGGTGATATCTCGTACGGAAGGAGGTATTATGAATATCCACCTCTCGAAATCCTCAACTGGTGGTAGCCTGACTTAAGATCTATCTTTGAGAAAATTGTCACCCCCTTCATCTGATCAAACAAATCATTAATGCGCGAAAGGGGATAACAATTCTTTATTGTTACTTTGTTTATATGGCGGTTATCAATACACAAATGCAAGGATATGTCCTTCCTCTTTACAAAGATCACCAATGCACCCCAAGGGGATGCAATAGGATGAATTAGTCATTTCTCCAGAAGGCCCTCAAGTTGTAACTTGATCTTGTAGAGCTCAGGGGTAGTCATCCGATAAGGTGATCGTGAGATAGGCTCTGCTCCCGAAACCAAATCTATATGAAAATCTATCTCACGTGGGGGTGGTAACCCTGGTAGATCCCCTGGAAAGACATCAGAAAACTCTCTCAAAATGGGATGGTCATTTAGTGATGGTTCACTAGACCCATCCTCTCGATCTTCACTAACTATAACCGCATACATCCGGAAACCCCGTCGCACACACTTTGCTTAAGTTGCATAAGCGGAGATGGTGTGACTAGAAATGGGTCTCCCGACCCCGAGATGTCACTTTGCCTCAACTTATAGATAATCTTTACAAGATATGATCTTGTGGTAATAATCCACTTTGGCTTTGTGTGTAGACAACCACCCATGCCCAAGATGACACCATAAGATCCCAACGGAAGGATACGAGATCCTGTAGAGGTGAAAGGTCCCAAATCCACTACACACTCCTTGACTAAGGACTCTACGAGAGATCTTGGCTCTAGAAGCCATCTCAACATCTCAACTATGACCTTGCCTAGCCGGGCACCAGCTGAATCACTCTACTAATGATGGTGCAATAATAGAATCAGAAGAACTCTGGAATCAAATAAAATGGTGGTATGAACACCACTAATGCTACCTATGGTCTCAATAATTGTACTTTGATGCTTAGCCTAGCGGTTCTTAACCACTGCATAGATCTTGTGACTGCACCCTATGTCACCAATAGTAGGCTCTGAGATCTGTGTCTTACCCCTATTATTAGGGTTCTATGGGCAGTCTCTCTAAAAATGTCTAGTAACACCACACCCAAAACAACCACCTGATCCTCTCCCGTGAGTAGTAGCTCCAGTCAGTACTCTAGAGGGTTTTATTTTGGATCCCGATGACCTAGTTGTGGACTGTTGAGGTCTTTGTTGGCAAGGTCCTGCTGACTGAGCTCTAGGTGCTCCTTGTGTCCTAGTGATACCCCTAGGAGGAGGCCCCATACTTGGGCCCCTTTTTGCATCAAATATCTGTGGAGGTGCAGCAAGGTGGGTGACACACTGCTTGTTGTCGCTAATGTTGTGGTCTAAAAGATGGCTGAGATGAACCTTGTCCACCACGAGGAGGAGGAGCTGACCCCTTTGATCTGTTGTCCTACATATGCTAGATGCGGCTTCGGAATCGAGTCTCCTAGCCTACTGGGTCTTTCTCCGAGTCTCCTCTGCTATGTAGGCCTTCTTGACGGCCTCGGCCTAATGTGTCAGTGGGCAATGGATCCAAACCGCACCTCTAATGTCAAGATTCAGGCCCTAGATGAACTTGTGGATCCGCACTCGCTGATCTTGCATGTACTTAACATACTGGAGTAGATCCAGAAATATGCTCTCATACTCAGCTACCTTTTGTAAGAGATACCTATCGAGTTCATAGAACTCATCTATCCTCTGCTAGATGAACCTCATTGACAAATATATGCTCTTGAACCACTCATTGAAGAACTCTCATGGGACTGACTCTAAATCAATGTGGAGCTTTTTCTCTTCAGTCCTCCACCAAACACCAGCCCCATCCCTTAGAAGATGGATCACAACACAAGCTTTCATGTTGTTGGAACAAGGGTATAGCTTGAAGTAACCATTTAAGCTCACTATCCAAGCCTATTCTTGAAAACCACCTATGTCACCTAAATAATGTGATGGTGAAACCTTCAAGATCTTTCATATATGGTCCACAAATGCGGTGGTCTAGTGACCCCTAGGCCTCTCTGCATGTTCATCCATAAGACTAGGGCTCCGAGACCTATCTCTATGTCCCGAAACCTAGTCTCCCCGTCCCTCTACGGTGACTCTACTCTGGGCCGACTCCAAATGGGATTTCTCTGCTCTATGATAATCACTGCGTGTCGAAAAGGTGCCTCGAGCCTCATCTCGATGGATCTCTATCATATCTAGCATTACGTGCTCCCTTGTACCCTCCGCTTAAATCGGCATTAACGTCCTCGAGTATCTCAGTAAAATAAGTTGTAAGATGGCTACTATAACATGATCTCGATGGTTGCAAGTATAATTCTATGTGGAAGGACCCCTCATCTTGTCTACACGTCCTACACTCGACCAAGGCAAGAGTTAGTTCATCTTTCTAAGTTTTATTCGGTTCCATATTTAATAAAATATCAAATTTTTCAAACTGGGTTGTTTTCCGTCCTCGAGTGTCTGTGAAAATTGTGGTAAGATGGCTGTTACAACATGATCTAATGGTGGTAAATCTAAGTCTATGTGGAAGGACCCCTCATCCCATCTACATGTCTTACACCAACCAAGGTGAGAGTTAGTTCATCTTTCTAAGTTTTATTCAGTTTCCATGTTTACTAAAATATGCAATTTTTCAAACAGGGTTGTTTTCTAATTTTAAAAGTGTGTTAGGTTTACAGTTCATGTCTCAAGTTTTCTAGTGTGCCCAAGGGTCCAAGCTTTTGAACCTCCACTCTGATACCAAGTGTAACACCTACTAAAACAACCCACTTGAGACTCAAGAACAACCTAGGATTAGTCAGAAAAATTATGGGATAATTTTTTTGTATAAAAGTGTTTACTACCAGGTTACAAAACAACAGTTGCCACAAGCAAGGTTTAGAGGCCAAATAAAAATATTAGCTCATAGTTTTCCCATTACAACAATTATTAAATTTACAGGGTCAAAACTTAGGGTTAGAATAATCATTAGGATTAAGAGGGCAATTTCTCACTCTCCCACCCTCTAACAGATTAAGAGATTCAACCTAATTTTTCTCAAAATTAACACACTTGAAACCTTCTAAAAACATTCCCATTAGATAGGAAAATTTATCACCTTTCTATTGATATAAATAATTTCTCCTAACTCCATGTATTTCAAAAGTTATGGGTCGGCGGACCTTGGGAGGAAAATTTTCCCAAGGCACCGATGGGGGACTAGGGAGAAATTTTTTCCCGGGGCGGGTCTCATGGGTGGGGGAAAATTTTTCTTGGAGGAGGATTCAGATTGGCGGGGATGGGGATGAAATCTCATCCCAAACGCAGGACGACGGAGCTGCGGGAGACATTTTGAAATTTTCCCACTTGGGGGTGAAAAGCCACCTTTGCACCCATGCGCCCGTAAGTCTACCCAGAAGGACGAAAAGGGTAAAATTCACCCATGCCTCCACCGATGCCTCGCGATGCCACATGGAAGATCCCGATCGAGAGCAGCCAACGATGCTTCAAAGGCAACAATGATGATCAGCAGAGGAAACTAGGAAAAGTTTCCAAATTTTAATTTCACAAGTGCCAAGGTTAAAAGGGATTCCACACCTCTGAAAGAGCCTTGTTAAGCATGTGGCAACACCTGATTGGTTGTGGGCCTATGGGGATGTGGGGAAACGTAGAAATTTTTCCCAATTTTTTTTTTTTTGAACTTAGATTGTTTTGATCAACAAGAATGTTTGTGGGTTAGCAGAGTGGCGGGGAACTTCATGCCTTAAGCATTTTTGGGAAAAAAGTGCAAAAAGGAAGGATTTATCCCACGGGTCTACCCAAGAATATTTTATTAATTAAATTGATCATTAGAAAAATTTTGAAGCCAAAATGAAGTGGAACTTCAGAAGGCCATAACTTTCAACTAGGAGCTCCGTTTTTGGAAAATGAGGACTTTTTGGAAATCTCTCGAAGTCCTCTTTGTACATAAATCTTAAGATTTAAATTTTGATTAAGTTTGAAGGATAAATTTAAAAAAACGTCTTTCAGTCACTTAAAATGTGAACTGGACTGTTCAACTTATAAAAATTTTCTGAAGTTACAATAATTCCTTCTCAACATGCCAAATAGGCATGGAGGAATTTTCTTGGAAGATTTTAGGATAGATTACAAGGGTTAAGTTGTTTGGTTGATTTACATTTCAAAAATTTCTCAATTTGACAATCATGTGAAACTATTTGAGCCCGAATTGAAAGGTTCTATGGAAATTCCTTAAGTATTTTTTTTTTCTTGGGATCATTTTGATCCCACAAGTTCCATTGGTATTTCAATTTATCTTTTCAATGTTGCAGGGTCACTCTATACTTTTTGATAAAATTTTGCAAGTATACAGTGAAATAAAGGATGGAGTTTATACTTGATCTTAAACAGATCCAGGTTTCCTTTACCAACTTGATATATGAAATTTATTCCCAATCCAATCTAACATATGAAGTTGGTTTTTTTTTTTCAATTCAAGTATTCAAAATCCAACGTACAGTTCTGATTTCTAAATCATGCATTTCAAAAGAACAGAGCAGTATAACATTTCTTCATGTGTATTTACTTTTCAATTTTCCAACCAAATCTTTTATACTATATTTCAAACACAGATTTCCAATGAAAACAAAATCATTTGAGCAAGGTACACAACTTCCATTAATTCAAATGAATCTTTTACGACTTCTTTCCCATTTATTTTCATAATATAACATACAAAATACATATCTTTCTTTTCTATTCACAAAACTAAATACAAGATATATTCTTCCATAATCACAACTACTTTCATAACTAAAACAGAGTATCCTTTCCATCATAGATAATATACAATGTCATCCACTTCAAAGTGGGAAAAGGTTACAATAAGAAATAATCTCAACAAGGACTGTCAAATTTGTCTTTTTCCTCTGCTCTAGTACAACAACGTGAAGATCCTCCATTTTCCAGTTTGATCACAAAAAAGTAGGGAGAAAGGCAACGCTCTCCACCCAACCAAGACATCCAATGAAAAGGAGAAGCCATCCTTCTTCATTGGCCCCCAAGCCCCAACCACAATGCAATAAGAAATGTGTTTCAACTCATGGCAACAATAGGCTTCCACAACACACATACAAATTCATATTTAAAACATAGTCCAGAACAAAACTGCAGTTTACAACCATAGATAAAAGACAACAAACAACACTCAGGATTCCTCATGCAAGCCAAAGGAGCAAGAAACTATGGGGGATGTTGCTTATGCCTCCCAAGGGGAAATGGGTATCACCACCTGAGAACAAACTACCAAAACATATCATTTCAAAACCCTGACATGCCCTTATGCCTCCCCCAAGTACCCCTTATTCCTCCCATTTCCTTATGCCTCCCCAACCTCTTATGGCACCCCATAATGAGTAAAGAAATGCAAGCTATTTATTTTGCAAGGTGGAACCCAAATCCCAACTCCCTCCACACTTATACCTCCCCATAACACTTATGTCTCCCCACAAGAATCCCCATAGTCTTCTCCTACACCTTTCCTAGGCCATCTACCCAACCAGCCAACGAATAAAACAACACATTCACACACTCAACCATTCACATAAGCATAAAAATGAAAGAAGAGCATAACAAGATCCAAGATCTTACCTTTCCATGATGGATTTTTTCCAAGTTCAAAAATAGCAAGCTTTATTCCAATGCAAGCAATCAAAAATATCCTCCAAGCACAAGCATTCAAAAATCTTCAAACCCCTCCAAAGCAAGATCTCTCAAACAACAAAATAATTCACCCAAGAATGAAGCATTCCAAGGTGAAGTAACCCAAAAACAAGCATGGGAATTTGAATATATAGAAGAGGGAAGAGAAGAGGATGAGGTGGATCCATGTAGGATGCCACATCACACATCCTCAACTCCAACACCCAAGTCAACTTCATTCTCCAAGGCATATTAAATAGGTGGGTGAATAATATGACAGATTACTTACACACTCCAAAATAAGCCCACACTCCAAAGGACTAAAATTAAAACATGTAAGAAAAGTGTAATTAAAATTTACAACTTGACTTACAAAAATACATAATGAAATTCTAAATTCAACTCTCCAACCATAGGTATGGTTGGTAAATAAATTTAAGAGGTATGGGACAAGTTTAACTTGTCCCACAAGCCTCCAAAATCAGCCTCCAAGGACAAATTCGAATTTCCAAGAAGGTGGAGTGTTTCATACTCTAAAATCAACTTACACATCTCTTACAACACTTAAACCAAGACCAACAACTCTATTAATTACATTCTCAAATCACAATTTAATTAAATAATGAAAAGGGAAAACACATCACTTATAAAACACATACAACATTAACAAAAGACCAAATAAAAGAAAAGCATAAAGTCCCTTGGTCACATTCGAAGGTGATTCCCCCATGGGAATCCCTAACAAAATCCAACACACACAAACAAATACAAGTTTCCATGGTGACCTTGTTGAATTCATCTAGAATTCCAATGTGGTTGGTCTCCAATCCCCGATGTTTGTTGTGATATTTTTAACCTGCAAAATACAAATACCTCCTTTGGCCTTGTGGCCACATCAGAACATCCAAAATGAATATAAATATAATTCCAAAACCATATATACATATGAATCACAACATCATCAAGGAAAACAACAATATCATTTGCAGTTTTATCAACAACTATATGATCATCAAATTAATTCCACTTTCTAGGTCTACTCAAAATATCCAAATATCACATGTCCAAACCACATCTATAATATAACCATGTCAAATAGTATATCAACATCAATATATAAAAAGTTTCCAATAATCATCATGCACCACATATGAATCAAAGTCCACAATAAACCATGATCTAACATCTAACATCATACTAAATCAAACTATAACAATGTCCATAATATAGTCAATAGTATTAGGATAAATATCACAAGGTGTTGAAGGGAAGCGGGCACTATAGGATGAATCTCACACCTTGCATGGATTAAATTTGGTCCCTTGATGTGGAAAAAGGAAAACTAACCATAAAACATGCTTATGAAGTCTTCTTTCTCTCTTCTTTTGGTTCCTTATTTTCTCTTTTACTTTGCAGGTTTTTGAAGGAGGAAGGTAATCCATTGGAGGAATTTTCAATATCTTGGAAGAGGGTTCCAAATTTCATTGTTATTTTAAAAAAAAAAATTGTAAACACTCTCTCCTAGGGTTTCCATGTATTTGTTAACTATATTTAGCTTAGTTTTCTTTGTATTTCCCAAATGGGCTTGTGGGTTTTACACATTTTGTTAAGGTTAAAAACAAATTGGATTCATACTCTTTTCCATTTAGGTAATGTAAAGAAAGAATATATATATATATATATATATATATATATATATATATATATATGTATCTATATATATGTATATATATATATATGTATATATATGTATATATATTTTCATTTATCTTTCAAAGAAGGGAAGGTCGTGGGTCTCTCGAGCACGGAGCCGCAAAAAGGGGGAAATGCGCAGGGTCTCCAAAGTGTGCTAGTCACAATGTTAGGTTGGGTTTGAAGTTTTGGGAGGTGGGGAGGGGTCAGAAACCCCACCCCACCCCATTTTATATTAAATGGGGTGGGGGTTGGGGTCACCGACCCCTCCCCACCCCAAATCTACCTATTAAAAATACAACCAACAAGGTGCAGCCTCATTTTAAAATAACATCCCTTTTTTTGTTTTACTAAATATTTTAGTCAATATAACATTTCAAAGAATTCTCTATGTAGTCTCAAATATAATAACTTTCCGTTTACCTATATACGTGCTAAAGTATATATAAATGTTTATATATATATATATATATATAAACATTTATAAATACTTTAGCACGTATATAAAAACGGAAAGTTATTATATTTGAGACTACATTTACCTATATACGTGCTAAAGTATATATAAATTTGTGTGTGTGTGTGTGTGTGTGTGTGTGTGTGTGTGTGTGTGTGTGTGTGTGTGTGTGTGTGTGTGTGTGTGTTTAAAAGGTATATATTAAATGTATTAATATTAATGACATATTAATAATTAATATATTATCGTGTAATTAATTTCTCCCTTTTTTTCTTTTTTTTTTGGTAATAATTTCTAAATGATAATTACAAGCTAACCTTAGAAATTAACTTTCTTCATTAACCAAGTAAGAAGGCAATTACAACTTGAGTTCTAGGAGGTGATTTATTTTATTTAGCAAGTAAAAGATCACTAACACTTAAGTTCTCTCCATTTCAACATACAAATTTTAAAACATCTTTCAAGCACTATAAGAGGATAAACAAATATGACCCTTTCACTATTTCATAAAACTCATGGAATACAAAAGAAGTAACTATTCCTTTTCTTTTTCAAAACTACAATTTTCCAACCATATACACCAACAATTATAACAAAGATTTTTCAATAAATCTTAAGATGAGAGCTACTAATCTTTCCAATAGTTTTTTTTTAACAAGAACAACATATTTTTATTATCCAAACTTGCTTCACTAAAGAGTCTTTCCTTTCCACATACATCACAACTTTAAAACAAGGATAATAAACTTTATTTTCTATTTCACAAGACTAGTTTATAACACATGTCTTTCTTTCTTTTTCCAATATACAATACAACTTTCATATCCAATAATTGAATGAAACTCTTCTTCACAAGATTAATACAATGTCCTCCACTTAAAGTGGGAAAATAATACAAGAATGTAAGCTAAAATAATACAAGGTTACAAGTTCCTCCACCCTAGGTGTGAACAACAAAAAGGCTTTTCACAAGAATGAATTTCTTAAGGAGTCCAACAAAAATCTCCAAGCTTCACAACACCAACAAGAGAGCTCCTTCATGATTTTCTTGATCCACAAAAAAATGGGGGAGAGGCAACACTCTCCACCCAACCAAAATATCCAATGAGGAGGAGAAGCCATCCTCCTCATTGGCCCCCGAGCCCCAACCATATTACAATGAGAGGTGAATTCAACCCATGGCAACAATAAGCTTCCACAACACAACACCAAACTATCACAACCATTTCAAGCACATTCAACTAAACTACAACACAAGAAGGAAAACAACCTAAATAAACAAGGCTTAAAAATGAAAGTCAAAGGAGCAAGAGCCTATGGGGAAGCCACTTATGCCTCCCAATGGGAAATGGGTTCCCACCTTCAAAGCCTCCAAAACATGTCTCAAATCCCCTACATACTCTTATGACTCCCTCAAGTACCTCTTATTCCTCCCAAATACTCTTATGCCTCCCTCATTCTCTTATTCCTCCCTCATACAAGGATAAGTAAGAAATGCAATCATTCCTTGTCCAAGGTGGGGAATCCAACCCAAACTCCCTCAAAACATGAAATAACTCTTATGCCTCCCTATATGAATTTTCCCCATAGTCCCCTCCTACACCACACTTAGGAAACCTACCCAAACACCCAACAAGAATTCCAAATACTCAAAAAAAACAAGAACACGACACAAAATAGTGGAATAGCATAAGAAAAGTAAAGCTCCTGCCTTTCCATAGTAGATCTTGTTCCAAGAGTCAAACTCCAAGATCTTTCAATCCCAAGCAATCACCAATAAGCTCCCACAAGACCAAAAGCTCTCCAAAATTGTCCAACTCCAAGAAAAGAAAGAGCACAAAAGAATGAAGTAACCCCCAAACAAGCAAAAGAACTTGAATAAATAGAAAAGGGAGAGAGGAAGGTGAGGTGGCTCCATGTAGGATGCCACATCACTCATCCTCAACTCCACCTCACAAGTCAAACTTCAAACTCCAAAGCACAATTAATAAGTGGTTGAAGAAATGACATTTTACTTACACACACAATCCATGCCCACACCCCTTGAGGACCAAAAGTAATTACATGTAATAAGGTGTAATAAATACTTACAATTTGTCTTCCCAAAACACATAATGGGGTCTAATTTTTACCCCCAACCCATAGGTAGGGTTAGCATGGCAATTTAAGAGGTGTGGGATAAGTTTAACTTGTCCCACAAGCCTTCAAAATTGTCCCTTAAGGCCAAATTCTAATTTCCATGAGGGGGTAGAGTGTACAAAACTCAAGGTCACAAGCACTCAATCTTACAACACAAAGCCTAAGATCCATCTAGTCTAATTAATGAAAAAATTTGGTCACATCTACACTTAGTTAATAACAAGGTTAAGTATCTTAAATAGGACACTAAAACCCATTAAGACAAACGGGAAGAATACATCATTTTATAACTAGATAGCACAAGGAAATTACACCGATAAAAATCACATACTACATTAAGTAAGGAAACTAAACAAACTACAACACATAACCCCTTGGTCACAATTTCCCCCTAACAACAATTCAAACACATACACATAACAAAATACATGTTGCCATGGTTACCTTGAGGAATTCATCTAGAATTCCAATGTGGTTGGTCTCTAATCCCCCCGATGTTTGTTCTGACATGTTTACCTACAAAACACATAACACCTCCTTCGGCCTCATGGCCACATCAAAAACATCTAGGATAAAATATACAGTATAAATCCACAATCATCTATATATAATATCATCTAGGCAAATACGATATCATTTAAAATTTCTATCAAAATTTCTATTCTACATCTCATCCATGTAAAAATGATCACAACATTAGTTCAATTATCAAAGGTGTACTCAATATGACGAAATATCACATGTCAAAAACACACACACACACACACACACACACACACACACACACACACACACACACACACACACACACACATATATTTATATAACCATGTCAAACAAAATATCAACATTAATATAAAATGTCTCTAACAATCCATATGCATCATATATGAATTGAAATCAACAATAGTCTGTGATCTCTAACATCTAACATCATGCCAAATCAAAAACTACAATAATATCCATAAATATAGTCGACAGTGTCATAATCCATAACAAAAAGGTGTCGAACGGAAGTGGGCACTACATCCCCCTCCCCTTAGACTCAACTTCCTTCTCGAATTCACTGGAACAAGTGTGGAAACTAAACTCGTAGCAATGTAGCATCCTTCCACATAGCCACAGTCTTATCATATATGTCACACTGCACTCAAACCTAGTCAATCTCTCTACCTCGAAGGCCAAGGGTCCTGTGCTCTAAAATGTAAATGGGCTCCACCATTACTTACCCTGATCTTACACCTACAATGAGGTCCAATCCAGCACATGAGAAGGATCTATAATATATCTCCTAAGTACTTAAAAATTAAACACATCATGGACACGAGCCAAGGTAGGTGGCAATGCCAGATGGTAGGCCAAACGGCCAATAGGCTCCAAGATCTCAAAGAGACCCAAAAATCTAAGAGCTAACTTAGAACCTTTTTCGTAATGGATAGGGCTCTTATGTTGCTTGACATGAAGGAACAACTTCATGCTCACATCAAAACTATGGTCTATCCTATGTTGATTTACATACTTCATTGTATATCATGTGCCTCCTACAAGTATCTTTCTGATCATAACCACCTATTGCTTCATGTCCTATTATAAACTTGGCCCAAGAGAAACCATGTCCTCTAGGCAGTGCCAACTAAGAGGTTTTTTGCACTCTTTGGCATATAATGCCTGAAAAGGATCCATGCCTATCAAACTCTCAAAACTATTATTGTATTCAAACTCCACCAAGTATAGGTACTCCTCCCATCTCGACTAGTGATCCATGACATAGATCCTAAGTATGTCCTCCAAAATCTGATTCACCCACTCATTCTATCCATCTATCTCAGTGTGATACATTATGCTGAAATTGATCTTCGTCCCGAGGGCATGTTGCATGGTAGTTCAGAAGTGGGAAGTATATAGAGGATCGCGGTCACAAATGATCTTCCATGGAATCCCATGTAACTTGATGATCTCATCAAGATATACCCATGCCACTGCACTAGCTATGTAGGTGGTCTTCACCGGAGAAAAATGAGCCACTTTCGTCAATTTATCCACCGTGACCATAATGGTGTCATGGTGGTATCTCAACATCGGTAGCCCAATAATGAAGTCCATGGAAATGGTGTCCCACTTCCACTCTAGTATAACATGAGGAAAGAGAAGGCAAAATGGGTGCTGATGCTAGGCCTTCACCTTCTAACACTCTAAATAGTGTGACACAAACTGAGCCACATCCCTCCGAAGTCCCTTTCAATGATAAAATTGTCTCAAAGTGGCATGCATCTTCTTCACCCAAGGATGGGATGAATAGTGTGCATGATGTGCCTCTGTCAAAATGTCCTGCCTCAAGCCTCCTTCTCTAGGAACATAAATCTAACCTCTGTATCGTAGAGAAGGCCATCCATCTCTAATGAGAATCCATCAAACTTCTCCCGAATGAGTCTCTAAGACTCAATCTCTGCCCTGGATGCAACATAGAAGTTGTCATGAGGAAGCTACTATAAAATCTGGCTCCGTAAATATGTGCCCACGAAGTGGCCATAACCACATGTCTCCATCTACTAAGAGTTTCTGTAACCACATTCTCCTTCCCCTTTGCATTCTCTATCTCCATGTCGTATTCACAAAGTAACTCCATTCATTGCCACTGACAAGCTTTGAGATTAGGTTGCATGAAGAGGTGGTGAAGACTAAAGTGATCAATCCTAAGTGTAAATCTCTAGCCAAGAAGGAAGTGTCTCCATCTTACCAAGGCGTGAAAAACTGCCACAAGCTCAAGATCATGAGTCAGATAATTGAGCTCATAATCCTTGAGTTTGCGAGACTCGTAATCTTATTTTCTTCCTTACTGATAACTTAGGATGTCATCGAGGCTATTTTTAGTTTTTCCAATGATGTTTCTACATCATCTTTCTTCAAGAAACTTTTCTCGAAGATCCATAAAATATAGGGATGGTCATGAAATTATTGTATTTACACTTATATTAACTTATAAATTATTTTCCACATCTTTTGGGATGATTCCACAAGATTTTATACTTATACGACAACTAACAGTTCACACTCAATTTTTATCGTTTTCAACAATTTTAGGAAATCACTTTAAACCACTTATTTTGTACCAATTGACTAAAAAAGTATAACCAAAATAACTAAGTTCTAAGACATCTTAAAATTATAAAAATTATCAAGTTCCAAATAGTATTTTAATGTGCATAATAAATACAAAAAATCCCAAATAGGTCATATACCATCAAGTTCAAATGTCATATAGGCGTACATACAATGCCATGCACATAGGCATACAAAAACAATGTCATGTAAGACATATATATTTCCTACTCATAAAAATATATCCCTCTCTTGGCGTTGCTCAAAGAAGGCCCTCCCTTAGATGAAGATGGAGATCCATGAGATTACTTTTGATCATCTAAGCCCATGCTTCGATTCCTCTTCACTAAATACTCGCTTGTAGATGAGCCTTAAATGCAAATAATGTTTTTGTCAAAATTAATTTATATATGTTTTCAACATGTATTTAAGACCATGTTAGAATGAAAGTATTTACATAAATACACAAACTTACCGTAAGTTTTGTATCATGCCGAATTTTCATCTCACACTAGGATGAGTCATCGAGAGCTCCTCCAAGACGGACAGGGGTATGAAGACGATGAGATGGAGGAGTTTGTGCCCTCGAAGTCAAAATGGAGGGGGTTGAAGTTCCCTACATACACATAAGATCATAAAATCTAACATCAAAATTAGCAAAAATAGAACTAAGTACATGTATGTACATAATGACAATATTTTAACTAATTTTATCAATATATAACTATTTTTTTACCCCGCCACACCTGTGAATCAAATGAACAGGGCTACTACCTGTCATAGGTAACTCCTGCATATACATAATGAATGAAATTATTAACATGATTTAATAATTCTACAATGAAAGACATTACTAACATGTAATTTAAAATAATATGAATTACACGATAAATTTAACAAAACTTACGTGTTTTTGAATACCTTAATGAGTTACTACGCGAGATGAAATCACAATGGAGAGACCTTTATCTACTTATCGCAGAGATGGTGGGGTGTCTATTGAAGTCAACATCTTTATCAAACATGTATATCACATGAGTTAGATGGACATACAAGAACATACATATATTTGACTTCAAAACTAATGATATATATATATATATATATATATATATATATATATATATATATATATATATATATATATATGTATATGTATATGCAAATATATATATATATATATATATATATACATACATACATGTATGTGAAAATTTTACATAATTAACATTCTAAATTACCTCTGTGAATGTATGTGTATGCATGGTGCTCATTGCTTGTGGACGGGATGAAAATACACCTCCTGCGCACTTTGTAATATCAATGCATATACATGTACAAATACAATTATTTCAAAATTTAACATATATAAGTAAATCAAGTACTCCAAAAAAAAAAAGTTAACACACATAAAAAAACATAACAAATTTACCTATGAAGGTGACACTAATGAATGTAATCCAAATGTCTCACTCAAAAGGACATCTAACATAGTGACATTATCGTGTTCACCCCTAGCACTAGGTGCACCAAAATCAATACGCATGAAATTATCGTCCTCCTCGGGCCCCAAACATATGCTACCACATGACAAGCAAAGATGTGGCCTCATGTTAGTACTCCCTGAGGGAATACTTTGTGTACCTCCGTGAGCATCTGGCTCAAATATCCCTCGTATGTCAAACAAGGGTCGCAGATAGCCCCTGAAGTGCGTGGAGTGTATCAATCTCTACTGTCTCCTTCACTACTTGAGGGACAATCTTAGGGTGAGGGGGCTTCTATGTGGGAATCTACCCTGCTGAATAGGTGCACATTGTGCACCTGGTTGATCCTGTGAAGATCCTTTTCCTTGGCCCTAGAAATCTCAGAAATCAAAATAATTTGGGATCTCATTGAGGATAAACTCGTAATAGAGTTTCCTCAGAAAGTATAGTGGCACCTCGTTGTTATTACAAGGTGGAAAATCAAAAACCATCCACCATCAGTCCCAAAAATTATTTTTAATCAAATTATTATTACACCAATGGATGAGAAATTGTTTACATGACAAAAGAACAGGAAAATTACTGTGGAGTCTCATGAATAAGGCACATATGAGGTATTTTGAAATTTATTTTTTCTTTACATCCACATATGACAATTTGTTGGAATAATAAACTCTACAACCCTCTCTGTAAGTTGTCTAATGATCAATTTTCCCTATTTTTGCGTTAATTTAAATAAGTAATTCATCCAATATGTTTGCAAGAGAGGCATGGTGGGGGTTTGTAGATTGTGAATCCCTCATTGTTTTGATTAAATCCTCAATTTAAATTTTGTTTACAAATATTTGGGCTACTAAATATTCTTGACTACCCAAGGGATGTTGAGCGATTGTGGGAGTGTCACGAGGGATGACAAGAACAACAAGGTTTGGTTGTGGTTGATTCCCTTGACCTCTAACTAATGTAATAATAAAAATATGTATTCAATTCAAATTTTAATTTATAATTATCATATTTCAATGCAATTTTGAGAAAATAATTTTGCTTACCTCTTCTTCATGGCACCATCGTCGATTTAGATCTTCCCAGGTGATCCGAAACAATCCTTTGAGCTTGAGACCCAGCTAAATGAAAAACACGAGGGCATGGTTAACCTCTCGAAACTCACATTTGAGGGAGATAAAATAATAGAGGATTGGTCCTTTTTTTTTTATAGTAGGTATAACACATATGCGTTATAATGTGTATGCATTATGTAACACGTACACATTATCTAACGCATACGCATTATTTAACGTGTACGTGTTATAACGCATACGCATTATGCTTCGGTGATTCCCGAGCTAAAAAAATTGAAACACGTAGGCATTTTTCTTTTTTCAAATTCTTGTCCACTTTTTGGCCCCCTAACTTTGTGCACTTACCCCATTATGTAATAGAAACAAGTAAAAACACTGAATAACATGGAAAAATACACAACATGTAGTTGGTAAAATACATGGGACACCACTCATGATGTCAAAAGACACTCGAAACCTTCAAGGAGATGTAAGAAAGAAAACAATGAAGCATAGGGTATATCGGAAAAATAATAACAATCAAGACACAAGAAAAGAATACAATATATAACAAAATAATAGAACCATGATTTAAAGTAGGCCTACAATACATATGCTACATATGAAGCACCCATTATCATGTTAGGAAAATTTGATAGTATTTCCCAATGTATACAACTGGAAATAGTAATGAAAGTACTAGTTATTGCAATGGTAACACCTGAGTATAGAGAAATATAATAAGTAGATTTCCTCCAAGAGCCTTGATGGGACTGGCATGGCATAGTGCCAAGCATCATACATCATGTACAAAAATGTAAGTGATCTTCATTAACCATAAAGAGTAAAATGTGAACGTGCATGTGTGTATGGGAAAATTATAGAGCATACTATGAATCTAAGTAATGTGCAATATAGAATAGAATGAAGAATAAATGATACATCCAATCAATATTTAAGCTATTATTTTTGAATTTTTATAAATATATGAACATTAAATAGAATATATAGGAGAGAGGAGAAAGGTTTCCACCCAAAGTGTATGTGTGTAATGTGAAGTCTAGATAAGTAAATGCACACTCAATAGTTTTTTTGAACCTAAAATTAGAGTGCTTCATTTCGTAGGCGGGGGATAATATGCCCCTAATGTGAATTCCATGTTGACCTATCCAATAATCATAGGGGAGTGGATCCAATATCTTATAATGTGAAGTTAGCACGCAAGTGATCATGATCAACGACTCTATGACCACAGGGGAGTGCATGTTTAGAAATGGAACTTGAAATGGTCCTATATTTACTATTAATAGCTTGTTTCCTATGAGGAAACCTATACAATGTGAGCAAGAAGTAGAAGCCACTTGTGTAGGAGATCTAGGTGTATATATAATAAGTAATAAAGGAATTGTAATGGCTCTAGATTCTAGAGGATTGTGTACCAAATTCATGGGACCATCATGATATTATGTAGAAGTTGGTGCAGTAGAGATATAATAACTTAATTTGTGGTCATAAGAGGAGGAAAATTCAAAGGATTCTTGGGTGAGATGTCTCGAATAGTGATAAGGTGACTCTCATATATGAACTTGAGGCATAGGTGAACTATGGATGGTACGTGTTTCTCATCACTAATCCAAGGGATTCCTAAGACCATGTCATAATGTAAAAATATATATCCAATAGTGAAAGGTATGGTGATAGTGAGAGGCCCAAAAATTATGCGGAGGATGAATTGACTATGAGAAGTAGGTGATCTATGGGTCATTTAAGATAATGGAAAACTGATAGCTTACAAAAAAATATAATGAACATAAATTGATCTTGTAATTTGGATTCACCATAACATTTTTATAGTATTGTAACCAATGGAAGCATCAATGTGTAATCTATGTGGTGGAAAAGAATTATGAAAATAAGAATCAGTGAAGGAAATGAAAGGTGAACGTATATAAGTAATAACAAAAATAAATCCAAGAGGGTGATATAAATATGGAGGAACAACATGATAAATAGGATTTAAAGAGGATTTAGGACATGATTTTTCATTCTTTAGTAGTAGATCATTGAATATTTTAAGCTTACCATTATCATTAGTAGATTTAGGAATAGAAATGATAGATTCAAGTAGCTCAATGTCCTAATTATCAATCAAATCTTGAATGATATGTCTAATATTGAAAAAATTATTAGTAGAATCGGCATTCCATCTATGATAATCATAATTCATATGTTAAAAGAGTTCATTTCCATAAGGTCTATTAGTATCTAGTTGAAGAGGAGGCGGAAGAGAAATCAAACTATTTTTAAGGGGTTCAGAAACAACATATGTGGTGGGTATGAAAATGGACTAAATGTGCAGCGTGTAGTATGCAATTTCAACTTTGTAGGTTGAGATATAATACTAATAGTAGGATTAGAGTCACTAAAGTTTCCCTTGAAGACAAATTTTTTTGGAACTTGTTAGTATAAGCATCAAAGAAATTACCACCATTTGTAAGTTTTCTATAAGAAAGTAACTTGATATCACGAATTTTTGAAGTATGACATAGTTGATCAAAAGATAGAAAATAATTTCAAATCCTAAACACTCTTACAAGGGAGGTCATAGGATTTGGATTAAAATATCTTATAATTAAGATTCAACAAATATTATGATCATTTTAGAAAAAATAGTCTTATAACGTAACACATAGTCACTAAGATGGTCATTAGTGCATTGTTTTATTTTTTCCATTTGTGCATATGATATCTTAATGTCAATATTCATATAAAATTGAGATACAAAAATATTTGTAAGGGGAGTAAAATATCCAATAGAATGCAAAGGAAAATTGTAAAACCATCTTAAGGCATAGTCTTGTAAAATCCTAGAAAATAACTTTGTCAAGAGTGTGTCATCATAGGAATAAGTTGAAAATGTTACATGAAATGATTGAAGGTATTCTTGGGGGTATCCATGGCCATCAAAGAGAGGAAACATAGGTGAGGAAATTTTGGGAGGAAGTAGATGAGATGTAACCATGGGTGTAAGAGGACTCAAGAATAAGTGTAGAGTTAAGATATGGAGAGGAAGATGACAAGGTGCATGTAGTAATTGATGAATTTGATCTTGTAAATCATGATACGAAGATTCCATGGCATGGGTTCCTAAATAAGTGCTAGGTTTGATGTGAGAAATGATAGGGAGAAAAGATGAGTGGGTTGGTATGCGCATGGAATTTTACTGTGTAACATCACTTTTTGGTGCGCCCCCTCTAAAACCTTTGGCACATGGATTTTATTAACATGTGTCAACACTCCTTTTTTCATGTCAACACTCCTTTTGGTGTGCCTTGATATGTTGAGTCTTCCCTGCGTGCGCCGTGGCGCATGCGCCTTCTTGTCAGCAACTCATTTGTTGCACCTCTTTTCGGTGCGCCAAAGGCGCGCATAATCATGTGTCGACACCTCTTCCGGTGCGCAAAGGGCGTGTAACACTGTGTTGTCATACACTTTGGTGCGCCAAAGGGCGCATGCTTTTCTATGTCGACAGAGACTTTGGTGCGCCCTTTACAAAGTTGGTGGCGCATTTATTGCTAATTCATATATATATATATATATATATATATGTTTGCGCGCACAAATGTCATTATCTCCAGACGTAAAACACGTGATTTCTATTCTCTGAGCCTGTCAGCACCTGCCCTGTCATTGTCAACGCGTTGTGGACCCGTGTGCAAGTTTTTACTATTTATCCAGGTAAGAGGTTCTTATCTCTTTCGTGCGTTTTACGTTTTTGGTTCTCTGTGTGCTTGGTGGTCTGGTTGTAGTTTGGAAATATGGAAATGTTGATCTAGCCTCCCCCTTTTCTGTCTATCCATATCCCTCCCCCTCTTTCCAGATCTGCTGGTAGGGAAGTTGTTCTAAAAGCATGATTTAAACCCCTTTTGGTTGAACCATTTTATTACCCAAATGATCTTGGAAAAGAAAAGATAAAAGAGAGGCTAAACCATGTAAAACTCTGTTTTTCTCTTTGGCGCATCGGTGAGTCCTGTTACATTAAAAATAGTTGCGCCCCTTTGGCGCATCTGTCCCCCTCGCAACATGAATAAAATCCGCGCCAATGGCGCACCCATCACGCCTGTTGCATCAAGAACCTTTGCGCCCTCAAGGCGCGCCTCCTTCACATGCTGCAAGCGCTAACCTTGCGCCCTCTTTGGCGCACCAACCTTCCATGTTACATCGCATATACATGTGCCCCTTTGGCGCACCCCACATCTGCAACACCACCAGCTTAATCTGCGCCAAGTATGAAGTTATAAAGGCGCAGCGCTTTCCTCGTCGCAAAAACATCATGTCATGTAAACCCTCCATGCGCCGCGCCAAGTTGCCTTTGGCGCACGAAAAGTTCATGTTACACAAAAGATACATGCGCCTTTGGCGCGCCCATTTCCCATGCAACATGAACAATCTATGCGCCTTTGGCGCATCCTGTCTCTTTGTAACCAAATCTTCATGCGCCCTTTGCAAAATGTACCCTGCAGTCTCTATGCGCCATGCGCCTTTGGCGCTGATTTAACCTTTGCAACACCTCTTTTCTGTGCGCCTTACCTATTTAGCCCTGTAAGCTGCAGCTTTCATGCGCCCTGCGCCCTGAGCCTCAAAATCACTAACTCTTTCTCCTGCTAACATTTCAATGGAAGATCAAATGGCTAATACAACCTTTTTGGATTGGGTCTCGCTTCTTCTTCATGCAGATCAGCAACTAAGCTTCGAAAGAACATATGTCTACATCAAGCAGGAGACCTACCAAATCCAAAGGCAAGGCCAAACTTACAGAAGAAGAGATGAAATACAAGTATCAGAGAGTCAGAATGCCTGACTCCCAGGCCGAATGCGACCTAGACATCAGAGACTCAGAATTGGGTCACATTGATATGGAGGAATTCTGGGCCAGAACTCAGAAGGTCACTAGAAGTCCATGGATGGACAAACTAATGGGCAGCGCCCTACATTTTGCTGGAGGTATCCCAGTCAGCACCATCAACAACGAATTCATGATGGTGGTCACCCGGTGCTATAACAAGGACACAAGGTGTGTCGTAAATGACAAGGGCGAGGTAGTCATTAACCTCACTACCCGCCATTTCGAAATAATACTCGGCATCCCTCATCACAGGCACTTTGTGGCCGTCAGCCGAGAGAGATTGTATTAAGGCCTGGGATGATAACGAAGATCAGTGTATGCAACTGATGAACGAGGTCTATTTGAAGAATAAAAAGGTGGTGACCCGATGGCCTCAAACCATCCACCGCAGCGACTTCTCAGAGGAGCTCAACGACACTATCACATTCCTGAGCAGAGTGTTTGGGCTTCCTGACGCCCACTTTTTCCATAAATGGATGTTGCGATACTTAGAGACCATGAACAAGAACGTGCCCGATCAGCGCTTTTGCTGGGGAGAAATAATAAGCAGCACAATCTCCAAACAGCTTCAACAATTTCTTACAACGGGAAGTTTCTACATGAACTCCTATGTTGTCTATGCTGCAGCATCAGAGAGAGACTACCCAGGCCTGATGCGAAGTGGAGTTTGGCCCCAGGTCAAAATATATGAGTACTACCCAGAATTGAGGCTGGAGAATAGTATCTCCCAATTCACAAAAATTAACGATGTGTTTTTCTATCACATCATCTACCTGTTGAGGCCAAATATGACTTATGGTCGCACGACCAAAAGCATAGTAGCAGCCACTGAGAAATGGGGGGCCCTGTTCACCCAGTTTCCCACGTTCACCTATCTAAGGGCTGCCAACTTTTTGGGAGAGCCAACCAGGCTACCGAGGTATGCTGGACCCAAACTGATTCTGCTGGAGCTGTCAAGGCAGCTGATCACCTATCATGAGAAATGCCTGAAAAGAAAGAAGGGTGGGACTCCTTTCCCCCTCACAGTGGGCCGATATACATGCACTACCCACCACAAGGCAAAGGACATGTTCGCAGAGCTGGAGCTGCTCAATTTAAGACATGATTTCCCGGCCAGGCCTACCTTCGACCCAAGGAATTGTCTACCAAGGGCAAAGCTTGATCCAATCCATGTCCCTCAGATCGAGGACATTTACATCGACATCATCCATGAGGTTGAGCTCGGAGAAAAAGATCACTCTCGCTTAGCCTTGGCAGAGATCATCCAATATGGGATAGCAATTGTGCCCAAAGGCTTCCAAACCACTGAGGACGAAGTCGATCAAGTATATACTAACACGGATGGGGACAATTGGCCTTTTCCAGCTATTGATAGAACTAAGGCACCTCAGACGATTGAGGAGAGGGTTAAGGAGACTCTGCGAGAACAGCAGAGCATTGGTGCCGATGAATGGGTTAATCTACCTCGGGGTTGATTTCACAACCTCCCCACTGGGTAACGCACCTCCTCGATCCAAGCAGCAGCCTAAAGGCAAGGGCAAAGGCATAGAGGGTGAATCCAGCACCACTCAGGAAGAAGCTCCAGCAAGTCCTCCTTCCACGGCACCCGAACAGGTTATAACTCTGGCTTCGCCAGAGAAAGAAGTAGAAGAGGATGTTCCAATAGGCCCATCCACTCAGGATGTCGGCATTGCTACAACAACCGAGGTCCCTTCTATCCCTTCTTCTTCTCTTCCTTCCCCTCCTCGAGTGACTCAAGCGGCCATTCCTTTGGTCGTGTCCTCTCCCCCTTCTTCTACTCCTCCCCCCGCTTCTTCGTCTATCTTCTCTTCCCTTGTGGATCTTTCCTCCTCTATTTCTTCCCTCATCTCTGAGCTCCCTTCCCTTCCTATGTCTTCCAGCACTGCAGTTTCCCTTCCTCCCGTGGACACTTCTTCGGCTATTCTCTCCATGCCGCCCCCACGTGTCTCCACGTTTTTCCCCTCCACTACTGTAGCTGCCCCCTTTTCCATTTCCGGCCCTTCTCCCATAGGTCCAGCCTGGATCTCCCAGCAGCTAAGTCAGCAAAAGAGGAAAGTTCCCATCGCTCCGATGGACTTTTCTGTAATCCCATCTAAGGGGCAAAGAAGCAGAAGCCCGTCACACGCTTCTCTCAAAGTGCTTTGCGGGAGAGAGGGTTATGGAGATCGCGTACCCCAATCCCCTCAAGGAGAAAAAGGATCTGTCTCTGACAGATTTTACTGTGACCCAAGTCACAATGGGGACATCTTCTGAAAGCCTTCAGGGGGAAGCCCTTTCTGCAGTTGACGCCCTCAAGAAGCTTCAAAAGACAAAAGAGAAAAGGCAATTGAAAGAGCAAAACAAATATCTACTCCAAGCCTTACAGAAGATGGGTAGTGCACCTCCCACAACTACCACCGAGACTTCTGAGCTTCTCAGCCAGGAGAAAATTAATGAGTACGTGAAAATCGGCGAGCAGGGTATGGCCGTTTCCGCTTGGAGGAGCCAAATCATCAAAGACAAGTGAAAAGTAATCGCCGAGTTCTCTAACTTGTATTTGAACATCAATAAGGTGAATAAAGAGCTCCAAGCGTTAGCGGGGCCCATATCGGAAGAGCTGGAACATGCTAGACTGACAGCACGAGACCTTCCAACAAATGTTCGACTGTTCAGTCGAAGATCTGGTTAAGTTCGGCGTCTTCGGCCATCCCAGGGCCCTTAACAAAATCATGTCCACTCTGGACTACCGGGTGGATCAGCTAGAATTTGTCTTGGAAAAGATTGACAAGGTAAAGGAAGAAGCCCTGGACGCGATGCACCAAATGGAACGAATCGTTCTTAACATGTCGCCAGGGTTACTTACTCCTTCCTTTACTTTAAGAAAAGCTGAGGAGACCATTCAGATCTTCAAAGAGATCATTTCTCAAGGCGTAGGGCCAGAGGTCACTTTTGACGCAGAGTCTATCAACAACCTGCTGGCCTGCCGAGACTTCATTGGGCTACTCATTGAGGCGGAAAAAGACTATTCCAAGCTCCCCGAGAAACTCATAGATGAGCGGGAAACTTGTGAGGCGATAAGTGATAGGCACAAGGATCCTTCCCAGGATCAGCTAGGGCCAATGATCAACAAGTTTATGGAATACCGCTCTCAATTCCATATCTCGTCACCTGAGCAACAACAAAAGCAGTCCACCCCCTTTCGGCCGCAGGATGACGATGACGAGTAGCTTCTTCTTCTTCTTCTTCTTCTTCTTCTTCTTCTCTCTCTCTCTTCTTCGGCTTTCTTTTCGAGAATATCTGGAGTATGTTGATACAAATGGTGACATCATCCATGTTGCATCATGGGATGATGTCATCCATCAAGTTGTAAAAGTCAACATGACTTTTAGATATTTTGTAAATATCTTTGTAAATAAGTTGTTGGCTCCTTTTTTGCCTTCTTTTCTCTTCTTCTTCTATAAATACCCCAATACTTGTTGTATTATGGATGGATGAATATCTTTCAGATGAAAAATAGAAGTGAAGAAAAAGACTTTGAGCTTTTTGTAACAGAAGAAAATATTAATACAATATTTAGACTTTGTGCTGAATACATGTGTTATGTGCATTAGATCTTTCTTACGTTAGATCTGTGTGTTTATTCTGTTGGATCTGCTTCTGTTTTATTGTCATTTATTTATCATCAGTATTGCTTTGCTCGTTTATGCAAGTAGGTTTGGCTCTGTTTACTACCAATCCCAAAACATAAACCTTCTGACCTTTCTGCTTTGGAATTCATTTCTTTTCTTCCTTCGGACCTGCTCTTTCTTCATCCCCTCTTCCTTTCCTTTCTTTTCGCAGTCGGAAACACCCCTACTGGGATGAGATCCCAAACCCCGAAGGCAGAATATTGTGAGACTTGCATAGATTCCTGCTGGTAGAATAGCAATAAACCAGTTTCACTTTGCTGACTCAAAGAGGGGCTATGCCCTGCACACTGTTGGCTCGTTTATCCATAGATCTGCCCAAGCGACAGATTTTCGGACCAACAGTTTTTGGTGACTCTACTGGGGATCGAATAGATCTATCAGATCTATGATGGTGGTAGGATAGAAAATCAGAAAAATAAAAAATCACTATCTGTTTGCAAATCTGAACTTTTTGTTAAAAATCCAAAATTTTGCAAAAGTGCTCAATTGAAAATTTTCTTCTGAGATCCATAGATCTGGCCTAGTTGGAGACCTTTAGTTCGCTGAGTTTTTATAAAAATCAGTATTTTGCCATAGATCTGAGTTTTTGACTGTTTGCTAAAAGTTTGAAACCCTTTGAAAAAAGTCAAAATTAGATCCGAAAATCAGCTTACTAATCTTCTCTGCCTTTTATCCTCGTTGTTATTTGTCATTAACCGCAATCGGTTTTCTGAAGAGGATAGTTTTAAATATTTAGAAAAGTACATGCTGCTGGTTTTTATCAGAAAAGCCAGAAAATCAGCAAGTACAACCAAAAAGAAAGTTTGAATCCACGCTACAAAATCGCAGATCGGAAAGACACACTGGCAGGTGAACCCTTTACGCGTAGCAGGAGAGCTCGTGGAGAAACTGATCCTATTTTTGATCTGCTTCAAAGGCACAATTTCAGCGTAACACCGGCACATTTTTCAACGCTAAGCTCGGCCAACCGGTCATCCAGGAGTGTCTCACCTCCACGAAGAAAAATCTTTTCGCAAGGGGCATCCACATCCCTTTGTAGTGCCTTGTTAGCTCAGTGGAACCACACTTCCAGCTCGTGTTCTTTTTCCACCTTTCAAATGGCGGTACCATGGGGAAATGCTATGGGTCCCTTGGCTTTACCACATCCAGTTCACGCGCTCCCTCACGGAAACCGAAAGAATTTTCCCAAATTCGACGGGAGCGGAAATCAAAGCACGGATTCCCACATATCTGCATTCATCATGTCATGCAGTATCCTGGATGTAACTCACGAGGATGTGTCGGTTCACCTTTTTCTGGAAACTCTACAAGGGCCCGCAGCTGAATGGTTTCAGCATTTGCCGGCCGGATCTATTACGAGTTGGGCCACCTTGAGATGCTTTTGAAGACAGGTACAAACCTTCAGAAGATGCATTTGCATTATTATCACGGATCACTCACCTAAAGAAGGAGGCAAATGAAACCATGCGCGATTTTATCGCTAGGTTCAATGCATTAATCAATCGTGTCCCTGTTGCCATGCTTCCAACACCGGAAAATCAAAAGTGTTTCTTCGTAAACGCTATGAGCTCGAAAGTTAGTTTCTTGCTCCTTCAAGAATGAGTGGCCACCTTGATTCTCACCCAAGCCGCTGCCATTCGAATAGAAGATAATTTGATAATATCTGGCGAATTGAAAAAGGAATCATCCAAGCCTAAATCTTTGGGCCCTTCACCCACTACTTCGTCTGATCCAGCCTTTCAAAAGATGGCGAATGACTTGCTTGCATTAAAGAAGCAGTTGGCCCAGGCCTCCCCCAGTTCCTCATACCGGGATATTCCACGGAGGAATTTCATTCCTAACAATGTTTCACAAAGGCCGCGCTTACCCGCAACTGCTCCACGGTTGGCGCTTGAGGCTCCTCCGGTCAACGCTCTAGCCGAAATCGAAGAAGAAGAGCAGTATTATGAAGAACCTTCGTCTCAGGGCGAAGATGATCAAGATGTCGGTGAACCGACTGGCGACTCTACTATCGGGTATATGGAATTTGATGAGGAAGAATCTGATGAAGAAGAGGGTACCCAGGGATATGCAAGCGGACAGTCATACGCTGTTTTTACCCGCTCGCAAGGAAAAGAAGCGGAAGTTGCTGCCCATGTCCAGCAGGAGAAGGCCGTGTCAAACGCGCCTCCGATCATTGCTAAAAGAGGTAATCCTCTTCCTACTCAACTCCCTGGCAAATCTTTTACAAGGAAATCCTTTCCCCCCATCTCTCCTCCAAATCAGTCCTCTCATGTTCCTACCAAGACCAGTAATCCTATTCCACCATCGCGAAGTGAGGGACTCATTCCTTCACCAACGCAACCCTTGGCCACATTTGATATCATAGATCATGCAAAAAAGACCAAGATCCAAATGTCTGAAGCTGAGTATCTTCAGTCAAATCCCGAACAGCTTGTAAGATTGACCAAGTATATTCAAAGTCAAGCTGTTGTATCTAAGCAGGTTTCCCCAAAAGGAATCCTTTCCACTCCCCCTGAATCCCACATAAATGTTGCTTCAACATCGGCATCAGGCAAGATAGAGCCTTTCTATCTCTCCCTCCTAATCAATGGTCACAAGTTGAGTAACTGCATAATTGATTCCGGGGCTTCTGATAACGTCATGCCGGCAAAAGTCACCCATGCTTTGGGCCTCACTCTTACCAAGCCTTTTGGCAGATGTTATTCCTTGGAAACCAAGCAGGTTCCGTTGATTGGCCAAATCAAAGATGCGCAATTTGCATTTGCGGCATTCCCAGAGAAGAGAGTAAAGATGACAGTCCTCGTTGCTGACATTCCAGCAGCCTACGGAATTTTGCTGGGAAGAAGCTTTTGCAGCGAAGTTGGTGGAGAGATTCATATGGATTGGTCTAAAGCTAGAATTCCCGTCAAAGGTGTAATGCAGACTTTGGAGCCGGAATCACAAAAGAAGTACTTGGTTACTAGCTCTGAGGACCCCAAAGCTCAAATCCTTTTTGAATCATCAGGGATGGGGAACTATTTCTTGTCTACCGAGTCTGATAAAATGGTTGTTCTCGTTCAAGAAGGAGATCTTAATAAGATCTGGACCTTGCAGTTCGATGGCAGCTGCGCAACCAGCGGATGTGGCGCCGGAGCCGTGCTAATATCTCCCGAGGAAGAAGTCATTCCTCTCTCTTTCAAGTTGCAGTTTTTTAACACAAATAATACTGCTGAGTATGAATCTTTGTTACTTGGCATGCAAGCCGCAAAAGAAAGAGGGATTAAGAATCTGAAAGTGCAAGGTGATGCGGAGCTAGTTGTGAATCAAGTTAAAAGGATTTACCAAGTGAAGAATGAAAGGCTCAGGCATTACCGTAATGCGGTGTGGGACAACATTGAAGAGTTTGATGCTTTTTCGATTGAATCCATTCCAAGAGCCCAAAATGACATGGCCGATTCATTGGCTGTTTCAGCATCCCTCATGCTTCCTCACCCAGGTTTGAAAACAAACAAATACACCATTGAGGTGGTTTTCCACCCGAGCGTGCCAGATAATTCTCAGCATTGGCAAGTATTCAACGATGATAATCAACTCATTGCCTTTCTAGAGAAGGCGGAAAATTTTAAAGAATTGCACTTTGAAGGATCTACTTCCACTTGCCGTGAATCAGTCACCGATCAAGACGATGAATCTGAAGGGAATGATGGCATATGTCAGCTCAAAGGAAATAAAATTCCAAAGGGCCTGGTTTCTCTGGAGCGGTTGTTCGACAGGCATGACCGTTTTGTGAAAAAGAAGAGGCGAGATGACCCTTACTCATCCCCAGAAACCGAACCGGTCAATATAGGTTCGGTAGAGCACCCATAATTTGTGAACATTGGAAAATGTTGCACGCCTGAAGAGAAGCGGAAATTTGTCAAGTTGCTGAAAAAATATATGGATGTGTTGGCATGGTCCTATGCCGATCTAAAGTCTTTTAAGCCAAAGGACGTTCAGCATGACATCCCGTTGAAAGAAGATGTCAAAGCCTTTCGCCAGAAGCAGAGGCACTATAATCCTAAGATCTCGGTACTATCCAGGCTGAAATTCAGAAGATGCTGGATGCGAGAATCATCTTTCCTATCCATCACAGTACTTGGGTAGCAAATATTGTGCCAGTGCGCAAGAAAAATGGTGAGATACGCATATGCGTAGACTTTCACAATTTGAATCAAGCTTCCTTGAAAGACAACTACCCACTTCCGATAATGGATCAAGTTCTCAAGCAAAGAATCGGATCGTAGATGATGTTGTCCATGCTTGCTTGATGGTTTTTCAGGCTACAACCAGATTGAGGTTTCACCTGAAGATCAATTTAAAACAGCATTCACTACTCCCTGGGGTACATTTGCCTACAGCAGGATGCCTTTTGGCCTAACTAATGCTGGCGCCACTTTTCAGCGGGCCATGGATTTTGCATTCAAAGGTATGATGGGGAAAGTCATTGTGGTTTATCTAGATGACTTAACCGTGTTCTCTAAACAACGAAATGATCATTGTGATCATTTGGAGCAAGTATTGGCCAGGTGCCGAGAACATGGGATTTCCCTAAACCCAAAAAAGTCTGTTTTTGGAGTCACGGAAGGAAAGTTGCTAGGGCATGTGGTTAGCAAAGAAGGAACAAAGATAGATACCGAAAGAGTTAAGGCTATTCAAAGCCTTACTCTGCCTACAAGCAAGACTGGTGTTCATTCTTTCTTCGGAAAGGTGAACTTTCTCAGGCGTTTTGTTCCTGACTTTGCTGAAAAGACTCGTCACATATTGAACATGATGAAGGGGTCACCAACTTTCAGATGGAGCGAAGAGGGGAAAAGGTCATTTGAAGAAATAAAAGCTTCCGTTGCTCACGCACCAGTCCTGGTATGTCCCGATTTCTCCAAGGACTTCATCATGTATAGTTACGCATCTGAGCATACTGTGTCCGCAATCTTGATGCAAAAGAACTCGGAGGATGTTGAATCTCCGATTGCATTCATGAGCTCTCCCCTCAAGCCTCACGAACTAAAAATGTCCCAACTGGAAAAGCATGCCTTCACCATTGTCAAAGCAGTGAAGAATTTCAGGTATTACATTCTAAACTCTCATACGGTGGTGCTGGTCCCTGACACGGCGGTGAAATCAATTCTAACTCAACAGGAGTTAGGAAGCTTGCGAGGAAATTGGATCGCAAAGGTCCAGGAGTATGACCTGGATATTAAACCAACCAAGCTGGTAAGGGGCAAGGGCCTATGTCAGCTTATGGCTGAAAACAAAGATTCAGAAAACCCTGATGAAAGGAGTGACTACACCGATGAAGCACAGACCGGCTGGAAAAACCCGATTCACTGCCTCTGGTCCTATTTGTTGCGACTAGTGATGAATGGTATTCCGATATCACTTTCTTCCTCACCTACGGCGAATGCCCAATGCACCTAACTGCAAAGGAGAAGCACACTATAAAGCTCAGAGCAGCTAAATATGTCATCTGGGATGACGGTTTATATAAACGTGGGATAGATGGCATCTTTTTGCGATGTGTTGACAAACCACAACAGGTAAAGTTACTCGAAAGTTTTCATAATTCAGCCTGTGGGGGTCATTTCTCTTCCTCCGTGACAGCACATAAGATCATCCGAGCCAGGTACTATTGGCCGACGCTCTTCCAAGATACAGCCACCTGGGTGGCAAAGTGTGAACCTTGCCAGCAATTCGTCGGCAAGCCCAAGTTGGCTGCCTTTCCCCTAAGGCCGGTTATTGTCAACGAACCATTCAGGCAATGGGGAATTGATTTTATTGGTGCACTCAATCCTCAATCGAGTGCCGACATAGCTATGTCCTTACAAAGAACGGATTACTTCACCAAGTGGGTGGAAGCCATACCAGTCAAGCATGCCACTTCTGAGGTGGTTTGTAATTCATTAAAGAAAATATCATTGTCGGGTTTGGCATTCCCAAACAAAATTGTTGCTTGATAATGCTTCTAACTTCTCCTCACGGGAAGTTATTAGTTTTTTCTATGAATATGGGATAACTTTGGCTCACGCCTCAGATTATTACCCTCAGGGAAATGGTCAGGCGGAATCCAGTAACAAGAACTTGGTGACCATCATACGGAAGTTAGTGGATGAGAATCAGCGAATGTGGCACAAGTCTTTGTACGACGCTTTGTGGGCCGATCGTATTACTCCCAAGAGGTCTCTCGGCATGTCACCTTTTCAAGTGTTATATGGCACTGATGCCGAGCTTCCCATTTCTATTGAACTTCCTGCTCTGTGCTTGGCACGAGCTATCGAAGATGAAACTTTCCAAAATTCTCTTGAAAAGAGAATTATGTATCTGACAGAGCTCAAAGAAAAGAGAGTAAGAGTGGTCGACAGGATCACCGAACATCAGAATCAAGTCAAGAGATTATTCGATAAAAAAGCGAAGCAAAAGGATTTCCAAGTGGGAGACCTCGTCCTTCTGTGGGACAAGCGAAGAGAGCCGAAGGGCATGCACGGAAAGTTTGATTCCCTGTGGAGAGGGCCCTTCAAGATCAAGCAGCTCAACGAGAGAATAGCTTCTATCTCTCATATCTGGATGGAACCGAGCTCCCGCTTCCTTATAGCGGGCAACATCTGAAAATTTTCAAGAAGTAGAGCTTGCTCTCTTCTTTGTACAGTTTGCTTTTGTTGTGTTTGTTTTCGTTGTGTGTTTGCTTTCGGTTTGTTGTGTTTCCTTTGCTCTTCCCTCTGGTCGCCCTTGTTTTTGACTCTGTTACCCAATGGATAGGCACATGAGATCTGGGATTCTCTACCCCCAAGTTTGCTCAGGGATAGTCCCCAGAAAGAGCCAGCTGTTATCCCGTAAAATTGACAAGGGCAATTTTACCGATAACCATACCGAAAATTTTGTTTCGATCCCTCATTAGGGGTCCCTTGCGTTCGGAACGTTGCAAAATCCCTTTTCCGGGAAATCTGGTTTTCCGAACTTAGTCTTTTTGGTCTTTTTGGTTGGGCGCATGGAATTGCTATGTAACATCACTTTTTGGTGCGCCCCCTCTAAAACCTTTGGCGCGTGGTTTTTATGTGTCAACACTCCTTTTGGTGCGCCTTGATATGTTGAGTCTTCCCTGCGTGCGCCGTGGCGCATGCGCCTTCTTGTCAGCAACTCATTTGTTGCGCCTCTTTTCGGTGCGCCAAAGGCGCACATAATCATGTGTCGACACCTCTTCCGGTGCGCAAAGGGCACGTGTAACACTGTGTTGTCATACACTTTGGTGCGCCAAAGGGCGCATGCTTTTCTATGTCGACAGAGACTTTGGTGCGCCCTTTACAAAGTTGGTGGCGCATTTATTGCTAATTCATATATATATATATATATATATATATATATGTTTTACGCGCAAAAATGTCATTATCTCCAGACACAAAACACGTGATTTCTATTCTCTCGAGCCTCACAAAGACTCGCCCCTGTCGTTGTCAACGCGTTGTGGACCCGTGTGCAAGTTTTTACTATTTATCCAGGTAAGAGGTTCTTATCTCTTTCATGCGTTTTTACGCATTTTGGTTCTCTGTGTGCTTGGTGGTCTGGTTGTAGTTTGGAAATATGGAAATGTTGATCTAGCCTCCCCCTTTTGCTGTCTATCCATATCCCTCCCCCTCTGTCCAGATCTGCTGGTAGAGGAAGTTGTTCTAAAAGCATGGTTTAAATCCCTTTTGGTTGAACCATTTTATTACCCAAATGATCTTGGAAAAGAAAAGATAAAAGAGAGGCTAAACCATGTAAAACTCTGCTTTTTCTCTTTGCGCATCGGTGAGTCCTCTACATTAAAAAAAATAGTTGCACCCCCTTGGCGCATCTGTCCCCCCTGCAACATGAATAAAATCTGCGCCAATGGCGCACCCATCATGCCTGTTACATCAAGAACTTTTGCGCCCTCAAGGCGCGCCTCCTTCACATGCTGCAAGCGCTAACCTTGCGCCCTCTTTGGCGCACCAACCTTCCGTGTTACATCACATATACATGCGCCCCTTTGGCGCACCCTCATCTATGACATCTGCGCAACACCAGCTTAATCTGCGCCAAGTATGAAGTTATAAAGGCGCAGGCGCTTTCCTCGTCGCAAAAACATCATGTCATGTAAACCCTCCATGCGCCGCGCCAAGTTGCCTTTGGCGCACGAAAAGTTCATGTTACACAAAGATACATGCGCCTTTGCGCGCCATTTCCCATGCAACATGAACAATCTATGCGCCTTTGGCGCATCCTGTCTCTATGTAACACCAAATCTTCATGCGCCCTTTACAAAATGTACCCTGCAGTCTCTATGCGCCATGCGCCTTTGGCACTGATTTAACCTTTGCAACACCTCTTTTCTATGTGCCTTACCTATTTAGCCCTGTAAGCTGCAGCTTTCATGCGCCCTGCGCCCTGAGCCTCAAAATCACTAACTCTTTCTTCTGATATCATTTCAATGGAAGATCAAATGGCTAATACAACCTTTTTGGATTGGGTCTCGCTTCTTCTTCATGCAGATCAACAACTAAGCTCGAAAGAACATATGTCTACATCAAGCAGGAGACCTACCAAATCCAAAGGCAAGGCCAAACTTACAGAAGAAGAGATGAAATACAAGTATCAGAGAGTCAGAATGCCTGACTCCCAGGCCGAATGCGACCTAGACATCAGAGACTCAGAATTGGGTCACATTGATATGGAGGAATTCTGGGTCAGAACTCAGAAGGTGACTAGAAGTCCATGGATGGACAAACTAATGGGCAGCGCCCTACATTTTGCTGGAGGTATCCCAGTCAGCACCGTCAACAATGAATTCATGATGGTGGTCACCCGGTGCTATAACAAGGACACAAGGTGTGTCGTAAATGACAAGGGCGAGGTAGTCATTAACCTCACTGCCCGCCATTTCGAAATAATACTCGGCATCCCTCATCACAGGCACTTTGTGGCCGTCAGCCGAGAAGATTGTATTAAGGCCTGGGATGATAACGAAGATCAGTGTATGCAGCTGATGAACGAGGTCTATTTGAAGAATAAAAAGGTGGTGACCCGATGGCCTCAAACCATCCACCGCAGCGACTTCTCAGAGGAGCTCAGCGACACTATCACATTCCTGAGTAGAGTGTTTGGGCTTCCTGACGCCCACTTTTTCCATAAATGGATGCTGCGATACTTAGAGACCATGAACAAGAACGTGCCCGATCAACGCTTTTGCTGGGGAGAAATAATAAGCAGCACAATCTCCGAATAGCTTCAACAATTTCTTACAACGGGAAGTTTCTACATGAACTCCTATGTTGTCTATGCATCTGCAAAGATCGAGAGAGACTACCTGTGCCCGATGCGAAGTGGAGTTTGGCCTCAGGTCAAAATATATGAGTACTACCTAGAATTGAGGCTGGAGAATAGTATCTCCCAATTCACAAAAATTAACGATGTGTTTTTCTATCACATCATCTGCCTGTTGAGGCCAAATATGACTTATGGTCACACGACCAAAAGCATAGTAGCAGCCACTGAGAAATGGGGGGCCCTGTTCACCCAGTTTCCCACGTTCACCTATCTAAGGGCTGCCAACTTTTTGGGAGAGCCAACCAGGCTACCGAGGTATGCTGGACCCAAACTGATTTTGCTGGAGCTGTCAAGGCAGCTGATCACCTATCATGAGAAATGCCTGAAAAGAAAGAAGGGTGGGACTCCTTTCCCCCTCACAGTGGGCCGATATACATGCACTACCCACCACAAGGCAAAGGACATGTTCGCAGAGCTGGAGCTGCTCAATTTAAGACATGATTTCCCGGCCAGGCCTACCTTCGACCCAAGGAATTGTCTACCAAGGGCAAAGCTTGATCCAATCCATGTCCCTCAGATCGAGGACATCTACATCGACATCATCCATGAGGTTGAGCTCAGGAGAAAAGATCACTCTCGCTTAGCCTTGGCAGAGATCATCCAATATGGGATAGCAATTGTGCCCAAAGGCTTCCAAACCACTGAGGACGAAGTCGATCAAGTATATACTAACACGGATGGGGACAATTGGCCTTTTCCAGCTATTGATAGAACTAAGGCACCTCAGATGATTGAGGAGAGGGTTAAGGAGACTCTGCGCAGAACAGAGCATTGGTGCCGGATGAATGGGTTAATCTACCTTGGGGTTGATTTCACAACCTCCCCACTGGGTAACGCACCTCCTCGATCCAAACAACGAGCCTAAAGGCAAGGGCAAAGGCATAGAGGGTGAATCCAGCACCACTCAGGAAGAAGCTCCAGCAAGTCCTCCTTCCACGGCACCCGAACAGGTTATAACTCTGGCTTCGCCAGAGAAAGAAGTAGAAGAGGATGTTCCAATAGGCCCATCCACTCAGGATGTCGGCATTGCTACAACAACCGAGGTCCCTTCTATCCCTTCTTCTTCTCTTCCTTCCCCTCCTCGAGTGACTCAAGTGGCCATTCCTTTGGTCGTGTCCTCTCCCCCTTCTTCTACTCCTCCCCCCCGCTTCTTCGTCTATCTTCTCTTCCCTTGTGGATCTTTCCTCCTCTATTTCTTCCCTCATCTCTGAGCTCCCTTCCCTTCCTATGTCTTCCGCAGCTGCAGTTTCCCTTCCTCCCGTGGACACTTCTTCGGCTATTCTCTCCATGCCGCCCCACGTGTCTCCACGTTTTTCCCCTCCACTACTGTAGCTGCCCCCTTTTCCATTTCCGGCCCTTCTCCCATAGGTCCAGCCTGGATCTCCCAGCAGCTAAGTCAGCAAAAGAGGAAAGTTCCCATCGCTCCGATGGACTTTTCTGTAATCCCATCTAAGGGGCAAAGAAGCAGAAGCCCGTCACACGCTTCTCTCAAAGTGCTGACGGGAGAGAGGGTTATGGAGATCGCGTACCCCAATCCCCTCAAGGAGAAAAAGGATCTGTCTCCGACAGATTTTACTGTGACCCAAGTCACAATGGGGACATCTTCTGAAAGCCTTCAGGGGGAAGCCCTTTCTGCAGTTGACGCCCTCTGCAAGAAGCTTCAAAAGACAAAAGAAGAGAAAAGGCAATTGAAGGAGCAAAACAAATATCTGCTCCAAGCCTTACAAAAGATGGGTAGTGCGCCTCCCACAACTACCGAGACTTCTGAGCTTCTCAGCCAGGAGAAAATTAATGAGTACGTGAAAATCGGCAAGCAGGGTATGGCCGTTTCCGCTTGGAGGAGCCAAATCATCAAAGACAGTGAAAAAGTAATCGCCGAGTTCTCTAACTTGTATTTGAACATCAATAAGGTGAATAAAGAGCTCCAAGCGTTGGCGGGGCCCATATCAGAAGAGCTGGAACATGCTAGACTGCAGCACGAGACCTTCCAACAAATGTTCGACTGTTCAGTCGAAGATCTGGTTAAGTTCGGCGTCTTCGGCCATCCCAGGGCCCTTAACAAAATCATGTCCACTCTGGACTACCGGGTGGATCAGCTAGAATTTGTCTTGGAAAAGATTGACAAGGTAAAGGAAGAAGCCCTGACGCGATGCATCCAAATGGAACGAATCGTTCTTAACATGTCGCCAGGGTTACTTACTCCTTCCTTTACTTTAAGAAAAGCTGAGGAGACCATTCAGATCTTCAAAGAGATCATTTCTCAAGGCGTAGGGCCAGAGGTCACTTTTGACGCAGAGTCTATCAACAACCTGCTTGCCTACCGAGACTTCATTGGGCTACTCATTGAGGTGGAAAAAGACTATTCCAAGCTCCCCGAGAAACTCACAGATGAGCGGGAAACTTGTGAGGCGATAAGTGATAGGCACAAGGATCCTTCCCAGGATCAGCTAGGGCCAATGATCAACAAGTTTATGGAATACCGCTCTCAATTCCATATCTCATCACCTGAGCAACAACAAAAGTAGTCCACCCCCTTTCGGCCGCAGGATGACGACGACGAGTAGCTTCTTCTTCTTCTTCTTCTTCTTCTTCTCTTCTTCTTCTCTCTCT